>CM053772.1:148634785-148697331 GCA_028658325.1 Potorous gilbertii
GTGGGGGGCATGATGGAAGGGAGGGCAATGGAAGGAGGGAGCAATTTGAAGTCAACACTCAGGGAGGGACAGGATCAAAAGAGAGAATAGCAACAATGGGGGGCAGGATAGGATGGAGGGAAATATAGTTAGTCTTGCACAACCCAACTATTATAGAAGTCATTTGCAAAACTACACAGATATGGCCTATATTGAATTGCTTGCCTTCCCAAAGGGAATGGGTGGGGAGGGAGGGATGAAGAGAAGTTGGAACTCAAAGTTGTAGGAATAACTGTCGAGTACTGTTCTTGCTACTAGGAAATAAGAAATACAGGTAATGGAGTATAGAAAATTATCTGGCCCTACAGGACAAAAGAGAAGATAGGGAGAAGGCAAAGGAGGGATGATAGAAGAGAGGGCATATTGATCATAGGGGCAATTAGAATGCTTGGTGTTTTGGGGTGGGGGGAGGGGACAAATAGGGAGAAAATTTGGAACCCAAAATTTTGTGAAAATGAATGTTAAAAGTTAAATAAATTTTTTTAAAAAGACTAAATATATTGCCCTCTATCCTACCCTGTCCCCCATTTTTTCTATTCTCTCATTTGACCTTGTCCCTTCCCAAAAGTGTTTACTTCTAGTTGCTCCCTTCTCCCATTTGCCCTCCCTTCTATTATTGCCCTCACCCCACATAGCCCCTTCTGCCCTTCTTTCCTGTATTGTAAGATAGATTTCCATACCAAATTGAGTGAGCATATTATTCCCTCCTTAAGCCCAATGTGAAGAGAGTAAGTTTCACTTTCCCCTCTCACCTCCTCCCTTTTACCCTCCATTGAAAAAGATTTTTCTTCCCTGTTTTATGAAAGATAATTTACCCCATTCCATTTCTCCCTTTCTCCTCCCAATATATTCCTCTCTCACCCCTTAATTTTATTTTTTTATAGATATCATCCCTTCTTATTCAACTCACCCTGTGCTCTCTGTCTATATGTGTATGTATGTGTGTGTGTGTGTGTGTGTGTGTAATCCCTTCAGTTACCCAAATACTGAGAAAAGTCTCAAGAATTACAAATATTATCTATGAAGGAATGTAAACAGTTCAGCTTTAGAAAGTCCTTTATGATTTCTCTTTTCTGTTTACCTTTTCATGCTCCTCTTGATTCTTGTATTTGAAAGTTAAATTTTCTATTCAGTTCTAATCTTTTCATCAAGAATGCTTGGAAGTCCTCTATATCATTGAATGATCATTTTTTCCCTTGAAGTATTATAATCAGTTTTATTGGGTATGTGATTCTTGGTTTTAATCCCAGTTACTTTGACTTCTGGATATGCTGTTCAAAGCCCTTTGATTCCTTAATGTAGAAGCTGCCATATCCTGTGTTATTCTAATTGTATTTCCACAATACTCGAATTGTTTCTTCATAGCTGCTCACAATGTTTTCTCCTTGACCTGGAAACTCTGAAAATTGGCCACAGTAGTTGGCCTAGGAGTTTCTCTTTTCAGATATCTTTTAGGAGATGACTGATGAATTCTTTCAGTATTTATTTTGCCCTGTGGTTCTAGAATATTAAGGCCATTTTCCTTGATAATTTCATGAAAGATAATGTCTAGGTTCTTTTCTTGATCAGGGCTTTCAGGTAGTCCCATAATTTTTAAATTGTCTCTCCTGGATCTATTTTCCAGGTCAGTTGTTTTTCTTATGAAATGTTTCACATTATCTTTTTTTTTCATTCTTTTGGTTTTGTTTTGTAATTTCTTGGTTTATCATATAGTCATTAGCTTCTCTCAGCTCCACTCTCATTTTCAAAGAACTATTTTCTTCAGTGAACTTTTGAACCTCCTTTTCCCTTTGGCTAATTCTGCTTTTTAAAGTCTTCTTCTGTTTGTTGTCTTTTTGGACCTCTTTTTCCCATTGAGTTAGCCTATTTTTAAAGGTGTTATTTTCTTCAGTATTTTTTTTTTGGTCTCCTTTAGCAAGCCACTGACTTGCTTTTCAACTTCTTCCATGGCCTGAGTCTATTTCATATTCATTTTGGAGGTACTGAATGCAGAAGCCTTGACTTCCTCTGACAGTATGCATTGTTCTTTCTCATCAGAAAGGATGGAAGGAAATACCTGTTCACCATGAAAATAACCTTCTATGGTCTTATTTTTTTTCATTTTTTGGGCATTTTCCCAGCCAGTTACTTGACTTGTGAATCCTTTGTCAAGAGGAGGGTCCTAGTGCTCCTCCACACCCCAAGACCATGCTCAGGGCTGAGATTCAGATCAGCTGCTCAATTCCCCCAGGGGATTTAGGTGGGGGAAGAACTGTCACTCAGGGCTGAGGTTTAGATCAGATGCTCAATTCCCCTAGGAGCTTTAGGCCGCCCCCACTGCTACCCTGCCACCACTGCTAACACCTGGAGCCAGTGCTGGTGGGGACCCTGCTCCCCTCTTGCCCAATTGGGAAAGCCCTCTTACTGACCTCTGAAGCTCCCTCTGGCACCAGTGTGTTGAGGGATCTGAAACTCTCCTTCCTGAATATTCTGACCTGGAGGCCTGTTCCTGTCCTGCTCCTCCTGATGCTGTGTGTCCAGGGCCAGGCTCTGCTCCATTCAGTGTCTCATGGGATAGACCTTTCCTGTTGGCCCTCCAGGTTACCTTTGCCTGGAAATCTCTTTCACTCTGTCCTTCTGTGGCTTCTGTTTTTCTATAATTTGTTGAGAGTCATTTTTTACAGGTATTTTATGGGCTGTGGGGGAAGAGCTATAGTATGTGCATCTTTCTACTTCACCATGTTGCCCCCTCACCTGCGCATTCATACAAGTATCACACCCACTGACTGAGGACAAAATTCCTGGTGCCCCTCCTTCTTATTTACTGATTCAATCAAGAAGTTTCCCTAATGAACAAATTTAACTAATTTCAAGTTGAATAAGGACAAATCAGAGCATTGAACCCCTACCTTCCATATTCAGGGTACCTGATTTGTTTTAGGGAAGCACAGCAGAAACTCCTGCTCTAAACATTAAATATCTATGTGACTCTAGGTGTGTCATTTAAACTTTTAAAGTCTCAGCCTCTTCATCTATAAAATGGAGCATTTTCTCATAAAGTTGTTATGAGGATCAACAAAAATAAATTGTAAAGCACTTTAAAAACCTTAAAAGTGATACATAAATATTAGTTAATATTTTCATTATTATACTCCATGTTTTGTGCCAACCCCCACTAAAGGGATAAATTATGCCTTATCCTTAATGTCCCAAGCATAATTAAAGTTTGTATGGTCTTATTTGCAATTTTATGTGTTTCATCTGTGAAAAGGATCAGTCTACAGCCTTATGTATTTAGGGATCCCAGCCTATTCATTTAGGTTTTCACTGTAGAAGTTAAAAATATGTGTAACATGAGAAATGGTTTACATGGATAGCTATTCTTTACAGATATATTCATTTGGTGAGGCATTGAGTCATGTCTATGTTGATGCCACAATACTGTGAATAACAGAATAGCCTGCAAAAACTATTCTTGTATGAAATTAGTTTCACATAAAACAATCAGTAAGTATTAAGCATTTACCTTGTTCTAGATACTATGATAAGTGCTAAAAGTTCCAATGGAGTACTATTAGAAAATTTTGAAAAAGTAGCTTTTGTCTTCAATTATAAATGTACCTCTCCCTTCAGGCATCATACAGTATTCTACTCTCTTTTTTTGTACCATACATAACATCTGAAATTGTAATTATCTATGCTTGTATCTTCTGTCCTTCTTGGACAGTAAACTCTATGATAATAGGGACCATGTCTTATTTAAAATTTATATTCCCTATTCCCAGAATCAAACAGTAATTGTGCATATGGTAGATGCTTAATAAGTTAAATTTAATGAAATATGTGAATATATGAAAAAAATAAAAAATAAAACATAAAAAATACTATTTACAGCAATACCTAACTCTGAAAGGGATAGATAGCACAATATCCTACTATGTTTCTTGTTTTGTGACCTTTAAAAATTGATTCATTAAAAAAAATCTGCTTTAAAGACTCTTGTCCAACAAGGTTATCTCTCATGTATATGTCAAAATCTAACAAGGTTCCTTGAAAGATACAACAACAGACATAATTGGGTTTGATGACCCTCTTACTATTAATGTCTAGTGAAGCATAAAATAAAAAGAAAAAATGCTCACTGAAGGTGTTTCTCATGGCCATAGAATCCTAATGGGAGAAGGATTTCTTACAGATTGGAAGGTACTTCAACTGTTCCTGTTTGAAAATGGAATTTTTACACTTGTACCTAGCCACAGGACATTTTATAGGATCCTCAGTGACATCCATAATCATTCAAAAGACTAATACCTAACTATCCACACAGGAAAAAAAAATGGATGAAGAATTCTTATTTTAGAAACTATGATATACAGATATATCCCATCGAAACTGGATATGGGCAATGATTTGGACCCAGAATTGACTTAGCAAGCTGCCTTATCTAAATTATAGTGCTTTTAATGACTCCAATCCTCTCTCTTAAAAAAGTTCCACCTTGTGAACAACTATATTAGAGTAATTCCATTAGAATATGGGTGAGAATCAAGCAATACCATAGCCTTTGAGGAATTAAAATTCTAAGCCGCCCAATGCATGATGAAAAGTCAAGGGTTTAAACAGGCATATTACCAACAAATTATTACCACATGAGAAGCTGTGTAAAAGATGCCATCAGAGAGATATGTGACTGGGAAAAAAGATAGTAAGCCATAAAACATGCTCCTTTGTTATCCCCATACTACCAATAGATCTGAACAGGAGATATTATGCTGGGATCCATGAATTTTTTAAAAAGTATATTTTAATAACTGCATATTGATATAATTACTTTCTTTATGATCGTGAGTTTTTTGTTCTGTTTAGTTTGATTCATTTGAAAGCAATCTGAGTAGGGGTCTATGGGTGGTATCTATTTTTTTTATAATTTATTTTATTTTTAACTTCTGGAATAAAACTAGCATTTCCATAACTGTATAATAAGAAAGATGATTGCACATGAAACCGTAAATTTATTATGTACAATTTGCTATTCCTTTTAAATATATAATAAAGTTGTCATATAAATTTCTTTTTTTTCCTTTTTTTTTCTTTTCCATGCTCTCCCTGCAGAGATGACTACCATTAGACACAAATTCTTTTTCACAGTATCCATGATATTTAAACAATATTAGGAATACCTAATCTAAAGAAAGTCTGCTGGAATATTGACTGTACACACATGATTTAGAGGAAGAAATAATGAGATCAAAGATGTGCTGCAACCAGCTCCAAGTGGCTTATGAATTGGTTATTAAATTCCACTGTGTACATTGACACCTCAGAAATTGGCAAAAACTACAAATAAGAGTTTGCTTAATTATTTTGTTGAATCTCTAGAATCTACATTTAACAAAGAGTTAATAAGACATATCAAATTTGAGTGTATTGTGAGTACATGGGGGAGGTAAAAGAGAGGAGGAGATAGATGCTTGTTAAACATTTACTAACACACCCTTTAAGGAGACTCTTAAAGAATGAGCAGCAATTTTGATTAGAGAGATGCAAATCAAAACGACTCTGAGGTACCACACCACACCTATAAGATCAGCAAACATGACAGAACAGGAAAATGATAAATGTTGGAGAGGATGTGGGAGAGTTTGAACACTAATTCATTGTTGATGGAGCTGTGAGCTCATCCAACTATTCTGGAGAGTAATTTGGAACTATGCCCAAAGGGCTACAAAAATGTGTATCCCTTTGACCCAGCAATACGGCTACTAGGACTGTATCCTCAAGAGATCATAAAAATGGGAAAGCATCCCACATGTACAAAAGTTGTGGTGTATGAATGTAATGGAGTACTATTGCACCACAAGAAATGATGAACAAAACTTCAGAGAGGTCTGCAAGGACTTACATGATCTGATGCTGAGTGAAAGGAGCAGAACCAGGAGAACTTTGCACACAGCAATGCCTACAGTGAGGGAGAGGTTTTTCTGGTAGACTTGGAACTTCGTAATAACACAAGAACTTAAAAAAAAATAATAATAATTCCCAATGGTTTTCTAAGGCAAAATGCCTTTCACTCATAGAAAGAACTATGGAATTCATTTGCAGAATGTAGCAGATCATGTTTGTGTGTGTGTGTATTATGTTTTGATTTGTTATATGATTTCTTCCACTTATGTTAGTTCGTCTATACAGCATGACTATAGTGAAAACATATTCAATAGGAAAATATATGTAGATCATATATAGAATTGTATGGCATCTTGGGGAGGGAGGGAGTGGTGGGGGTTAGGTGGGGGGGAAAGTCTAAGCTTTTTGGTAGTGATTGTAGAACATCAAAAAAGTGAATAAATAAATAAATTAAAAAGAATGAGCAGTCATGGACAGATTGTAATCAGTTTCATTAAAAGGAGTATCCTCATCAATTAGATCCCATAAACATCAAAGTATTGGAAAAGGTCCACTAGCATAAAAAGAGAACAGAAACAGGGTGCTGTAGGGAAAAGAGCACTGAATTCTGAAGTCAGAAAACCTGGGTAATCTTGATGAAGTCATTTCATTTTTCTGGCCTCAAATACCTCATCTGTAAAATTAGGTTAGGTAATCTCATATTCCTTCCATAAAATTCAAATTCCATTGTCTTACAACTTTCCTAAATTATAATGGTACGGAATGTTGAGGGAGAAGTGATATAGGATCCAAGGGAGAAACTAATTCATTTATCACAGGGATTGAAAAGTTAGAAACTAAGCAAATCTGCTGGATATTTCAAAGCTCTGAGAGCTCATCAGCATAGTTATTTGCTCCACAGGTAAAGATCTAAACCCAACCAGGCAATATTGGCCTTTTCATTCTTTGAGAATTTTATTGAGAAAATATTGAAATTCTTGAGAATTTAACAAACCAGTCATAGTCCTCCCTTCTAATTCTTATAATACTTCAAGAAAAGTTAGGGCTACATTTAGGCTATCCATCTATTATGCTTCACTCTTTTCAGATCACACAAGCCTTTAATTATAGGCTACATATAGTTCCATTGTATCTTTCAATGAGCTTTTGGAAAACCTACAATTCTGATTCTTCTGAGATCATGGCATTCTATTATTTATACAGTATCTATATTGCATTACTGGGAGAAGATTGCTATAGAGAGATGAAGTTTTGGAAAAATAAATAGTTTGTGATCATTGAAAGCACTTTGTAATCTCATTAACATAATCATACATTATTGCCTTCCTATTTAATTCTGACCTCAGCTCAGTATTCATAAGGATGTTGATGATATAGACAAATAAAGAGAGACAGACAGACAGACAAACCCAATCCACATCCAGGTGTATGGCATACATTTTGTTTTCAGATATTAATAGTTAAGTTGATTGTTTCAAACAACAATACAACTGATTAATGTACACTATTTCTCCAGTGATCCCTATCTACTCATGTATCCTCTATAGAGTAGCAGGAAATATAAATTCTCTATATACAATCATCCCTTTCACATCGTGATTCTCCTCATTGTGGTTTGATATACCATGAACCAGCATAAGAAATTAAATGGGAATTTCTGGGGAGATTTGCAGAAGCCACAGATGACATGTGAACACAAAAAAAAATTTAGAAATTCAGAAATGCATTAAATAAGAATATACTATTGTAAAATATAGCCTATGATCCAATATTTAACACATATTTTACATTAAGGTACAGTGAACACTCCACAAAAGAAAAAGAAAATTCAGACTCCGTCTTTGGTACAAAGGGAGAGTCAAAAAATGTACATGGATTTTCCAGATGATGGGGCACCATGCCCTTAAGTGTAAAAGGAATAATTGTACACTTATCTCTATCACCTAGAAGTTCAAGTAGTAATCTTTTATTACACAGCTTTATTAACTTTAAATTGCATAAAGACTTGGGATACACTGTGTAAGCAACATTGATTATGTTTAAAATGTAGCCCTTCCTGAGAAGTATGGAAGTTCCATTTCCTGTGGACCTCTGCCATTGGCACAGGCCTAAAGGGAGAAAAGAGAAACAATAAAACTTGTCAATCTATAGACAATTAGAGTTTAGTTCCTTCAGTACTTAGCACAGTGCTTGGTACATAGTAGGCACTTCATAAATATTTATTGACTGACTGATGACGAAATGTTAGATGACCCCTCTCTGTGATCGTTAGAAGAATATCAAGGCTTGGAGAAGCAAAACTTGCCCTAACTCAGAAAGAATTAAATACCAATACCTCTCAAAAACCATAGTTTGTTTAATCCTTAATAGGTTTGGGAAAGGAATAAGAGCTGTTAAAAGACCATACAAGATTAAAGTCCAAATAATTTGCTTCTGGATTATTCACTAGGATGGAATTATTAACAAGTGAAGGCAATTTAATTAAGAGATATCTTCTTCTCTGGCGCTTACTACACGTACTAAATACATTACTCTTGATCCTTGACAGAAAAAATTGAAATAAAATTGAAAGTGAGAAATTCCATTTGCTATCATTTTTAATGCCTCATCATCTACTCCCAACAAGTTTTTCCTTTTATTTTTTGTCTTCAACTTGCTTTTTTAAAAAATATTATGGTTACCCTTAATAATTTTCATAAATTTTAGATCATTTACATCAATACCCTTCCTAAGGCACAGTACGTAGTCCTGCTCTAACGCCATGAAAGTGTATGAATGCGACTCTGGATTCTCTAAGGCAAGAAAGCAAAGTGTAACTCTGGAAGTGGAATGGGTTTCATGTAGGGGCTCATTACTGAAGAGTGTGTCTATATTCTAAAGAATAGCCTTTCTGGGCTCTAAGAGCTTCCACTCTTCCACCTTCCCAATAAAAGTTGATCACTAGAAGATGATTTGGGGCAATTACATATCCATTTGTTGCATGGTCTACTAAAGTATGTTGCCACAGTTCATGGAAGGACCACAGCGGGAAAATCACAGATCCTTTGAAGTAGGGTAACAACAGGATTCACTCATATGTTAGAAATTAGTCTTCTTATGATTAATGACATCAAAACACATGTGGCAGCAACTGACAGTGATCCTACTAACATTCTGTTGCAACACAAGCAAACATGATGACTTTTTGCCTGAATCATGTTGTATGCAATGCCAAAGGCTATATTTCTCTATTTTTAAAGGTTATAAGACAACATCACTCCCACTAAGGTCCTTCTCCAAAACTTTGTTATGGAACATCAGTGCTCATGGGTTGTAGTAGACTACACACATGAGCACAAATTTTGACAGATTTTACCACACAGACCCAGGGAACGGAATCTATCAGCAACAACAACCCTCAAAGACTATCTAGGGAGTCATGGAAGAGATTGTAATCTGAGGAAGAGGGGGGTAGTGCCCCCATCAACAAAAAAGCCCAAGTAGGTTTAAGAAACAAAACCAAAAGGCTGTTTTCAAAGGATAAAATGAAAATTATTTTAAATATTCTAATACCAGTTGTCATAGAATCAGAGATTCAGAACTGGAAAGGCATTTGTTATAGATGATATGGTGGTTTACTTAGAGAACCCTAGAGAACCAACTGATATGAATCAAAACAATAAATGAATTAAAACAATAAATTCAGCGAAATTGCAGAATATCAAATAAATTCACACAAATCATTAGCATTCCTATTTATAATTAACAAAACCTAACAGGAAAAGTTAGAAAAATAAATTCCATTCAAAATAATTACAGAAACTAAAATAAATTCATATGGAAGCATAAAAAGTCAAGAATCTCAAGGGTATTAATGGGGGGAAGGATAAAGGGAAAGAAGGGAGTCCATCAGATCTTAAATTATACTACAAAGTTGTAATCATTAAAATGATTTAGCAATTTTTTTAAGAAAAGAAAGTTAATCAGTGAAATAGATTAGGTACATAACATCTAGAAATATATGTATATATACATATGTATGTATTTATATATGTATATTTGATCACAACAACTGATAAAACCAAAGACTTCTATAGCAAAGACTCTTATTTGAAAAAAGAAACTGCTAAAAAAAATTTTAGGAATCTGGCAGATATTGGGTTTTATACACAATCATACCATACATCAAGATAAGCTTCAAAAGGATATATGACCTAGATATAAAAGGTCATATCTTAAGTAAATTAGAAAGAAGGAATAAATAATCTGTAAGATCCATGGATAGGGAAAGAATTAATGAATAAACAAGTAAGACAGAAAACCATACAAGATAAAGTGCACAATTTTCGCCATATAAAATTAGGTTTTGTGCAAGTAAATCTAACGTATTAAAAATTAGTAGGGAAAAAAGTAACTGGAGAAAAAACCTTGCAACAAATTTCAACGGTTTCATTTCCAATACACATAAGGAATTTATCAAATGTATAGGATTACAAGCTTTTCACAAACAGACAAATGAGCAAAGGATATGAACAAGCAATGTTCAAAGGAAACAAATCTAATTTCAACATGCACTATATCAATAGGGTCAAACTTAATAGAAGCAGGGGTCACTAATCTGTAACAAAGGATCCCTGTGGGTCATAAATGGATTTAGAATGTTATTTCTGTTCTACTATATTTTTATTTATTTTGTTTTATATTTAGTTCTGACTGCACTTGGAAATATTTTGTGACAGGTGTTTGACACAAGTGTTCTAATAGGTAATAATTAGAAAATGCAATTTAAACTAACTTTGAGGTTCTACCTCACACCTATCAGATTGGATATCCAAACACTGTTGGAATGGTGAGTTGTCTCAGTCATTCTGGAAAGTAATTTGGAACTATATTGAAGAATTTGTTAAAATGTGCATGCACTTTGGTTCAATCAAAGAAAGAAAAAAAAAGAAAAAAATCCTATCTGGACAAAAATGTTAATAGCAGCTCTTTTCATGCTATCCAAATATAGGAAATGAAGGGATTGTCCTATTGAGGAATGAATAAACTGATTTTGGCATATGAAATTAATCGAATATTGTTACAAAATAAAAATGGTGAACTAGACAGTTTCAGAGGAAACTGAGAAGCTTTATGTACTAATGCAGAGGAAAGCGAGCATAACTGAGAGAACAATTCATAAAATGATAACACTATAGAGAAACAACTTTGAAAGACTTGTAGAACTCTAATCAATCCAATGATTAACCACAAATCCAAAAGAAACAAATAAAGAGGCCAAAACATACTACTTGCCTCGTGACAAAGAGGTGAATTCCTGGCAGAGACATGAACTTAAATGCATACATTTTAATGAAATACATTTTCTGATTTTACTAACGTGGGAAAGTTTTTGTCAAATTAGGTAGCTATATGCTGAGTGCTTCATTTTTTAGGGATTTTTTGTTATTTTTAGCTCAATAGCAGTGAATTAACTAATAAAAGCAAAAGTATTTCAGGGTCATCTGATTCAACTTTCCCGTTTTGCAAATGAGGAATCTGAGTCTCATAGAGGTTGTGACTTCACCAGGGTCACACAAGCAGTAAAGAACACAGGGAGTATTTGAATCCATAGCCTCTTGACCTCAAATCCACTGCTTATTTGCATTGAGCACTATTTGAACCACTGAGAAGGAAATTGTGCTACAAAGGTAAAGGCACAAGACGTGGAGAGCAAGGATTGTTCAGCCATGAAATAACTGTACAAATCTGAACATTCTTTCTCTGGGGCTTAATTTCCTTATCTTTAAAAAGAGGAAGATGAACTAAGTTGTTTCTAATGTCCTTTCAAGTTCTAACATTCTGTGATTCTGTGGATTTTTGAAAAGTTAGCCCCCTGCAAAGGAGCTCCTGCATCAGCTCAGTTTCCAGGAGTCAATAAAAACTTCAGATTGAAAGAGTTCAAAACTGAAGTAGCTTAAGAAAGTGCAGAATAAGCTGATCCAGCCTGGAGAGGTTTGAATAAATAGCTCACAAGAAGAGTCTTAAAATCAATCAATGACAAGAAAGAGATTGGACTGTAAGAATGAGGTAGGATAAACAATTTGGAGAAACCATTTAACTTTCTATTCAGCATCACCACCTCTGCTAGGCAGCAAGGTGGTACAGTCGATACAGCCTGGTGTCAGAAGACCTGAGTTCAAATCCAGTCTCAGAGATTTATTGTCTCTCCTTGGGAAAGTCATTTAAACTATGTTTACCTCAATTTCCTCAACTCTAAAATGGGGATAATACCAGTCCCTACCTTACAGGATTTTTGTGAGGATCAAAGAGATAATATTTGTAACATGCTTAGCACAGTTCCTGACACATAATAGGTGCTGTATAAATATTAGCTATCATCATCATCATCATTGCTATTACCTTTCCTGATGTATCTTAAGGTTTTGTCTCTCTTGAAATTATTTTATATAGAGAGAAGTACATGCTATCCTTTATAACCCAAGCATAATGTAAAATTCTTTAAGTATAAGGGTTTGCCTCCATGTCCACCGAATAACATTGTTCTTTCCTTCCCACACCCATCCCAATTTTTCCTTAGCATTTTATTACAGATTTATATTGAGCACTTAGATGTGATTTAACGCTATGTAATACTCTGCAGTAAGTTGAAGCATAAACTAGTACCAAGAGAGGAAAAGGAAACCAAGCTATGGAAAGAAGAAGCAAGAGGTTTGTAAATGCGTTAATTTACTTTCCTGTCACTGTCAGATGATACAGCAAAGCTTCACTAAGCTCCCTGCACAGTATCCTCTTAGCTAGTTTATCCGCATTTATACTTGTCTATTACTCTGTTATGTCCCTTCACTCCTTCCTGGGCTATTTTCTACCTGTATCGTCCTTTTTTCTTCTGGGAAGTTTTTTCTTCATCTGTCTCCATGATTCAGTTTCTAAGCACAGAGCAGCCTTTGACTCATCAATTGTAATTAGACAGAGCAGTTGACAGCCAAGTTCAGTCAGATTTAATGAAGCACAGACCAGTTGCACAAGGGAGCTGCCTGATGTTTGCCGACTGACCTACTTTCCTTCTATGCTCATCAGGGCTGTGGTACCACTTCCCCAGGTTATGACAGGGTAAATAATCACTTGACTTTATCGAATAGAATATAAAGAACTAATATATTCTTATACTGCAGGAAACAATTTAAGTCATTAGAAGTGCCACCCTGGTGCAGAAACCTCAAGGAGAACTTAAACACTCCTTGGGTACATAGGGCTAAGTTAGACACCAAATCTGCCATCTCTGGGCAGCTAGGTGGTACAGTGGATAGAATCAGGGGACTAGAGTCAGGAAGAGTCATCTTCCTGAATTCAAATCGGCCTCAGACACTTACTAGCTGTGTGACCTTGGGCAACTCACTTAACCCTGCTTGCCTCATTCCTTATCAGTAAAATGATCTGGAGAAGGAAACAAACTACCATTCCAGCATCTTTGCCAAGAAAACCCTGAATCAGATCACAGTCAGACATAATGCAACTACAGCAACTGCACTCTATGGATTTAATATTGAACATAGATAACCTTGGTGTTCTCTTTGACTAAACATTTTTTTAAAGATATGAATTAAATAAAGACAAGACTAACATTGTGTATAACTAGTTATGCGCATATTGCAAGGTAGGGAATGAATGAGTGCCCTAGTGACTCAGGAGGGGTGAGTGGGAATTCATTAACTTGATGTGATTGTAGGCACAGAAAGAGAGAAGGAAAGAAGGAAAGGAAAGGAGAGTCATTACCTGGCTCAGTAAATACTTAATAAAAGCTTATTGACTTAAAAAGATTCAGTTTACAAAAAGATAACAGGACCAAAGAGAGTCTCTGAGGAGGTGGGGAAATGAATATACTCAAGATAACAAGGAGATATTCAAATGATGAGGGAAAAGAACTATTATATAGACAGGGTTTAGTAGTAAGGGGAAAAGCTCTGCATTTGAAGGGTTTTTGAGTTCAAATTCTACTTTGTAATTTACTTCCTGTATGACTTTGGGCAGCTCATTTGACACATCAGGGCCTCTTTGTCCATCTGTAAAATGGATGAATTCTACTAGATGACTTCTAACCATTAAGCTCTAAAATTCTATGGACCTATGAATGACTTTGCAAAACACAGAGACACTGGAGGTGAAACATCCTCTATCTTATTGGTGAATGACTTAAATATGCTTATAAGAATGCATGGGGAAGGATAGCATATACCAATTAATTGATGGATAAGTATATCTCAGTAACAATGACAAGCATCAACTTGAGGAAGGGAGAAAGGGATGGTACTTCATACTGGGTATCTGGTGACAAGTCAAGTCCTGGATATGAATGGAAATCTCAAGTCAACTAAGATGAATAGTTTTAATATATTTCTTATTCACATGGCTGTCATTTTTATGTTATTATTATGACTAAGGAGAATAAAGAAGACAACACACCTCAGAATTAAAACTGGGAAAATAATTATTTTTGTTTATCACAAATGTCAAATTTGGGGGAGAGAATTCAAAACATATAATACAAGAATTTTTCAACTTTCCCTTTTTGTCTATTGTCTAGTATCTATTTTGTGTTTGGGGGGATGGCTTTTGCCATCTCTGGTGATTTTAAGCAGGCTAAGCTTTCTAATGAATTTCTGCTCACTGTGTATGTGACCTTTAAGACACAGGGCAAATCTTTCTTCAACTCCCATTTCTATGACGGCAGTAAAGAGTTGAAGCTTGATGATTTTCAAATGTGTTGCTACTTATATTTTCATGAACCATTTTCATTCTGCTAATTGGACTCTCTGGCAAATAGACTACAGCAAATTTTCTACATTGAAAAAGAATGGGTAGCAGTAGGATACTTGCGAGCAGTCTGATAGGGCAGATAGAGTGCTGGCCTTGGTGTCATGAAGATTTACATTTAAATCCCACTGCTGACAGTATTGTCTATGAGGAGTGGAAAAATCAATTGATCAATCATTTTTCTCATTTGAAAAATAAGAAATGGGATAATAAGGGGGGAAAGAGGGATTAGATGGCATCTTTCAGCACTAGACCTAAGATCCTATGGTCCTTGTTGTTTGACTTTGTAATACTCATGTCACCTTCTTGAGCCTCAGATTTCTTCATCTATAAGATAAAGCTATTAGATGAAATCTAATTTAATATTTAAAGTTCATTCCAACACTAAAATTCTTTTGGACACAAAATTCCATTTTGGATATCTGGTTCACAATTCAACTATTTCTTCCTGCCCTCCTTAAAATCTTCCCCCCCAAATTTTAATGTAACTTAATTTTTATATAACAAGTGTCTATTAAATACTTACTATGTGCAAGGCACTATGATAGGCATCAGAGATACAAAAACAAAAATGAAACAGTGTCTACCCTCAAGAAGTTTATATTCTACATCATTTAGATATAAAAAAAAATCAAACCATAAGCAAAGTAATTTGGGAGGAGGTGGTAGTAATTGACGAGATCAGAATAGAGAGACCAAACAAGAAAAACTAGCCAAAGACAAGCACAAAGTGGGCAAGAAACTACATCAAGTCTTTTCAGCTTCGGTATTACTGTTGTTGGCCTTACCTGGTATTAGAAATTTCTATTACCTAGCCCAAGTAAGACTATTTTCCCAAGTAAGACTATTATTACAATTGGATCCTCTATAAAATCATTGTAAAACCTAGATCTTCTACTTAAATGTGGGGCCACTTCACACAGTCATAGGGAAAGAGCCTGTGCAAAGGCATGGGGTAAAGACACAGAGTAACAACAGTCAAGACAGTTTATCAACCTAATTACATTCAGTCAAAATGTGCCCAATGAAAGAAAGTGATACCCTCTCTGGACTTTGCCTTGGTCAGACCATGTCTGTTCTAAGATGGCAGGGACATCAAGGTCTTATAGTACCCTGATGTTTTATAGTCACATTCACAACATGCACTTTCTCTACTCTCTCCAGCTCTAGCCCTCACAACAGTAAATAAATCAATATGACTAAAAATGGAATTGACATTGTAATCAATTGACTTGGGCTCCACTCAACATGTCTGTAATGAAAATACCCCTCCCTGGTCACCACTCCATATGTACTTTAAATATATATGTATGTATATATGTGTATATATACATATGCATATGTATATATGCATGCATGTATGTATATATGTATGTATATGCTTATGTTTATATGTATATGAATTTATATGTACTCCAGGACTTAGTAAAGTCCCTAGCATATAATTAAGCACTTAATAAATTCCCTTCATTCATTCATTCATATAAGAATTGCTGTGTTTACCACATTTTAGAAAGAATGTTGCCATACTGGTACATGTCTAGAGAAAAGGGAAGAGAATTGGAAGCCATGCCAGTAAGCATCAGTCAAAATAACTGGAAGTGTTTACCCTAGAGAAGACTTAGAGAGAATATAATGGTCTTCAAGTATCAGAATTCCTTTATTTCTGGACAAAATGAATGTGAAATGTTGATTTTTTTTTAGTAGAAAAGGACATATCCTATTTTTTTTTTATTTAGTCTGACAGTGACATCACTCTCCACTTTTTTTTTTTACCTTTTTGTTTGGTTTTTGTTTCTCAATTTTCATTATATTTAAACATTCAAACATGTATGTCACTGAAAAATGAAAATTCATGACCAACATAACCCAAAATGTTATTAGACAAAAAAAATGGGTTCCTTGAGAGACAATATTGTTTGTTTTTTCCTTTCTTTGTATCCCCAGCACTTAGCAGAGTTCCTGGCATTATCTGTTGACTTATCTTGACTTAATTTGAAGGACTATCATGAAGAAGAATAATTAGGTTCGTTTTTCTGTTTGTTCCTATCTGACAGAGCTAGGAGCAATGTTTAAAAGTTGTGTCGAGGCAAATTAGGCTCAATGTAAAGAAAACCTTGTGGAGTTTTCCAGCAAGGATATGCTATTTCTCAGGAGACAGTGAGCTCTACCTCATTGGAAAGAGTCAAACACTGGTTATATGACCACTCATCAGCAATATTACAGAAGTCATTCTTAGGCAGGAAAAGAAAGCATGGTCCAATGGAAAGAACTCTGGATGTAGATTCTGTGGACTTGGGTTCAAATACTACTTCTGCTAATTAATACTTAACACTTGTGTGACCTTAGGTATGTCACTTAAAAACTGTATCCTTCAGTTTCCTAATTTATACAATGGGGCTGCAAAGCAGTATATTGCTTCTAGTATCCCTTCCAGCTCAAAATTATAGGTTTCATGATGCTATGATTTATTGTAAGGGCAAGCAAAATAGGATCTTTTGCTGTTTTTGTTTTAGGCAAGTCTGACTGAATCTTGCCTTTATGAACCAAGAGTCTTTACAGGAATAAAGTATAGAAACAAGAAATTCTTTAACTAGAAACAGTACATGTGTTTGTATTGTTAATGTGATTAAAGATCTTCCCCACCTGCTAATGGACCTACCCATTAAAGAGAATTTGATTAGAAGGTCCACATCTTTTGTTAATGAGGCACTGGTTCTCAGGGGTTGGGATGCTCTCTGGCTCTAAAAGGGTATAAATACTCTGAGGGTGAGGTTTTACTTTGAGGTTTAGTTTTTGGAAGAAGCTTTGTGTGCCAGATGAGACTCTGGGAAGCCACTAAGGAGCCCTCCAGCTTTGAAAACCCAGATGTTGGTGCTTCCCTTTCTGACAACTATGACCAAACAGTTGAACCTTCTGTTCATTTGTGATATGTGCATTGCTTACGTCAGACAGTTTGGAAGAATTATCTGTTGATTTTCTGAACTAAGTGAATGATATATGTGCTTGATTTTCTTTTCCAAAAGCAGATGAAAGGACCTGTGATAGCAGCCCATCTCTACCCCCACCTTCATCTCCCCCCACCCCTGTGTATGTCCAGATGCTTACTGATACAATGATCTATGAGGTTCTTATCTACTCTTCACCTCTATGTAGTGGGACAAATAAAGAGGGTCCCAACAATTTGGGTTGAACTGCTCTTGGATTTCAAATTATTTCCATTTTAAAATGTTATACCTGTCTGTGTTCACATATAAAAATCAAGGAAACAAGAAGAGAAATGGAGAATTATCTCAATGTTAAACTAACTTTAGAACATTAAAAAATCCATTTATTTTAAACTCAAAACAAATCTTCATTTTCCCCAGAGATAAAAGCAGTCAGTCAGTGGCTGGGTGCTTCCTAGAATGTACATGTGTACGTGGATATACATATACACTCACACGACACACAACTACTTCGATAACATTTCATGTTCTTCCATTTTCAGCACCATAGTCTTATGTTTTTTTTTATTTTCACCTCCTGAAGAATTGATTTGTTTTCTATTGAGTTCATTAACTTATTAGCTACTATTATTACTGCTATTGGATCAGTAATTTTCTAAAGAAGGTTTAGAGAAGCATTTAATTAAGGATAACATCTGCAAGTCTGTCAACTGAAGAAAACTGCTTTCCATGTCATAGATCAATTGTTAAATAGGCACAGGAAGAGGGAAAAAATAAAACTTCCCTTGCGGTTAGCACAAAGAATTGCTGAGGGTTGGTGAAGTTTTCTCAAAATAGTTTGTCTATCTTAACAGGCTACATGTAGTGCTACCCTCTATTAGAGGAACAATTTAAAGACAGGGAGAAAGGGAATTGGATTTAAGGTTGGGATTTGTCTGTCACTTTTTATTTAAACTGGAACAACTCATTTTGCTTCCTTATTTCCTGAGAGTCAACTTTCCTCATCTATAAGTGAAGGGATTGTACTAGATAACCTCTATGATCCACTGTAGCTCTTAATCCATGACCCTTAGAATGAAGTGAGCCCAGAGAAATTACTTTAGGTCAGGGATTCTATTAATTAGGGCCAACCTCCAGCCAGATTGTAACACAGAAGGAATTTTTCTTTGGTGAATTTCTCCTTCCTCCAAGCTCACAAATTTTTCCTGATCCTTGGTGTTCTTATGCAGTCCCTTAAGTGCATAAGCTCCCTACATGCTGGGTCCCAACCTGGATTGCCCTCTCTAGGCAGTGCCCACACCCTGGACCTTTCTCAACCCACCTCTTTAAGTCAAAACTAAACTCTCCTATATCATATTTTTTCAGGACTCTGCTCCCATTCAGTTAACAAGAAGTATTCTGATCAACTAACTCATATGTGTTTATAGGAACTAAGACATTTTAGTATGTTACAGAATCATAAGTAGGCAAATGGATGGGATGGGAGAAGAGTAGTCCATGTGTCCATGTGTCCATGATTAATCTCTCCAAAGCCACCTTATTGCTTCTATCCATTGTTTTTCCTATGAGTTAGAGGATTATGTTCTGGAGAGCAGATGCACCTATAGGATAACTATCTTTTCTGCATTTTTCCATGAAGTGCTTTATCTATGCTGCTGCCCCCTCCTGATAGGGTACAGAATCTAAGAACTTCCTTGAACTCCCCTTGAATCTTCCCACTTAATCTGATTTATCATGTCCAAATCTGTTACCCTTAACCTAGCCTGACCTTCCATTGTCTGTTGCCTCCAGATTGCCTCTGACTGCTACCCACCCTTGATTCAATGAAGTACCCTTAACCCACACTAGCCCTCCATTGTCTATTATCTCCTGCTTTTCCATAATTTTCCATAAAATTATGATCTACCAAGCTGTTGTGCTGACCTCATTATTGTATGTCTGCGAAACTTGAATAGTCTACCAGCACCATGCCAAGAAACTGAATCAATTCCATTTGAATTGCCTTAGGAAGATTCTGAAGATCATCTGGCAGGATGAAGTACCAGACAGCAAAGTCCTTACTCCAATAAACTGCTAAGCATTCAAACTGTGCTTCAGAGAGTGCAACTCAGATGGGCTGACCACATTTTTTGAATGCAAAACACACAGTTACCAAAAAGACTATTTTATGGAGAACTCACTAAGATCAGATCATTCTGATCAGGATGATCAGAAGAAGCAATACAATGACACTCTCAAGGTCTCTCTCAAGAACTTTGGAATTGATAGTATTACATGAGAGACACTGGCACAGAACCTCTCAGCATGGCATGCCCACATCAGAGAAGGTGCTGTGCTCTGTGAGCAAAGCAGAATTGAAACAACTCACAGGAAATATAAGATGTACAAATTTAGAGTAGTCACCCCAAATATTCACATGAACCATTTGTGCCTGATGTATGGTAGTGCATCCTGAGCTCATATTGGTCTGATCAGTCACAGTCAGATACATTTAAACTTGCTTTATCCTACAGATGTCATTTTGGTCCTCTTCAAGAATGAAGGACAACCATCCAATACCCTGATTGCCACCAGCAGTTTCCCACCCTTGATCAAAAATCTCACTCTCTTGGTTCTGACTTCTAGTCACCCCAGTCCCCTCAAGATCCCCCTTAGATTTCTCCTTGATACCCTCCCTAAACACCTCCTCCCATCACCCAGGCTACTCAGCAAACCCTAGATCTCTCCCAGAGTCTTTCTGTATATAAGATCCTTCTTGTCTCCATGAAGGCACTCAGATTCAATCTGGCTCAGATTCAATCTAGCTCAGATTCTATCTGGCCCATTTGTCAGTACAAGCATCAAAATCGTGAGATTTCTTAAGAGTCAACCCAATATGGTGAATCTTTAATAAACTATGTTTTACTTTGGCTGAAAAAAGGCTTGAGTCCATTTCATAAGGGTAGAACTCAGGGTGTTGTTATTCTGGGGTCCCAAGCACCCCAGATCTCAACATTATGGTTCCCTATCCTCAACTCTCCAACCCCCATTGAACTTGTTACCAACACAATTATGGTTAGTTTTAGTCCTAGTATCCTGACTTTCAGGCAAGACATCTGCATTTTAATAGTGTTTTTGAATAAACAATACAGAGAAAGGGTCAGGAGACATTCCAGTGTCCTTTATAAAAACAGACATAGGACCAGTGTAAGTGTTCTTTAAGATATGAACCATAAATGAGCCAGTTAAGATTTTCACTAATAGCCCAATGGCATCAGTTTAAATTCCACTCCCTCTACACACACACACACACACACACACACACACACACTCACACACTCACACACTCACACACACATACACACACACACACAATATTTCAGAAAGAATCTACTTTCTTTTTCTTAATTGCGGAATAAGGCTGCAATTCAATGGTAACAAAATCTACTCCTCTGGCAATACTCATATATTTTACATCTTTTCATGTCTTATGGCTCTGCATGGACTACTTTCCCTACAAATTATCTCATAATAATTATCCCTTGTTCATTAAGACCCATTTGGGAAACTTTGCTTAGAGCACTGAATAGAAGCAACTAATTTCATTGAAATTATAGGACTTTGCATATCTGCTCCCAAATACTTTTAGAAAATAAAAGCAATAAATAGTAACAACTTCAACTCAAATTAAGAGGAACATATATGGCACTTCCCAACTGAGTACAAAAATGTGATTTTTTTTTTTTGCTTTGTATAAAAATGGAAAAAGAATGGGTGAACTTGCAATTACTGATACAGCCAATCACTGTATAGCAATTATCAGCATGTTTCCTGGAAATTTTTGCATTCTGAGACAATCAAATGACTGTGAAAAGGACCAAGTAAACTCAGAACAATGTAGGAGGAGAATTTTGTATGAGAAGTCAGAGAAAAAAGAGGATTAAACAAACAACAGAGACAAAAAACTGGAAAAAATATTAAATGTGTTGAGTATTCATTATTTCCTAAAGTAATAACTTGTTTTTGTCACCTTTATTGAACTTGATTAATTATTGAATCACTTTTTTTTAATGTTAACTATTTAACAAAGGAATATGAACAACTTAGGGCAGCGAAGTGGTGCAGTGGATAGAGCACCAGTACAGGAGTCAGGAGGACCTGACTTCAAATCTCACCTCAGATACTTGACACTCACTAGCTGTATGACTTTGGGCAAGTCACTGAACCCCAACTGTCTCATGCTGGGTCATCTCTAGTCATCCTGATGGTCACTGGATTCAGATGGCTCTGAAGGAGAAGTGAGACTGCTGACATGCACAGCCCTCCCTCACTCAAAACAAAGTCAAGTGCAAGTCATGTCATCATTTCTCTGATGGTATGGTCTTCTTCGGCAACGAAGGATGAACACACACACACACACACACACACACACACACACACACACACACACTTAATGAACAACTTAAGCTTCCCTCCTAATTCTCTATATTATGTTGTATGTCAGTTTATGTCTGCTAACCCTCTTTCTCATGAGGATATAACTTGAGTGCAGGGACTGTTTCATTTTCATCCTTCTGTCTCTAGTTTTTAACATAGTACCTAGCACATATTAGATATATAATAAATGCCTTGTTAACTCTTAACTCTTCCCGCAATTACTTATTTCCAATTTATCCTCTCTGTAGCTTGTTTATACATACTTGTTTGTATATTGTCTTCTTCTTCATTGTAATGGGGTACAAGCCCAAGCCAAGACCTTCTCCCCTTGGATTGGGAGGACTTTTGTCACATCTGTCTGAAGGTCTAAAGGGCCCTGGAGCATCTGGCCTTGCGGGGGTGTGGGGTAGGGGGGAAGGCAGGGGGAAGCTCCTTGTATTCCCAGGCCAGATACTCCCTATCTTCTATTTAGCATTCTTTTAGTATTCCTCCCTTTGATTCTATTACCAGCCACTCCCATCAGGATCCTGGGTTTGATCTATCAAGACCATCTCTAGGATCCCAGATTACCTGGTAACACCTGCTTCCAACCCAGGTCCTCCATTGTCTGCTATCTCCTGATTGTCTCCAGCTGTTTCCAAACCTAGACCAGTCACCCTAGTTCCACTGAGGTCCTTCTTGGACTTCTCCTTAAGACCTTCCCTAAACCCCTCCTCCCAACATCCGAGACTCCCAGACCACCCCCAATTCCTGTAGTCCTTTCTGTATTTAAGTTCCATCTTGCCTCCATAAAGGTGCTCATATTCAATCCAGCTCACACTGTCTAGCTGAGATTCTATTTGGCCCACTTGTGAACATAAGCATTACAAATGCTTAGAATCCTTAAGAGTCAACCCAGTATGGTGAATCTTTAATAAATTTTGTTTTTCTTTGACTTTAAAAAGGCTTGAGTTGAATTCATTGGAACAGGACCTGGTGTATTGGTATTTCGAGGTTCCCAGCACCCTGAACCTCAATAATTGGATTGTGACATCCTTGAGGGCAGTGACTGTCCTTTGCTTTTGTATGAGCTGGCACCTGGTAGGTGCTTAATAACTTTTTATGAAATGATCAATTGATTTACAGATATTCTTATAGTACCAATAATAATTTTGACAAAAAAGGATAATTCATGAAAAATGCTCAAAGTAACTTTCTACTTTAAAGACAAATATAATGGGTCAATATTACATTTTTTCAAGAATATGTTATTTCATCAGGGTGACTACTTCTTCCTCCAAGGCAGCTGTCACTTCCTCTATGTCTTAGTAAACAATCTCTATGAATTACTGTGGTAAAAAAAAAAAATTCACTTACTTTTTAGGAGGTTCTTCTTGTCCTCAGATAACAGACATAAAAAGTATTATTGTAGTTCAGTTGTGTCCAGCACTTCATGATCCAATTTGGGGTTTTCTTGGCAGAGATACTGGAGTGATTTGCCGTTTCTTTCTCCAGTTCATTATATAGATGAGGAAACTGAGTCAAACAGGGACAAGTGACTTGCCCAAGAGTCACACAGCCAGTATGTGTCTGAGGCCAGATTTGATCTCAGGTCTTTCTGACTCCATCCCTGTTGCTTTATGCACTTATCACTGAGCTGCCCAATGAAGGGTATTACTGAGCATGTAATCAATGTCTTTCCAGTCATATATGAACTTCTGGAATTTGTAATTTATAAATATAGCCTTTGAGAGCCCAGATTCACCTCCTGGCAAAGGTAGTATTGGAGGAGACTTCAATCCACTTCTTCAGCTGCCTCTCCACCTTGCACATAATGGGCGCTTGATGATATTGATGATAATGTTGTTGTTGTTGTTTTGGTTGTTGTTGTTTGTCCTTAGTTCTGGAAGGGGACCTTAAGTAAATTGAATTTAGGTGAGGAAGGGCTGCACAAAGTCACCTGGTTCTCCTCCAGAGCCATCTGGATCCAGTGACAAGACACAGATCAAGATGACTGGAGATAAGCTAAGATTTTTTTCTGGGTCTCAGTTTGATTGAGGTAATATCTGTATATTGATCAAGGTTAGGTGAGAAATGAAGCAAAGAAAAGGTCACTTTGACCTTGTGAAAAAAATCAATCTGGGAGGGGATGTCCTTCACGATTTTGGGCCAAAATAGAAATAATTGCTATTTACATTCACTTTGAGCCATCAGGATCCAAACAATGACCACTAAGTGGAGTTTGGGCTGTGACATATTCACTAATCAATGAGAACCAGCATGAATTGAGTTTAAACCATAGTCTTTAAGAAAGAAATCTAGCCTGTAAGCTTCAAGATGTCTTGCAAGGTTTCAGTGTTCAAGTGATCAAAATTTATATTCCTTTGGGATTAAAGAAAGGAAAGGAAAGGGGAGGGGAGGGGATAAAAGGGAGGAGAGAAGAGGGCTGGAGAAGAGAGTAGAGGGGAGGGGAGGTCAGGAAGAAAGAATTGGATAGCCCAACTGAAACTGGCCAGTTGTATTCCCAGGGGAGAGATCTTACTGCTCACAGTTGTTGTTTGTTCTTCTTTCTTGAAGAGGACCATGGCATCAGGCAGCTAATGCCATGACATGCAAGGGAATTGGTTTAAGTGAGGGAGGAGCACAAAGTCATCAGGCTCATTTTTCTCCTCCAGAAACATCTGGGTCCAGTGTCAAGATATAGACCAGGATGACTGGAGATGACCTCCCCGCACCCCACCCCAGCACAGCATTACAAAAGTGCTATGTAGTATCTGAAGGGTGGGTTGTTATAAACAAGGCAGACTTCTTGGAGGATGTAGCATTTTGAGTAGAGCTTATAAAATTGATTTAATAATAATTAATATTTAAAGAACATATAAAAGTTTGCAAAATATTTTGCAAATATTATTTCATTTTATCCTCACAGAAACACTAAAAGGTAAGATAATAGTATTCTTACTATCCCCATTTTAGAGATGAAAAAACTGAGTCTGAGGGAGGTTAAGTAACTTGCTCAGAGTTACACAGCTGAGTAAATATCTGGATTGGGATTTGAAGGCAGGTCTTGCTTTCTCCAGATTCAGTGCTGTGTCCAGTATTTATTGAACTGAATGTCTGCATCTTCCTTATAGATGTGGTAAACAAAGGTCATACCATATCATCAAATACCTTCTGGCAAAGGAATCTCTCCTTGGTATTTTCTGATCAAGCTTTATAAGCATTTACAGCATTTATTAAATGCCTGCTCTATACCAAGGATTATACTAGGAGCTAGAGATACAAATACTAAAAATTAAACATCCCTTGCCCTCAAGGAGAACACATTCTAATGAAGAGATGGCAAGTACATAGAGAGGCATATATAAAATATGTACATATATGAATATTTATGCATATATGTTTTGCATGTATGTCTACATATATGCACATATATACTATGAAGTACTCTTCAAGAACAAGGCACTAGCAGCTGGGAAGTCTCAAGAAAGGTCCCATCAGAATGAGAAATTGGAGCTATCTTGAAGGAAACCAGAGATTTCAAGAGATAGAACTGAGGAAGAAAAAGACTCCAGCATGGGGAACAACTAGAACAAAAGTGTGAAATTGGGAAATTGAACACAATATAGAACATTTTATTCCTCTCTCTATCGTCATTACATCAGAATTCCTAATCTATTGTCTCTGTGTACATATCTATATGTGTCTAAAATATGTATTATATATAAATATCAATATTGACCTTGACATTTTCCCTAAAGGAAGCCAAAAGAAAGAAGTTGCAACTAAATAGAGGGGATAATTCACAGATTGAGACAAAGAAAGACCCTGGTAGAGTTGGTTTCATCCTATTCCCACAAGACTTGTCATCAGGGGTATATTGGTTAACATATGGGAATCTCATTTTAGATAGACTATTGAGCATCCAGAAGGCAAATGGGATGAAAAAGGAACATGAATCCATGCTATATCAGAATAAGCTGAAGGAATATGGCATGATTCACCTGATAAGAAAACTGGAAGGGAAGATGGAGAGTGGAGGGAAGATTCAATAGCTATTTTCAAGAGTTTGAAGGGCTATCATTTAAAATAGGTTATTACACTTACCCTGTTTGTCCACAGAAAATAGAGCAAGGAAGAATGAATAGAAATTTCACAAAAGCAAATCTCTACATGATATAAAGAAAATCTACCATATCGTTATTTTCCAAAAATGGCATGGTCTTCTTCACAGCTTGTGGTAATTTCCATCTTACTGATGAACTTCAGGCAAAGATTTGGATTGCAATTTGTTGGGTACATTATTAGTGGGAATTCTTTTCTGGCTGTTTGAGATGTTTGTGGAGGTTTCTTGTGACTTTCAAATTCTGAGATTCTAGGATTGCCAAACAAAAAACCCACCTGAAGCATTCTGAATGAACTTACCAGTCAATTACCAACTGGTCAATGTAATTAATATATGTAAAGCCCTTCATTCTAAGTATCCCAATAGATTGGGAGTCTTTGAAAACTAATAAGATATTTCTTCATCTTCAGTGCTTGGTGCCTTAAAAGGAAGAGATGTTTAATGTTCGTTGAAATTGTTGAACACATCAGGTAATTTATAAGGAAAAAGTGCTTGTCAGCATTACCCATGAACTAGCTCTTCTGACTTCAGCAAAAAATGTGTTATAAGAAGCAAAGAAACACACACACATACACACACGCACACACACACATACACACACACAATCCAAATCTCTTTGAATTCTTCATGTCTTCTACAGAATTGTCCTCTTTCCTCAAATGGAATTTAGGGGGTAAATTTATTTGCTATCTGTTACTGAAGCTATTTCTTCATGATGCCAAAATGATAACTCAAGAGTTTTTAAGCATATTCTCTCACCTTCTCACAGTCTTGTCCAGTCTTGTTCTATCTGCTAGATTTGATTCACTTTTTTATACTTGATCCAATTTTTTTTCTCCTCCATTGTCAAGATATTTGGCAGTGTTATAGTAGCAATTTCATCTTCACATATCCAAGACACCACTAATAACCTTCTAGGTCTAACATTCTCAGTTCCCATTTTCTTTTTTATTAGGCTGCATGTCAATCTTTCCCTATTGGGGCTACATAAAATTCTGGCCACTTTAATCATATATGTTTCAGGCTATTTGGATCTCTTCCCAACGCTACCAGTCAGAATTTACTTTCATTTGTATCTTCGGGTCTTTGACTTTTACTTTTTACCATGTCTCCTGGCAGAAAACTTTGGAAAAAATTAAAGAAAGTTAAACAGGGAAAAAACAGTAATTATTATATTCTATAATAGATGGTAAATTAGTGGAATCTTTTTCTGTTTTCTCAGAAGGTGTTAATATTAAGATATGTCTTACATGTGGTTCCAAGAACAGCATAGCATGGTGAAAAGAGAATTGCATTTGATGTGGGACTAAAATGTGATTCCTAAGTTGAAAGCAATATGAGATGCAAGCCCAAGAAGCAGATGAACCATTTGACTATGATGCCTATCTAGGGAGGAGCTTAATTTATTAATTCTTACAAACTAAAGATATATGGGCCTCCCATAGAGGCAGCATATGTGACCTTGCAGTAACTCCTCTCTCCATCTGCCATTGTAGTAATTGAAATAACAAAAATCCAAATGCAATAGATCCCTTTGCATCTGAGAAATGCAGATTGATTATTGGTTTTTGTGTTATGGAAGTGGAACTATCCATATTGAAATGATTCCAATCAATCCAATTTATATGTGATGCACACTGTGAGGTGCTACATATTTGCACTTTATTTCCCAAATACAATTAGCAATCCAACATGAAAATTTTCCATAAATCCCCATGTGGATTTTAAAAACTTTTTTCAGGAAAGTTAATATGGTTCAGAGAGGTATACAATGAATCATCATAATTTTAATTTAAAGTGTTTTTCCCATCATATTTCTTCCCCTTGCTTTAGTAGAAATGTAGTTTTGAAGGCGTAGCCCTTTGAATGAATGTTATAAGAAAGTTCCACACAAATATTATTCCCTTTTCTCAAGAGATATGCTGCAAACATACTCCCAAATACTTTTACAGTGTGTTTAAAAAAAATGACCATATTACAGATATAATGAGATCAAAACATACTGTTTCATTGCAATTGATAAGATTATATAGAATCACATTCCTAAGACTCCTAGAATATATAATAACACCTTAGATAGCTTATAAAAATTCATTTTCCATTTAATCAAAACTTTGTAATAAGTTTTAAATTTTCTTATTCAAAGTGCTATATTCAGTATAAAAGTTCTAGACACCAAAAACCTGGCTGCTGATCCAATAACTTGCATGTGACTAAGTCTATGACAGCATCATTGTAAAACAGAGGTCTTTCAGTATCTCCCTCTTCCACCCTCCTCTGCCACCCCTGCCAAAGCACACACATGTCACCACTGGAACCTAAGGGAAGATTGGATTAAATTACTAATCAAGTCGTAAGAGATTATATAGGTTTATCCTGTAGTCTTACTAATGAAGTCAGCATAAATTTGTAGCACAGGACTTTGATTTCACTCATTTGAGACATATACTAAATCCTCCACCAAAGCAGATTGCAACCAATTTATGACTTACTGTCTTAAGACAGCTATCTTAGGCTCTTGCCTAAAATATCTGGTCTTCAGAGTTATATAACATTTAGAGAAATTAATCAACTTGTTCATGATCAGGAATGTCAGACAAGGTTTTATTTAGAGCTTACTACGTGCCAAGCAGATGAAGTTTATCATCAGATCTTCCTCTCTCCAAGCCTGGGATACTATTCACTACAGTATGCTGCCTTTTAATAAGATATGCATGCAAGAAAAAACATCATCAATCCATTGGCAAGCCTTTATTAGGCACTCACTATGTGCCAGGTGCTATGCTAGACTCTGGGGATGTAAACAAAAAAATAAAATAATCCCCTGCCCTCAAAGTTAAATTCTATCAAGAGAGATGACATGAACGAAGAAAGAAGGCAAGAAAAGAGAGAGGGAAGAAGAAAGGAAGGAGGAAACTTTGAAGGATATTGAGAATGCCAAAAGGCTGGACAGGAGAGAAAGTACATTTTTCAAATATATACACATAGAGAGACACCAACAAACACAGACCCTCTAAAGAGGACAGTTTTTAACCTGGGGGCCATGAATCCTCAAGAGGAACAAGGATATACCAAAGATACATGGACACATATCAGAGCATTAGTGAATTTGGATGAGAAAAAAACATTGTTTTCGCTAATGTTTAATTAAAATTTAAGATTCCCTTCAATTGTGAATATGTCACAAAATATTATTCTGAGAAGGAGCCCATAGGCTTCATCAGACTCCTGAGGATCCAATGGTGTAAACAAAAATGATCAAGAGCCCCTGATCTAAATATTCCTTATTGATCTGTAAAGCAATATATGATGGGGGTGAGGGGGAAGGTACTTCTCAGAGTTTCCTACAAACTACACAGCAACTGATGTGTTATGATATTATTAGACATTTACATGACACTTCAAGATTTCCAAAGCATTTTACAAGTTATCCTTACGAGAACTCTGAGAAGTAGTAACTATAGATATTATCATATCCGTTGTAGAGATTAAATCTCAGTTTAAAGTGGTCAAACGATTCACCACTAATCCCACACTCATGGGGAATGGGAAGGAGAATGGAAAACCAGTCTATTTCAACTCTAACAAATACACTGCACTGAGTAACAACAGCCCTCTCCATAAATAAAAAACAGAGGAAAATAATAATGGCAGTTATATCTAAGGTTGGTAAAACGCTTTACAAACATTATATAATTTTATTCTCACAACAACCCCAGGAGATAGGAGCTATTGTTATCCTTATTTTATAAATAAGAAAACTGAGATGTGTCCAATGTATACGTGTAAGGTACCCTATGGGAAAAACAGCAGACAGAATGTAGCAAGAAAACCAAACTTCTGTCGCCACCTTGACCTCCACCTTCCCTCAGATGCCCGTGAAGATAGGCCAAGACCAAGAGTCCTGGGGATACCAGGGCCTCCCAGACTAGCCTATGTATATATATATAATGCTCAGTAAAGAAACTTTTCTTGAGATTTGATCTGGCCACTTCTGCAGATACTCCAGGCCTTAATTTCTTTATCAGTCGTAGCTACTGAATACACAGGAAAGGAAATTTTAAAGTCATTATCAAATGGCTTGTCTTTAGAAACCATTAAGGGCAAGCACAATGCCTTATAATAAGCCCTTACATGTCTTATTGAATTCATGTTGTATTTCTTTTATTTGCTCCCTGTCACCTTCATAGAGGCAGTATACTATATTGTATAAAGCACTATACTGTAAGCTGAGAAGACCTACCTCAGATATTTACTAGCTGTGTGACCCTACCCCTTTTGTCTTTATGTCTGTAAAAATAGGGATATAATAGCACCAACTCTATAGGTTTGTAAGAATAGAGCACTAGATAAATGTGAGCTATAGCCTTCCCTTCCAGACACAAATCTTCAAAGCTGGCAGGGTTTTGGAGCTGGCAGGATTTTAGGATCATCTTGCTTTATCAAAATATGATAAATAAGCATTTTCTAATACTGAACAATTTCATATTTTGAACTATTGCTGCTTCCTACACCAGACCTGCACAACTTGGCAGTAGGTAGGGGCCAAAATTAATATAGGTTAAACTTCTTCAGGCTACAGATAGGTTAGACTAGAGACAGACCAACAATGGTTGGTTGCCTCAGGTCACATGACAAACAGGAGACTGACCAATGGCAACCCTACATTTTTCACTGGTTGCCCAAAATCCTTTGGTGGGCCACAAGCAGCCCATGGACTATATGTTGTACAAGCCTTTCCTAGACAGAACAAAAAAAAATTCCTTTTTCAAAGCATGTATAATAGAGTTACACTTAAATCTGTTCAACACAGAAAGGAGAGAGAATTATGCTTCACTGGCACAGGATATAAAGACTTGACTGACTTAGAATATAAAACTTGATTTAATGAACAGTGAAATGGGTTTGTGAGGGGAGAGAGGTTGGTTTTGTTGCAGCAGAAGAAGTGACTTTTGGGGGCATCCTAGTCTTTTACAAATACAACTAATGTAACACCAAAGGAATACTTCACATTATGTAGGTAGGAAATCAAACTGCAATTGTTTCCTCTTTTAATTGTAAAATAAGTAGACCAAAGAGTAAGATTAACACTTTCTAAACCCTTGAGAAGACATAAAACTTAGATGCATTTCCAGTTCATTCAGAGGATAATACACAAATATAGGTAAGCATAATACTCAATGATATATGATCAGTGCATTAGAGAGATGCAAGGATATGATTTGATGAGAACCAGGATAAAAGTCATTGTAGACAAGAAGGATGAGAGATTTCATGAAGGAGGCAAAATTTGAGTTGGGCTTTATGGAAAGTAACACATGAAGAGGAAGAGCAGAGGTATTCCAGTTGTAGGACAAGCATGAGAAAAGGCACAGATACACATTCATACTATTTACACAATATTTTTTATATTCACAACTTATAGAAAGTGACTTTCCTAAGACCCTTTAAGCTATGTGATTCTATCCTAAAATATAGGATAGGAAAATATTATAGATGTTGCCTAACAAACAAATCTTAAGAGCTAGGAATATTTCTTTCCAAACATCTGTATCTCCTCCTATAATGAATGAGTGAACGAATGAATGAAAAATTATTTAAGCCTTTACTATGTGCTTTCACTTTGCTAAGTACTAGGAAGACAAAGAGAAAGTCACCAAAATCCCTGCTCTTGAAGACCTTTCATTCTCCTGGAAGAAACAACCCACATTGAGGTCAGATAGAAAGATCTCAGGATCCTAAGGTGTGGCGTGACAAAGAATATGGTGACATATCTTCATTGCTGTTATTTCCACTTGTAAAACCATATCTTTTTCAGATGTGGAACCATTTGAAAGTGTCACCATCTTTTGTGGAGATTTTTCTTTTTGAGTCTTTTTGAGTCTTTAGTAACTGGGGATACAACATCCATAGAAGTAGTTTTCAGGCTGCAGATTCATAAGGGTTGCTTCCTGGGATGACGGCCGCTGGTGTTTGACTGGAAAGCATAGCCAGTGGTCTGGGAGTCACTGCTATTCCCAACAGTCTTGGGTTCCAGATGCTATGCTCTCTCATGGGGATCTCAGAAGAGGTAGAGTTGGTGTTCTGACTATGCTGGCACATGCGTCTTTCTCTTGCTACATCTGCACGGTTGGCTGCCTTAGCATGGCTCACTTACCTCCTGCCTGGTGAGTTACTGAGCACAGTGATTACTTACTGGATGTTTGTAAAAAAGGAATTGAATCCTTTACCAATATCCCCCTCTTAATAAAGACATGATTAGTGGTCTAAATATCTATGGTTGGATAGTATCCTATAATGATATGTCTGACTCACACGTGGCATAAATATCTAAATCAGGATCCAGGTCATCTCCCAGGGGAGATTTGTTCTGCTGCTTCATTAAAAGTAATATTGGTTTTCAACTAATGTTATGTTAGTTTGGCTTAGTAAAAGTAAACATATCAGTGGACTATGGGTTGGAGTCATTGCTGACCCACAGACTACCTTGAACCTGAACTACTTCCAGCCACTCCTATTCAAGAAAAAGGCCTGAGAGTTATCTGCATGTCCCCTCCATCCCTCAAACCAAAGATGAATTGATGTAGCAAAATAAACAGGATGCTTGCAACCAAAACACTGTGATTTAATTCCTGGCTTTCCAGTTTCAGCAGGTCATATAGTTTAGAGCCTCCACATCCTCATCGGTGGGACCAACAACATAATACATGCACTGCTTGTATGCTTGCCAAAAAGACTATTTATGGAGAACTTGCATGGAGCAGGCGATCACATGGTGGCCAGAAGAAATGATACAAGGACACTCTCAAGGTCTCTCTCAAGAACTGTGCAACTTTGACTGTGCAATATGGGAGACACTGGCACAGAACCACTCAGCACAGCGTGCCTACATCAGAAAGGGTGCTGTGCTCTTTGAGCAAAGCAGAATTGAGACAGCACAATGTAAATGCAGGATGTGCAAATTTGGGAAATCCACCCTAAATATTCATAAGGACTATCTGTGGCCAATCTGTGGTAGAGTATTCTGAGTTTGTATTGGTCTGATCAGCCACAGTAGGACACACTGAAATTTCACTTTACAATGGTGATGTCATTTTGGTCCTCTTTGAAGATGGACAACAACCAACCAACATGTACTGCTTACCTTACCAAGCCATCCTATGAAACACACTAGGTAAGCTGCTTAGTAACATATTGATGAGAGCAACAACTGAGAATCTCCCTGCTTAATTTTATTTCACCTTTGTTTGATGGGACTTGCCTCTCCACTTAGTTCCTATGAAAGTGATGCTCTTCATCACCACTACTGAAAGAAATTTAATGAAAGATTCAAAAATAAATATGGTATACATTCATAATATTGTTACTGCTCTGTATGTGTTTGTTTTTAACAGTTTGGAAAATGGCTGGAATAAGAAATAGGTTTTTCTTACTTGATTGTCTTTTGATATGAATGAATAAAGCATCAGTCAGTAAAACACTAGCCAAAGGCTCAGGACACATGCTGGAGCCTGATAGAACATTATCATTGTGAATGACTCAGGGGAGAGGGAGGAAAGAGAAAAAAAGAGACTAAATCTAGTTTAAAAGAGTGTTTCATCTTGCTCTACTATAATATATTATACAAGTTCCAGATAGTATGTTAGTCTCTTTGAATCTATTTCATAAAAGATGAAATTGCATATAAAGTTGTTTGACACAAAAAAAGGAGATCCAGTCAACTCGGTAGTGCTTATCTCATGCCAAGCACAATTTAGAAGTCTACAAAATATGCAGGCTTCTCTCACCACTAACAGCAAAATAACTCTAGATTTTTGACACACAAATCATCCTTTGATGACTGTTTAGACATTATCCAAAGCCTCCTGTCTTTTGAAAAGTAAAGGAACAAGTAACTCTATTCTCCTGAGAGATCTGATAGTACATTGAAAAGTGGGCTAGATTTGCAGTCAGAAGCCCTGGGTTCAAATCCCAGGTGTGCTTGCACGAACAATAATGTTCACCCATACAAATTCATACAAGTCATTTAACTGTCAACTCTTTCTTTCCTCATCTTTAAAAGGGAGGGTGAACTAAATGACTTCTGAGATCCCTTCCAGGATCCAAGCTGTGAGTCTGCAAACTTGACACAGACTTGGTAACAGTAAACTTCCCAAACCTAGAGTCCCTATTTAATCAGAGGGATTAGTAGGTTTCCCTAAGTGCCTTACTTATATGAAGAAGTAACTTGGAGTTGCTCAGGTCAGGTTCCTCCTCTAAAGAGCTTTTCCTGATCACCTCAGTTGTTAATAGCTATATAGACTCACTTTTCCCTTCCAGAATACATCACTCTATCTCATTTGCCCCCAGTACAGCCTACCTGAAAGACAGCTGGATGGTAAGATGAGCATGGACCTGAAGTCAGAAAGACCTGAGTTCAGATCACTAGCTGCATGTTCCTGGAAAGTCCAACTCACAGCTCAGTTCCTCAGCTTTCTCCTCTGAAAAATGGGGCTGTAATAACGATGCGCTTATCTTAAAGGGTTGCTATGAGGATCAAATGAGGTAACATGTAAAATGCTTTTCAAATTTTAAAGTGCTATATAAATGTTATCTCTTATTATCCCATATTATACTTTATTTGTATTTACTCTATTGCTACACCCCACACGCAGATAGATATAGCCACTGAGTCATGCTTCTTTGGATCCCTAATAACAAGTAAGGTGCTTTGCACAAAAGAGGCAATTATATTTGTTGAATCAACCTGGATGAAGATGGATTAATCAATAATATGAATGAATGAATGAATGAAGAATTCATTAAGTATTTACCGTTTGCCAAACATTGGTCTAATTGCTGGGGATGCAAGTGCAAATAAGAACAAGTTATTGCTCTCAAGGAACTCCCATATTAATAGAAAGAGACAAATCATACTGAGGAGTGCTGGCCAGAGAAGGATACTTTGGCTTGGAAAGTTATGGACATGATGAGTAAAGTCAAAAGTTGGGAATAAGAATGAATACAACCTGTCCAGTGGCAATGGAAACATCGATTTAATTATGATTCCTGAACAAGAAAGAGGTGGGAGAGATACAGAGAGCAAGATGAAAGGATTATGTTCTCCAGGATACAGCTTCTGGTCCGGAGCTGTGCCAGGGTGGTTACCAGGCCATGGCATGGTTGGAACAGACTAAATAAATTGGGTCATGTAAGATAGCTCACTAACCAGGATCCCCTGTGAGGCCCAGGGTTGAGTCCTGCAATGAGAGGCATGCTTTCAAGAACATGGTCAGGCAATAAAATGAAGCATGATCAAGCCCATGAGACCAGGGACTGGTACATCTTATCTTCATATCTCTAACATATAGTATAGGATCCAACTAGAATGTAATAAGCTCTTTTCTGAAAATATATTTTTATTTATTTTATTAAATATTTCCCATTTGAAGTTTTTAAAATTTTTAACATTTTTTTTTAATTTTCAGCTTCCAATTTCTCTCTCTCCTGTCCCTCTCCAACCCCTGAGAAAGCAAGCAATTATATATGTGAAGTCAAAATGTAAAATAGCTTCTTAATGAATATTTGTCAAACTGAATTGAAAGGAATTGAATTGACTGAAGAGACAAAATCTCCTAAAAGATTATTAGAACAATGTTTCTGTGATTAAACAAAATGAAAAAGAAATTTTGTTTTTAAATTTTCAATTTTTGCCTCAATTCACTAGGATGTTACCTAGAATAAAGTACATAAAGATTTGAGTAGATTTCCCAAAGTTACAAGTATACGTTGAAAAGTTCCCTTGACGATAAACTATCCAAAGGGTAGGAAAAAATGTAACTCTTGATTGGATGGAACTATTAATATGCAGTCAGTAAGTTTCCATTGTTTTTCTCCCTAGGTGGCAAATAGAACTGAAACCCACAGCCATTTCTTTTTCATATAGTATTTTAATGACTTTCAAACCTGGGAAGATTATATATCTAGAGGAATTCTGTCTAAAAGATCAAATCTGACAATAAAATTACCATTGAGAAGAAATAATAACTCCACAGAGGAAAGAAATGCTTCCTCAATATAGTAATTAAGTTATCCTGTGGCTCCCTTGAATCCAAAGGGAAAGGAGAAATGACCCGAGACAAGTTAGGTGTATGTTAATGCTGAGTTCAAGCAGCAAATAACCCTTTCCTTTTGCATTCAGATGTGTTTGCCTTTCCTCTCTTCCTTGATTACCATAAAGAATACAGGATATACATTCTGGCCGGCTCCAGCTTTGTCCTCTGACAACCTTTGTTTACTTCTGAACAGGTAAAATAGTGTCCAGATCTCCACTGCACGAGGCACACCTCTGACTCAACTACAGTTATCCCTTCCACATCACAAAGGTGGAGAGCAGAAAGGACTTAGAGGCATGGTGCCTTCCCCCCCTTTGTTTTGCTCATCCCTTCATTCCAGAGTAGTCTGAATTATTATGCTATTAAAGATAAAATATATTGATACTATACATATATTTTAATGCATTTCAGGGTTTCATCTGGAGTTTTGCAAAATTCCCCCAAATCCCATGCAAAATTTTATGCCAACCCATGAGGTATAGAAACTGTGATACAGAAAGTCATACTGTAGAAGGAATAACTCTACTTGCTTTTAATAACTAGCATTTATCCAGTGCTTTAAGATTTTCAAAGTATGTTAGAAATATTATCTCATTCTATCCTCATAAGAACCCTGAGAGGCAGTCATTATTAACCCTACAATTCTTTGTAGTCAAAGAAACTGAGGCAGGCAGAGGTTAAGTGCAATGTTTGTCCTAGAAGAGACTTTAAAGGTCACCTATTCATTTTTCAGGAGAGAAAAGTTAGTCCAGGGAATTGAAACCATAATCCTAAAGTGACCCAGCAAATTAATGGAAGAGTCAAACAGGTCTCCAAGCTGAGGCACTTGCCCCTCCCCTATAGTTCCCTCTCATTACTCTCAAATAATGAGACCTCAAACCTCGTTCCCAAGTCCATCTCATCTCAAACAAAATATTGACTTCTCTTAGCTCACTTCACCAAACATCAATAACTGCTTAATATTACATGGGACACCTAGGCTTTCAGCATTTGGAATCTTATCCAAAAAGTATAAAATTATCTTCCATTCAATTATTTATATTCTTCTCCCTCAGAGAAAAAAAATCTTCATGGACCTCTTAGAGACTATTACTATTTTAGATATGGTAAGATGTTACTGGCTGATTTCAATTGATCAGGTAAATGCTGTTTACCAATAATGGTGCCCCATGATTTGATAGTTCGATGTGGTTACCAAAGAATGATTCCCATTTATGGAGTACTGAATGGTTTTCAAAGTAGTTTTCTCACATCAAACCTCAGAGAGAGGCAGTATTATTTTTTTCCACTTTACTGATGGGGAAGATGAGACTCATAGTGATTAAGGGATTTTCTAGTCATCACATGGCTAGTAAGTAGGATAACTAGGACACAAACTCAGTTCTTTGAATTTCAAGGACTCTGCTCATTCCATATATCACATTACCTCTTGGTTTCCTGAACTTTGCCCATAATTTCAATATATAAATTTTTCTTTCAACCTGATTATGTTATGAGAAACATATAATGGTTAGAGATACAGCTCTGGAATCAGGAAGTCCTAAGTTCAAATATAGCCATTGTCATGTGACCTCTGAGAGCCCTAGGAAATTCTTTAATGACTACACTAAGTTGAAGAACAGGACTGGTATAGGAAATCCCTCAATGGTAGCTCCTACACAGATAAAATGACAAGTCTGATATCATTTTAATAGAAAGAATAATTAGTATTTATAGAGTACCACTATGTGCCATACACTGTTAAATGCTTTTTTTTACAAATATTATCTCATTTATGCCTCATCATAACCTTGCAAAACGGGTCTTTCTTTACAGTTAAGGAAACAGAGACAAACAGAAATTAAATGATTTGTTTAGGGTGACCCAGCTAGGAAGTGTATAAGGATGAATTTGAACCTTGATCTACCTGATTCTCAGCCCAGGGCTCTGTCCACTGAATTCGTGCTTTTGGAGTTAGAAGATCTAAATCCAAATCTCAGTTCAGTTACTACCTTTGAAACCTTGGGTAAGTAAATATCTTAACATCTCTGTGCCTCAATTCATCTATAGAAGGAAAGGACTTTACTTGGATACTTCCAGCTCTAAATCCATGATCCAGTGAACAAATGATAATTAACTGTTACTATTGCAGTGCTTTTAAAAATATTTTTAAAGATCAATGAGCTATCATAATAAAGTTATTATTGTAGCTGCTAAATAATTTGTGCCCTAAAACATATGTACAAGGAGGTAGAGGTGTTGTATGAGAGTTTATCTCAGATATATATTCTTGAATGATTACATTTTTAGTTATTTGGCTGCATTTTGTTCCTACGGGTCTTAAAATTAGACTTCTGGTATTCAATAATTCATAAAGTCTTGATGTCATTCCCATTAAATCCTTTTCCATAAATTTTTCTTCTAGAAAAGTATATCCTATGGGGGGACCATTAATGTTCAAGTGTAGACATACATGTACAACATATTCAAAGTAATAATTCCATTCAATCAGGAAAGAACCTCATAATGAAGTAAAAGACTAAAGATCCTTTTTGGGATCTTTAACTCTTTCTATGACTCCATGCCATTGACTGCTAGTTTACTTGTTTCCCTGTATTTGAAGTACCACTAATTCACTGAAAAAATCACTTAACTTTCTGACAAAGTTCTTCATTAGGAATTGCCATAAAGTGGGGAACGGGGAGGATTTAATGAGAAATAAAATCAATGTTTCCTTAGAAGACTAACAATGTACCCTCCTGGGGGTAACAAGGAAAATAATAGGCAACTCCCTGTCTACAATGTAGTGTCTGTTCTGCTTTGGAACCATCTGAAGTTAAGAATAACCCCAAAATTTTTAGTAACCTTCCACAAAATCATTAAACATACATCCAATACAAATAATTACAAGAGCAGTTGACAGAATAGTATAAATACGTCCAATACAAATAATTACAAGAGCAGTTGACAGAATAGTATAAGGGAAAGTGTACTGAACCTGGAATGAAAAGAGACAATGATTAGATTTTGCCTGTGATACTTCCTAACTGTGTATTTAGGGTTAGGAAATTTCTGAGCCTCAGTTTTGTAACCTATAAAATAGGTATAACGACATCTTCAGAAATTACCTAAAAGACTTATTCAGTGATCCAATGGGATAATGTAAACCTTAAGATACTATTTACATTTCAGCTAGGCATGTGTTAATAGCTGGATCAAACCAGCATATTAGCTAATTATTCAAATTTCAGTGTAAGAATCAACACCTCAAAAATCCATACATGCTATAGGTTAAGACTTGAATTATTGTTTTGTTCATTGTCTATACTTAAGAAAGTGAGGGAGGATATGTTAATGAAAATTAAACTTTAAAGTATGTCATGGAAACATTTTCTTTTCCAGAAAGTTGAATATTAAACTAACCAGGACACCTCTGATTTCAGTTATTAAAAAAAAAAGCAAAAAGCAAATGCCAGTATATAAACAGGTACATATAAACAGATTGTAAATGGTATTTATCTATATTTTTTGTACTGCAATCCATTTTATTTTTTTTATTTTTCATTTTTAACACTTCATATTACATAAAACAATTCTAACTTTTGGTTAGGTGATATTTTTTTTGAAACCATTTACAGTATAGACCACAAACAATTTTTTTAACATTAACCAACTGAGACACAAATAATAACTATGTATGCAAACTTCACAAGCCTTTGACCTAATTGTCTCCACACTATTACTAAGGATTAAAGGACTCTAACTTATTGTTGTTGGTCTAAAGTCCTAAGCCTAATAGTATAATTTTTGACTTAACCTCAGAAGTTAACCTTTGCTACCAACAATCTATAATTTAATGGATCTGATGTTAAGCTTACAAACCTTCTGACTATAGGAAATTGTCATGAAGAGTAAGGACATTGCCAGAAAATCATATCTCCCCAACTTCATGTCAATTCCAGGCAGAAATAGATTGTCAGCTTGCATTCAGTCAGGCTTAAAGTCTGTCAGGTGTCAGTGGGAAAATTGAGTCAGGAGAATCCTACCTCAGCGCAGGCTGAACAGCTACTCTCCCATCCTTCCCATGATCTCACCTTTTGCAGTTCATACCAGCATCTCACAGGCTTCCTAGCATCATGGATTTAGGGTCAGTCAAGGCTCAGACCACCTTTGTTGCTATCCATACCTGGAGTTAGACTCAGAAGAACAGTCAGTTAATAGTCCCATAGAATCTTTTTTAAAAAAAAAAAATTTTTTTTTAACTTTTTACATTAATTTTCATAAAATTTTGGGTTCCAAAATTTTCTCCCCATTTGTCCCCTCCCCCCACCCCAATACACCGAGCATTGTAATTTGCCCTAACACCAATCTGACCTTCGGTATCTGTGGGCGGAGGGAACTTCACAGCTGCTGGAGATTCCGTCCCTACTCAGATCTGCTCCTCTTGGTGCCATGCAGCCAAGGCAGGGATGGGCTCTGCTCTGTGTCTGGTGCGCAATGGACCTTTGGTGTCAGTTTTTCAGGGCTCTCTGGAATAGAAACCTCCTCCACTCCATTGTTGTGTGGCTTCCACTGCTCCAGAATTTGTTGGGAGTTCCTCTTTACAGGTAATTTTTGGGCTATGGATTCAAAGCTAGCATATGTGAATCTTTCTACCCCGCCATCTCGGCTCCTCCCCGCCAAAGAATCTTAAAATAGCATGTTCCAATAACCAGGTTTCAGATATGACTATAATTTTACATTGACTAAGGAACATCTTTTGAGGCAAGTCTTAAGTGTCTTACATGCTTTTCTATGCATGTTCTAGTTCCTGATTAAATAACAATCATAAAATCAAATTTACCATTAAAACTTTAACTTTTCCATCATTGTTAAATTTTACCCGAGGTTACCTGCCTCTAGGAAACTTAAGACTAAAAGTCTTTTCTTCAAACTAAAGATGTCTCTGATTTAGTCTCAGTAATTAATTCAATTGTTTTAATCCTAATTGCTTTTACATCTCTTTGTAACATGTCCAATTTTTCTCCCCATCTCTCCTCTCCCCCTAATACCTTGCATTCTGATTACCCCTTCCCTCAATGAGCCCTCCCTTCTATCACACCCCACCCTTCCCTTATCCATCTTCTCTCTTTTCTTGTAGGGCAAGATAAATTTCTATACCCCATTACCTATGTTCTTATTTTCTGGTTATATGCAATAATAATTCTCAACATTTGTTTTTAATACTTTGAATTCCAACTTGTCTCCCTCCCTCCCTACCCATTCCCACTGAGAAGGCAAGTAGTTCAATAACAAAATATGTGTCATTTGGGGAAAGACTTCCATAATAATCATGTTATGTAATACTAACTATATTGTCCTCTACCTTACTCTATTCTCCCTTGTTTTTTTATATGCTCATTTGAACTTGTCCCTTCCCAAAAGTGTTTCCTTCTAATTACTCTCTTCTTCCATTTTCCCTCTTTTCTATCATTTCCCTCACCCCACTTGTCACCTCCTCCCCTACTTTCCTGTAGGGTAAGATACATTTTCATAGCAAATTTAGTGAGCATGTTATTCCCTCCATAAGTCATATGCGGAGAGAGTAGCTTCACTTCCCCCTCTCCCCTTCTCACTTTTCTTCTCCACTGAGCAAGATTTTTCCTATCTCTTTTACAAGTTATAGCCTGCCCCGTTCCATTTCTCCCTTTCTCGTCCCATTGTTTTCTTCCCTCACCCCTTCATTTTTATTTTATTTTTGGTTTTTTGTGGATATCATCTCTTCTGATTCAACACAACCTGTACTCTCTGTCTATATGTGTGTGTGTGTGTGTGTGTGTGTGTGTGTGTGTGTGTGTGTACAATCCTTCCATCTACTCAAATACTGAGAAAAGTCTCAAGAGTTACAAGTATTTTCTTTCCATGCATGAATGTACACAGTTCAGCTTTAGAAAGTCTGTTATGGTTTCTCTTTCCTCTTTAGAATAGACAATATATGATATTAGTTCCCCAAAAGCAATTATAGACAAAACTCTACTTTTCCCTACTATGAATTCTTACAAAATCAGATACCAGTCAATTTTAGTAAACCCCTCCATCTAAGTGTCTCCAAGTTCACCATGATTTACTTTGGCAATCTTTCTGTCATCTAACCCTGCTTTCTAACTCTTGTTCAGGGAACTATAATCAAGTCAATACTACATTGTCAATTACTTGCTCTATAACTCTACTCATCCTTGCTGTGATTCCCTAAATGAAAACTTTTCTCTCTGACCACCATCCTTACATATGTACTGTCTGCCCTTATTAGAATGTAAACTCCAAAAAAAGAAGTAAGACCAGCATCAGAAAATTAGGAAAAGACAATTATAGCTTGGTAAAAGAAGACACAAAAATAGTTCAGAAGAAATACCCCTAAAACAGAATTGTCCAGTGAAAGAAGCAAAGATTACCCTGAAGAAAAAAACTCTTTAAAGTGCAGAATTGGCCTAATGGAAAAAGTACAAAAGTCCCCTAAATAAAATGGTTCCTTAAAAATTATAATTGGAAGCAAATCATTCCAAGTCAAAAGCATAAAAGAAAAAGAAGAAAATGTGAAATATCTTATTGGAAAAACAACTGATCTGAAAAATTTATTGAGGAAAGATAATTAAAGAATTATTGGATGACATGAAAGCCATGATTAAAAAAAGAGACTAGACATCTTATTTCAAGAAATTATCCATGAAAACTGCTCTGATAGTCTAGAATCAGAAGATGAAAGAGAAATTGAAAGACACTACTGATGACCACCTAAAAGATATCACAAAATGAAAGCTCCCAGGAATATTATAACCAAATTCCAGAGCTCCAGAAAAAGAGAAAGTGCCTCAAGCAATAAAACAGAAAGCATTCAAATATTGTTGAGCCATAATCAGGATTTTACAAGATAGCCATATGTTAAAGGAGGATAGGTGTTCAAATATGATATTCCAAAAGGCAAAAGAGCTAAAATTATAACCAAGCCCATCTAGCAAAACAGTGTAATTGTATAGGAGGAGAAAGTGGATGATTAATGAAATAGAAGATATTCAAGTCCCTGATGAAAAGAGCAGAACGCAATAGAAAATATGACATCTAAACAGAAGACTAAAGAGAACTATAAAAAGGCAGACATGAAAGATAAATCTAGAGAGACTCAATAAGATTAAACTACTTACATTATGATATGAGAAAATGATACTCCTACGAACTTTATTAGGATAGTTAAAAGTACTCTATATAGACAGGGGATATAGCATTAAGTTGATTATGTTGGGATAGTACCCCAAAAAAGTGGAGAGGTGAAAAACAGATTCAATGATGGGGGGAGAAAAAGAATACAAAAAATTTTCTCAAGTAAAAGTGGCATGCAAAGAATTTTTACAGAGGAAGGGGAAATGATGGATGGGAGATACATGAACCATACTCTAATCAGAATTCTTTTAAACAGGGAAAAAAAAGGTATATATAATTAGTTGGGCATAGAAATCTATCTTATCCAACAGAGAAGTATGAGAGGAAAAGGGTAAAAGAAAGGGGGAGGTGATAAAAGGAAGGGTGGATAAAGGGACACAGTAGTCAGAAGCAAAACACTTTCGAGGAAAGATGGGGGATAAGAGAGAGAAGAATAATCAGAAGAAAATAAAGTGGATGAAAATGCAGTTAGTAGTCATAATAGTGAAAGTGAATGAGATGACCTCACCCATAAAATGGAAGTGGATGAATAGATTAGAAAACAGAATCCAACCATATGTGGTTTAGAAGAAATGTACTTGAAAGAGAAAGATACACCGAGTTGAAATAAGGAGCTAAAACAAAATCTATTATACTTCAGCTGGTTTAAAAAAAAAGGCAGAGATAGCAATCATGATCTCAGACAAGGCAAAAGCAAAATTAGACCTAATTAAAAGAGACAAGCAGGGAAGTTACATTTTCCTATAAATGGTAACATAAACAATGAAGTAATAGCGGTACTAAACATATATGCCCAAATGGGATAGCATCCAAATTCTTAAAAGTTAAATGAGTTACAGGAGGAAATAGATAATTAATCTGTACTAGCGGGGGAACTTAACTTTCCTCTCAGAACTAGATAAATCTAACAATAAACTAAACAAGAAAAAAATTAAGAAGATGAGTAGAATTTTAGAAAGGTTAGATATGATAGACATCTGGAGAAAGTTGAAAGGAAATAGAAATACACCTTTTTTCTCAACTATATATGGAAACTCCACAAAAACTGACCACATTTAAGAACATTAAAAACCTCACAAACGATTGAAGAAAAGCAGAAATATGAAATGTACCCTTTTTAGACCATAATAGAATTAAAAATACATTAAATAAAGAGCTGTATAAGAATAAATGAAAAATTAATAGGAAACTAAGTATTTTAAACCTAAAAAAAATCAGTGGATCAAAGAAAAAAATCCCAGAAACAATAATTTTGTTAAAGATAATGACAACATTCCCAAATTTGTGGGAGGCAGTTGCTCCCTATTCTCAGAATTTCAGTAACTTTTCAGGGCTCAGTGCAATCCCTATCTCTCATGTGAAGACATTCTATATCATCCCTACAACAGTGATTTCCCCTTCCTCTGGATACAAGACTCAAAGGTTAGACTTGTTCCATTCATTTAGCAGTAGCTATATATTAAATTCTCAAGTTTTTTGTACAACTTGTCTTTCAGACTAAGTTGTAAGTTCCTTGAGGGCAAGAACTTGTTTTCCTCATAATATTAATTAAGCAATAAAAATTTATTATGTGTCTACTATATGAAGGTACTAGATAAAAATACATTGAGGTGGAAGGTAAAGAATTTTCAGAGAATTCTGAGAAGACCAGTTTTCCTGGAGTACACATAAGATAATTACTAACAACAACTAACCCCTCTATAATGCTTTAAGGTTTGCTAAATGTTTTACATATTAGTGGAATATAATATTAAAATACAATACAATGCAACCAACATTTACTAAATACCTATAATGTGCAGGAAGACATTGTACTAGCTGTCCTAGCATGATGTGTTTAATTCAAGTAGGTTAGATAAGACATCGTTCCTACCCTGAAGGACAATACAAGTTTAACTGAGGAAACCAACAAAAATAATTGCAATGTACAACATGAGAGAAGGATGGGTTGTTGTAAACAAGACAAACTTCTTGGAGGCAGTAGCATGTTGAGTTGGGTTTTATAAAATTGATTTACTAGGGAAAAAAAGAAATAAGTGGTCGCAGGTAGATTGGGGGCCAATTGTGAAAGGCCTGCTGTTCAGACCTTATCTTTCTAACCAATGTAATTCATTGAAGATTCTTGAACCAAGAGAGTGAGGTCATCATAGTAAAAATATTATGAATTAGGCTATTAGTGGTTTGCAAAATAGATTAGACAAGACATCTAATAAATACGTGTTTGGAATGTATTTTTTTATTGTCTTTTGTTTATATCTATATTCTCTCACTCTCTCTATCTCATTCTCTCTCTATCTCACTCTCTCTACCTCACTCTCTCTCTATCTCACTCTCTATCTCACTCTCTCTCTCTCACTCTCTCTTTATCTCACTCTCTCACTCTCTCACTCTCTCTCACTCTCTCTGTCTCACTCTCTATCTCACTGTCCATCTCACTCTCTATCTCACCCTCTCTCTATCTCACTCTCTCTCTATCTCACTCTCTCTTTGTCTCACTCTATCTCTCTCTCTATCTCACTGTCTATCTCACTCTCTCTCTATCTCACTCTCTATCTCACTCTCTCTCTATCTCACTCTCTCTAGCTCACTCTCTCTCTATCTCAATCTCTCTTTGTCTCACTCTATCTCACTCTCTATCTCACTGTCTATCTCTCTCTCTATCTCACTCCCTCTATCTCACTCTCTCTATCTCACTCACTCTATTCTCACTCTCTCTCTCTCTCATTCTATCTCACTCTCTATCTCACTCTCTCTCTATCTCACTCTCTCTTTGTCTCACCCTATCTCACTCTCTCTATCTCACTCTCTATCTCACTCTCTCTTTGTCTCACTCTATCTCACTCTCTCTATCTCACCCTCTCTTTGTCTCACTCTATCTCACTCTCTCTCTATCTCACTATCTCATTCTCTCTAGCTCACTCTCTATCTTACTGTCTATCTCACTCTCTCTATCTCACTCTATCTCACTCTCTCTCTATCTCACTCTCTCTCTATCTCACTCTCTCTCTATCTCACTTTCTATCTCACTCTCTCACTCTCTCTCTATCTCACTCTCTCTATCTCACTCTATCTCACTCTCTCTATCTTACTCTATCTCACTCTATCTCAATCTCTCTTTGACTCACTCTCTATCTCTCTCTCTATCTCACTCTCTATCTCACACTCTCTCTACCTTACTCTCTCTCTATCTCTCTCTATCTCACTCTCTATCTCACTCTATCTCACTCTCTATCTCTCTCTCTATCTCACTCTCTCTCTATCTCACTCTCTCTTTGTCTCACTCTATCTCACTCTCTCTGTCTATCTCTATCTCACTCTCTATCTCACTCTCCCTTTGTCTCACTCTCAATCTCACTCTCTCTCTATCTCACTCTATCTCACTCTCTCTTTGTCTCACTCTCTTTCTCACTCTCTCTCTATCTCACTCTCTCTTTGTCTCACTCTCTATCTCACTCTCTCTATCTCAATCTCTCTCTCTCCTTCTCTTACACACACACACACACACACACACACACACATTTACCTGGATTGAAGTTCAGACTGACACTAAATCCACAAAACATGATTAATAGTTGTTTTGTTTTTCATCTTCTTGTGGGGCAGAGAAAAAAATGGCTGAACCAGAGAGAAATGTATGGAGAACAAACATATTTACCAATTTTATCTACTTTTATTGTACCCATAAATTAAAGTAATCAAGATTATTGCATTGAAACCTATTAGTGTAGTAATGAAAAGGAATGAAAAGCCAACAGATTCCTAAACAGTGACCTTCACCACCATGCTTGTCCTCACCTTCCACTAACTGGCCATCTGGCTTCCTTCCTGACTGCTGAAACTGCTCACTCCAAGATTACCAGTGATCTCTTGACTTCTTAATATCATAGTTTTTTCTTCAGTTTTATCCTCAATGTTCTTTCTACAGCTTTTAAGATGTCCCATAACCCCCTCCTTCTGGATGATCTTTTATTCCTTGGCTTTGTCTAGGTTCTTTTGTTGACTGTCTAACTAATCTGGAGTTTCTTTTGCTAGGTTGGTACTATATATCGGCATCCTATAAGGCTCTAACCTCAACCCTTTCCTCAAGACAGCTAGGTGGAGTTGTGCATAAACTGCTGGGCCCAGAGTCTGAAAGATCTGAGTTAAAATCTGGCCCCAGACATTTGCTAGCTGTGTGACTCTAGGCGAGTTACTACCCCTCTATCTGCTTCTATTTCTTCAATGTAAAACTAGGGATATAATAGTCTTTACCTGCCAGGGTTGTTGTGCCGATCAAAGGAGATTTTTACAAATCACTTAGCAGAGTGCCCAGAATATAGCAGGCATTTAATAAATATTGGTTTCCTTCCTTCTTTCCTCATGCTCCCTCTTGCTTAGAGTCCCAGCTTTCCAGTATCAGACTTTGCAGATGATTCTCAATTCTGTGTCTACAGATTTAAGTATTGTCTGAATTCCAGACCTGCATTATGCAATATTTGCTAAACCTTTCTATTCAAATTCTACATTAATAAAATGAAAAGTCTTATATGGGCCCCTCACAAGACAAAATCAAACCTCTGTAACTTGACAACTCCTTTTTTTCTTTTGAGGGCACCATCATACTTTCAAACATCCAGGTTTGCAGCCTCAGTCAACTTTGACTTTTCCTTCTCCTGAACCCACTATATACAATCAGTAGATATATTTTGACAATTTTACCTCTGCATCTGCTTCATCTATTTCCTCTCCACAGCCTCTACCCTGGCTCAGACAGTCTTAACTTCTCACCTGAACTATTACAATGGTCTTCTAAATGTTTTGATATGTATTTCACACCACTGTTGAATTAATCATCCTAAATCATAGGTCTGACCATATCACTCCTTTACTTGAAGTCACTACTTAAAAAACAAAAAACAAAAAAAGACACTCCCCTACTGTCTCTAGAATAAAATGCAAATTTTGCAGCTTCACATTGACTGCTCTGTATAATATGACGCCAACTCTCCTTTCCAGTCTTATTTATTATTACTTCCCTTCATGCCTTTGTCATTCTAACCAAATCAACTTACTTGCTGTTGCCTGAAATTAACATCTCACCCAGTCTCAAGCTTTTTCCATAGGCTGTCCCTATAGCTGTGAAGCACTCATTTCTAAACTTCTTTAAACTTGTCTGCTCATTTTTAAAATCAGGATAGCCCCTAAAGTCCCCTTCCAACCTCAAATCTATAATATTAGAATCCTTCCTCACCTTCCAGCTCTTAGAATCCCTGGCTTAGCTTCTGTGTCATCTCTTAGGAGAAGCCTTTACTGATTCCCCTATTTAGTAATTCTCTCTATGCTCTCTCTCATTTGTATATTAATAAATATTTATTAAGTGATTACTATGTGTCAGAAACTGTTCTAAGTTCTGTGAATAGAAAAAAAAGGCAAAATACAGGCCATTTCCTCAAGGAGCTTGTAATCTAATTGGGAAGACAATATGCAAACAAATATATACAAAGAAAGCAAAATACAGATTAAATAGGAAATAATTAACAGAGCAGAGGCACTAGAATTAAATGGGGTTGTGCATATCTTTTCATAAAACATGATTTTAATTGGGATTTAAAACCAGGGAAGTCAGTAGACAGAGTTGAGAAGGAGCACTGAAGGCATACGGGACAACCAGAGAAAATGCCTAGATGTGAGATGAAGTGTCTTTCTTTATGGAAAAGCAAGGAGGCCAGTGTCATTGGATGTAAGAGTATATGGCGATAAAGTATAAGAAGACTGAAAAGGTTATGATAGAATACTACTGTAGTATAATAAAATAATAAATAAAAAATATATAAATAAAAAATAAAAAAAAAATAATGAGCAAAATGCCCTCAGAAAAACCTGGAAAGACTTGTATGGGCTGATGCAAAGTAAAATGAACTATGTACAAAGTAACAGCAATATTGTAAGATGATCAGCTGTGAATGACAACTATTCTCATCAATACAAGGATCCAAGACAGCTTTGAAGGACTTAGGATAAAAAAATACTGTCCACTCCCAGAGAAAGAAATGATGGTGTCTGAACATAGATTAAAGTACATTTTTAAAAAAAAAGATTGAAAAGTTAGGAGGTGGCTAGGTTATGAAGGTCTTTGAATGTCAAAATCTTTTGTATTTAATCTTAGAGGTGATAGGGAGCTACTGGAGTTTATTAAATAGTGGGGGGACATGGTCAGATCTGAGCTTTAGGAAAAAGATATTACATGTTGCAGTCTTTCTGTTGAATATAAACTCCCCAAAGATCCAAATGCTTTTCATTTTTATCTTCACATACTCAGTTTCTATCACAGATTCTTGTACCTAGAATGCCCTTTATAAATGTATGTTGAATTGAATTATCCTCTTTGTGATTTATCTGAAAGTATAAAAGGGAGGAGGCAGATGATCTCTTTCTTCCTTGAAAATAAAAGGATAGGATGAGAGGACAAATTCCTTAGTATGAGGAAAATTATTTTGCCACTTCAGTGGAAGGCTGTGTTTCTATTTTTTTTCAAGATTATCAATAAATACAGTAATATCTATGTGATTTATGGCAAAGTATTTTGCTCTGAATTTCAATTAAATTTCATCATTTAGCATATACTTTGGATTTAATTTTGTTTTTCTTAAGTACCATAAACTGACTGCTTATATCTTTCCCAAGTGTTATAAAAGTTTAATGAAAATGCCCTTCTGAGTGTGCAACATATCTGCTAATACAATTTGTCTTCTGTGATTCCAAATGAAAATGTATCAACAGTCTCTAATTAATATTTTACCTTCTATAAACCAGCACTGGTGTATAGTGCATTTACTTGTGTGTTTGGCTTTTTTGCTTCTTCTTTTTTTCTTGGCTGTATTGATTGTATTTTTTTCCCTAAAGCCCATAATCACATATTCTGTTTTATAGTTGTTTGTTTCAAAGGGGAACTGATCTCACTGACAATAACTCAATCAAGAATGCAGGAGTACAGCCATAGCTGAATTTGAAAGAGTCAATTAATAATTAATAAAACCTAATTCAGCACAAGAAAAAAAGTCAGGTTAGACAAAAGATCTTTTCATTTTTCTTCCCTCCACAATTTCTTATCCATTTACTTTAAAGGTACATAACAAACAATCCATTTTTTTCAATTTTATTTTTTCATCTGTCTTTTACTTTAAGAGAAAGGAAAGGAGAAACAGGGTTGTGGATATAGGACAAGCAGCTTTGGCATGGTGAGAAGTCCAGGAGTGAAGTAACACATGGTGGGAGCTGGATTTGGATGTAATAGGAGATAAAGGCATCCACCAATCAAAAAGAGGTTTTCAGGGTTAGTTTTATAATAATCATTTCTTTCAGAGTTTCCAAATTATGTGAAGCATTAGCAACCTCTAGTTTGGGGGTTTGGGAAGTACTTGTAACAATGATCATAGTCTGTAGTTATGGTCAGCACCATTGGAGTCAGATGGAACTTATTGATATGAACCTGCTCCGTACCAATAAGTTTGTGAAGGCCATTGTGGTTGGGGAGGAGAGAGAGCAGAGAAGTCAGGCTTATTCTTAATAAACCTTTTCATAAAACCATCAAGAAAGAAGAGTGACGCTAAAAGGATCAGGAAAGGCTAACGGCCCGTTACATGCAGCAGATTAAAGTAATGGTTAATTTTAAGCGTTCTGGTTGATTATTATTAGATTGTTATGTAGCCCTATACACAATCCACTGAAAGAGTGATTCTCTCCCACCGTTTCACATCATTAGTCTCAGTCTCTTTTATTTCCTTTATCACCTTTTCCATTTAATTTTCCCACTCCCTCTTCTCAGTAGTTTGTGATTCATCCTTTCTAATCCAACAACATCCCTCTTTCCCTCTAACACAATGACAATTTACATCAATCATAAGGACATGGGAGATTAAAACCTCCCAAAAGTCTTGCTCTTTTTCCCTCCATCTTCCTAGATATAAATAACAGAACATTAATTCAAACTTGAAGAATCTCTTGGAAGAACTAGGTGTCCTTGTGAACTTTATGATGCTTCAAAAAACAAAATCTCCTACACTTAGTTTAAGGCTTTAATTTCTTGGTACTTGAACATTGATGGCTAAATTCCTAAATCTTCATTGGGCTTATGCTACCACCAAGTAAGACAATATGTGATGATGGGATATTTTCATATTTATTTCCAGTCTCAAGCCATTAAGCCTCAGTTAACATTATAGTCTTCCACCTCAAATAGCATAAGGGAAAGAATGCACATATACTGGTGGCAGAAGACTCCCAAGTTGTGTACTCCATCTTTGAATATACCAAAGAACCCAGGCCTAATCTAAGATTCCCATAGCTGAAAGATGAAATTGTTGAAGTTTAAACAGGGGATAAGTCATATGGAGTTGTCTATCTGGCCCCTGACACAGCAGTCTGTTCTCCAGAATTCTCAGAGACTAAACCTACCTATTCAAATTGTTTTTTTATTTTGCCAATACATAAATATTCATGTTAATCTGTGATCTGATCATATGGTCACTCCCTCCAATGGTGCAGACTATGCCTGCCTCATTCTGAAGCAATTCTTGTACATGTCTTCCCATAAATTCTCCATAGGAAGGATCCATCCAAAATACTTGTGGCCTTACTCATTCTCTTTAATAAGATATGTTTTCATAAGATATCAACAAAATATGAAGGCTGCTTGTTCCTGACTAGTCCTTCAGAAACCATGACCAAGGGGAATGAAACGTCAGCTCAGAACTTCCTGCAGGCAATCTGAGATCTCCCCTTCTACTTCTAGCTCTGAGAAAAATAAATAAATACCACCATTTCCCCCTGGAAAGTACATGTCAATGAACTTCTCTGCAGCTGTGTTGTTCCATACTATCCCTATGATTTCTAAAACCAAAACAATCTTCCTTGGCCACCACTGACCTATATGTTTTGTCTCCTCCTATTCTAATGTAAGTCACATGGCTGCAAGGCTTATCTTGCTTTTCTATTCAAATCTTTATCACAGCACTTTACAGTAAGCACCTAATAAATGCTATTCATTCACTCATTAATCTCACTTTTGCTATATAACCAGCCCATCTTTTACATTTGTTTCTTTGATATATCGCATATATCCATTTATCAATTTATTATGATAGCTTATAATCAGATGTAGAATTTTAAGACTTTCCAAGTACTGCCCTAATGAGATTGAAAAGTAGGTAGTACCCAAACACCTAAAATCATGCCTGTAATATAAATCTTAATAAATACTTCTTGAATGATTTATTGGTGATATTATTAACCTCAGTTAGGATATGAAAAATAAAGTGATCCATCCACAGTCACACAGTTAGGAAGTAGAAGAACCTGTATCCACATCCATGTAATCCTGGCTCTCCATAATTAAAGGGAAAGTTACTTGTCATAAAAAGTTCCTATAATTAAGAACTGCAGATAATTTGGGGAAAATTGTGTTCATAGTCCTCAGTTTGACTCAATCTCTGAAAAATTTCCAACAGCTTAGTCATTACTCAGAAGCACCAACAGCTTGAATGTAGAGACTCTGCAAGTCACAGAACTGGTTAAACTTAGGCAACATGCTGTCATTGAAAAAGAACTAAACTTGAATTCAGAAGTCTGGAGAATGTCTAGAGTAGCCACAGAATTCCGTTTTCCTCAAATGTAAAAACATAATAAAACCTGCTCTGATTATCTCATAGGGTTGCATATGAAAGCACTTTGGACAATTGCAATGAATGTACTTTGTGTTATGTGTTTATGTGTATGTACATATGTGTATATATATATATATACATATACACATATATATGCACATATATATATTACATACACATCCATAGTGCTATATGTATAGTACTACATAATATCTATCTATATATATATATATATATATATATATATATATATATATATACTAGACTAGACTATTATATATACTACATAGTGACTATATACCATAGGTATGTATACTATATTGTATATTTACTGTACATGCCATATAATATACATATAGTATACACACATGTATACTGAATATGTATGCACACATATGCATATGTGTATATACATATAATACTTGTAGTATTATTAACATCGTTCCTGTGAGATAGGAATTAGTTAAGTTAAAGTCTGTAAGGCAAGGTCAAGGATGGAGCTTGACATCAAAAACTCACCCAGACACAGTGCCATGGGATGTTCCAACCAACTACTATTATCCCTAAGATTTCTTTCCTAGTTCAGTGACTTTCTTGAAGGAAAAGCACAGATATACACACTTCAATTAATTGAAGCATACTCAGTCACTCTGAGGTTGGAAATGTATCTTCGTATGGTGCTCTGGACATCCTCTGGTATAGCCATTTGTAATGTACTATCTCTTTCAAGTTGCTGAGTTGAACTCTACTCAAAGTTCTAAGAGAAACAGTTAATATGAGAGGTGGGAGTTAATCTAACTGAAAGTTCAAAAGAGAAACAGCTGCTGAGTTTTGGAAAGTGTGAAATGGTTATATATCCTGGAGAGACACGAGTATCGGAGCCATCATAAGAGTATATAGGACAAATGCAATTATTTGATTATGCTCTGAACTCAGAACAAGAAATAAAGAGAAAGTTGAAAGGACATTTCTTATCTGTATCAGTCAATTAACTAGTTTGACTGAGATGTAGTGACCAGTGTTAGGCAAAGTATGGTTTGGATCAACTCCACTTAGCAGTGGAAGCATCTGTTCAACATGGAAACCATATCCATCAAGGAACTTTTAGGGATAATTCCTAAAAACATAAAGAAAACACAAAAGTTTACAGTTTCTGCACTATAAATTACTCTTAGTCCATGAGTTTTCTTCACTCTTATACCTTCTTGGCAGGTTGCTCAAGTATGTGCTCTTTCCCTCACAAATACTGCACTGGTGGGAGAAGTTTATATGTGTATATTGCATTTATTATTTATGCATTTGGTTTAGCATATGAGCTCTCATGATATTGTAATTTCTTTTACTTTATTGTTGATCAAATAGCTGTTTTTAAGATTTGAAATATTTTTAAAATTTTTAAGATTTGAAAACATCCAAAAGGGAATCAGTTCCAAAGATTTGGCACTTGGATAAATTTCTTCTATGACACAAACAGTATTCCATTTAATTCATCAAAACACTCTGCTGGGTACTAGAAGACAGACAAAAAATGAGAAATTTTCTTCTCCCTCTTCTTAGGAAAAGGCAAATAATTATGTCATGAGGTCTGCTTTAAAAGGAGAGCCTTCTTTCTATTCACCACTAATTTTATATATACTCCATATATACTCAATAATTATTTTATATCCTATTGTATCTCATTCTTCAGTACCATTGTTCTACTTCATTTACCCAATAACTGTCCCATGCTCCATCATGTTTAAGGACTGGATCTCACCACCCTACCAAACGATGTTCAATGACAACTATCCAAGGAATTACTGATAATCTTTAAATAATCAAGAAAATTAACAATTAGCAATAGCCACTGAGTTTTCCCTGCTCATCTGTATACTTTGCCCTGGAGGTTCTCAATCTTAACACTAAGATATCACTCCTCCTTTGTTTGGCATTATTATGAACTGTGGTTTTGCTTTCGTTTTTGTTGAGAGTGGGGTTGTTAAAAGATATTTAACATCACAAGACACATAAACTTTGAATTTAAAAAAAAACTTGTAAAGATGTAGATAAGAGGCAACAAAGGGTAGTGGATAGAATGCTGGTATTGAAGTCAGGAAGACCTAGTTTCAAGTCTCATCTCTGATACACACAGGTTGTGTAACTGAATGAAATCAGTAGTCTCACAGTAACTCAGACAACTCTCCAAAGAATATAAGTTTTGGAACAAATGCCAATCTTCATCAATAGAGGAAGTACCTTTACTGAGAAATCCCTGTATCTCTAAAATCTGAGGTCCAATTCAGTACAAAGGAAAAATTAAATAAACAATTCAAATGAATTAAGCATTTAAGTGAGTGCTAGATACCAAGTACCATTCTAGGATCATTAATTTTGAACGGGGAAGGACTTTAGAAGTCATTGAATCCAATCTCTTCATTTTTTTAGAGGAGACTGAAAACCAGAGAGATGAACTGATTTTTCCACTGTCACACGAATAGTGAGTGGCAAGGTACAATTTAAGGCCAAGTCTTCTGACTCAAGATACATTGATTTGTCCATTGTACCACACTGATTCTCAGATGCTAGGGTTAAAAAAATGAAATGTATTTTGTCCTCAAAAAGCAGACATCCTAGGAAGGTGGATACAATATGTCACAGCAGAGAATTTGAGTAGAGGGCAACAGCAATTGGGAGGGATCAAGGAAGGCTTCATAATGAACATAGCACATGAACTAACCCTTTAAAGAAAGAGGATTCTAAGTAACAGAAAGAAGATGATTTCAAGCATGAGGGTTGGCTTATTATAATTTCATGGAGGAAGAATCAAAGATAGTTCTCAGGTCACAGTCCCTGGTGAATGAAAGGAAATCATCTATGATAAAAATAGAAAAAATTTTGAGAGGGGCAGGTTTGGGAAGAAAGGTTGCAAGTTCCTTCCTAGATATGGTTAATTTGAGATATTTGAAGGGTACTCAAGTAAAAATGCCCAACAGGTCATTGGCACTGGAGTCCTAGAGTTTAGGAGAGAGATTAAGGTTGCATATATCAACCCTAATGGCTTGCACATTGTTCAGATACAGGTGATTATTAAACCCACTAGAGCAACTGAGATCACCAAAAATATATAGAAAGGCTATTGACATATTTTAGTTGAAAATGCAAGCTTAGGAGGCAGAAAAGAGAGAATAACACAGCACAGTAGAATTGGTGTTGTTGTGGTGCTCATCCTTCATTTTCAAACAAGACCATGACATCAGCGAAATGATGGCATGACTTGCATTGGACTTTCTTTTGAGCGAGGGAGCCAGTGCTGGTGCAAGGTCACCAGCTTCACTTTCTCCTCCTGAGCCATCTGGATCCAGTGACCAAATATTCATCAGGATGACTAGAGATGGCCCAGGATGCAGAGGGGGACCTGGGCCTTTTCAGGTATTCACTTACTGGGAGGTAAGACCCATTGAGTGAATAGGCTTCTTTAAGAAACAATCAGGGAATGGCCTTTTTGATGAGCAAAAGAAAAAAAAATAACTAAGAGAAGCTGGGAGGGAAGGAGAAACTGTTGCTATTGATAATCACTCTAAGTCAGCCATTAAGTGTAGCTTGGGCATTGAAAATGACAAGCCTTTTCACTAGAGATTCCTTCATGGACTGTGCCTGAAACTGAGACCTAGAGTGTCTAATGAACATTGTATGTGCACCCACAAGTGTTCAAGAACAAAAAGTGACAAGTCCTTCAGAAGCCTTAGATTCCAAACCATTTATGTAATTAGAAAGGAAACTGAGTCCAACAACAATGGATAGCTCAGTGTAATATCCCTAATAAGATTTGAGGATTAAAAATATAAAAGATTTCAAATGCTTTTGAGACAGATTGCCTACTCTGACCATAGGAGAAACAGAAGCCTAGGGACCTATATGTGATTACCTTCAGGTTCCAAGGCCTAGAGCTAACAAGGCCTTAAGAGCAGAAAACAGGGGGTGACCCAGCATGGTAGAATAAGGAAGAATGGATATTCAATAACAATAGCAATACAAAAGCTAACATTCATATAGAGCTTCAAGGTTTGTAAAAATAGTTTACATGTAATTTCATTTGATTTTCATAACAACCCTGCAATGTAGGTCCTCCAATTATTGTAATTTTGCAGTTGAGGCAACTAAGCAGTTAAGTGACTTCCAGAAATTCACACATCTAGGAAGCATATGAAAAAGGATTTGAATTCAGGTCTGCCTGATTCCTATCCACTGCAATCTATCCACTGCACTACTGAGCTGCTTAATTCTGGATAATAACCAGGAGAGAGCAAGGCAATGGAAGCTAAGGGAGGATGGAAGATAGAAAAGGAGAAATACAAATGGAAAAAAATGTAAATCAAATTAATTATTTACATATCATCTTTTAAAATCCCTCTAATTGCTTGTAGGGCCATGGAGTTGACCCTGACTTCTTAAAAACTATGCCAACAGAGCACAAGCTCTCTAAAGGACTGTACATAGTAATTGCTTTCTAGTTCTCTGCTATCAGATATTATCTGTTAGCCTAGCTAACAGATATTCATCACCAAGCTGTGCCCCTAAGGTAATTGTTTGTGTAGCCACATGAATTCTCAACAACCAATAATTAAGGCAGGGGTTCTTACCCTGGAGTCCATGAATCTGCAAGGGCTCACTAATAAATTTAAGAGCTTCTATTAACTCAGAGGAGGAAAATATGTGTGTGTGTATATCTATCTGTCCTAGATGCAATTTAGCATTTCTTCCCCCTAAACAAAAATTACCTAAAAAGAGGTCCACTGACTCCCCTAGATTTCAAAATGGACCCATCACACACACAAAATGATGACAAGGAGGATGAGGATGGTGACAATGACAATACTAATAACTATGTCTCTAAAGGAATTAGTGAGGATTCTTATTTCTTTAGGGCCAGGATTTCCTGGGAATTTCACAATATTTGCTTGTGTGTTGTCTCTTCTGTTTGATTGTAAGCTCCTTGAGGGCATGGGTTATTTAGTTTTCCTCTTTTCTGTGTCCCCAGCACTCAGGCAGGTGTCTAGTACATAATTGGTATTTAATAAGTGTTTATAGAATTGAAAATATTCATTTTTATTGTTTCATGGTTATTATGCTTTCCATTCATATTATTTTCCTGACTCAGTTTGCTTCATTCACTTTTCTCAGTTCATGTAAGTCTTTTCATGACTCTTGGTATTCCTCATGGCATTGTTGTTTACAGCATGATAATTCGTTACATTCCTATGAAGTAATATCAATGACAACAGTCATCACCTCTGCAAAGAAATGAGGGCGGTGTCTTCTCATATACCTTCTGTAGGGTCAAGATTTTCTTTGTAATTTCATGATATTCATTTTGGATTGTTTCATGATGGTTGTTCTTTCCATTTACGTTGTTTGCCTAACTGTTTATTTTTCATCAGCTCATGCATGTCTTTTTATGATTCTCAGGATCCATTATATCCTTGTTTTTACATCATTTTAATTCCATTGTATTCTTATACCACAAATATTTAACCATTCTCCAGTTATGGACATCAAATTTAACTGCAGTTCTTCACTACCACAACAAATGCCATTATAAATATTTTGGTGTGTTAATAGCCTCATTAAGGTTTTGAGTATCAAAAAGTTACATTTAATTTTGTTTAAGTTATGTTCTCACAAAAAAACTTTAGTTTATTTCAAATATTTTGAAATAAGTTCTATCTTAAAGCAGTTTATAAAACTTTAGCTATTCTCAGGGGGACCCTGTATAATGGTAATTCAAATGGGAATATCTTTGCTATTCATTAATGGGACCATGTGACCTACTTAAGCCACATGAAAGCCTGAGTCACATGAGTCTAAATCACATGGAACAGGAAGAGGTGGAGCAAGAAGAGGTGCAGCTAAAGCAGAGCTGAGAGAATATTTGGTCAGAAAGCAATCAGAGCTAGGAAGGATGCAGGCAGCTGGGTTAGCATAAGTGAAAGAGCGTGTTTGTGATTTTGTTTGATGGACCTGGTTTGTGGGAAGCCTAGCAGAGGGCAAGCTTGGGGACAGTGTTGTTCTCTGCATTGTTACTGTGTATAGATTTTTGTTGCTATGATAGATGTGGCTTTCTAGTGTCTGAATAAATGTTTTACTTCTATCTTCCATGTGGAGAGTCTGTTGTAGTTTCCAATTCAGAATTGTGCCGGGATACTCCTGGTCACCATAGGTGCTGTGAATATCACATTGGCGCTACAATCTGGCATATTAATTTACATTTTGCCACAATTAGTTAGAAGAATAAAAACTAAATGAAAAAAAATTTGAGAGTAAAGGGAAGGCCATTCTCTTTTTCAAAGACAAGAGTAGAAAGTTACCCTCCTCAGTCATTTGATTGGACAGGAATCACAAGTTTTCATAATGAAACCATAACTTTAATTCCTATTTTCCAGAATCAACCACACAGAGGAAGATTTAGTTTTCTTAGAAACCTTGTCAATTCTCTTTAACCAATAGCTGATTTCTTTTCCTCGTCTAGCAACTGAAAAGAGTAAAAAAAAAAAAACCAGCAACTAAAGTTTTTAGCCATGAAGAAAGATAAGGGAATAAACATTTTAGTTCCAAGTTAAAGTGGAGACCTTCATTATCTAAAAACTGGTGTAAGTGGAGAAGGGAGTTCGTATGCAGGAAAAAGATATTTGACAACAAATAAGCCAGTGAAAAAGCTAAAACTGAAAACAAAAGAACTAACTAATAATACAATCTATTTTTAATATTTTTTATTTTTCCCCAATTACATATAAAAACAACCTTTAACTTCATCATTATTTTTTTAAAGCTTTGACTTCTAAATTCTATCTTTCCTTCTCTTTTCTCCCCACTCCTTGAAAGAGTAAGCAATCTGATATAGGTTATATATGTGCAATCATGTAAAACATTTCCATATTAGTCATTTAGTGCAAGAAGACTCAAACAAAAATGCAAAAAGAAAGTGAACAATAGTATGCTTCAGTCTGTTTTCAGACATCAGTTCTTTCTCTGGAAGCAGATAGCAGTTTTCACCATGAGTTCTTTGGAATTGTCCTGGATCAAAAATCAACATTTAAATTTAGTAAGAAATTACTTAATTTTGCATATTTGTTTCAAATGACTGAGTTTATATCTTATTTATATATCATATTTTAAATATAGTGTAATGGAACACTGATATTTAGTTTAGCCACTATATTTATAAAAGACTAAAATTGTTATTATAAAGAAAATCATTCTACCATCTCCCTGGGGATAGGCAGGGATCATCAGGGAAGCTTCACAAACTGAATTCCACAATTCAGAACACAGAGCCAAGATGGAATTGCTACTATAACTTAATGAGAGATTACCCAAAAGGAGAAGTAAGGATCAGTTTTGGAAGATAGAATAGTATCTCAAGTACTGAACTTGCAAACCTAACCTTAGTGGTATTAATCTGATTAGTTAGTAATTTTGCCTGTTACTGTCAAAATATCTGCATCAAATACAAAAGTAAAATCCTCGAAATTTTCTAATGTTGCCCATTTTGTAATCTGATAACAATGAATTTGAGGAGTCATCAGTTCCCACATCCTGAATACTATCACTGAATTGAATCTTTCTGTACTTTCAGTAGATTCAAAGGTAGAAAGGCTGGATTCAAATTCTGCCTCTGTTCACCTCTAAATTATGTAAATTCTAGAAACTTATGTCATTTCCCTGAACCTCAAGTTCCAGTAAAATGTGGAAGCTAAAGTAGTTAACCATTAATATCGCCTCCATGGTTAATATTTTATGAGTCTAGGATCATTTATCTAATACCTTTCCCTACCAATACTAGCTATTTGCAAGAGGTAAACTTCCTTTTCTGTGGACCTGCAAAACAATACAGTATAAAGAATACTCCAGTGTATCTTGGCAGAAAATAATTTACTCTCTCAAAGTTCTCCAATGTCTTTTGGTTATACAGAATTTAACATGAAGTCAGAAAGATGCTCTAGTCCTCTCATCTTCTCTTAGGTCTCTATAACCAACAAAAGGTTGGAATATGTCATCCTACTTTCCCCAACTACTGGGGTACCTTAAATCCAGTATGAATGAACACTTTCTACAAATATAAAAATCAGACAAAATAGAGGGAGGAGCCAAGATAGAGAAGTAAAAGCTGAGATTTGCTAGAGTTCTACCCCCCAAATCCAACCAAATACCTGTAAAAAATTACTCTAAACAAATTCTGAATCTGCAGAACCCATAGAATGATGGAATGAAGTAAATCTCCACTGCAAAACAGCCTGAAAGGCTAATGGGAAGCATCTATTGCACCATGCTGGGAGCAGAGCTTGGTCCAGCACGGGTCACACCTAAACAGATGGGACATGAGCATGCCTTGGGGGGACGAAATATAGAGCACCAGACTTCATGATCCCAAAATGATGAGGACAAATTGAAAGGTAAGTGGAAAAAACCTGTGTGAGAGAGTAAAGTGGTCCAGCCCCAGTTCCAGGGTAGTGGAGGGGTTGGAGAAGCCCATGGCAGGTGCAACAGCAAGAGGGGCAGAGGCAGTTTCTGTTTCTGGAATTATAGGAGCACAGATTGTGGGGGGCACCAAGTGGCTGAGAGTATACCCCATAAAGCCCCACTGAAGCAGAGAATTATTTGATAAAGAGCTCAAAAGTCAAGTAATTGGCTGAGGAAATGAGCAAAAACCAGAAAAATAATCAGACCACAGAATCTTATTTTGGTGACAAGGAAGATCCAAATATACAGAGAGAAGAAGAAAACAAAGTCAAAGCTCCTCCATCCAAAGCCTCCAAGAAAAATATTAATTTATCTCAGGTCATGGAAGAGTTCAAAAAGGATTTTGAAAATCAAGAGGGAAAATGGGAAGAGAAATGAGAATGATGCAAGAAAATGATGAAAACCAAGGCAACTGCTTGCTAAAGGGGACCCAAAAAATGCTGAAGAAAATAACACCTTAAAAAATATACTAATTCGGGGGGCGGAACCAAGATGGCGGAGTGAGAGCAACGACTCACCTAAGCTTTCGGACAAACTCCTTCAGGTACCTCCGAAAGGAGAATCTGACCAAAGTTTGGAGGTGCGGAATCCAGTGGGAGGCAGAAGGAGACAGTTGTGGAGCTCACGTTAGACTGGAGGATCCACGGGAAAGGTCTGTTCCGTGGGGGTGAGCCCACAGCGCACAGCGCAGCGTGGCCAGCACAGTGGAGCAGAAAGGACCCGAGAAACCTGAGCTGCGGGCAGAACCTGAGGAGCGGCACCAAGGGCGGGAGATGGGCCGAACCCAGTTCGTGTGAGCCGCAGAGAGCCAGATATCAGCGCAGCAGCTCCTGAGACCTTCAGCCCGAAGACCAAACTTCGGTAAGTCACCTACTTGAACTTCCGGGAGCCAGGATGGCGGAGTGATCAGTAAATGCTCTCTCCTCCCCCCTTGATGACTGTGAAAGAACCATAAAAT
>CM053772.1:148697831-148708093 GCA_028658325.1 Potorous gilbertii
AAAATCTTAATTTTAAGGAAGTGATTGTAGAACATTTATAAATAAATAACATAAAAATTTAAAAAAATAAATAAAAATAAAAAGCCCTTTATGACCAGGCTTCTCCCATAAAAAAAAACAAAAAAAAAACATGATCTGCTACTATTGGAACTCACAAGTATTGTTATTGATGTAGATTTTCTGTGTGGAAGTTCTAGCTTGTCACAAAGAATGAAACCTAATTAATTGAAACATTTTGAAAATTAAAAAAAATATATACTAATTCAAATGACAAGAGATACAAACAGCCAACAAGGAGAATAATGCTTTAAAAAGTAGAATTGGCCAGATGGAAAAGGAAGTCCAAAAACTCACTGAAGAAAATGGTTCTTTAAAAATTAGAATGGAGCCGATGGAAGCTAATGACTTTATGAAAAAAAATCAAAACATTGTAAAACAAAACCAAAGGAATGAAAAATAGCAGACAATGTGAAATATCTCATTGGAAAAACTGACCTGGAAAATATATCCAGGAGAGACAGTTTAAAAATTATGAGACTACTTGAAAAACCATGATCCAAAAAAGAACCTAGACATCATCTTTTAAGAAATTATCAAGGAAAACTGCCCTGATATTCTAGAACCAGAGGGTAAAATAGATATTGAAAGAATCCACTGATGGGCTCTTAAAAGAGACCCCCCCCAAAAATACTCCTAAGAATATTGTAGCCAAATTCCAGAGTTCCCAGGTCAAGGATAATATATTGCAAGCAGCCAGAAAGAAATAATTTTAGTATTGTGGACAATACAAGATCTAGCAGCTTCTGCACTAAAGGGAAGGACTTGGAATATGATATTCCAGAGGTCAAAAGAGCTAGAATTAAAACCAAGAAACACCTACCCAGCAAACTTGAGTATAATACTTCAGGGGAATAATGGTCATTTAATGAAATAAAGGACTTTCAAGCATTCTTGATGAAAAGACCAGAGCTGAATAGAAAATTTGAATTTAAACACAAGAATCAATAGAAACATAAAAAGGTAAACAGGAAAGAAATCATAAAGGGAAAAGTTGAACTGTTTACATTCCTACATGGAAAGATATTTGTAACTCTTGAGATTTTTCTCAATATTAAGGTAGTTACATTCCTACATGGAAAGATATTTGTAACTCTTGAGATTTTTCTCAATATTAAGGTAGTTGGAGGGATTATATATATGTATGTATATATATATACATATATAAATATGTATATACACACACATGTATACATATATATATTTAGTCAGAGCACAGAGTGAGTTTAATATTAAGAGATTATATCTAAAATAATAAAATAAACTGAGAGAAAAGAGAAGAATATTTTGGGAGGAGAAAAGGAGAAATAGAATTGAGTAAATTATCTCTCACATAAAAGAAGCAAGCAAAAGCTTTTTTCAATGGAAGGGGGGACATGAGAGGGAAAGAGTGAGTGTTACTCCCATTACATTTGGCTTAAGAATGGAATAATATGCTTGTTCCACTTGTTTGAAAGTCTGTCTTACACTGCAGGAAAGTAGAGGGGACAGGGATAAGAAGGGGTGGGGGAAATGACATAATGGAGGGCAAATGGGAAGAGCGAGTAATCAGAAGTAAACACTTTTGAGGAGGGACAGGAAAAAAGGGAGAATAGAATAAATGGGAGGACAGGATGAGATGGAGGGAAATATAGTTTGTCTTTCACAACACCACTGTTATAGAAGTGTTTTGCATGACTACACACGTATGACCTATATCAAATTGCTTGCCTTCTCAATGGGGGTGGATGGAGAGGGAGGGAGAGAAGTTGAAACTCAACCTTTTAAAAACAAATGTTAAAAATTATTTTTACATTCAACTGGGAAATAAGGTATACAGGCAATGGGGTATAGAAATCTATCTTGCCCTACAAGAAAAAAGAGGGGAAGGGAATAAGAGAATGGGGGTATGATAGAAGAAAGGGCAGATTGGGGCATGGAGTAATCAGAGTGCATGTTCTTTTGGGGTGATCAGATGGGAGAGAGGGGGAGAAAATTTAGAACTCAAACCAAGAATCACCTATACAGCAAATATGAGTATAATACTTCAAGAGAAAAAATGGTCATTCAGTAATGTGGAGGACTTTCAAGCATTCCTGATGAAAAGACCAGAACTGAATAGAAAATTTGACTTTCAAACACAAGAATCAAGAGAAGCATGAAAAGGTACAAAGGAAAGAGAAATCATAAAGGACTTTCTAAAACTGGACTTTTTGCATTCCTACATGGAAAGATAATATTTGTAACTCTTGAGAGACTTTTCTCAGTATTTGACACACACACACACACACACACACACACACACACACACATGCACAGACATATGTATAAACAGAGAGTACAGGTTGAGTTGAATCAGAAGAGATGATATCCATTAAAAAATAAATAAGTAAAATAAATTTTAAGAAAGCAGACAAAACAGTCCCACCTATTTCTTTCAAGTGTCCAGAAGTCCTTGGTACAATTTGGTGGACTTATCCAAATAACTTTGGTTTTTCCTGTCATATATATTATACTGGAAATAAGCAGGTGGGTGGGAGGGGATGTATATTCCCTTAGCATCATTATAAAATGAATTGAAAAGAATAACAAATTAATAATTTCCACCACATTAATCATGAATTACAGTGTCAAAAGTCTTTACCTTTTAGAAAAACAAAGTGAGCTAAAATATCTATCCGCTGGCAATTACTAGCTATGTGTCCATGAGCAAGCCTAAATCCCAGAACTAGTTTCCTCATCTGTTAGAGGAATAATAATGCTGGTAATACCAATTTCACAGAGGTTATTATCACATTCAAAATAATTTATACAAAGCATTAGATACATGTGGCACTGTGACCTTTTAGGAGGAAAAAAAGTCTGTTACAACCTGGGGTTTATAAACTAAAAACCATTTTCCAGGCACTCTATGGGTTTCTAATAAACCTTAAAGTAAGTAGGAACCTTAAAGCCTTCATATCACCTTAAAATTTCAAGTCTGTCCTTCCATGTAAAAGTCATCTAACATTTGGGGTCGCTGCCAGAAACCCTTCCACTTGATTATTAAAATCTGTTTCTTCTTACCTAGGATGAAGCCAGCCAACTAGATTTCATCAAGCAGCCAATTTCTCTCAGATATAGTGACAGCTGGTGCCATCCGCTCACTTGGCATTGATATAAAGGTGAAATCAGTCCCAGCTACCATCTTTTTCAGTAGGTAGAATGATGGCAAGAAGTCTTACTGAACGGATGAGAAGTCAATACTTTAAAACTCAGGAGGAGGAGAGAAGGAATAGGATATCTAGCAACTGCCATGAATATACCCTACAGGAAAGGTCTCAATAGAATCAAGTTTTAATACTCACTTAGTCAAAGGCACAAAATCAACACACAGCAATTGCCTGAACAGAATTAGAGATGCCCTGACCTTGGAGCAGATTGTCAATCCAGGTGCAGACAAATAAGATGCTTCCAGAAAAACACAAATAGAGCATAACTTCCTGGTTATCTTAGAAGGTGAAGTTTTACCAGCAGGACACACCAACAGAAGAAAAATCCCTGAGCATTGTCTGGCTCAACTGCATCTATTTAATACTATCAAATATCTACTCTAATACCTATCTAATACTCTTCACACACATATTTGCTTTGCTCCCTTTTGTGTCGTAAACTCTATCTTTTTTGTTCTTTCTCATTAAATACAATTACATAGTTCCTAGGACAAGTTTACCTCATATATGGACATATGGAGACCTTAGAAAAATACTCCAGGTTTAAAGAACTCTCAGAAACTCTTACCAGTGTGATTACTTATATTATCCAGTAGACATTTAATAAAATAGAATAGTTAGAAAAGGAATATGTGACAAGGATACACTGTGGATGGGCACACATAAAGAAGACAGGTAAGGCAAGAATTAATATATGGAAGGACAACGCAGGCGTCTGACATTGTATGGCTACCAATGTCTTCTGGTGCAGCTACTAATTGCTTTTCTCCAACTTGGCCTAGCTCCTTCTTGTCCTGAATGGCTACCTTGGTTCTGCTGAGTCATGCTAACCCTAAATGCACTCTGATGAGCTCTGTTTCAGTTCTGTCTTCAGATGCCAGTTTTTCTCTATAAATCTAGAGATTTACACTTTTATCTCTTTTAATGTGGGAGGAGGTCTTCCACAGTCACTTATAGCAAAAGGGGAAAAGTCCTCAGCTCCTTTTCTTAGTAAGGAGAAAAATTTGTCTTAATTACTTAAGGCTTTTCTAAGTGGAGAATCTTACCTCCAGAACTCATCTGCCTCTCCTTCCTTTATTATGGGCTACCAGAAAATTGATATTAGACATTTTCTGTGAACAATAATATACTAGAATATTGTGGGGGTAGATAAGGTCATGTATGTAACATCTTGAATATTTCAAAGCTTTACGTAAGTGTAATTATAGTTATAGTATTGGCTAACACACTTCATCTGAATTAAGGGCTTTGAGGAATCGTATGTGCAAAAGATTTGATTGCAAAGTAACGAGACTGAACTCATAAGCCACACATTAAAATTAATCTCATTTTCTTCTAGGCATGCTTCATAGTTTTGTGGGTCCATAATTTTACAGACATATATGGGGCTCAGGGGGAACCCCTGTAAGACCAAACTATTGCACTCACTAAGTCCTTCCTATTACTCTAAACTTTCAGTGCTGGCAGCAATTCCTAAACCTTTTCCTCGTACAAATTAGATAAGTTTTTCTTTATAAAGTACTAAAACAATGCTCAAAACTTCGTTGTGGTAGAGAACATAAGACTCTTGACACTAGTTCCTGGTGGCCTTGGTATAAAATAGCCAGTGAGTATCTCTACGAAACCCTAATACTTGACTATCAGACCATGACAGATAGGGGAACTTAGCTAAAATCAATTAACAGTGTCCTTGATGCCTATCTTTGTTGAATATCCTCCTCTTAAGACTAAGTGAATCTCTTTTTGTTAACAGCTGAATGACCCATGGAGCATCTAATTTTCTTTAGATTAAACACAAACTACCAGGGGACTTGCCTGAGTCAGGCCTAGCCCAGACACACACACACACTTTTTTGTGTGTGTGTATGAAAAATACACATATATATCTTATATATAAATACATAGAATGCAACTACTCTACCTACTATATCAGCTAAGATTGCTTACACGAAGATGGATTTTCAAATTGAAAGGCTTATGAATTAGGGGATTTTTTTCATAAAGAGAAATAGGGACTTACGTTTGTGTTCTCTCTCCCTCTCTCCCTCCCTCCATATATATGGGTATACACACACGCAAATATATATAAATATAAATTTCCCTTTGTTAGGTAACTGTTAACTGTTCCTAAGTAAATCTCCTTTTTGTTAATTGTCTAAACATTTTCCAATATTTAACATAAGCTACCAAGGAGAGTGACCCTCCTGAGTTCAGGCCCTGTGCAGAATACCATCATTACACAATAAATACATGCATACATATGTATCTGTCTAGAGATCTAGAAAGATATGGATGACAAAAATATGGAAGGATCCATAGAGGCAGATTTATAAATGTAGGTATAGATTTTCATATGGAGAGATCCATTTTTATTCATTATGTCTGTCATTTATTATTTTATTCATTCTCTTTAGCTCATTGTTTATACATAAGACAACTATAACCCCTATATATTAAATATTATAGATATATGTGGATTATATAGAAATATATGTTAAATAGGTACATATATAAAATATAAATATATTATGTGTTTATATGCATGTATATATATGTGTGCATATGTGTGTATGTATATCTTTTTCAACTGCTTCACTGGCCACTCACGTATATATGTGTGTGTGTTTATATACAGAATGCTTTCATATACGTGTACAAGTAAACATACACATACATGTACATGGGTATATTATACATGAAGGTGTTCTGGGCTGGCTCTGACTTGCTTCTATATCCTGATCATTTGTTTTCAATATTGGAACAAGATTAGACACTCATAGAATCAATTCAACAGTAAAAAAAGAGGAGAATTACTTAAGAACAGTTAATAGTTGTTAACAATAGTTAACAAAAGGAGAGAGACAGACAGATATAAGTCACTTTCTCTCTATGGAAAAAAAAACTCCAATAAGCCATGATCATTTAGGTTTCAAAATCCATCATTATGTAAGCTACATTAGCTGGGGTGGCAGGTGGAGAAGTGGAAAGCTAACCAAAGACATCTATCTCAAAAGAATTTGTAACAAGAAAGAAAACAGGTGCTGCTTAACAAAATTCTTTTACCACACTGCCTATTCATGTCCTTTTCAAGTATGTCATTTATACAGCCCAAACAACAGACTCCAGATATCTATTCAATCTTCTCTTTTTAAAGATCTATAGCTCTTACTTTTTTAGTAGCAAACTTTTGTCACAACAGACAAATATTCGAACTTTTAAAATTGGTACTTAATGTTCCCCTTCAATTTTCTAAGAGGATTATTTGAAAAACATATGGTAGGCTATAGATGCTATTCTTGGTACAATACACCCTCTTTCCTATTGAGAGTAGAAGTTTTTGTAAAATTTGAACCACAACTATTGTCCTGGGGCCGGAAAGATTAAAGATTAAAACTTATGGTAATAACCTTTTAGAGGGCTCTGCAGGAAGAACCATACAGAAATAATGACAGATGACAAAGTAATAGAAGGGGGTCTTTATTTTTCTCAGTGATCAAGGAACTCTTCTCACACACAAGCATAGATCACATTCTCTATCAACTCAGCTTTCTAATTTTACCCTCCTGTATATTTTTAATGGATTGCCCAAAACAAATTTCTTGAAGCTATCAGTTTCTGGAATCAAGGTGATTATGTGTATGGTCAAATAAATATCAGAATTCCCTGTGGATCCTTTGGAGGTAGGCTCTCTTGATGAACTAGTATTAATTCCATTGGAGCAAAGTATTGGAGTATAATGATAGGAAAAAAATCCCATGATTCTTTTTAATCCTTGAAGATCAATAATGTGTGACAGTTATTTATCAGTGTTAGAGAAAAGTTTATGCTAAAATATTGTTTCCCAAGTCCCTGTGCTCGACATTCACTCTCCTCTACTCTGAAGTAAATATTTCAGTAAAGTTGCATAAGGTTTCCATCTTATTATGCCAAACACAGTAAAGATGTATAGATCAGGTAATGTGACTGTTTGCCATATATTTTCTGAAGAGGTAAAGTCTCTTAAGTGAATCCTACATTTAGTCATTTCCAGACCTGATTCCTGTTTTGTTTTGAGTAAAATTCATTTCCAGGATTGCCATGTGACTTTCACTTGAAATTTGGCTTTGTAATTAATGGAAGGCATGAAGTACTTCCTGCATAACAGTTTCAGCAATCCTAGTGCCCATGGTAATTTTTACACAGTGACAATTGAGAGAACAAGTTCAGTGAAGTAAAATAGAGGAAGCTCATTTCAGACATATCTCAAAGCTTCCATTCATTGGATTCAAGTCCTGTGACTGATATGAGAAGAATCTTAGTAGGTTATTCTCTTGTGCAATTTCCAGAGCCCATAAGAAATACAACTTCTTTACTTATTGTTGTAATACCCCTTAGAGATGGTCCAACATAGGAAGCAAATTCATTGTTTTAATTTTGCATCAACTGGAATGAAATTTGATTTGACGAATAAGTGAATTCATTTAAGATGATAGGATCATAGATTTAGAGTTGGAGGGGCTATTTAGGATCTTCTAGTACAATTCTCTCATTTTATACATTAGAAAACTGAGAAGATGGCAGAGTGAGATCAACAAATCACCTAAACTCTGAGACAAACTCCTTTAGATACCTTTAAAAAGAGAATCTGAACAAATTTTAGAGTGGCGAAGTACAATAGGAGTAAGTGTGGCAGATTTCCACATCACTGGAAGGTCCACAGGAAGGATCTGTTGCAGGGGGCTGGAGGAGCACACGGCTCACAGGGCACAGGCTGTACCAGTGTAGACCCTGCCATAGCAAAGCCAAGCAGGAAGCCCTGGCAGTCTAAAGGAGTAGAAATGTGGATTCTCCAACACATCAGTTCAGAACAGGAGCCCAGTGGAAGCGAGTGAGAGAGAACTGTAAAACACCAGGTAACTCCAGCAACAGCTCCTAAGAATATCAGCCCACAGATTAAATATCTGTAAGTCACCCACTTGAATTTCTGGGAGCCAAGATGGCAGAGTGATTAGTAAATGCTATCTCCCTCCCTTTGTTGATCTTCAAAGAACCAGACAACATATCACCAGGAAAAATCCTGGAATAGTGGCATCAGCCAAAGGGGTAAAATTTCCCTTAGCCCATGAGGCTAAGAAAATTGCAAAGGGGGGTCCCTCTTGCTGTGACTGAAGGAGACCTGAAGTGCAGGACCAGAGCTGTCCCAGACAGCACCAGCTCAGTAAGCCCAGGAAGAAATCCTGAGCCCCGGAGGGGTGGAGCCTGCAATCACCAACATCAACACTAGTGCAAACAGGGTTCAACAACAGCCTAACTTGCTTGTGCTCTAGCTCAGCAGAGGAGACCTTCTATGGACAGATAATCCCTCCCCACACTTAACCCTGCTAGCTCCAAGGTAAATCCAGGAAAACTGACTTCACTTGGCCTCTGCTTTGGCACACCAGCTCCGCACCAAGTAAGCTGCAGCAAAGTTGCAGGTTACAAAATAAACCCACAAAAACCATCTGAATTTCTATATATTACTAACAAAGTCCAACAGCGAGAGATAGAAAGAGAAATCTCATTTAAAGTTACAGTAGAAACTATAAAATATATGTGAGTCTATCTGCCAAAACAAACCCAGGGACTCTATGAACACAATTACAAAAAAAACTTTTTGCACAAATTAAGTCAAATTTAAGTAAGTGGAAAAACATCAGTTTTTCATGGGTAGACCAAGCTAATATAATAAAAATCACAATTCTACCTAAAGCAATTTAGTTATTCAGTACCATACCAATCAAACTACCAGATAATTATTTTCTAGAACTAGAAAAAATAATATCAAAATTCATCGAAATATGAAAGGTCCACATTATCAAAGGAATTAAAGAAATGATAGGGAAGGTGGCCTAGCCCTCTCAAATAGTATTTTAAAGCAGCCATCATCAAAACCACTTGGTACTGACTAAGAAATAGTGGGGCAGATCAGTGATATAGATTAGGTACTCAGGACACTGTAGTCAAAAAATATAGCAATCCACTGTTGATAAACCCAAGGATGCCAGCTTATGGGATAAGAACTCACTGTTTGACAAAAATTTCTGGGAAAACTGGATAACAGTGTGTCAGAAACTGAGCATAGACACCGTACACAAAAAGAAAGTCCAAATGAATACGTGATCTAGGTATAAAGACTGATACTATAAACAAATGAGGGGAGCAAGGGATAGTGTATTTGTCAGATTTATGGAAAGTGAAGAAATTTTTGATCAAACAAGAGATAGAGAACATTATGAAGTATAAAATAATTTGATACATTGATAATTTGATTACATTAAATTGAAAAGGTTTTGCACAAACAAATCAAATACAAACAAGATTAAGAGGGAAGCAGAAAACTGTGAAGGAATTTTTACAACTATTGTCTGTGATAAAGGTCTCATTTCTAAAATATATAGAGAACTGAGTCAAACATACAAGAATACAAGTCATTCCTCAATTGATAAATTGTCAAAGGATATGAACAGGCAGTGTTCAGAGGAAGATATTAAAGTTATCTACATATGCTCTAAATTCCTATTGATTAGAGAGATGCAGATCAAAAGAATTCTGAGGTATCACATCTATCAGATTGGCTAACATGAAAAAAGAGCAAGATGATAAATGTTGGAGTAGATGTGAGATAGTTGGAACACTAATTCATTGTTGGTGGAGCTAGAGCTGTGAGCTGATTCAACCATTCTGGAGAGCAATATGGAATTATATCCAAAGAGTTTCAAATATATGCATACCCTTTGGCCCAGCAATACCGCTTCTAGGACTGTATCCCTAAGACATCATAAGAATGGGAACAGGTCCCACATGTACAAAAATATTTATAGCAGCCCTCTTTGTGGTGGCCAAAAACTGGAAATGAAGAGGATGACCATCAATGCAGAAATGTCTGAATAAATTGTGGTATATGAATGTAATGGAATACTATTGTGCTGTAAGAAATGATGAACAGGAAGACTTCAGAGAGACCTGGAAAAACTTATGTGGATGGATGTTGAGTGA
>CM053772.1:148708193-148767317 GCA_028658325.1 Potorous gilbertii
ACAAAAATATTTATAGCAGCCCTCTTTGTGGTGGCCAAAAACTGGAAATGAAGAGGATGACCATCAATGCGGAAATGTCTGAATAAATTGTGGTATATGAATGTAATGGAATACTATTGTGCTGTAAGAAATGATGAACAGGAAGACTTCAGAGAGACCTGGAAAAACTTATGTGGATGGATGTTGAGTGAAAGGAGCAGAACCAGAAAAATTTTATACACAGAAACCACCATAATGTGTGAGGAACTTTTCTGATAGATTTAGTCTTTCTCAGCAATGCAAGGACATAAAAAATTCCCAATGGACTCGAGGCAAAATGCCTTCCACATCCAGAGAAAGAACTATAGAATTGAATCACAAAACGAAATAGACTATTTTATCTTGTGTTATATTTTGTGTGGTTTGGTTTGGTTTTATGGTTTCTCTCATTCGTTTTAATTCTCCTACACAGCATGACTATAGTGAAAATGTATTTACTAGGAATATATTGTAGAACCTATACAAAATTGTATGCCATCTTAGGGAGGGAGGGGGAAGGTCTAGGGAAGGAAGGGGGAAAAAAATTTAAGTTATATGGTAGTGATTGTCGAACACTGAAAATAAATAAAATTAATTTATAAAAATATAAAAGAAACCTGAGGAACAAGAACTCAAAGGATCATAGAACTACAACCATTTCAGAGGTCATCTAATCCAATCCCCTCATATCCTCAGAGGGGAAGAAATGTAATATAACAAGGTTAAGTGAATTTCACAAGGTCTCATAGAAAGTAAGCAGCACAGTTTGAATTTGAACATCATTTGTTAAACTACAAATCCAGCATTTTTATTTCATGCTGCTATCTTGCTTTTACATGGCCTAGAGCCCAGAATTAATTTGGAGAAGATGCTATCTTTACTCAGAATATTACATACAAAGCTGTGTGTACATTCAAGCATTCATATTTGTGCACTTGTGTATTGGAGAGGTTAAGCAGGGGGAAACAACACTAGGAAAACTTAGGTGTCCCCTACTTGAATGTCAACTGTCTGTAGGACAAAGCAGACAGGGGCTTCCCTAGAATCCCTCCAGTTAAAAAACAAACAACAAAAACCTTTATATACTACATATTTTCAAGACTAAATGAAAAGCTTTGAAAGCCAAGAAGAAGTAGGCAGAGATACAGACAGTGGGGTATGCATCACATAAGTATCTCAGGCATATTAAGGATGACATCTTTGCAATCAGCTGCCCTCATCAGTTCTTACAAAGAAAAGACCTTTCATCTCCCATCACTCCTGTAATTAATGTCAAGTAACTGACTTCTATGAAAGTATGTTTCCAAAGGTACGTGTATGGTCTCATACATAATTTCCAGAGCATTTAGAATTGACATAAACTGTACAACTGTGTGAATTGATGTCCAAGCTCACTAGACCATTTGGCTCTCTACTAATCACTGAACTCTATCACTGAGCCTCTGACTCCTTTTTATTCATCCCCTTTGGCTTATGTTTTAGGAATAAAGCCATCATTTTCTGTCACATTTCCCTGTCCCACAGAGACAAAGACCCCCATAGAGAAGAGAAATGGTTACTTTTTTCTTCAATGGCCATATCTTAGATGAGGCTTGTTCTCAGTCTGTCTAAAGACCTTCTCTGAGCAAAAGAATTGACATTCAAAAGAGAAAAACAAGGACTTGGCTGACTTTCAGAACTCAGTTTCCCAAGGTTGTCCAGGGTATTATAACCTACTGAGGAGGGTTTTCAGACTCTAATGGTGGAGTGCTAAATAAGCAGTGCCAGGATTTTTTTGTTTGTTTTTTCAAAACTTTTTTTGTTTATTTCTTTCATGTACATCTGTTCTTGTAAGTTTTTATATGAAGAGATCTTATTCTACAAGGAAACTTCATCTCTTGTTTCCATTGTAAACATAGGAACTTAGAGAATATTTGTGAATGTGCTTCTATAGCCAGTTCTCACCTATAGTAAGAGTTTGCTGTTAATGATGGAAGCCTTCTCTTCCCTCTTCCCGAGCATCCCACATGACTCTTTTCCTACTCTCTCAGAATGGGGCTTCCCCTTACAATGTAAAGGACTTTACTGTGAACATCTTCATCTAAAAGCAATTTATATCACCCTTGGCTCTCTTGTCCTTTACTTTAAGATTAAGAGATGGCCAATCCCTCTACTTATATCCTTAATCTCAATCCTTCCCATTTTTTCCAGCAGATTGTCCCAATGATCCCATGCCATACCTCCCCATCACTAGTCTTTAATATTTTCTTATCTACTAGATATTTCCTTACACATGCCCAGAATTACCCCCAATCAGTAAACAAATGAATCAATCAATTAATATTTCATGTGGTCCTATCTGTCTCCAATCTATCATTCTATATAGTTTTTTCCTTCTTATAGGCAAGGGAAAAGGATGAGATACACAATCTGTGCCTGTGATTTCATTATGGCCGGGAACTTTCAATTTAAGCAACTCCCTTTATAAATGCAGGTCAGTACCTTCTTTGAGTTACCCTGAAGGGCTTAAATTTTTTCCATTTGGGACCCCTTCAGTGCTTCTTAAACTGTGGAATGCAATCCCATAGGGGATAGTGACTCACAGGTTAAGAAGAATTGGATTGAGATGTTAAGGGATTTGGCTGGGATAACTCAAGTAATACATGTTAGAGACAGGATTTTAATGGAGATCTTCGAAGCTCCAGTGGGCCGGGACTCTATTCATTATACCTCACTGGTTCTCTACAACTAAAATTCTAGAGAAGGTGATATCCATGTTCATTGTTACCATCTCTTCTCTTCTTACTTTTCAGCTACTTGTAATCTGGCTTCCAACCTAATCACTCAACTGAAAGTACCTTCTTTGCAATTTCAAGGGATCTCATTTGACAAATCTGATAGCTTTTGCTCAAGACTCATATTTCTTGACCTCTCTGTAACATTTGACACTAGTAACTACTCTCTCAAATATTCTCATCTCTAAATTTCTCTCTGTCTCTCTTTATCCCTCCCTTTCTCTCCCCCTCCCCATATACACCTTGCTTCTCCTCCCACTTGTCTGGACTCTCCTATGTGAAGTTTCAAAGGCATTCTCCAGGTTACTAGGGCTTTGTGCTAGCCTCTCTTCTTTGTTCTCTGCAAATCTCCCTTAATGATGCCCAACAGCTTACATGGAGGCTCAATTATCATTATTTTACCAAAAGGAAGGAAAAAAGAAGCAGCATTTATTAAAGTATTTCCTAAGGGTTTTATAAATATTATCTCATTTGATCTTCATAATAATCTGAAGTAGGAGCCACTATTATTTCCATGCTACAACAACAACAAAAAAGACAACAAATTCACAACAACAAATCACAAAAACAACTTCACAAAAATTGACCATATGTTAATTAATAGAAATCTCAGAAACAAATGAAGAAAAGCAGAAATATTAAATACATCTTTTATGAGCCATAATGCAGTAAAAACTACATTCAATAAAGAACTTTTGAAACAAAGAAAGTCAAGTTAATTGAAAACTAATTTCATCCCAAAGAATGGGTGGGTCAAAGAAACAGAAAAATAATCACAGAAACAATGATTTTTCCAGTATTAGTCCATGCTAAGCATCAGACAGTGGGTAGTGGTGATTTATTATCAAAAAATTGCATAGTATTCTGCTATGTATGATTAGGAAAGGAGCTGAATTATTCAGAGTGAGAATGAGAGTGGCCAAATGGGCAGCCTGAATATTATGTGGATATATTCAAACTATAAATAGATCAAGAAGAAGTGGAAGACCTATGCATAACTATGTCCCTTCAAGGAATAATATTGAAATCTACACCAAGCTTCAAGACATGCTCAAGGTCAGCAAGACTTCAAAGTAATAGTCCTAAACTCTTCTTCTAATACATATTATTACCAGACAAAACTAGAAGATACATTATCAAACACACTAATAAGATAAACTAAAGAGAAATTTTCCCTCAATTATCCTCAAGGCAAATTCTCTCAAATATTCCCATATAATTTGTGGGAAAGGAAATGTGTGTCGTAGAAAACACATATAATCTAACAACTCAAGCTCTTAAGACATTAGAATTTCCTGCTGAAATATTGCCACATTCTTCTTTTCTCCAGATTTTCTGATGTCACTGGCTAATCTGCTAGTATAACTTCTATTTCTTTCTCTGCCAAACTGCTACATCCATCTGCTAATCCTCTTTTCAACTGTAATTACTAAGTTGTTGTTGTGCTCGTCCTTCATTTTTGAAGAAGACCATGACATCACAGAAATGATGACATGACTTGCATTCAACTTTCTTTTCAGTGAGGGAAGGCTGTGCAAGGTCACCAGCTTCACTTTCTCCTCCTGAGCCATCAGGATCCAGTGACCAGATATTCATCAGGAAAACTGGAGATGGTCCAGGATCCAGTGGGAGACCTTGACCTTTTCAGGTATTCACTTAGAATGAGATAATGGCCACTGAGTGAATAGGCCTCTTTAAGAAGTAGTCAGGGAATGGCCCTTTTAATGAGCAAAAGAAAAAAATAACTCAATGAAGCTATGAGGGAAAGAAAAACTGTTACTATGGATAATCACTCTAAGCCAGCCATTAAGTGAAACTTGGGGTTTAAAAATGAAAAGCATTTAGAGGCTCCTCCATGGACTCTGCCTGAAACTGAGGCCTAGAGTGTCTAATGAATATTGTATGTGTACCCACAAGTGTCCAAGGTCAAAAAGTGACAAGTCCTTCAGAGGCCTTAGAGTTCAAATCCTTTATGTGATTCTAAAGGAAACTGAGTCCTAGAAAGCTGGATAGCTCAGTGTAAGATCACTGATAAAAGTCACTAGCCTGATCTCTATAGAAAAATGGTCACAACTTTTTCGTGATATACTTCATAATCTCAATACCATTTCAATGCTTTTGTGAGTCATATCCATAGCTTTATCTAGCCAGTATGGAGAAACTGCCTTATGTAAAAATCTGACCTATGAATATTATGCTTCTACTTCATCAATTTTGCCAGGTCTACCTCTTCTTTGGATTGGATTTAATAAATTTATTTCAATTCTCATCATGCTCTGGAAGCTTTCACTGGAGCTATGTGAAGTCTGCTAGTTTCATTTGCAAGACTAGAGAGGATATAGTACAGCTGTGGATCTAAGTTTCTTTTTGGCCCATCTTCTCATAAACTAATGCATTATTTTGATTCCTGTGATCTACCTCATAGTTCTATTTGCTGCTGATGTAAGGACTTCTATTGTGAAAGGAAGGTAAAGTGATTAAGGCACAAGTATTTGTTTGTATATTATTGTATATTGAAACCATAAGTAGAATGCCCATTTTGGTAAACTCCTTTACTAAAATGTATAAAGTGTGGTTTGTTGTAATCTTTTATGCTTACCTGCTAAGAACTAATAGTTTCTTTTAAAACTTAGCCAATGATAGCCTCACTGTTTTGCATGCTAAAAGTTTGGTAGCTTCATTTTTGTTTTCTTTCTTAAAGCTTTGCAAAAATATCTCATAGTAGCTTTTCCCAAAGTCATTGTTAGGACAATTGTTGGTACCTAGGCTGACCAAATATCTCAGCCTCAGATGATTCCCACCTCCCAATGTCATTTACTGTTCATTATCCTTTGAGTTATTTACAAGAACTAGTCCACTGTAGCTCTGTCCTAAGATGACAAGCAGAAGCTTGTCAAAGAAGAGTATGGAAAAGGCCTCTGAACTAGGCCCTGTCTAATGAATGTTGGTGGACTGTCCCTGAACTCAGATACAATCCACCTGACCAAGTACACCTGAAGTATGAAAAACCAAACTATTCAACTCAGAAGCAGATTTTTTTTTCATTACATGAGCAGGAGTGATCCAATCCCAAATCTCATTGCTGCCAAAGTCCCAGCTTTCACATAGATATTGATCATTGTATGGGCAAGGAGAAGACTGATACAAAACCATAAGAAACCACACAGTCCCTAAGAAGTGATGGTATGCCATTAGGGAAAGGGGTGAGAAGGGGCCGGGTAGAGAAGCTATAAGCAGAGTTTGCAGCATTTACTCTCCCTCATCATCTGATATCAGGCCAGATGTGCTTTATTTAAAACTCTTTGGAAATCATTTTCTACATCCACAAAAAGAAGGAGGTAAACTAGATGACCTCTAAGTTCCATGCTCCTATAATCACTGCGTAACTCATATCCTTCCAAAAAATATATGTTAAGAAATGGGCTTTATTTTTACCTTTTAATGATTTGGGTAATGATATTTAGTACAAATATTCATTTAGAAAGTGATAGCTATTAAATGTTGGGAAATTAGCAGAAGACCCTGATCATTTCTGCAACATTTGGAATTTGACCCATAAATCTAGAATACCTCTGTCATGAATTCCTAAAGCTGTAATAAAAGGATTGCCCTCTCCATATCAAGCTTTGGTGGATGCTCAACTCTGATGCCAGTACTCTACTACTTCAGGTTCAATGTTGGGATGAAATGAGGCACTCACAGGTTATGGAACATTTAACATAAGGAGGCTGACTTGACTCCATCAAAGCAAAGGGATGTGACAAGAATACAATGACACTGAGCTTCTCCAGACATGGGTTTTCTCCTCTTCGTATGGACACATGCTTTGTAAACAGGGCAGAGTAAGAACTTCTGAGGTCTACTAAGTCAGTAACAGATTCCATGTGGCTGTGACTTTTTTTCAGACTTAGTTGACCAGGAAACTGTCAGGGAAGCTAGTACCAATAGGATGGGCCAATCAGGTCCAAGGGGAAGCTTTGTCTTCTTTTAAATAAAGCCTCCCCATGTAGGAGGAAAGAAGCTGCATCTGGGAAACATTGTCTTTTCACTAAGGACCACAAATTATTTAATTAGTTAATTCAACAAACATTTATTATGCTTATGATATAGACAAGGAACTGTGCTAAATGCTAGAGATAAAAATCTGAAAGTGAGTTCTAGTTCTCAAAGGATTTATATTTTACTAAGGAAGTGTGGTGGAGAGGAGGAAATGGCGTATAGAAGGGCATAGAAAGTTCACAGGTACAATCAGGATGCATAGAACATGTAGTATAGCTATTGATCTATTATTTTTCCTGTGACCTATCTTCTCAGAAACCAATCCATTAATTTAATTCCTGTGATGCATTTCATAATTATAGGTGCTATCGATGCAGGAATTTCTACTGTAGAAGGAAGGCTAACTGATTAAGACCCAAGTATTTGTTCATTTGTTTATTGTCATACACAATAACAAGTGGGAGAATCAGGATAGATCTCTTTAAAAAGGTATCATTTGAGCCATGAGAAATGTTAGGGGTTGCAAGATGCAGAGGGAAGGAGAGAGTATTTCAGATATGCAGCATAGCTTAGAATGTTGTTGATGAGAAGCAGCAAGCAGGCCAAGGTGGTTAGAGTACTGTATGTAAAGCAGAATAATGTGTAATCAGCCTGAAAAGACAAGCTGGAGCCTAATCATGAAGGATTTAGCATGCCAAACAGAGGAGCTTGCATTTTAACCAAAGCACAGTGGGGAACAACTGGAGATTCTTGAGTCCAGGAATCATATGGGTTGACCTACACTTTAGGAATATTCATTTGGGAGCTGTATGAAAGATGGCTTGGAAAAGAGGAGAGGTTGTAAATCGTTATTGAAATAGTGTAGGCAAGACCTGATCTAGAGTGTCTATGGTATGAGTAAAGAGAACAGATATAAAATATGATTAGTAAAAAGATGAACAAACCTCGGCAAGTGATTAGATATGGTAAATATGAGAGAGTGAAGAATTAAGGATAACTTCTACAATTATAAACCTCTGTGACTGGAAAAAATGGCAATTCCTTAAATGAGAAGATAGGATGATGAATTTAAGAGAAAAGATATATTCTCTTTTGTACATGTTTCTTCTGAGGTGCCTACACGGCATTCAAGCATATATGTCAAGCGTTTGGACATAAGGACTGAAGTTCAGGAGTGAGATGAATGCATGTACTTTGGGGAATCATGGGCATAGGTGAATATCAGTGGGAGAAATGAAGTCACCAAGAGAGAAAGTAGAGAGAAAAGGTCAGAGTTTGGAGCCATGTGGCTCCAGCCCTGGAGAGTCAATTGTTAAATTTTCAGTGTGAGCATTTATACCTCAAAAACTGATGAATGCTACTTATTAGGGTTATTCTAATGATTGTCTGGATTTAAGAAAATGATGGAAAATGTCAATAATTCAAATGAAACTTAGAGTGTGGCATTTACCAGTGCACATCAGGGGACAGTGCACCCTTGGTTAGGGGTAGGACATATCATTTAATCTGCAAAGACGCCGAAAAGAATGTTACTACAGATGGGAAGAAACCCCTGATAGAGAAGGATCACAAAAATCCAGGATTCAGAAAATATTCGGAAAAAAAAAGTTAATGGTCAATAATATCAAATGCTGCAGAGATGTCACTAAGAATGAGAATTAGGGAAAAAAAGTCAATGGGATTTAGAAATAAAAATAAAACTATTGGTGACCTTAGAGAGGTCATCTTCAGTAGAATGGGGAGAAGGGATTGAGGATACATTACAAAAGTGATATATAAATATCAGGTGCAAGATGTTATTTTTTCTTTATGGAAAGTTTTTTAAAAGAACACAGAAAGTGACACGGTGCTAAAGAGCAAAAGCAAGGCAAGCCAGTTAAAGAATTGATCATACTGACTTCAGGAGCTTGTTAGCTATGCTGTAGAGATCTATTTCTGACATAACTGGATCAGAGGAAAGGGGAAAAGATTAAGGAAGAGCATAGATAAGGAAAATTCTGAATTTTTGTATCCCTGAGCAAGTTAAACCTTTGAGAAACTGAAGTCTCATCTTAAGCAGCATTACTGAAAGTACATTGTGAATAGAAATAGGAAAAACAAGGGCCGGGGTGGGGGCGGGGGATGAGTTTTCTCCATAACTACAAACCCTCCCTTGTTTTGCTTTCCATGAAGTGTTTTGGAAGATACAGTGACAGCCTTCCCTTCATTGGCAACACTAGCCAATGTCCTCAATGTCTCCAAAACTTGAGAATCCAGCAAGCAAAATCAGAGACTTTAAAACTAAAAGTGATCTTAGAGGTCCTCTGATCCCATACCTCTTGTTGTGTCCTAGACCCCTTTGGCAGTCTTGGAAAGCCTCTGGATTCCTTTTCAGAACAATGTTTTAGAATGTAGAAAGTAAAATACTTAGAATTACAGAGGAAACCAATTATATTAAAAAGTTATCAAAATATTTAAAAAGATAAATTCAGAATTCAGGTGGAGAGTGTCTAGTTCTAGACCACAACTCTCCATTTACAGATAAGGAAACAAACAAACAAAAAAAAGAGCCAAAATGACTGGCCCAAGGGCATAGATGAGGGGATTCAGCTGTAAAGCCATTATTTACAAAGGAGACATTTGCTCTCTGTTTTCTCTGCTGACTGTACTAGACTTTCAGAACTCTTCTTACAGGTGTTGTAACCTACAGAATAGTGCTTTTCCTATATCATCCCAGCAGGCTAGCAAATACCCTTTAATTTGGAGCCTGGAGCTTTGTTTTCCCAACCCATCACTGTTTTTCTCTTTAATCTTCTCTTTCTGCAAGTCAGAAAATTCCTAATCAGACAGAATAGGCATCAGAAAGCTATTTAAAGAAGCATGATTTACATATAGAGCAGTGATGTCAAACAAATAGACAAGGGGGCACTTAATCATTTATAAGAATCCTTGCTATCACATGTTGATCTAGAAAGCCACATATTAGTATTTGATGCATCTTATTATACATTTATTTTGTTAACTATTTCCCAGTTATATTTTAATCTGATTTGGCCTCTTGAGAGTATTTGACATTTCTGTCCTAGACCAGTGTTTCTCATTACAAGTATATTTCACCTTGTGTACCCACAATGCTCCTTCCTCTAGCACAGATTTTATCTGTTTGTGTCTAGCAAGCCCTCTACCAGATTGGCAGTATACTGATGTGAATAAGGCATTGGACTTAGAATCAGGGACACATCCGGTCAAGTCACTTCAATATTTTGACCTTGTTTCCTTACCTGTAAAAGGAGAAAGTTGGGCTCAATGACCTCAGAGGTCCTTTCCAGCTCCAAACCGATTACCTATGATCCTAAGCTTTCTTTCAAAATAATTAAATCATTGTTATTTAGCAAATATGATGCTAAAGTATAAGAATCCATCCACACATGAAAACATTCCCTTTCGAGTCACTTATATTCATCACCACAGCTATGGTATGGTGGTTATCTTGGAAGATAATATCCCCACCTAATCTTTTAATAGTTCTTTCTTGGTTTAAAAGTCAACTATTCAAAAATTTGAGAAAGAGAACTTAGAAAAATGGAAATGTTAAAAAAAATCTACTTTTTTTCTTTTTCTATTTCCACTGAAGCGATGAAACAAGCTCATTTGCTAGAATATCTTCTGCCAGTCATTAATTTGAAACAGTTACTGTTATGGAAAGTAGATATAAAACTAGTTGCAGAAAGGATAATACAAAGAAGAAAACTGAGATGTAAGGCATGAAAAATCATATTAATATTTAATTCTTTCAAGTTTCATTTCCCTAACTCTAAGATATCTGTAAGCATGTCCAAATGCTCATGATACTCATGCCTAAAGAACTTTGGCATACTTTTGATGCTGAGAATTTTATCAGTTGCTTCAGTGGGAGTCAATTTTGTTGTTTATTCCAAATGCAATTGCTGTTTTTCTAGGTCATTTGCAATGCATCCCAGGACCTCTCTGGGTAACATTAACCTTAGAAGTTTCCAGAGTTCTAAAGGACACTTTCCCTCCCACCTTAGGTTGACAATTAAATAGGAAAATCTTTCTCGTATCCTTCTATTGAATTATTTATAAATAGGAAAAAAGAATACAAAAAACAAGTAGTTTTTGCCTTAGGCATGCTTAATTCAGTTTCAGTCTTTCACAGTCACCTCCAAATCCACCAAAATGTGAGGTGAATATCCAATAACCTGATTAGCAAATTATAATAAATTTTAAAATTTATTAAATAAATTTAATAAGGTTATTTACTTGAAGGGATATTTATAATCTGGTTATTTATTTGATATTGACTAGGACTTAAAAGTAACAACAGTAATCTTTTATGGATGAGGAAACTGAACTCCACAGTCTTCAATAAACTAGACATGTAAAACACTTTGCAAGCATTCATTTGATTCTCACAACCCTGGGAGGAAAAAGATCTGCTGTTATTATTTCCATTTTACAGATGAGAAAACTGAGGCTGGAAGAGGTTAAGTGACTTCACCAGGATCATACAGCTAAGGGAATTTCTGAAGTCAGATCTTTTTGACTCCAAATACAGTGCTTTTATTCAATGTACCAACTAGCTACCTAAAGTCAGTTCAGAATAGTTTAAAATCAATAGTTAGAATAATACACAAACCCAGTCCTTCTTTGGGTCTCTTCCTCATCTGTAAATTCATAGTGATGAATGAAGTGATCTCTAGGGTCCCATACACTACTTCATTCTATGATTTTTCAACTGGATGTGTTAAATCCCAATATCTTATTCTTTTTCATGTGCAAATGTTAAAGATTTGGAATACAGTATAGCAAACATTTTAAGCAAAAAATGTCCATCTCACTTCTACTTCTAACATGGAATCCATGTAGACAGGCAAGAGAATAATCCCCAAGATGACTATATGACAAGAATCTGCCACTAAGGACATTAAATAAAAATAAAGCTTATCCCCCTTTTTGAAGTGAACCTCACATCAGTATGTGGACTTGACAGCTTAACAGAACTCTAGAATGGATCAATAAGGGGCAGCATTGGCAATGGACCATTACAATGTTTTGCAATCAACCAAGCAGTCGGATGCTGCTGTGTTTGTTAATCAAGTGGCAAATTCCAGAAATTTTCAAAATATGAGGGAAAGTTCAGTCCTTATATTCCCACAATTTGGTTAAGTGAAAGAAGGTTGCCAGATTCAAAAGCCCCACCTGACCCTGTCAGGCTAGCACTTGAGTTATTTTTAATGCAAGTCAGAGGATTGGTGGATGGGGTTGGGGGCAGGAGTTAAAAGGCATCTTCTCTCTTCACACAGCTCCTTTACAGTTTTGTTAAGCAAAAACACAGGAGGTAATTTGAAGGGAATCCAGGCTAGTTACCCAAGGATATGATATGTGTTCAAAGAACTTTGGACAGTTACTCAGATAAGAATTTTCACTCAGGAATCTCAAAAGCAGGAGGAAGAAAAAGATTTCAAAAGACATTTAAAGGCTGTTGAGTTTGTTTAACTAACTAGCTGTTGTAAGGAAGGAAGACAAGGGTGAGGAAAGGCAATTTTATTATTTAATCAGTATAATGTACTTCTAGTGTGGAAACTCCCTCCAGTAATGCAGAAAATATTCCAAAGCCTAGGGGAAAGTCCATGAGCAGGGATATATATATATACATATATATCTGTCAGCAGCAGAAGTAGGTCTTCTTGACCTTTAGGTGAGGCTTCTATTCACTACTTAAGTGGTTTCAAGCTCAAATAGAAACAGGGCCCTGCAGGCTGCATATCGACTTAAAAAGAACACAAATTAACTGTCTATTACTTACTTTATTCAGTCATTTCAATCATGTCTGATTCTTCATGACCCCATTTTGGGATTTTCTTGGCAAAGATGCTTAAGGTCACACAGCTAGTAAGTGTCTGAGCCCATATTTGAACTCAGGAAGGTAAGTCTCCCTGACTTTAGGCAGCACTCTATCCACTGTACTTAACACATTTTGCTATATATACAAATTACTTTAGCACAATGAAGTTTTAAATACCTCTCAGAGAGGGGAATTTTATACCTCTGCACCATACACTCCCTCTCTCTCTCTCTCTCTCTCTCTCCATATACATATATATATATATTTCTATGACATATTCTATTACATAATTCTATTTCTATTAACAAACATATTTCTATTACTTTTATATTCTGATAGCAAGAATTTTACACTAAAATAATTTTAAAACTGAATTTATTGGTCAGAATACATATTACTGACATAATAATGTACTAGAAATTGTGGTGCCAACATAGGAATCCTATATCACCTCTTCAAGGATTTCAAGAACCTTAAAAACTAGATAAGATACAGACAAATGAAAAGCAATTAGAAAGATCGGAAAAATAGCAATATCAGGGAGGGGAAAGATTGCCTGCACTGGGTGTTTCAGTTAAGATAGTACTGGGAGATAAAACTGCCAAAGTTAGACTGGGGTTAGATTAGGTTGAGCCTGTGATGACTCTTCAAAGTCAGGGTAAGGAGTCTGGCTTTTATTCAGTATATAACAAGGAATCAGAGAGGTTGGAGGAGAGTTAAAGAAGTCTATCATCACAGGAATTGAGTTACAATAATGAGAAGTTGTTCAACAGAGCAAAATGTTACCTATTACAATAATATAGGAAAGGGTAATGATGCTTAAACTTGAGTGGTGACATGGTGAGTGGAGACAAGGGGATGAATATGAAAGATGATACACATACAAGCAATAGAATTTGACAATTGTTTGTGTACTGTAGGTGAAGTAAAATTTAATATTGATTTCATATATATGTGTATGTATATGTGTGTATTGGGCAATATAGCAGCAAGCACCCTGTCCTATCCAGAATGGCCTACTAGCACAGGTTCTTAGATCTGCTTTTCTAAAGGGAAAGCAACTTTTGTGGCATCAACAATCTTCTTTAGTTACATATACCAACAGAGAAAATACAAGCAGAGAAATAAAGACCAACAGACAGGGCTTCCAACTGTCTGACCATAAACAACATCACAGCTCAACAGACAGATCCAACTGTCTGACTGTGACATACATATATAGTTTGTTACCAGAGAGAGAAACACCAACATCTGGGTTCTCAAAGCTGGATTGGGGCTCCTTAATAGCTGCTCAGAGTCTTATCTGTCACATGAACCTTCTTCCAAAGAGTAAGTCCCAAAGCAAAACCTCACCTCAGAATATATATACACTTTTCAGGGCCAGGGGCATCACCACACTCATGACCCAGTGCCTCATTAGAAATTAACAAAAAGTGTGGGCTTTCCTACAAAACAAGCCTCCCCTAATCAAGCTTTCCTTAATGTACTGGACTTGAGGCCAATTAATGGGCTCAGATCTTTAAGTCTCATGAATATTACAGACAGCTAGGTGGCGCTGTGTTGAGTCAGGAGTCAAGAAGACTCATTCTTGTGATCTTTCTTCAGATGTTAGCTGTGTGACCCTGGACAAGTCACTTAACCCTGTTTACCTCAGTTTCCTCATCTGCAAAATGAGCTGGAGAAAGAAATGATAAATCACTTCAACACCTTTGCCAAGAAAACCCCAAATGGGGTTACAAAGAGTTAGCCGCAATTGAAAACAACTGAATAACTATATATAATATATGTATATGTATATGTGGGTATATATGTGCATATACTAGAAACATACACCACAGACATGCATATATATGTACATATATAATGTGTATGTGTATATATACATGTGCATACATATATGTGTTAGTTATTTTGTTAAATAGATCCAAATTACATTTTTGGCTCTCTAGAGATCTGAAAGATTCTCTGAGAGGTTAAGTTTAATACCTCTGCACCATACCATGGCAAAAATTTTTATGGCATTCTATTATATAAATCAATTTTTATATAAAATGTGTTATTTCCTTCTCCAGCTCCTTTATATATGAAATGCTTATACACTTATAGGCATATACATATATGTGATGGACATATACACACCAAGATACCTAAATCTCATCTAACCACATATCTACATTGTGTTCATACGTATGTTTGTGAGTAAATATGTATATACACATTTTGTGTATCTATATATATTTATATATATGTGTGTGTTTGTGCATATGTGTATGTGTGTGTGTATGATTTGAAACCTTAAGGTTATTTTTTTACTTACATATCTACTATAGACTATTAGTTATAAAAACCTGTTTATGCTATATCTGCGACAGATCTTATACCCTTTTCTTTTTATCCACTCTCTCTACCTCTGCCCTAGTCTACACATACATAGGAAGTATAAGTTTTGAACATTTATGTGGTAGAATATACAAAAAAATTCATATGTTGGAGGACATTTTAGTGTATAGGAAAAATATATAAAAATAGGAATGAAAAAACATAGAGCTAGCAGTCATGAAATGTGGATTTGAACACTGGTTCTGTCACAGAATGACAAGCATAACAAGTCATTTGACCTCTTTAACCTCAGTTTCTTAGTCTGTAAAGTAAGAAAGAATATATTGTAGTAGAGTTAAAAGTGAACATGGTATAGAGTCAAAGAAGCAGAAATCCTAAGTATAACCTTTTTAGAGGAACCTCTGCCACAGGGATTTACTAGCAAATGTTTAACAAGCAGCTCCCCCACCCAAAAAAAAAAGGAACTCAACACACGTTTAAGTTTAATCTGTCTTACTTACATTTTCTCCATCACTTTCTAATGCCTATGCAATCAACAACAACAAAATACTGATAATAAATAAAATCCTATGTTGTAGCATTTGATGATTTGCAAAATATAAATATTCAAAATGAAAACTTAACAAGTGGCTCTCACAAGCCAGTTTGAGCTGACTCCAACACATCTCTACTGCGGGCTAAGAGGAATGCCCTGATACTGTTTCTGGAAGATGTAATTTTGAAGAAGATAGTATTGTCTTCCTTCCAAGAAGACACTAAGAAAGCCTCTGGCTCAGCTGCAGAAAAATCAGTGGAGGAAGGAAAAGCAGGGTCTATAGCCACTGAAGACTAGAGACTGGGCAAGTTGATCCCTGATGCATTCTAGCTATCTTTGTATCTTTGGGAGGTAATGAAATGATATCTACTTTAACAGACAGAATGGCTGACAAAGCTGCCAGTGGTTGCTGGCTTTCCATTCAGGAAAATAGTCTCCTGACAAGGAAGTGGCTGTTCATTATCATTGTCGCTCCATGCTGGTTAGCATCAAAACCAACTTTTTAATCTCTAAATGAACAGAAGATCAATTAAATTCTTGCTTTTTATCTGATTTTTATTTTTTTGTTCAATTTTATTTTATTTTCATTTTCACATTCTCTCCACCCTGCCCCTCTCCCAGCTGTTGAGATGTCAAAAAGTACAAAAGCCAAAACAAATATGAAGTCATGACGAACATACTTCCTCATTAATTTTGCCCCCCAGGCCCAAAAAAAGAAAAAAAGGAAGAAAAAGAGGAAGAGGAAAAAAAATGCTTCAAACTGCATTCTGAGTATCATTTGTCAATCTAGAGGTGAATAGTATTTTTTTGTAATGAGTTTTTTGTAATTGTAGTGGATCATTGTACTGATTGAAACTAATTCTTTCATGGCTAATTGATTATCTCTATCATATTGTTGATACTATGTAAATTTTTCTCCTGGTTCTGCTCATTTCACTCAGTATTAGTTCATTCGAAACTTCCCAGGTTTTTCTGAAACCATCTCTTTCATCACTTCCCCCAGTTTCCAATTTTTTGTATCACAAAAAGAATTACTATAGATATTTTTGTACACATGGGTCCTTTTTAATTTTTGTCTCATCTCTTTAGTGAATAAACCTGCCAGGAGTATTTCTGGGTCATAGGATATGAGTAGTTTAATAGTTTTTGGGACATAGTTTCAAATTGCTTTCCAGAATGGTTTGGAGGACTAATTCACAACTCCACCAACAGTGCATTAGTGTACCCATTCTCCCACATCTCCAATGTTTCATTTTCCTTTTTGTTTTTTGGTCATCTTAGTCAATCTGATAGGTATAAACTGGTACCTCAGAGTCGTTTTAATTTGCATTTCATTAATTATTAGTAATTATAACGTTTTTTCATATGACTGTTGAGGGCTTGGATTTTTTTTTCCTCTGAAAATTGCTTTTTCATATCTCTTAATCATTTACCAATGGCAGATAACTCATTTTATAAATTTGACTTAGTTTTCCTATATATTTGAGAGATAAGACTTTTATCATATCAAATTGCAGTAAAGATTCTTTCACAATTTTCTGTTTTTTTTTCTAATTGTAGCTACATTGATATTGTTTGTGTAAAGATTTAATTTTATATAATCAAAATTATCCTCTTTAACTCCTGTGAACTTCTTTCTCTTGTTCAGTCTTGTTTGGTCTTCCTCACTCATAGATTTGACATGTAATATCTTCCATGTGTCCCAAATTTATTTATATTACCTTTTAAGTCTAAATTATATATCTATTTTGAGTTTACCAATGATATACAGTTTGAAATGTTGGTCCTTGCCTTTTCTGTCAGATTGCTTTTCAGTTTTCCTAGCAGTTTTTGTCAATGTGTTCTTGTCTTAATCTGAGATTGTTGGGTTTATCAAACACTAGGTGCTGTGCTCATTTGTTTCTGTAAATTGTGTATCTAATCTTTTCCACTCATCAACCAATCTACTTTTTATCTAGTACCAAATTGTTGATGATTACCATGTATGGTATAGTTTGACATCTGTCACTGTTAAATCACTTTATTTCACCAAGTGAAATAAGGTAAAGGAAGACCTGAGGGATACTTAGGATGAGAGTGAGAGAACATGATCTGAATGAATATCTGATGAAGGAGATTGAGAAGGAGTAATAAGGTAAGTAGGAGACAGTGGTAAAACAAACAACTAGAAAAAAGAGAATACCAAGGAGAACAGGGTGGCCAACAATGTCAAAGCCTGCAGAGAGATCAAGGAGAATGAGAACTGAGAAAAGGCCACTGTATTTAACAACGATGATTCTATGAGTAACAACCTCTCAAATTGTTTCCAGCCAGAGGTGTTCTGGAGCTATTTACTCTAGAAACTGTGGAATTTTCACTGTGAACATTGATGACTCAAAAATTAGCAATTGCTACAAATCAGGACATAATTTATTGTTTTGGTGATTGTCTAGACATAAGAAAGTGTTAATGCAGATTAAACTTGAAAGTGTATTACATATACTTTCCCAAAAAATTTATCAATTTGTTTCTTTTCAGTTTTCAACATTCACTTCCATAAGTTTTAAATTTTTCCCCCTCTCTCCCCAAGAAGGCATATGGTCTCATATGGTCTCTACACATACATTCCTTTAAATATATTAACACCACTCATGTTGCATAGAATTATAAAAAATATGAGAAACCATGAGAAAAACAAAATAAAACACAACAAAAAAGACAATAGTCTGTTTCATTCTGCATCCAAAATCCATAGTTCTTTCTTTGAATGTGGATAGCATTTTGCATCCTAATCCTTTGGGAATGTTTTAGGTCCTTGCATTGCTGAGAAAAGCTGTCTATCAAAAGCAGTCCTCACACACTGTGGCTGTTAGCATGTATAATTTTCTCCTGGTTCTGCTCACTTCCTTTCACTTAGTATCAGCTCATATAAGTTTTTCCAGGTTTTCCTGAAGTCTACCTGCTCATCATTTCTTATATAGGACAATAACATTCCATTATCTTCATATACCACAACTTACTCAGTCATTCCCCCAATTGATGGCCATTCCCTCAATTTCCAGTTCTTGACCACCACAAAAAGAGCTGTTATAAACATTTTTGTACATGTGGGTCCTTTTTCCATCTTTATGGTCTCTTTGGAATAAAGCCCTAAAAGCAATATTGATGGGTCAAAGGGTATGTATATTTTTATAGTCCTTTAGGTATAGTTCCAAATTGCTCTCCAGAATGGTTGGATCAGTTCAGTAATACATTTTTTTTTTAAAAATTTCTAAATACCCTGATTGTTAAAGATTTGCCAGCACACTTGGGAGTTTACCTGCCAAAAACAAACCTACGGACTATATGGACACAATTATAAGATACTTTTTGCACAAATAAAGTCAAATTTAAGTGGAAAAATTTCAGTTGTTCCTGGGTAGGCCGAGCTAATATAATAAAAATGACAATGCTATCTAAATAAATTTACTTATTTAGTGCCATACAATTAAACTATCAGATAATTATTTTCTAGAGCTGGATAAAATAATATCAAAATTAATCTGGAAGAACAAAAGGTCCAGAATATCAAAGGCACTAATGAAAAGAAATGCTAGGGAAGGTGGTCTAGCACTACCAGATCTCAAATTGTACTAAAAATCAGCAATTATCAAAACCACTTGGTATTGGCTAAGAAACGGATGGGTAGACAAGTAGAATAGACTTGGCACTCAAGACACAGTAGGCAAGGAATATAGCAACCTCCTCTTTGATTAACCCAAGGACCCTAGCTTCTGGGATAAGAACTCACCATTCAACAAAAATTGCTGGGAAAATTGGATAATAGTGTGGCAGAAACTAGACTTAGACCCATGCCTGACACCATACACAAGAATAAACTTCAAATGGGTACATGATCTAGGTATAAAGATTGATACCATGGATAAACTGGAGGAGCAAGGAATAATGTATTTATCAGATTTATGGAGAGGGGAAGAATATTTTTACTAAAGAAGAGATAGAAAGCATTATGAAATGCAGGATGGATGATTTTGATTACATTAAACTGAAAAGTTTTTGCACAACCAAACCCAATGCAACCAAAATTAAGAGAGATGTAGTAAATCAGGAAAAAATTTTTACAGCTAATCTAGGGTTTAAAGGCCTCATTTCTAGAATATATAGAGAACTGACTCAAATGTACAACTATACAAGTCATTCCCCAATTGATAAATGGTCAAAGGATATAAACCGGCAATTTTCAGAGGAAGAAATTAAAGATATCTATAATCATATGAAAAAATGCTCTAAATCACTATTGATTAGACAAATGCAAATCAAAACAACTCTGAGGTACCACATCACACTTATAAGATCGGCAAACATAACAGAACAGGAAAATGATAAATGTTGGAGAGGATGTGAGAGAGTTGGAACATGAATTCATTGTTGGTGGAGCTGTGAGCTCATCCAACCATTCTGGGGAGTAATTTGGAACTATGCCCAAAGGGCTACAAAAATGTTCATACCCTTTGACCCAGCAATATTGCTACTAGGACTATAATCCCCAAGAGATCATAAAAATGAGAAAGGTCCCACATGTACAAAAATATTTATAGCAGCCCTCTTTGTAGTTGACAAAAACTGGAAATCAAGGGGATGCCCATCAATTGGGGAATGGCTGAATAAATTTTGGTATATGAATATGATGGAGTACTTTTGGACCATAAGAAATGATGATCAAGAAGACTTCAGGGAGGCCTGGAAGGACTTGATATGATCTGATGCTGAGTGAAAGGAGCAGAACCAGGAGAACTTTGTGCACAGCAACGACCACAGTGTGCGAGAGTTTTTTCCGGTAGACTTGGAACTTTGTAATAACACAAGAACTTAAAAAAAAAATTCCCAATGGTTTTCTAAGGCAAAATGCCTTCCACACTCAGAAAGAACTATGGAATTCATCCACAGAATGTAGTAGATCATGTTTGTCTGTGTATGTGTGTGTATTATGTTTTGATTTGTCATATGATTTCTTCCATTTATTTTAGTTCGTCTACATAGCATGACTTTAGTGAAAACGTATTCAGTAGGAAAGTATATGTAGATCCTATATAGAATTGTCTGCTGTTTTGGGAAGGGAAGGGGGTGGTGGAGGGTAGGTTTGGGGGGGTAAAAATCTAAGTTTTGTGGTAGTGATTGTAGAAAATTTAAAAATAAATAAAAACATAAAATAAAAAAGATTTACCAGCACACCTCCAGGTTACTCTACATAATTTGCTTCAGTTCAGAAGGAGTCCAGTAGGAGGCTGAAGGAATTAAGTCATCACCACAATGAACGCCTGGTGACTGAAGGCCAGGGCATCAGCAAACTAAGGCCAACTGCCTGGTTTTTTTCTATAATATGGCCAAAACGTTAAGAATGTGTGCATACATACAGATCACTGGACATACAAAAGCAGGTGATGGGCCTGCCCTTTGGATCAAGTTTGCCAAATCCTGTGTAAGATAATCATAACAAGTAATATTTTTATACCACTTTAAGATTTGCAAAGTACTTTACATCCAGTACTTTATGTGAGCCTCACTAGTCTACTTCCAGCTTTGAAATTCAACCATCTCATCTCTCAGAATCACATTTGAAAATGTAATAAATATATATTAATACTAATATGCAAAACCCTCATTGTTAAGGGCATACTAGCTGATCTCTCAGTGAGTTCTAGTATATGCCCATATCTTCCACTGGAATATGAACATTTAGTGGAAAATGATGTTATAGTTAGCAAAGTGAGCTGTTATTAAATCAGTCTATATCTGAAATTGCCCTTCTTGAAGTACTCCAAGATACTTCTCTTTAAGATCTTATACTTTAGGATCTTATGTCTTCATCGGAATTTATTCTTGACATGATTGATGCCTTTGCAAATGCTTTTTTAAATCCATTTATTTATTTTTTATTGTTGTTGGACCACCTTTTCTATAAATGAACCAGTTAAAGATAATACTCTAAAACAAGGAGAAAATTTTCCAACTTCCTGAGAGATATATAATATATGAGCCCTTTCTTGTGTCATATTTCACTGCATAATTGTGGCAGATTTTATGCTAAATTTTTTTCAAAACTTTTTTAAAAAACTTCTTGCTGGTATTAAAAATCATTTATTACTAAACTGTATTGCTAGAAGAAGAACTGTACAGTTCAGCTACCATGGGAAGATGCTGAGTTCCCCTTGAAGTTATGGCTCTTCATTGAGTTGAACAGCAATACCATTAGTACGGCAGCACTCTGAATAAACCATGCAAGTTCCCTTTCAGAAATAGATTGACAATACCTGTGCAACTAGGCTCACAGCTCACAATATAGAAGAGATAAATGCATATCTGTATTGGTGAACACACTGCTGCTCAGTTTACCTTTTAAGTGACATGACAAACAGAATTATACCATGCAATGATTATGTGATGAAAGGTTATAAACCAATTTTTGGACTGAAAAATTGGGATGTGATGATTATGCTGTGAAATACAGTACTCTTGAACTTGTAGGAGGAGCTGACTGGGGGGATTTATTCAGAAAAGTATTGAATCAGGGATTTATATTTGGAAAAAAAAACTCACAAGTCACCTCACATGAGAGATAAAGATCTGAAGTCTAGAAAACTTGAACAATTTATCTAAGGTTATTTAGATAGGAGGTAACAGACACAGAATTTTAACTTAGGCCCTCTGACTCCAAGCCACACTTTTATACCCTTGATTATCCAACAAAATTCTTAAGGGAAAAAAATAATAAACTAGTCAGTGAACATTCCCCTTGACCCCCTACTTCTTTCCAATCCTCTTTTTCTATAATTGTATCTACATGAAGTTATTTCTTGTCATTTTTTTGTTTTCCAGTCATGTCCCACTCTTCATCTGGAGTTTTCTTGACAAAGATACTGGAGTAGTTTGCCATTTCCTTTTCCAGATCATTTTACAGATGAGGAAACTAAGTCAAATAAGGTTAAATGACATATCCAAGGTCCCACAGCTATTAAGTATCTGAGGCCGGATCTGAACTCAGGAAAATGAGTCTTCCTGATTCTAATTTCAATGTTCTACTCATTAGCTACATATTAGGGCATCTAGGTGGCACAGTGGATAGAGTGTCAGCCCTAGAATCAGAAGGACCTGAGTGGAGATATAGCCTCATACACTTACTAGATGTGTGACTTTGGGCAAGTCACCAAACCTTGTTTACCTCAGTTTCCTCATAAAATGAGCTGGAGAAGGAAATGGCAAACCACTTTAGTATCTTTACCAAGAAAATCACAAATGGGGTCACAAAGAGGTGGATATGACTGAAATAACTGAATAAAAATGGATAATCAAAATTCCAAATTATACAGTTAATATGGTTCTATTTATTGTGTCCCACTCACTGACTTGCTGTTTGTGATTTGGGGAAAGTCATTTTCAAGAAGAGGAGGAGAAGGAGGCAGGAGAGGAGGAGGAGGGGGAGGAAAAGAAGAGAGGAATGAGGAGTGAGAGGAAGAGGGGGAGGGGAAGGAGGAGAGGGAAGGGGAGAAAACAACCACCGAACTATTTGAATTAGAAGAAATCATCAAGTGATCAAAGATAAGCATTTTAATACATCTTTAAAAGTTATGTGGGATAAGAGAAAGACTGCTTTAGAGAGGAGAGATCTGGATCCAAATATATTTCTACAAAACTGTCTAAACGTAGAATGATGGGGAGGTGACTTCATCTCTCTAAGCTTACCAATTTTTTCATCTATAAAAGGGGGCTAACAATGCTTAAGGAACATATCATAGGATTATTATGAAAAATCAATAAAATGATACTTGTCGAGCATTTTGCAAACATGGAAGTATTATCTAACTGTCAACCATTACTTTGATCCTTAACAATAAATAATACTTCATATTTAAAAAAGATGGTTCTATAACAGAGAATCATAGTCTCAGACATGGAGGAACCTGAAGAAGTCATCTACACCAACATATGTCTCAATAGGAATAGTCCCTGCAATATACCCACCAAGTAATCACAGGCAACCTTTACCTGAAGACCTTCTAGTGAATGTGAATCCCATAGCCCTGAAAGTAAGTAATTTCATTTTTTGATAGCTATATTTGTTAGGAAGACGTTCCCCTCTTCCATAAAGCCTAATTTCCCACTTTCTAACTTCCTAATTCTACCCTTTGGATTACACAGACTATCTACTTCATACTCCACATAAAAGCCCTTTTTCACTCAGACACTGTACTTATTTCCTAAGTGACCCTTCTTTAACCCTCTGCATCTCAGTTTCCTGATTTGTAAGATTGATTCCAACTCTAGATCAATAAACCCTTGAGCCTGTAAATCTCCTTCTGTGCTGAATATGCCCATTTTCTTTACCCTTAAACAGGAGGTAGGATTGGTAGGAACTAATTTTGTAATCTATCACAGTGTTTCTCAAACTTTTTTGTCTCAGGACTCCTTTACACTCAAAAATTATAAAAGACTCCCACAGAGCTGTTGTTTATGCAGATTATATCATGATATTTATCATATTAGAAATCAAATGCCTTAGTTTGTTATGAAAATAGTTTTGACCTCTCATATGGGGTCTCAGGTACCCCCAGAATTCCCAGGATCATACTTTGAAAATGGCTGCTTTACCACATAAGGTACAGATTCTGGGAAAAACAAGTTCTGGGAGTGTTACCCTGGTGGTGACACACTCCATTCAAAATCAGGGAAATGCCAAGCTTTCACTGATTTTTAAATAAGAGGTAGATGAATACCCCCTCCTATATATACCTCATCAAGTTGCATCACTCCTTCTTTAGTGTAAAGGGATATAGTTGGTGCAGATTTATCTAATCTGGATATTTCTCAGTACCCTCCCACCCACTAGAAATCTGATCTCCTTCCTTGGCTGACTGTATTTCACCTTGTCCTAGTAATGTAACTATAGTAGAAGGGAGTTGTTGACACAAGCAAAAAGACAAGCACATTTAACTCTATAGCATTTCAGTCAGGCATAAAATCATCAAAAGAAAATAAAATGAGAAATACACTTAAGTAGCTATTGTATTGCTGTGTGCCTCTGTTTTCCTGGGCACTCAAACTGCCCTCAAGTAATCTCTGTTTAGGAAATGATTTTAGTATTACCAATGCTATTCCTAAAAAATTATATTGAGAATTGAACACACTACTCCACATAGTAATATTTCCTGACTAGGGCACAATTGCACAGCCTAAGATTGAATAGTCTGTATGCACTAGTGCATTATACAAACAGTAGTGATTTTTGGATTATTATCCCAAATGAGGGAAGGTGGAGGATTACAAAATAATGCATGAGCAAAGATAGATAGACACATAGATAGAGGAATACATGCATACATACATACATAGATGGATAAGTGGATGGATGGATATAGATATATATATATATCTATTGATATGTAGACATATATTGAAAGATATAGTTATCAATCAACATGAAAAGATAGATAACCATGGAGTTTTCATTTCTCAAGTGAGTAATAATAAGAGTGTGTAATAATTTTCACAAACCTACCTCATAAGATTATTATAAATGTTAAATAATGGCAAAGAATTTTAGCAGCTTAAGTTGCTACCTAACTCTATACACATATGAACATCTACATTTATGTATAGATACATTTCTGGTCTTCCATGAACTGTATGATCCAACTAGCCTGGTCTACTTACATGACAATCTATCTTTGTGCCTTTGCAGTGATTTCCCTCTATTTCTGTAATACTCTTCCCCTCACCTCTGGCTCTTAGTTTCCTTGTCTTTCCTCAACACTCAGCTAAAAATCTTACCTTCTTCAGGTCCTTACCTGATGATCCCTCTCCGCTACTTCACTGTATCTTATCTTTCATGTCTCCTCCATTCACTTTTCAGCCATCGAGGTCAAAGACCATATTTTAACCTTTTTTTTGTATCCCCAACACTTAGTACAATGACTGGCACATAAATGCTTGCTCACTGTTCTTGACTTTCTGTCAATCCCAGATGAAGAAAGGCTTTTGGGGGACAAAAGATCCCTGGTGCAAAGTTTATTCCAACAACAGATAATGACAAGATCTAAAAAGGACAGTATCTCTGAGATTATGACAAATGTACTTTGAGTGGGTGAAACCAGACAACTAGCAAATTGGAAAGAGAATTATAGGCAGACCAGTAGATTAATATGCTGAATTTGACAAATTCTTCCCCATAATGTTCTGTGATGACTCTCACGGCCTTCCAGAAGGCAGAGGGGGAGAAAGAATTCTGAAGATGGCCAGATGAAAATGTTTTCCTCAGAGTTAGCTCTTCCTCATCTTGAATCCAAGTTCAGAGACAGGAGAAGGTGGTAATTCTCCTATGACTGCTGCCTTCCTTCTATAAAGCTTACGCATATGAAATTTTAAGTAAGAGTCAGATGGAGACGGCCTGAACAGAGCAGGAAATCAGAGAGGAGAGTGTTTAGAGGCAATATATTAATAAAAAATTTCCATCAACCCAAGGGGACTGCATCAAACATTTACAAGAAGCTAATTATCAAGTACACGTATGGCAACAGCACAAAAGATTTGGCAGAAGTTGTGTTTGCACACATAATGCAGCAAATCTACTGCAAGCAACTTTGTGTTCACTTTTAGAAATCATCTTGATTATATAATGCTTGTGGAAAGCATCCCACCAAATGGCTCTGAGGACACGGGGCGGTTAAGCATTATGGGAGGGGCAGAAGCATGTGAGTCTCCTTTTGAGTTCTCAAAAATTCCCTAAAGGAACTATATCCCCTCGGCTATTCTGCCCACCATCTTCTCATATCTTGAAAGTAGAATTCCAAGGCAGGTCTGTCACAAGCACTTATCTGGAGTGAATGCTTCATAAAGGTTTTATCTCTCAGTCACCAGAGGCTCTAGACAGACACTAGGGACCTGAGAATTCTTTAAAGACAGTGGTTTGCTGCCTGCAACCTCCTCCTAGAAACAAATCTTGATATTCCAAATACTGCAATGGAAGTTTTTATATTTCTCTGGAATCACTTAACCCCTTAATGACTGGCACATAGGAAGTATTTAATAAATGCTTGTTCACTATTCTTGACTTACTGTCAATCCCAGGTGAAGAAAGGATTTTGGGGAACAAAAGATCCCTGGGTGGAAAGTTTATTCCAACAACAGATAATGACAAGGTTTAAAAGGATCTTTTTAGAGATCCTGAGAAATATGAGCTCATCATCTCAAGAGCCTTTTTGCTCTATATTGAATTTCATCTCCTTCTACCTCTTGTAATATCTAACTCTCTCAATTATGGTCTCCCTCCACAATCTTCCTTTGTTTTTCCTTCTTCCCTGGTATAATTCTGTTTTCAAGCAAAATATCAATCAATGAGGAAGAATATATTAATTGATTACTCTGTGCTGGGGCAAAGTGTTGGTCTTTCAGTTAGGAAGACATCTTCCAGAGTTCAAATCTGGCCTCAAATATTTACTTACCTGTGTTACCCTGGCCAAGTCACCTAAACATTTTTTCCTCAGTTTCTTCATCTGTAAAATGAGCTAGAAAAGACAATGGCAAACCACTGTACTATCCTTGCCAAGAAAACTCCAAATCAGGTCACAAAGGGTCAGACATGACTAAAATGACTAAACAACACTCAGTGCTGAGCACTTTGCTAAGTGCCAGTGATCAAAGACAAAAAGGAAAGTCTTCATTTTCAAAGGAGCTTACTTTCTATTGAGACAGACAACATGTATTTTCATACACAAAATAAGTACAAGATAAATGGGAGGGGGTATTAACAACTAAACATCTAGGAAGGGCTTCATGTAGAAAACATGAGGTGTTAAGGCAGTTAAATGGTACAATAAGCCTGGCATCAGACCTGAGTTCAAATATGCTTTTGGGTACCTACTAACTGTGTAAGGCCCCAGGCAAGTCATTTAGCCTGTTGGTCTCAGTTTTATTGTCTCCCAGAGATCTCAAGTGACTCAAAAGAAATAATAAATGTAAAGCACTTAGCATAGTGTCCACCACTTAGTAGGCACTATATAAATGTTAGCAATTATTATTAATATTGCAGGACTCAAATTAAGCTTTGAAAGAAATTAGGGATTCTAAAGATGGACACAAAGACAGAATGTATCCCACGCTTAAGGGACAGCCTGTACAGTGCATGAAATATTATGTGTAAGGAACATGAAGACCACCATTTTAGTTGCAACATGTTGTTCATAAAGAGGTTTAAGATATGGCATAACATAATATAGATATATGTAGACATAGATATATAGATTAGATATAGATATATAATATATAGATATATTACAAGATATGTATAATATAAATGTGACATAATATATAATAATAAAAAATATCACAAAGCCAAAAGTAGGCTTGAACCAGGTGATGAAGGACTTTAAATGATAAATTAATTTGCATTTGATCCTACAGACAAGAGTGAACACACATTTCCTCTATCTTAAAAAATATTTTCATCAACCCCTGCTGGCCCTCTCTAAATACCCTAATTTTCTCTTCCCATTCACTGTTTAGTTTGTCAAGTGAGTATTCTATATGTGATGCCTTGACTGTAATCTTCATCATTCATTCATTTAACTTGTTGAATATGACTTCGGCAATCATAATCATATTGAAACTTTTCTCCTTAAAGTTGTCAATAATCGAAGTCCATGTAACACTTTCAACAGGCCTATGATGCTCATTGACTTTCCCACAAATAACTGCAGCACTGATGACAGTCCTCACCTCCTTAGCTTTCCTGGTTATCTTCTCACCATCCTGCTGCCCTAACTGGTACATTTTTCTTTAACCAGACTTTTCTTCAATAGGCATTCCCAAATAGTCAATCCTCCCTAGAAATATGTCAAATATCTAGCTCTTTTCTCTGCACACTTTTTTTCTTGGTAGGAGAAAAGATGAAAGAGTTCACTCATAAAGCTCCAATTAACAACTCACTTTTTAATTAACTGGCAAATCTACATTTCTAATGGGGAACTCTAATTCTAATTCTCCAAATAGCTGGTGGAAATTTTCATGTGAATATTTTCCTATCACCTCCAAGTCATTTTTCTCTCTTGTCTTCAGCTTTTTAAGTGAAGATATTTGCGGACTGAGCTGTAAAGAAGAACTATCTACATTGATCACAGGATAATTGTTTAACTCCTCAGGTTGCCCATGAAAATATATTTCTCAGCTGCTTTTTGCAAATAAGTTAAATTATACCAGTGAAATGAAATACACATTCTGTGAAATTTACAAAATTAACAAAGGAAACTTCATCCTGGGGCTTCAGTGGTCTTTTAGCATATCATGAGGAGTTACCTTAAGAAAATGAGACTAGTTTTATAATCTTAAACTCCTATTCCTAGGAAATTAATAAAGTCCTGTTCCCACAGCTTCTTTATGGTGTGGAGGCAGCCCTGAGTTCTAGGTTAGGTCAATGTATTAATATATACTACCAAGTTAGGGATATTTTGAATATGGACCTTGCAACTTATGTTTGCCCAAAGATGACCAGGATGAAAGATTTAAAATCTGCGAGGAATTTTAGAAACCATCTAGTCCGGATGAGAAAATGGAACACCAGAGGAGTTAGCTGACTTCCTCAAATTAGTTAGCAAGTGGCAGAGCTGGTCTTCTAACACAAGAATGAGTGCTTTTTCCACCATAATACTCACTTTCCAAAGATTCATCACCAGAAGGTTGGCTGCTAGGTAACTGATTTTGGCCACAGCAATTCACGAAACCATCAATCAGAAGGGTTGAAGCATTGAAATTTGTCTCTGTGTAGGGGTTAGCTATTTCAGTAAAATTATAGATGTTTTAAAATATTGACTCTTTTGAACTATAAAGTAACCTTCACATATGAAGAACGTTTGATATTTCATCCCAACACTTCTCTCTAAATAAAAAAGAATTGCTAAGGAGTTATAATGTGGCAGCCCTACTACTTACTACCTATAACTGTGTAAGGAAATAAATCCTAAGAAATTTGCTTTAGGTTAAATAACTTACCCAGGATCACATGACCATCAAGTATGACAAGTAGGAACTAAACCTTCTCCCAAGCCTGAAAGATAGTTTCTTCTACCCCCTTTCTCTTTGTCACATGGAGTTATTCTCTTTACAATGCAGTTCAGGCACCATCTTTTGCAAAAAGTCTTTGAATTCTAGTATCTGCTTTCCTGAATTACCTTGTATGTATATGTACACACATGTAAGCACACATACATGTAAGTGTATATATATGAAACATGTATGTACATTACATATATAAGCATACTTGTACATTATAAAAGTATGTTCATGTGTATCTGCATATACATGTATGCTTATTAACAATATATTTATAGTGTACATATTTTGTATATTTTTCTTCTCTCCTTGTGAGCGGTGTATTTTTCACTTTTTGTATTTAATTTCCATCCCCTCATATATGTTCTGGTGTAGTAAATATTTGTGGATTGACTAAATGACTGATTTAAGACTCCAAATCCAGCATTTTATTCAACTTAGCACATGATTTTTCCCTTCCTATTTAATGTCAAAAATACACTTTTAAAAAGGAAAGTGAGCAAAAAAAATTTCTGACCTAAAAATACAAAATTAGTCACTGAACTACCAGCCTCCAGGATCATTTTTCCATGAATCAATTTCTGGGACATCTTGTTTATTATATTTTACATTTTGTCTACATATTTATCTTTTAATTCTAGTAAAGATGTAACCTCCAATTAATCTTGCTAAACTTATATTTTCTGATGCTATTACAGAGTTGTAATTTTACATATACTAGATTTTTCTTCTTACTGGTAGGAAACAGGCAAATTAGAAAATATTTTTTCTCCATCCCCAACAAGGCAGACTTCATTTGTTTCTTACTTATAATTTCAATAATAAAAAAGCAAAACCTCTATTTCTGGAATATTTAGAATTTTAAGAAAATAAATAGTAACAGAGTAAATATTTTTCTATTTACTAACTTATCTCTTCTGTTTCTAGAGACTTCCTTATCATTATTCCATCAGAAAATACAAATGTACCATTTTGTCTTCCCAATAGATAAATGTATTCTTTGTTGTTCTATAATACATACTCAGTTCATAAATGTCACCATATTGAAGTGAAAATAGAGGGGAAAATACATGTGTGTATTTGATGGGGCACAGGGGTATTTTTTGGGTTATAGCAGAAACTGTCACTTGTTTTTTATGCTTCCCATTAGGACAAAAAAAAATGAAACTTTTCATGGGGGCAAAAGCTACCGTCATTTTCTAAATCAACAACATAATCACAGGCAATATGCTAAGTCACAAGAGTTTCTTCTTTTCGTGTGTCATCTGATGCTTCCCATTCCCCAGAGATTCCTCATGGATCTTTCCCATTTCCCGGTGGAATTCCCTTTCCATGGCCACTACCCCTCCTTGTTTTTTTGTTTTTTTTTGCCTAAGGAGAACACAGAGATTGTCTGCACCAATCAATCTTACCTTCATTCAGCAAAAAAGAGTTACTTGACAAAGTTTTCCTGTTGGGTTTTACTAGTGCCCTGACAATTGCTCTGTTTTCTGATAAATTTCTTGTTTGCTAAGGTCTTTGTCATGCATTTTGTATTTATAGACTGGAAGGTCATTAATTCTAATCTAGGTTTTATGGCAAAAGGAAAGGTAAGATCTCTCTGAAACTTACTTCAATCCAGCCCTGTCCCAGATGGAAACTAATACAGTATACTTAGTGAGGGAAAACATAGGAAGGATTTGGGATTTTTAGAGTTGTGAAAGTAACCTTATTTATCATCTGGTCTGAACTCTTCATTTTACAGAGAAAACAAAACAAAACCCTGAGGCCAAGAGTATAAACGACTTGCCAAAAGTCAAATAGCTAATATGAAATGGACCCACTACTACTGGGCAGTAAAGAATAGCCCTAGGACTGGAGCTTAATACAGGTGACAAAAGACAGGGCCTAGGATTTTGAGAAGCATCACAGTGAGAGGGGAAGAAGTAATGCAATGAGTTGTTGGCTAACCTGTCTCTTCCTTTCTAGCTATTGACCTTTGGAATGATTTCAATGGCCAGGCGGGAAACCTAGAAGGCTCTGCTTTAGTACTAAAGGCAACATGACATCCCATCTGACCTCAAAAAAAGGGCACTAAGCCCTGAGACCAAAAGCCATTTCTGAGGTTCATTGTGGTCCTGTATTCATCACTGAAGCCTAAGCAATCACCATTTGTGAATGAAATAACTGTTCAGCTATGGCTTGGGGCAACTGGATACAAAATTTCCAGATTCTTTTTTCACATTTTCCCTTCTTACACAGGCTAACTATAGATGGGACTAAATGAGGGTTACAGCCTGATATGCACACAGTCGGTGCTTCAGTACTGTGGTCAAATGTGTATATGCAGTATGAATACATGGAGAATAAATGTAAAATAAATACAAAGTGCTTAGGAAGGTTACTAGCAGTAGATAGGATCTAAAAACAGCTATATCTATGGTTAGCTGACTCTTAAAGCACAGAATACTTTGCCATTTTGCTTCTTGCATCCCCAAAGCATTTTATTTTAGGAATATTAGAAAGAACTAACAATTTAAAGTTATCAACCATCCCACAATCTCCTTGCTCCTACTCTTTTGGAAGAGTGGATACAAGATCTTAGGTAGGACATCTGAGTGGAATATGAACATATATCGTTAAAGTTCTATTTATTGATAAACTGATATTTAGCCTTATGAATTGTGCAAATAATATATCATTTAGGAACAAACAAAAAAATCCATGTCCCTGTGTTATTCACACAAGAGTCCATCAGTCTTATCACATAAAAGCAGTTTTTTAGCCACTTTGAACCTATTCCCACATGAGACATAAAATAGATTAATATAAGTCACCTGCCAGGACAGGGCATTGTGACATATTTTAGAGGAAGCAAGGCCTTTCTTGAAGCTCTAGATTTATTTTCCTTTGCTCCACTGACCATTTCATCTACTTTTAGCTTCATTTCACCTCCCGTAAAGGAAATGTGTGAGCATTCCAATGAATCTAAGAATTCATAGGTATTTCACACATTGTAGTTTGAAGATAGGACATGGGACCCACAAGCCAAGTGATCTAATATTTCTTTTATAAAGTAATTCATCAATTTCCCAAACCTTTACAAGGAAGATAAATCTGCTAAAATTTTTAGAGGCATAGAAATAAAGAACAATATAAATCAGGGAATAAATAATCTAATGCAATATTCATTTATTGAGTCTTTGTGAAGCATAAGGTAATGTGTTAAGGATAAAAGGTTAAGATACAAAAGATTCCCTGCCCTCAAGGAGCTTATCCTCAGTCTCTGTTGTTTGTCCTCCATTTTAGAAAAGGACCAATGACATCACACGTGAGCACTTGACTCTTGGATACATTTGATTTAAGTGAGACAGAGTTGTGCAGTCTTCAGCCTCACCTTTTCTTCCTGAGTCATCCAAGTCCAGTGGCAGGACAAAAAGTGACTGGCAATGACCCAGGATGCAGTGAATAACCTTGACATCTTTGATGTCTGACCAAGATGCTAGCCACAACCCCTGTGTCTGCTTCAGGTGCCATTATGGTTATTGGAACAAATTGTTTTCATCTGTATTCCACTGAGGGAAGTCTTCACATGCTCGTGGTAGACATCTCCCTAATTCACCAATGGGTTTGAGGTTCACTGGTTACTCTCAGCCTGCTTTAGCCTGTTTGTATTGCACAGGCTACAGTGATGACAGGTAGACACCAAGGATGGATGAGCAGCCCTGAAAATGCCTCTGCAAGCCCTTATAGCCAAGGGGCTAGTCCTCTATAAACAATCCATGCATCCCTTCCTTATGCTAATGCTTAATGGAAAATAAGGACTGCACGCTGGCTGCAGGAATCTCTGCTTTTTGCTTTTTATTTACTTTCTGGTCCCTAATTCTATTATAATTAAATAGTCCTCATTGCCTAAATGTAAAGAATACTAACACCTATAATCTGCATTTTTTGGAAATTCTTTTCAAACTTCCTATCATCTCTTATTTAAAGTTTTATTATGTTTCCTATTATATCACCACAGCTATCCAAAGTATCCCTTCCTTGCCCTTTATCCAAAAGCCATCCCACATAACTAATAGTATATTTTTAAGGGGAGGGGGAACAATTACACTAAATCACTACATGATTGATACATTAAAAAGAAAAGTCAGAAAATATAAAATGTGTAACAGCTGTGGACCTCCATAAAGAGAATAGGCTAGGTTGTCTTCTTATTCATTTCAATCCTGCTTGATCTTTATATTTTTTAATATTTTCATGTGTAGTTCTTTCCATTTACATTGTTGTAATCACTATACATTTTCTTGACTCTGCTAACTCAATCTGCATCAGTTCATATAAATCTTCCCATCCTTCTCTGTTATCATTCCACATATTTCTTATAACAAGGTAATATTCCATTGCATTTATGTGCCACAATTTGTTTACCCATCTGCCAATTGATGGGCATCTACTTTCTAACTCTTAGCTAACACAAAAAAATATTGTTATAGATATTTTGGAGTACATGGGGACTTATTTTCTTGTCAATGACTCCTTGGGGTATGAGCCGAGTAATAGAGTGTCTCTTGAAAATGGTATGAACTTTTTAATCACTTTATTTGTATCATTTCAAATTTCTTTAAAAAATGGTTATACAAATTCACAGCTCCAGCAACAGTTTATTAGCATTCCTATCCTTACACAGTCCCTCCTTTTGTCATTTTTGTGACTATATTTCTGTGATGTATATCTTCTTGTTGTGTTCACCCTTCATTTTTGAAGAGGGCCATGATATCAAAGAAATGATGACATGACTTGCACTTGACTTTGCTTTGAGGGAGGGAGGGCTGTGCAAGGTCACAAACCTCACTTTCTCCTCCTGAGTCTCTGGATCCAGTGACCAGATATTCATCAGGATGACTGGAGACGGCCCAGAATGCATGTGATGTATATCTATCTATTGGGGAATAGCTATTAGTCATATATACATATACAAACATACAAAACACATAGGTAGATTATCTGATAGATATATAGATAGAAGATCTGAGAAAGAATTTGCATATCTTATATATCAACCCTGATCAGAGAAATTTAATAAAAGATTTTTCCTCTTTGACAATTTCTCTTATTCTAGATGCATTAAGATTGTCTGGGTAGAAGCTTTTCAGTTTCAAGTAATCAAACTTATCTTTTATAATTTCCGGTATCTCTTGTTTAATTGAGAATACATTTCCTACCAAAAGCTGTGAGAAGTATGTGATCTGATTCTATTCTAAGTATTCTATAGTATGATCTTTAAAATGAATGTCACAAATCCATATAAAATGCATTGTGAGACCAAGATAAATTCTTGATCCAAGCCCAATATTTGTCACACTGCTTTCCATATTTCCTAGCAGTTTTTTTTCAAATAAGGAATTTTCCTTAAGTAATTTATGCTTTCAACTCAATAATCACCGGATTATTTAATTCTATTGCTTCTTAATTTCCCGGTGTAATCCGTTCTACTTGATTTGTCCGTTCTTTAGCCAGTATCAGATGGTTTTGATTACTGCTGCTTAATAATATAGTTTCAGATTTGGATGTGCTATCCCCTTCATTCTTATTTCTTTTCATTATTTTCCTTGTTATTCTAGATTTCCTATCTTTAAAAATGAATCAAATTCTATAAAGTATTCCCTTGAAAAATTGATTGGCATAGCATCCAAAGTATCAGTTAACTTTGGTAGTCTTACCATTTTATTATTATTACAGTGGCATGGCCTGATCATGAGAACTGAATATCCCTCCAGCTATTTCAGTTGTTCTTTATTTATTGAAGGTGTACTGTCTTTTGTTTTGATGCTCAGATACTTTATGTATTTTGTAGTTATTTCTAATGAGATTTTCCTTTCTATTACTGTCTCGTGTTTTGTTCTTATATAGAAACGCTATTGCTTTTTTAGGATTTATTTTGTAACCTTTAATTCTGCTAATGTTATTGTCTCAGTTGGTGTCTTTACTGATTTCCCCTAATTCCATGATTATCAGTAAAGAAAGGGATAGATTTATTATCTCTTTACTTGTCTTTATTTCTTTAAATGTTTTCTCTTGTCTTATTACTATTGATAGCATTGCTAGAACTGTATGAAATAATAGTGGGAAAAGGGGGTATCATTGTTTAATTCTCATATTTATTGGAAAAAGTACTAGTATATCCCCTTGCATATTTTGCAATGTTTTTATGAGCATTTATATGTTTAAAAAGGTTATTTCATGCTTATACTTTGTAGTATTTTTTTAACATAAACAAGAATTGTACTTTGTCAAAGCATTTTGTTTTTGTTTTTTGTGGGGTTTTCTGCATCTATCAAGATGATCATGTCATTTGGATATTTGGAGTTTTAATGTGATTAAATAAGTTGATTGTTTTCCTAGTCTTGAAACAAACTTACATCCCTTGTGTGAATAAATCCCACTAGAAAATAATGATCTCTTCCACAAATTGCTGTAATTGGGTAGGATTTTGATGGGGTTGCTTTTTTCGTCTTTTGGAGGGTTGTATTTTGATGTCCAAGTTGTTTCCCTCCATTACTTTTCTCCCATCCCTGTGTTAGAGAAGGCCAATATTTGGTTGCTTTTTTCTTCTTTTGGAGGGTTGTATTTTGATGTCCAAGTTGTTTCCCTCCATTATTTTTCTCCCATCCCTGTGTTAGAGAAGGCCAATATTTGGTATGGATATATGTGTGGAACCACACAATCATACTTCCATATATCAGCTACTTCTCTGGGAGTGGGCAGCACTTCCCTTCTTAAGCCCTTCGTAGTTGATTTGAATGATCATATTGTTCAAAATAGCTTAGATATTCCCAATTTCTCTTTTAGCCATATTGCTGTTACTATATACAGTGTTATCTTGGTTCTACTCATTTCATTCTGCATTATTTTAAGCAAGTTTTTTCCATGCTTTTCTAAAGTCAGCCTCCTTGTCATTTCCTACAGTGTAGTTGTATCACGTCACAATCATATCACAACTTGTTCAGCCATTCCCTAATTAATGGGCTTCCCTTCAATTTCTAATTCTTTGCTACTGTAAAAAGAGCTGCTATAAATACTTTAGAACACAGAAGCACTTTTCCTTTTTCCCTCATTCCTTTGGGAAACAGATCAATAGCTGGATCAAAGGGTGTGCATAGATTTGTAACTCGGGCATAATTCCAAGTCGTTCTTCAAAATGGTTGGACCAGTTCACAATTCCACCAACAGTATATGACGTATGACTTCCAATATTTGTCGTTTCCCCTTCTCTCGTTTTAGCCAATCTGACTGATGTGAGATGACGCCTCAGAATTATTTGAGTTTGCACTTCTATAATCAATAATGACAGAGCATTCTTCCACAAGGTTTTCTGTCTCATCAAATTTTAAATCATTTTCTTTTATTTTTCAGTATTTAGTCATAAATGGCTGAATTAATTTCTTGAGTCTAGAAATCCTGGAAGCCCCACTACAAAAAACAAAAAAGGTTAGGATAGTGTATCCTATATCCCAGGAGCAGAGGTCAACTTTAAAATTTATGAAATAGGGGGAAAAATGAGAAAAAATTAAAAAGCTCTGACCTTAGAAAGTAACTATGGTGACAGAGAAGATCAAAACGCAAACTCAGAAGAACACAACAATGTCAAAATGCCTATATGTGAAGCTTCAAAGAGAAATATGAATTGGTCTCACATCCAAAGAATATTTCTGGAAGAGCTCAAAAAAGATTTTAAAAATCAAATAAGAGAAGTAAAAGAAAAAATTGGGTGAATGAATGAGAGTTATGCAAGAGAATCATGAAAAAAGAGTCAACAGTTTAAAAAAGAAAACAAAAAAATGGAAGAAAAAAATAACTCGTTAAAATTAGAATTGGCAAAATGGAAAAGAAGATACAAAAATCCACTGAAGTAAACAACTCTTTAAAAAAGCAGAATTGGCAGAATGGACAAAATCTAAACAAAGAAAATAATGCCTTAGAAATTAGAATTGGACAAATGAAAGCTGATGACTCTTACGTGACTTCAAGAATTAAACAAAATCAAAAGAATGAAAAAAATAAAAGACAATCTAATCTCATTGGAAAAATAACTGACCTGTAAAATAGATCCAAGAGAAATAATTTAAAAATTATTGGACTACCTGAAGCCCATGCTCAAACAAGAGGCTGGGCTAGATAGCATCTTTCAAGAAGTTATCAAGAACAGCTGCCTGATATCCAAAGGAAATCTTCCAATCACCTCTTAAAAGAGATCCCAAAATGAAAACTCCTAGTAATATTACAACCAAATTTCAGATTTCCCAGATCAAGGAGAAAATACTGTAAGCAGCCAGAAACAAGTAATTCAAATGTGATGCAGTCAGTATTACACAGGATTTACCAGCTTCTACACTGGCGGATCAGAGGGCTTGGGATATGATATTCTGGAAGGCAAAAAGGGCTTGAATTACAATGAAGAATGAACTACACAACTAAACCAAGCATAATCTTTCAGGGAAAAAATAATGGACAATCAATGAAATAGGGAACTTTCAAACATTCCTGATGAAAAGCCCAGAGCTAAACAGAAAATTATATTTTCAAATATAAGACTTAGGAGAAGCATAAAAATTTAAATGGGAAAGAGAAACAATAAGTTATTCAATAAAATTAAACTGTTTACATCCCTATATACCAAGATGAGACTTGTAACTCTTCAGACCTGTATCTCTACTACTTAGAAAGAATATACATAGACAGAGGGTATGGGCATAAGGTGACTTTGATGTGATGATATAAAAAAAAATTTAGGGGTAAGAAAGGATTGCACAGAAGAAGGCAGGGAATAAATTATATCACATGAAGAGACAAGAAATGCTTATTACAGAAGAGGGAAAGAAGGGATGGGGTGAATATTGTTTGAACTTTATTCTCGTTGGATTTGGCTCAAAGAGCGAACAATACACATACTTATTTGGGTATGAACATCTATCTTACCCTATAGAGAAGTAGAAGGGGAAGGGGGAAAAGTGAGGTTACTAATAGAAAGGAGGGCAGAGTGAGGGAGGCAGTGGTGAAAAGCAAAACACTAGGGAGGACAGGCAGAGTGAAAAAGAGAGAAAAAAACATAAACAGAGGAAAAATACAATGGAGGGAAATACACAGTTAGTAACCATAATTGTGAATGTGAATGAGATGAACTCTCCCATAAAATGGAAGCAGAGAGCAGAGTGGATTAAAAACCAGAATCTTACTGTATGATATTTACAGAAAACACATTTGAAACAGAGAGACACACAAAGTAAAAGACTCATTCAGCTGAAGTAAAGACAGTCGAACATAAGCTCCTTGAGAGTAGACAATGCTTTGTGTATTGTCTTTGTACTCCAGATGCCTAGTACACTCGTGCTTGGAACATATTAGGCATTTTGATAAATGATAATTGCACTGAATTTGGTACCATGCTTTTTTGGGGGAGTAGGAGGTTTCACTGGTATAAGAAATTGACAAGAAGAAAATTCCTGTTGTCAATGCAGATGAGCCTCTGTTCTGCAACTGATCATCTTGTAGTGTTACCTAGGGCAGTCAGAGGTGAAGTGACTTGTCTAGGAATACCCAGACAGGATTTCAGAAGTAGGACTAGAACTCATCTTCCTAGTCTCAAGATCAACACTTCAGGATCTCAAGATCGGTTCTCATCCCATGGTGCTTTGTGGTACAAATGCAGAATTAAGCTGTTATGATTTATTTTCAATTATGGTTTACAATATTCTCAGTGACTGGAGGGATAATTGTCTTTGAACTAGGATGGTTGTCAGACTATTGTCAATGTTCAACCCACATTTCAAGCCCTTCTACTTTGGCAGGAGCTTCTAGAAGTGACATTCAATGACAGAGCTTTAGGAATTCACACCAAGGCACCAGAATAGGATTTTAGGATATTAGTGGATGACTATGTCACCGGAAGCTGTTATCAGAAATGTCTATTCCTCTACAAGTAGGCAGCATAAAAGAATTACTAGAAGGAGGAAAAATAGAACTAAGGGATTAGCACTAGCTCACACTATAGAATGAAAAACAAAATGCCTCCAAGTGGCTTTTACAAATCAATAACTCAAAAGCCTTTAATAGCCACTTTCATCTTGAAATTCCCTTTGGCAGAATTCTTGCTTTGCTGTATTTTGAATGGCATTCCACAGAATGCACAAGACTGCATACAATGTTGGCTTTCTGTCAGGACCCATCAGTCTAATGGTTAAAGCACTGGCCTCACATACTGGAGAGATCAAGTTTGGTTTAAGCAAGAATGATCAAGTTGATGCATTCCACTTTGGGACTTCTATTGTATGATTTCCATAACACTAGGCACACTCTAGATCATGAGTTGCACTTCCAAGAAATGCCCCTAAGTTTAATTTGGTGGTTCTATTTTGGTAGGAGGTCCAGTGTGAGGAACATCAAACTTTTGTGCAAAGTCAGACCAAGCCAATAAGTATTTATTAAATAATAACTGTATTAGGGGTACAAATACAAGGGGGGAAAGACAGTACCTATCCTCAAGGAGCTTAAATTCTAATGAAAGAAGATATATTAAAGAGAGTTTAAAAAAATTGCTCATTAGAGGCAGTAGAGGGTAGTAAGTACAAGGAATGGTATAAAAGTATAAAGAATGAAATATGGCTGGTCTGAGCCCTTTCCCAAAATGAAGGTTCCAGAAAAAACTCAACAGTGGGAGAAGAGGGATGTGGGACCTAAGATCCTGATAATTTGCTAATAATCAATTTGTTGAGTGTAATACACTCCTGTGGGAAAAATTGTTTAGGGATTAGGGAAATTTTGTGTTGACCTAAAAAAGGGAACTAATAATCCTGTTTAGTCTTTCTTCCACAGGAATTCTGAAAGCATGTAGACCTCAGAATGACCCTAATTGGTAGTAAACACTTAACCGTATAATCCTTATGGAAAACGGTCCAAACAAGTAGAGTTCCTGAAACCCAAGTTTCAGAAGGAATAAAGATTGGTCTCCTAAATAAAGGAATAGAAGGTGTTCCTGGACAATATGAAGGTCCTGAAACTCTATTCTCCTAGTTAGAAGAAAGAGGATTTCCTATGATCCTGGAATGTAGCTTCTAGTGATAGAGGGGAAATTTTACGCAAAATGCCAGCCCCGGTGGTTGCCTAAAAACCAAGGGTTCAGAGATGTTTCCTTCTGTGAAAAGAGGAACTTCCTGATCAGAAGCCTCTTTGTGAGAGAAGAGTATTATACCTGTATCTGCCAGACTTGGGAGAAGCACTGGCAAGAGAAAAAATCCACAATATGAGGGGGAAAGGCACCGATGGTTGTGACTGTACACGTGCCTAAGCCCAAGGGTTGTGATGGGACGCTGCCTAAGCCCAAAGGTTGTGATGGGACATGTGCCTAAGCCCAAGGGTTGTGATGGGACATGTGCCTAAGCCCAAGGGTTGTGATGGGACATGTGCCTAAGCCCAAGGGTTGTGATGGGACATGTACCTAAGCCGAGACCTTTGTCCCTTGGACCAGGAGGGCTTTGGTCCCATTTGTCAGAAGGGCCCCAGAAGGCCTGGCCTTGGGGAGCTCCTTGGATTCCCCCTATTTACTATTATTCTTTTGATAGTCCTCCCTTTTATTCTATTCTTGGCCACTACTTAGCATTCTCTTGAGGTCCAAGTCACCCAGACCAGATTGTGGATTGTCTGGCCTACGAGTCACTCCCATCAGGATCCTCCCTGGGTTTGATCTACATTCCAGGCTGACCACCCCTATCATGAGCATCCCTGGGACCAGAGACTGCTTAACAACACCTGAATTCTTCCCTCAGTCTTTTTCTCTATTTAAGTTCCATCTCACCTCCCTGAAGGTACTCAGATTCAGTGCAGCTCAGACCCCATCTAACTGAGATTCTATCTGGCCCTTGTGCTAATACAAGCATTACAAATAGTTAGGCTCTTTAAGAGTCAACCCAGTATAGTGAATCTTTAATAAACTTTGTTTTGCTTTGCTTTTAAGAGGGCCTGTGTCAAATTCATTCAAGCAGGACCCTGCATGTCAGTATTTTGAGGGTCCCCAGTACCCCAAACCTCAACAGTTGTATTCCAGTTGCATTGGTTGGATGGAAAGGCATGTGGTGGTAGAGGGAGGAGAGACCTATTTGTTTTTCTTTTCCAACATATGTGATACCATTTTAAAATAGAAACAATAGCCCCTATATTTTGAATTCCTATAGCCTAAATCTCAGACAAAAAAAAGAAAGTTCACTTTTTCTCAGACCCGAGGCCAGAAATAGACTATGAGGAAGTCTCTACCTCTGACCAGGAAACACAACAAATTACCTGCAAGACCTCTAGCTGACCACTTGTAAACCCAGCATGACTGTGTGTTTTCTTTGTTCTCTAGATACCTGTGGGAAATTGTTCCTATTCCAAAACTCACTTATCCAGTACAGAATTTTCTTCTTTCTGGCTTGGCTGATAACTATGGATGAAATAAAACTTTTCATTAATTTGTACACCAGTTAGTGAACAGCAAATTTCTTTTCCATGACAAAGTTTTCAAAACCATGCTCCCTTCCAGAAGAGTCTATCAACTTCACATTCTCTCTGGGCCTCATGAGAATGCTTGAAACTAACTTTCCAACTTCAGGTGTGCTTCCTTTCTGAGGGGAATTTATATAACAGGGCTGAGGTTGTGTGTCTGAAGAACATGAAATAGCTGTGGAAAGTGGGACCCATGAGATAGGAAGAAGAATTGTGCTCACTGTTCATGGCTACTTATGAGCATTTCATGTGCTTTTCTGCATAGCTTGGGACTCCAGTGGGTCCTTGCATTTTCTTAGCTTTCTATGAGACAAAAGTTGGCCTGTACCTGATACTTGCAATGCTACCTTAAGTGCTTCTGTAGGCTAGGTAGATCTTTTCAATCACATCTGCAAAGACACAGAAGAAGGGGCATGTGCTGGTAAATGTCTAATACCCATCTCTCCCTGTCACACTGTGAAGTGTTATTTGCATTAGTGACACTTCCTTAAGATGACAATCAAAAAAAACCAGAGCTTGGTTTACACATATTTCTGAGGTGTGAGTATTCACACTGAAAGTTTAATAATCTCTCAGGAAGTCTGAGCTGGCTACAGCATTACCCCTGAATAGGAGATATATTCAGATATTTTTTCAGGGGAAACTTGGAGCTAAAAGGTAGGATAAGATAGTGCATTGCACTATTGATTGGGAAGATCCCTGATGGGTCAAGGAATATACATGCATAAAACCTTGGAAAACTAAATCAGCTCCTCTGTGGCTCTATCCTCTCTATATAAATGTATTTTGCTGTTGTTCAATTATTTAGTCATGTGCAACTCTTCATGACCGCATGGACCATAGCACACCAGGCTCTTCTATCTTCCACTATCTTTCAGTCTAAGTTTATTTTTATTGTTACCACTACATATTAATCTCATCCTCTGCCATTCCCTTTTCATTTTACCTTTATTCTTTCCCAATATCAAGGTCTTTTTCCAGTGAGTCCCAACTTCTCATTATGTGGCCAAAATATTTAAGCTTCAACTTCTGTATTTGACCTTCCAGTGAATAGTCTGGATTAATTTCTTCAAGTGTTGACTGACTTGATCTCTTTTCTGTCCAAGGGACTCTCAAAAGTCTTCTCTAGCATCTCATTTTGAAAACATTTTTCTGGCGTTCATCTTTCCTTATAGTTCAGTCATGCCTTGATACTGGAAAAACCATAAGTTTACCTGTATGGATCTTTGTTGTCAGGATGATATCTCTGTTTTTTCATATGCTGTCCAGATTTGCCATAGTTTTACTTCCAAGTAACAATGTCTTTTAATCCCATCTACATCCTTGAGCCCAAGAATATCAAATCTGACACTTCTTCCATTTCTTCTTCTATTTGCCAGGGTGGGACAAGTGACCAAGATCTCATGAGCCACTGGATAAGGAAATAATAAACCATTCTAATATTTTGGCCTGGATAACTTCACGAGAGACCTTAAAATGATCAAAGACATGATATTGGAAGATGAGCCCTTGGGTCAGAAAGTATCTGACTGGGGAAGAGTAGAAGACAACTCCAAGGAGCTCCAGTACTAATGAAGCATGTGGGCCAAAGCTGAAAGGAAACTTAGCCACAGAGATGCCTGGTGACAAAAGGAAAGTCTGATGCTATAAAGACAGTATTGCATAGAAACCTGGAATGTAAAATCTATGAGCCAAGATGAGTTGAATGTGGTGAAACAGGATATAGAAAGATTAAACATTACATCTTTGGTGTCAGTGAACTTAAATGAATGGGAATGGATGAAGTAAATTCAGGTGATCACTACTTTTACTACTGTGGACAAAAATCCTTTTAGAAAATATGGAGGAGTCTTATAGTCAATAAAAGAGTAAGAAAAGCAGTACTGGGGTATAATTTTAAAATATAAAGTTGTACACACTCAAAAAAAAAAGAAGAAAGAGATATTTTCACCTTGTTTTTCCCTTTTCCAAAACCTATAGTTTAGATATAATGCCTCTTACATCAAGTCCAAGTGCTTATGTATATGAGTGGGTGGGTGTCTGTGTATATGTAACATTCAATGACTTCCTATTTACCCTTACTCCCCCTCTATTCTCCTCTGAATTTTTCCTTTTCTTTCTGCCAATCTTTAAAGTTATTACATAAGAATTTCCTTCTCTCAGGCCACACTGATTCCTTTTTCTTAAAAATTTCTGTTATATTATGCTCTTATACTGCTCTCTAGGATTCCATGTGGTGCTTTTCTATCACTCATGCTTGCGGCATGGATGTTGGTTACACCAACGAGACCTCAAACTTCTCCCACTAAGTTTCTAATGATAGTTGGCATTTACACAGGACTTCAAATGTATCTCCTCTGATTCTCACAGCAACTCCATGAGGTTGAGATTAAAGATAATATCTTCATTTTTTACAAATGAAAAAAAGTCAGTCAAGTTAAGTAACTAGTCCAGAGTACACAACTAGTAAGACTCAGTGGTGGCATTTCAACCTGGGCCTTCCAGATTCTAGATTCAAACTTCTGTCCATTGAGGCACACTGCCAGTTCCTAATACTCTGCAATCATTTGTGTTATGAAAAAATAAAATGGTGTAGGAGTCACTGGATCTGCTGAGTTCCATTAAAGCATGACCCAAGCTCTCTAAAGAAAGCACATTGTGACAGAGTAGAGAATCCATAATCATTAACTCATGAAAATCAGAGCCTCATAGAGATGTAGCTCCAAAATAAAATTTTAAGTTCAGATTTCCTAAAACGAAAAAACTGAGGCCCCAAGAGATTAAGAGAATTGTCCAAATCCACATATTTAATAAGCAACAAAGTTAAGATTTTAATACAGGTACCAGATCACAACAGAAGTAATAGTTATTTATGGATTATTTAAATCTGCAGGCAGCATAGCAGAAAAAGTGCTGACCCTGGTCAGAAGGACCTAAATTCTAATCTAACCTCAGACACATATTATCTGTGTAACTCTGGGCAAGTCTCTTAACCCTGTTTGCCTCAGCTTCCTCATCTGAAAAATAACCTGGAGAAAGACCACTCCAGCATCTTTTACCAAAAAAAACCCCAAATGGGGTCAGTCAAGATTGAAAACAACTGAACAATGGTAAATCAACACCTTTAATTTCTAGCTTTTGGTCATGAGTGTAGCAAATGCAGTGATTCTAAAGAATGAGGTTGTATCACCCCTGTATGTCACAACTCATGATTGGATGTGATGGGGAAATTTAAAGAGTAATAAAAAATTTAGAAGGCTGCAAAAAAAAATCCTTCTAAACTGTAAAAATTGAGAAAATGGGCTTTGAGTTTTATTTTCAAAAGCAAAAGTCACCTATAAAAAAGATTATTTAAAACAGCTCAGTCATAAAGAAAGGTAACATAAACTGAATTACAAATGTCATGTGCAGTTTATAAAATAAGCCAGAGGCACTGCTGTACCAAAAGGTTAGGAGTCAGTAGTATAAAATACAGAAGAAAATGAAATGAGACAGTAAGTGTGAAAGCAGTTTCAAAAGTTAAAAATGTTACATAATGCAAGATGGTGCTATGATTTGCATTTATATGCATACACAAAGGAACTGAGATGGCTCCAGTCTGGAGAATTCCTAGCACAACAAAATCTTTCCTACAATACAGATCATAACTCATCTTCGTATTCTCAGCACTGACACATAGTAGTTCCTTAATAAATGCTTATTGATCGTCTGCTTAGTGGGTAAGTCCTTAGATACCAAGAAACAAAGGGAGAAAAGACTAATAAAATAAATACTGCTCTTTGCTCTCCTTGGTTCTCCCTCCAGAATTTACAGGTGTATACATGATCCACATGCCTGAAAGCCAAGTACAAGGTAACAAATCATGGGGGGCGGGGGAGAGAAGTGCTGCTGTCATGTAAACTATCTTTGCAGGGCTGATGATACTGATTCCTAATCTGGCCAAATTCGTTCAGAAAGTCACCAGAATACCCAAAGGACAAGTTCTATCACCTTGACTCGGGCTCCTTGTTCACCTCTAGTCTGTGATGTCAGTGTCTCATCACAGAAAAGAAGGTAGCAGAGGCCACCCTGTTAATGCACAGAGACCAGGCCATGAGACTGTCACACGGCATAATGCCATTAATTTTGAAAGTGGGAGCTTAATCGGATGCCATTACCACCTATGGCTGATGTTAGCATTTCAACAAGATAGAGAGAGGGGGAAAAAACTCAGTTTAAAGCAAGGCATCTCAGAGGTGGCTGCAGCCTCCAGCAGGGCCACTTTAAGAGAGCGTTGACAATCTCATTATAAACCTTCCTTAGAGAGGCTTCTCACTTTCATTTGTAATTTGTCATCTCTCTTTGCTTTTATCAGTTGTTGCCATATTTTAAAAATAGAGAAGTCAGATGTGTGTGTGTGTGTTTGTGTGTGTCTTTAAAGGCTGTGATCAAGTGCCTTTCTTCTTCCATTTTCTCTGCATTTACACACACACACACACACAAACTCAGTCTGAATCGTTTAAATCTACTCTTTGCGTGTTTTTATTAAAATATGTAGGAATCTTGAGCAATTCTTTTGAAATTCATGGGCAAATATACCAGGATCAAGTTTACATGCCTATGCAGAGACAGTCTTGGCTTACAAGGTACAAAGAAAAAGCAGTTGTTTTAACTATGGAGTTTATCGATATTATACAAATCAATTGATCAGATAAAAAATATTAAGGGTGCCTGATCTCAACCATTCCACTGCCACTAGGGACATTTTTATAATACTTCTGTTTGTGAGGGAAGTAGCACATTCATAACAGGGCTTCTAACTGGTCTCCTTGGCTGAAGTCTCTCCCCTCTCTACTCCATTCTCCACACAACTGTCAAATTAATATTCCTAAAGCTTAAATGACTGACTTCCTAGGATTAAAACAACCTTCCCACTCTGATATTTAAAGTCCTCCAAAACCTGACTCCAGCCTACCTTTCCAGCTTTCTTATACTTTACTCTTTTTATAGCCTCTACAATCAATCAAACTGACATTTCTTGTTCCTTGCATAACACGTTCCATCTCCTGTCTCTGGGCTTTTACATGGGCTGTCTCCCATGCCTTGAAGGTGTTCCCTGAAATGATTAAAAAATTCCGAGAGATAAAGTTTCTGGGTGATTTAATCCTATTACTAAAAAAGGCCAGCATATTATTAATAAAAGGATGGTCATTGGGACATATCTTTCAGACCAAAGACCCCTCGTGGGATTGGGCTCACTGTTTATATGCCTTTCAAAGAGTAGGTGTTCCCAAGGGGTGACAACCAACTCTGATTGGTTAATACAATGGGAGGTGGATTATATGAAAATAATGATCTTGGAGTTATCCAATCTTAGTCAAAGAGATTTTCATATCAGCTGCTTGACAACAGGGAGGATCCACATTTTCCCAGACCTTTCTGAACAAACACAATGAGGAGTAATAGACCCATGTGCCTAAAATTAGATTATCTTTCACTGTCTGATTAGATCTTGACCTGGTTAAAACTTTAAGAGGAATTTCCCACACTGGTTGGTTTCTGGAAGAGGAATTAGAAAGGGGAAAAAATGTTGGTCCTAATACAATCAATTATTATTTATTATTATTATAAGACAGAAATAGAAAACATCGGTGTCTCATACCCTCTCCCGACCTTTTAGAAGCCCTAGTCTCCTAATACAGTCTTTTATGAGAAGCCCTTCCTGATTCCTCCAGTTGTCACAATCTCCTCTCCAAATTACCTGGAATGTACTTTATATATATTTTATATGTCTACATTTATAATTCTCCTAGTTGACTAAAATTTCATTGAGAACAAGTACTGTTTAATTTAATATTTTGCATCCCCAATGACTAATACAGTGACAGGCATGTAATAGACAATAAGTACTTGTTGATGGACTGTAGGTTCTAAATCTACTGAGCCAAGGATGGAGGTGGCAGAATGTAAAATTAAATTTCAAAACTACATAAAATTCTCTAATATTTGAATGCAAATGAGTAATATTTCAATAACATTTTATTTCATTTTTGAGTAATCTGAGGTTTTGCTTATAAAATATGAAAAAATATAATGCCAGTGCTTCATTATCACGGCATTTAATTCTTCATATAACAAAGAATCATTTTTATTGTGATAATTTGCCAGCTAATGAGCTACTTTCTCACATGACTAATTTAAAGCCCCCAAGTTTTTTCTCTTTTCAGTTATATTGTTTGAGTTAACATTAACTCATCACTTACATTTATGTAATCCTTTAGGTTTACATGTTGCTTTGTGTACAGTATTTTCATTTGGTCACTGTGAAGTAGGCAGTGCAAATATTTATCCCTATTGTCCAGAGCTAGACAAGTGAAGTGAAGAGAAGTGAAGAAAGACCACGTAGTTCAAAGCTAGTTCAAGAGAAGCTAGAAAAGTGTAGAAAGATCACATAGTTCAAAGGGTCTAAATGCACAGTAAGACAACCCCCTGCCTTGTCTGAGATTAGCAGTCCAATTCAGTCCTGGACTCTTTAGTGAACCTTAAAGTAGATGGAAAACGCTAGATTTGGGATTAGTGAAATAAACTGGACAGAACTTACTCTTGGATCTACTCTAGAAGAGAACAAATCTCCCAGCATCACTGCAACACTAATACTTGCCCTAACCAAGATCCTCTACATTCTCTGTTGGTAGGAGATCAGGAATTCTGTTCAAGTACTATTCACCAAGGAGTTATGAATGGGTCCAACCATTCTGGAAAGCAATTTGGGGCTATACTCAAAGCACAATCGAACTGAGCCTACCTTTTTTGATCCAGCTATACCACTATTAGGTCTGTATTCCAAAGAGAACATAAAAGGGGCAAAAGCACCAACATGTACAAAAATATTTGTAGCAGCTCTTTTTGTGGTGGCAAAGAATTGGAAATTGAGGGGATGCCCATCAATTGGGGAATCACTTAACAAATTGTGGTATATGAATGTAATGGAATACTTATTATGTTATAAGAAATGACGAGCCAGCAGATTTCAAAAAAAAAAAAAAACTTGGAAAGAACTCACATTGACTGATGCTGAGTGAAGCAAGCAGAACTAGGAGAAGGTTGTGCACTGCAACAGTAATATTGTTTGATGACCAACTATGACTGACTTGGCTCTTCTCACCAATATAATTATCCAAGACAATTCCAAAAGTCCCATGATAGAAAATGCTATTTATATCCAGAGAAAGAACTGATAGAATCTGAATGCAGATGGAAGCATACTGTTTTTACTTTACACTGAGTGTGTGTTCCCTTTTGCAAGTTATAATTTTATTTTGCAAACTTTTTTTCTTTCAGAACATGACTAATAAGGAAAAAGATTTTATAGAATTGCACCTTTATAACCTATATCAAACTTATTACTATCCTAGAGAGGGGGAATGACAGGGAGGGAGGGAAAAATGTGGAACTCAAAATTTTATATAAAAATGAATGTTAAATATAATTGTTTCATATAATTGGAAAAAATAAAATATTATTTTAACAAAACAAACACTATTCACCAAAATCAATTCTATTCATTACCAGATCCCCTAATGTAGTAATCCAATTTAGGATTTCATTTTCATTGTAGTAACTGTAATAAGTGAAAAGATTTGATCCTTAGTAACAACTTCTGTTTCCACAGCTGCTTTTCTACCCAGGGTGCCATTGGTTTCAGGAAGAGAAATCTCAGTGTTTAAGAGAAGAATATGCATCAGATCCCTAGACTATTAGAATAGGTACAACAAAAACAATAACCATACATTACTGAAGTCCTCTAGTTCTTAAGGGTAGTGGAAGGTGATATGGTATCTCTTTGTAATGGATTCTAAATAAAATAAAGAGTGTAAAGAAATAAGATTATAATCTCTAACAATACGACCTAATTTATTTAAAATATATTGAATCTATAAAGATGATTTAAATATTCAACATTTTCTAGTATATTGATATGATTTTCCTGCATACATGTGCTCCATTAAGGTAAATCCTTCTTCCATTGAAAACATCACATTTCCATTGACATTCTAATGGAATCTACCATAGTATTATAAATTTATGATTATAATACATTTTTATAATAATCTTACTTTTATTAATATAAAAATTTTAATTATGGTACATAAAAGTATCAGATATTTTCACTCTCTACCAACTTCTTCAACTCTGTGTTGTTGTTGTTCAGTCATTTTTCAGTCATGTCCAACTCTTCATGACCCCATTTGGTGTTTTATTGGCAAGGACTCTAGACTGGTTTGCCATTTTACAGATGAGGAAACTGAGACAAGGAGAAGTTTGTCCAGAATCATATAGTTAATGTCTGAGGCTGAATTTGAACTCAATCCTCTTGACTCCCAGGTTGGTGTCCTTTAATAGAAAAGAGTCACTTTGTTCTCTACACTGCACAAAATGTTTCTATTAACCCTACCTTCAAAACTATAACGATCCATCCTCAGGAAAACCATCCTGATCCCAGCCCTTTTCATGGACGTGGAATCTTACAGCTGAAGTTCTTGAAAATCTCCCAACTCGAATCACTCAAGGAAATAGGAAGGCTTTCAAATGATCATCTTAATTGACTCTATCAGATATCCATGAAACTACCTCTTAACAATACTATTTCCTTCAGAAAGTTGTTATTTAGTAAACTGATTGCAAGAACTACCTGCCTTGCCATCAACCATGACCTATTTTTATTGAAACTAAACCCCTCTTCTTAATGGTTTTCAATCAAATCTCTACTTCTGTGTCTCATTATTACATGAAGGTGATCCTGGTTCTCAAAGGTTATTTCAATCTAGTATAAGCTCTAACATATCCCACTGAATAAATTCAAGTATAGGAGGAGAAGGATTACATTTATGATATTAATAACAATATCAATGACTATGATTGAACAGAAGTTTCTGAACTCAAATAAATATGGTAGCAGAGAATGCCCCTGTTAGAAGCACAGCTCAGACACTTATTAGTTATGTGATCTAGGACCACTCACTTAAACTCTGTATGCACCACTTTCCTCATCTATACAATGGAGATAATAGCATCTTCTTTGCAGGATTGTTATGAGGTTAAAATGAAAATAATACTTTAAAGCTCTCTACAAACCTCAGAGCAGCATAAAAATGTTATTATTAATTTTATGTTAAGATTATATATGTCTTGAATGCACATATGCAAACTACATAGGACTTTTGCTGTTTTATTCACTAGAAAAAGTCCAAGACTGAATCATTGGTAGTTTTATGAATAATTATCACACTCAAGTAGGAAAATGCCCAACATTTCCCTACCAGACACATACCCTAAGGAGACCAAAGAAATATAGAAAGGTCCTAGATGTACACAAAAATAGCAGTACTTTTTTATAGTAGCAAAGAACTAGAGAAAAATCAAAGCCAATCCATTATAGAATGACCAAATTACAAAATGTGAACATAATGGGAAACAAAGATATATCAAAATCAGAGAAACTTGGAAGTCACATACTAATGGATTCAGAGTAAAGTAAAAAGAACCAGGAGAAGAGTTTACAAAAATGACCACATTAATGTAAAAAAAACAATATTGAAAGAGTTCAGAATCCTTCTACCATGATCAGAGCACTGTGCTGGGGGATAAGATTCAGATCAGATAGAATTCAGGTCTTCTGGGAACTCACACACTTATAGGGAGAATGTGGCACACAAATAAGACAAATTGATGTATCACAATAAATAAAGTGACTTGTTTTTCAAACTTACACAACTTATATATGTGTACGTGTTTATAAACACATGTCTATATATATATGAATGTATTTTCTATCAAACAGATTTTCTTCTAAGCCTCACTAAATCAAATTATAAACATCACCTCTACTGGATATTAAGTGACTTTAAAGTAAAATATTCCCTAATTAAGAGGGAGAATTTCTACTCCAAAACCACTTATATATATGTACAAATACATATATATATATATACATATGTATATATATATATATATGTATATATATATATATATACATATGTATATATATATATATATATATATATATATATGTAGTGTGTGTGCACGCATATGTATGTGCATGCGTATAAACACCAGACACATGATTTAATTATTTTAGGAAAATCCCAGTCAGAGAATTGTCTCTGCCAATACAAATCATCACTTGCTCTACAACCTATGGTTAGAGAATAAGTAATAAGTTGAACCACTGAAAGATTAGGCAAGATATCCAGGGTCACACAACAGCACACATAAGGTAGGAATTAAATCCAGGTTGTCCTGACTCCAAAGATGCCTTTTTTGTCTACTTCATCCACATTGCCTCTTTTGTGCAGTAAAAAGCTAAAAATGTTTGTGCTCAATTGTTTTGTTTCATTCACCGGGCAAGCATGTTTTTCTCCCTTTGCTCTTCTCCTTTTCTTTCCCTTGTCTCTGAGTGTGACCACAGTGCTAGGTGAATGGGAAAATGTAATAACATTCACTCTGATTCTCATTCTGACTTCTCAGCCCTCTGGGTCATAAATGCAGTATTTCCTTCTCTGAGCCGTCAGAGAGAGAGGTTTGGTCTCTCCACAGAGTGGCCGTTGTCAGAATATTTAAGTCACTTGAAAAATCACTACTGTTTCTGTGTGAGAAGTAACATTAAGAATGGTATTAATAATAATAAATAATTAATGATGATGATGATGATAAGAACTTAGGCTCTCTGGAAAAAGGACGTCAAAGGCTTTTTAATTGATACGGAATTGATTAATTTGAAATATATCTCATTGGATATAGCCTTTAATGCCAGAATCAGACCAAAGCAAGATACAGAGCTATGCTTCTCTACAGTCGGTGATGACTTAAAGCCACAGTTTGGTGAATATCACAGTTTAATGCTATCTAAGATAATAGTACATTTATTTGACTGGACGCTGTCCCTCTTGTGTCATGGATACCTTAGAAAGACTTTGAGGAAGAATAATAATGACGGATGGATGGGTGGAGGGTGGATGGAAATTTAATGTCACTGTGTGGTAAGTTCTAAGGACACTTAGAAAAGAGAGTCCCTGGTTTAAAAGAATTCCTGTTCTAATGGGGAAGAAAATACAAACGATAGGGTTTGGTTATGAAGTAAGTTGGAAAGGATCCATTGCCTTTAGAGCACACCAGCAAAACAGCTGGAAATGTATCTTCTTTAATGTTATTTCTACTGATGAAGCCACATCCTTCTCTAAAGCTGAATCATTTGACGTTTTAAGGACTTTGGTGTCGCACATTTTCATAGCCAGGTCTTCAGACTGCCATGAATGCAGGGGCTGGAATTCCTACAGAAGTAAGTGCCAGGTCACATACCTACAAGCATTGGTCCTCTGGTTGATGCCTTCAGGGGCAGTGTTGGGAGTCTGCAGAAAGGGCAGCAAATAATACTGCTACTATTCAAGGTCTTGGTCTCTTTTCTTGGAGTTCTGGAGAAGTGGTGGTAGCAATGGTGGAAATGGTTTGGTTCACCTTAGGAGTTAGATATGATATCAAATTAATTCTTTTACAAAAAACAATCATTCCTTTAAGAAGCAAAAAGATGTTATTTGTTTTTCCATGTGTTTTATACATCACAGAGAAAGCATAGTGGATAGATAGCTGGCCTTGAAGCCAAAAAGACTAGTTCTAGTTTTGACTCTAACACATTCTGGTTGTGTGAACTTGGATAAGTCATCTACCCTTTAAGGTAGCTGTCTTAAGTCTATAAGCTGTGGAGAAGGGACCAATCTATATTTGTAGAGTTAGTTTATGCATCCTTACATTCGCAAAATCACATTTCTCAATTGGGACTTTATACTACTTCCAACTCTCATTAACAGTTCAAGATCATTGAGAAGGGGAAGAAACTAAAAGTCTAGCCTATAATATACGAGGAAATAGTGTGATCCTGGAAAGCACTATAGCAAAAAATAATAGGCAAATAATTCCAGTCAATGAAACTCCCTAGGATCAGCTCCTTCTCACAGAGTCCCCTTTACCAAGCAGGATAAACAAAGGAAAGTGAGAAATTTGAAGGGATGATATTTCGAGATATGAGAACATAGACTTAATAATCGTGTTTTCAAAAGTCAAATTATCTAGAATAGTAATCATAGTTTCCAAAAGAATGAAATGAGAAGCACATTCTCAGGGGAAATCAGGTCATTTATTTTAAAAAAATATAATTACATTGTAAACAGAAGTATGGCACCAAATATAATCAGATACTTGTGAGGTCATCTCTAATTGCTGCTTAGTATTTTGTAGAGAAGCTTAGGAGGCAAAGACTTAGAGAGTCTGATATCTCTAAAAAAGATTCTGTGGTGCAGTGGATGGAATGGAAATATGTAACCAAGTATTATTCCCCATTTCTTATTCTCAGACTAGTTTTATATCTAACCTTGGAAAAGCAGCTTCTCATGGAAACAGAAAAAGACAGATCTGTGACATAATCAGCATATTTAGACTTCTGTAGTGAGGAAATTCTCTCTATTAATGAAGGTCAGTATCATCTCTTGACCTTATAAATCTTAGCACTTATAAGACCATATAAGTCTAGAGTGCCTGTCTGGGATCATACATCCTTCTCAATACATATCAGAAAAACTCGGAGATGGAGCCAGGATGGTAGAATAGAAAGATGCATATCCTCCAGCACTTCCCACACAGCCCACAAAATACGTGTAAAAAGAACTCTCAACAAAGCCTAGAGCAGCTGAAGCCACGGAACAACAGAGTGAAAGAGGTTGCCAGCCAAAGATAACCTGGAAGGCCAAAAGGAAAGGTCTATCTCATGGGATGCTGAGCAGAGCAGGGCACAGTCCTGGCCATGTGTCACTGGGAGGAACAGGACTTATACAGACCTCTGGGCAGAGTTCCTAGCAGAGAAGGTCCCAGATACCTCAACCCACAAGCAACCAAAAAAGCTCCAAAAGTCAGCGAGGGAGGGCTTTCCCAGCTGGGCAAGAGGGAATGAGGATTTCTCCAGCAATAGCCCCAGGCAATGTCAGAGGCCACTGCAGCAGACTGTAAGCAGCTACAAGGCCTGGAAGTAACCTGGATCCAATGTTCAGGCAGCTCAGTTTAAAGTCTCTGGTAGTAGGGAGCAGTTGAGTGATGGTCCTGACCCCATCCAAAGCCTGAGTTGAATCTCTTGACAAAGGATTCAGAAGTCAAGTAACTTGCTGGGAAAATGCCCAAAAAAAGGGGAAAAAAATAAGATGACAGAAGGTTACTTTCTTGTTGACAAGGTATCTCCTCCCATCCTTTCAGATGAAGAAGAACAAGGCTTACTGTCACAGGAAGTTAAGATCCCTGCCTCCAGGGCCTCCAAAGTGAACTTAAATCGGGCTCAGGTAATAGAAGAGCTTGAAAAGTGAGTTATCAGCTTGCTAAAGGAGAACCAAAAAAATGTTGAGGAAAATAACACCTTTAAATAGAGGCTAGCTCAATTGGAAAAAAAAAGGGTCCAAAAAGCCAATGAAGAGAATGAGAGATTAAAAAGCAGAATTAGCCAAATGGAGAAGTTTCAAAAGCCCACTGAACAAAACAGTTCTCTTAAAGACAGAATTGAGTTCAGGGAAATGAATGACTATGAGATAAACCAAGCAGTTAGAAAAAAACCCAAAAACTTGAAAAATAGAAGATAATATGAAACATCTCATTGAAAAAACAACTAATCTGAAAAATAGATCCAGGAGAGACAATTTAAAAATTATGGGACTACCTGAAAGCCATGATCAAAAAAAGAGTCTAGATGATATCTTCCATGAAATTAACAAGGAAAATTGCCCTGATATTCTAGAAACAGAGGTCAAAATAATATTAAAGGAATCCACCAATCACCTCCTGAAAGAGACCTGAAGAGAAAAACTCCTAGGAATATCGTGGCCAAATTTCAGAGTTCCAAGGTCAAGGAGAAAATACTGCAAGCAGCTAGAAAGAAACAACTCAAGTATTCTGGAAACACAATCAAGATAACACAAGACCTGGTATCTTCAACAATAAGGTATCAAAGGGCTTAGAATATAATATTCAAGAAGTGAAAGGAACTGGGATTAAAACCAAAAATCACCTACCCAGTAAAACTTAGTATAATACTTCAAGGGAATAAATGGTCATTCAGTGATATAGAGGACTTTCAAGCATTCATGTTGAAAAGACCAGAACTGTATAGAAAATTTAACTTTCAAACACAAGAATCAAGAGAAGTTTGAAAAGGCAAACAAGAAAGAGAAAGCATAAAAGACTTTCGAAAGCTGAACTGTTTACATTCCTACATGGAAAGAAAATATTTGTAACTCTTGAGACTTTTCTCAGTATATAAGTAGGTAGAGGGACTGTACATATACACACACACAGTCACACACATATAGACAGAGAGAACCTCCTATATTGAATTAGAAGAGATGATATCCACAAAAAAAAGATATAAAAGAAAAATTAAGGGGTGAAGGAGGAAAATACTGAGAGGAGAAAGGGAGAAATGGAATGGGGCAGGCTATAACTCATAAAAGAGATAAAGAAAAATCTTGTTCAATGGAGGAGAAAAGGGAGAAGGGGAGAGGAGAAAGTGAAGCTACTCTGTCCTCATATGGCTTAAGGAGGGAATAACATGCTCACTACATTTGGTATGAAAATCTATCTTATATTACAGGAAAGTAAGGGAGGAAATGACAAGTGAGGTGAGGGAAATGGTAGAAAGGAGGGCAAATGGGAGAAGGGAATAACTAGAAATAAACACTTTTGGGAAGGGACAAGGTCAAATGAGGGAATAAAAAAATAAGGGGAGAGTGGTGTAGGATAGAGAGCAATATAGTCAGTATCACACAGCACAATGGAAGTCTTTTGCAAAACAACACATATATAGCCTGTATTGAATTACTTGCCTTCTCAGTGGGAATGGGTAGGGAGGGAGGGAGAGAAAGAAGGTGGAATTCAAAGTATTAGAAACAAATGTTGAGAATTATTATTGTATATAATGAGGAAATAAGAAGCACAGGTAATGGGGTATAGAAATTTATCTTGTCCTACAAGAAAAGAGAGAATGTGGGGATAAGGGAAGGGTGGGGTGTGATAAAAGGGAGGGCTCATTGAGGGAAGGGTGCAATGGTATTGGGGGTGGGGGGAGGGGAAAGATGGGGAGAAAACTTGGGCATGTTGCAAAGTAATATAAAAGCAATTCGTATTAAAACAATTGATGAATTAATTACTGAGACTAAATCAGAGACATCTTTAGTTTGGAGAAATGAATTTTAGTCTAAGTCTCCTAGAAGCAGGTAATTTCAGGTAAAATTTGGCATTGATGAAAAAGTTAAGGTTTTAATGGTAAATTTGATTTTATGTTATTTAAGCAGGAACTAGAACAGGTGTAGAAAGGCATGTAATCCACTTAAGACTTGCCTCAAAAGATGTTCCTTAGCCAATATGAAATTATAGTCATATCTGAAACCTGGTTATTGGAACTTGCTTTTTTAAGATGCTATGGGACTATTAAGTGACTGTTCTGAATCTAACTCCAGGTATGGATAACAACAAAGGTGGTCTGAGCCTCCAATCCATGATGCCAGTAAGCCTGTGAGATGCTGGTATGAACTGAAAAAGGTGATTTCATGGAAAGGATGGGAGAGCGGCTGTTCAGCCTGGGCTGAGGTAAGATTCTCTTGACTCAATTTCTCCACTGACACCTGGCAGACTCTAAGCCTCACTGAATGCAAGTTGACAATCTACTCCTGCCTGGAACTGGCATGAAGTTGGGGAGATATTGTTTCTCTGCAATGTTTCTACTGTTAGAGGAAATTTCCTATAGTCAAAATGTTTTTAAGCTTTATACCAGATCCATCAAATTATAGATTGTTGGAGGGGAATATCCGAGGTTGTCTAAAATTAAGCTATTAGGCTTAGGACTTTAGACCAACAACAATAAGTTAGAGTCCTTTAATTCTTAGTAATAGTGTGGAGACAATTACGTCAAGGGCTTGTGAAGTTAGGGTACATAGTTATTATTTGTGTCTTGGTTGGTTAATGTTAAAAAAAAAATTCATTTGTGGTCTATTGTAAATGCTTTAAAAGAAATATCCCCTGAACAAAAGTTGGAATTATGTTATGTGATATGAACTCTGCTAAACATGAAAAATAAATTTAAAAAAAAAAGAAAAATTTGAAGACAGGCCTTTCTGATTTCAAGGCCAGTCTTTTCCAGAGCTGCTCATCTACCTTTAGTGTCCCCTATCATCCAATTCTTACCTGACACTCCAGGAAGCTATAACATGAGCAGCAGACATACCCCAGTAAACCATCTTGGCAAACTGGTTAAATCAAGCTAAGGGTCATACACAGGTCTCAAATTTGTCAGTGAGTTAGGGTGATGTTTACACCAAACACGTGAAGACTTTTCTCTGGCAGAATGGGCAGATGAGAATAATTTGTTCCAAGTGCATGAAGGTGACTAAAGCAAGGCTGTAGAACAATTAGATGTTGGTCTCACATTGAAAATGCCAAGGTTGAAGATGGCGGAGTAGAAAGACTCACCTAGGCTAGGTCCGAACCCACAGCCCATAGATTTCCTGTAAAAAGAACTCCTGACAAATTCTGGAGCAGTGGAAGCCATGCAGAAACACAGTGAAGGAGATTTCCGCTGCAGAGAGCCCCGAAGAACCGACCGCAGGGGTGCCCCGGACACGGGAGCGGGGTCCTGCCTGGCCGAGCACTCCCCTCTCCCGCCCCGACCACGCGGTACTGAGAGGAGCCAGCAGAGCCCAGCAGGCGTCACGGACCTGAATCTCCAGGCGGCCGCGAAGGTCCCTCCACCCACAGACTCACAGGTCAGTGAGAGAGACGGGCTGAGAGGGGAGCAGGGGATCTCCGGGACTCGGACCCCCTAGGAAGCGGCCGCTGCGGCAGAGGCTGAGGCAGCTCGGCCAGAGGCAGAAGCAGCTCAGCCAGAGACTCCCAGAGTGGGCTGGAGCTCCACCCCAGCTCCACTACAAAGGATCTCTGTATAAACCCCCTGAGGGAAC
>CM053772.1:148767817-148806184 GCA_028658325.1 Potorous gilbertii
AAAAAAAAAAAAAAAAGAAAATGCCAAGGTCATCCACTGCATCACCAATCATCCCCAATCATTTTGACTTTTGTCTCACTGCTGGATTTTGATGCCTCTGAAAGAGTGAAGGTGATGACTTTATGTGACTCTGACTCACTTAAATCCAATTCATGCACACATTATCAAAAATGAAAGACAGCTACTATCTCACTGTGATGTGATCGCTAAATCTATACAATGGAGTAATATGTGAACCTTTGGTTCTTATTAAGGGATAAACAAAAAATAGTTTAAAAGCAATCTCTAAAGACAAAATGCAAGTAGTTCTTGCTCTATTAAGCCATATATACCTCATTTACTACAATCACCACAAATGTGTTCATTTAAAAAGATGTGTTAGTTACCATTTTACTTCAAGTAATGCCAAAAATGAAGCACAAGGCACATGTTGCTATACTTTAGCAGTTCCTTTAATGATTCCCTGGCTCTGTGACTTAATAGATGTAGGTACACCCTGCAATGACATAACACCTGCTTCCAGGAGGTAATAGGGAACCAATGAATGTTCTTATACAAATGAGTGAATAACATGACAACATGTATGTATAAGAAACATTAGAATATTTGTAGCATTCACATAGCAGTGTTATGAAGTAGTTTACAATATGTGTGGGTGTGTGTATATAATATGGATATATACACAACACCATGAGATATATGTTTGTGTGCATATAAATTCACAACATCCCTGTGAGGAAGATGCTATTATTATACCCATTTTACAGTTGGGGAAACTGAGGCTGAGAGATTAAATGACTTGCCCAGAATTCTACAACTGGTGGCAGGATTTCAATAGAGTTCTTTCTGACTCCGAAACCTGTGTTCTCTTCAGATTGTTCTATCAGTTTTATGAAGGATAGTATGATAAAGTGGGTGAAGAAAACATCAAATACATATTTTGAGACTTTTGCAAGAGATATTGTAGGGACACTGGTATGTAGGTTATAGGAAAAATGGCATTTGGAACTGGTAATATGTGAATGATTAGGGAAACAGCTGGTCAAAGCGAATGGTTTGTTGTGAACACAGGATACTGATGCAATGGCAGTGGCAGAAGGAATTGAGCCAGAAGGAAAAGAAGTTGTGTGTTTTTGTTTTTTTTTGTCAGGGAAATGATGTCAGAAGGATTGCTTATAGCCTAGGGTATTGGAAGAACTGGCGGACATGATTTAAAAACCACTGTCAGTAATCTTTGAAACAACATAGAGGACAAGTCTCATACCACTGAACTAAAAAAGAATTTTAAAAATTCCCTCATTTTTAAAATAAAGATTATTAAGCCAGCTGTCTATAGGTCAATGAGCTTGACTTCAATTCTTTGCAAAATTCTAGTATGTATTATTGAAGAGATAATGAGTGAAGGTCTAGAAAAGGAAGTAATGAATATTAAGAACCACTATATCTTGCTCAAGAGCAGACTATGACAAAACTATTCTAATCTTTGTTCTTGACAGGGTTATTAGACTAGTAAACTGGTATGATCTAGAACATAGCATGCTTAGATTTTCAAAAAGAATTTGGCAATGTTTCTCATTGTAAAATTGTAGGAAAGATACAATGATGCTAGCTAGGCCATAGGACTCTTAAATGGATCATGAATGGATTATAATGGGCAGAATCAAATGGCCAGAGTATAGTCATTAATGGTTTCATGTAAACTTGAAAGAAGCTCTCAAATACAATGTCTCAAGGATTTGTGTTACCATATTAGATACTTTTATCAATGACTGGCATGAAGTATAGACAACATGCTTTTCAAATATATAGATGACACAATGATGAAAGGGATGACTAACATACTGAAAGAGAGAGTTGGTGTGTAACAAGTTCTTGACAGACCAGAACTTTAGGTCAAAAAATATTAGCTGGAGGGCAGAGCCAAGATGGTGGAGTAAAACCATGGACTTGTTGGAACTTTCCCCCCAAGTCAAATACCTGAAAAACTAATTCTAGACAAATTCTGGAGCTGCAGAACTCACAGAGTAGAACAAATCTCCAGCCTAAGATAGCCTGGAAAGTTGATAGGAAGCATTTATTGCTCTGCACTGGGAGCAGAGCACAGTCTAGCATGGGCCAAGCAGACACAGACGAGACCTGCTGTGGGACCTGTGTGAGAGAGCATAGTCCGGCCCCAGTCTCAGGATGGTAAAGGAGCAGCAGAGGCAGAGGCAGCAGCTGTTTCTGGAGCTCTAGGCTCACAGACTGTGGGGGGATTAAGTGACTGACAGTGTACCTCAATATCCACTATAAGCAGAGAATTACCTTGACAAGGAGCTCAAAAGTCAAGGAAATGGCTGGGGGAATGAGCAAAAGCCAGAAAAAGAATCAGACTATAGAATCTTAGTTTGGTGACACAGAAGACCAAAATATACAAACAGAAGAAGACAACAAAGTCAAAGCTCCTATCTCCAAAGCCTCCAAGAAAAATATTAAATGGTCTCAGGCCATGGAAGAGCTGAAAAAGGATTTTGAAAGTTAAGTAAGAGAAATAGAGGAAAAATTGGGAAGAGAAATGAGAATGATGCAAGAAAATCATGGAAAAACAATCAACTACTTGCTAAAGCAGCCCAAAAAATGCTGAAGAAAATAACACTTTAAAAAATCGCTTAACCCAAATGGCAAAAGAGATTTGGAAAGCCAGTAAGGAGAAGAATGCTTTAAAAAGCAGAATTGACCAGATGGAAAAGGAATTTCAAAAGTTCACTGAATAAAACAATTCCTTAAAGATTAGAAGGGAACAAATGGAAGCTAATGACTTTATGACAAATTAAGAAATTACAAAACAAAACTAAAGAAATGGAAAAAATACCAGACAACATGAAATATCTCATTGGACAAACAACTGACCTGGAAAATAGATTCAGGAGAGAGAATTTAAAAATTATTGAACTAACCGAAGGCCATGATCCAAAAAAGAGCCTAGACATCATTTTTTCAAGAAATTATCAAGGAAAACTACACTGATATTCTGGAACCAGAGGGCAAAATAGATATTGAGAGAAACAACCAATCACCTGAAAGAGATCCCAAAAGGAAAACTCCTAGGAATAGAAATAGGATTCCTAGAATTCCTAGAATTCCAGAACTCCCAGGTCAAGGAGAAAATAGTGCAAGCAGTCAGAAAGAAACAATTTACATATTGTGGCAACACAATCAGGATAACACAAGATCTAGCAGCTTCTAAACACAAGATCTAGCAGCTTCTAATTAAGGGATTGAAGGACTTGGAATATGATATTCCAGAGGTCAAAGGAGTTGGTATTAAAACCAAGAATCACCTACTCAGAAAAAGTGAGTATAATACTTCAGGGGAAAAAAATGGTAATTCAATGAAATAGAGGACTTTCAAGCATTCTTGATGAATAGACCAGAGTTAAATAGAAAATTTTACTTTCAAACACAAGAATCAAGAGAAGTATGAAAAGGTAAACAAGAAAGAGAAATCATAAGTGACTTACTAAAGTTGAACTGCTTTCATTCCTACATGGAAAGATAATATTTGTAACTCTTGAGACTTTTCTCAGTATTAGGGTAGTTAGAGGGATTATATACATATAGGCAGAAGACACAGGTTAAGTTGAATAGGAAGGGATGATATCTAAAAAAATAAAATTAAGGGGTAAGAGAGGAATATATTAGGGGGAGAAAAGGAGAAGTAGAATGGGGCAAATTGTCTCTCACATAAAAGAGACAATAAAAAACTTTCAATGAAGAGGAAGAGTACTTACTCTCACCACATTTGGCTTAAGGAGGGAATATCTTTGCACAATCAATTTGTTATGAAAGTCTATCTTACACTACAGGAAAGTAGGGAGGAAGGGGATAGGTGGGGGATGATAGAAGGGAGGGCAAATCCGGGGAGAGGATAATTAGAAGTAAATACTTTTGAGGAGGGATAAGGTCCCAAGTAGAATAGAATAAATGGGGGGCAGGATAGGATGGAGGGAAATATAATTAGTCTTTCACAATATGACTGTTATGAAAGTGTTTTGCATAACTACACATGTATAACCTATATTGAATTGCTTGCCTTCTCAGTGGATATGAGTAGGGAGGGAGGAAGGGAGAGTACTTAGAACTCAAAGTTTTAAAAACAAATGTTAAAAATTGTTTTTACAGTTAACTGGGAAATAAGACATACAGGCAATGGGGCATAGAAATCTATCTCACCCTATAAGAAAATAGAGGGGATGGGGTTAGAAAAGGGAGAGGTATGATAGAAAGGAGGGTAGATTGGGGGCAAGAGGTAATCAGAATGCGCACTGTCTTGGGGTGGGCAGAGGGGAGAGATAGGGAGAAAATCTGGAACTCAAAATCTTGTGGAAGTGAATGTTGAAAACAAAAAATAAATACATTTTTAAAATTTCTTCATCTGGAAAAATATTAAATGAAATTCTATAGAGATAAATGTACAGTCTTACACTTATTAAAAACAACCAATACAAAAAGGAGTTGGGGAGGTTGGTGGTTAGTAAACTATATAAATTCAATGTGAATGAACAATGTGAGATAATGAAGAAAACTAAAGCAATCTTAGGTTGCCTTAATGAAGGGAGAGTGTCCAGGATTAGGGAGGGGAAAAACTTCTTCCTTGGTTAAACTACATAGAAACTATTAAGCTTAGTTCCAATGAAGCCATCTCAGGAAGGACATTGACATCCTGCAAAGTTAGCCGTCTTGAGTATGTGCCATATAAGAACTGATTGAAGGAACTTTAGAAGTTTAGCCTAGAGAGCACAGAAGGGATCTGAGAGCTCTACTTTAGGTACTTGAAGGACTGGCATGTGGACCCAGAATTATACCGATTCTGCATGGCTATATAAGGCAGAAGTAGGTAAAAGAAGGTGGAAACTCCTAGGCAAATTGAGGCTTGTGGTAAGGATAAATTTCCTACCAACTGGAATTGCCCAACGTGGAATAGATTGCTTTGAGAAGTCAAGGTTTCCCCTTTAAGTATAGACTGAATGACCTTCTTCAGGGAATAACTTAAAGTGGATTTCTATGCAGGGATGGGTTGAACTGGATAGTCACTAACATCCCTTCAACTCTGAAGTTCAGAGATTCTATAACAATGGCTGTGTTTATTTTTTCAGCACGGATAAGAATATTTGTGCAAGGTTATCACAGTGGCTAGAGTGCTGGGCTTGGAATCAGGAATACATCTTCATGAGTTCAAATATGGCCTCAGACACTTACTAGCTGAGTGACCCTGGATGAGTCACTTAACCCTGTTTGTCTCAATTTTCTCATTTGTCAAATGAGTTAAAAAATGAAATGAAAAGGCATTCTAGTATTTTTTGGCAAGAAAACCCCAAATGGGGTCACAAAGAATCGGACACAAAACATACAGATATCTATGCTGTGCAGTTTTCAGAGTACATCTGTTTCTGAATAGTGTAAACCATCAATATGTTTGCAAGCAAAGACTGAACATTAGGGCAAATTAACCTAAATGCAACTCAAAAGAAGCCCACCAGCTGTGAAAGGACAAAAAAGCAAAGCTGGTTTGACAAGCTTACACAAGGGAAAAATAATAGAAGGGCACCATCTAGAGGGGGTTAGATTCACATTTTTGAAGGTTCTTAAATTCACTGGACTCCAGATACACAGCAAGCAGAGGAAACATTCATTATGATTTATTTTCTCTGCAATGTGAGAGTGAGGAACACAGAAAAGGAGGAGAAGAAAGGAAGGAGGAAGAGGAAGAGGACCTTCTAAAGATGTAAGGAGAGCGCATGGAATTCTTTTCAAATGATTGAAATCCCATTTTGAAGTTTCACAAAGTTTCCGTGAGATTGTTTCCCTGTTGTTTTTTTCATGACTTCAGTTACTCCAAATAAGGGAAATAGGGTGAGGTAAAATCTGAGGAAAATGTGCTAATGGGATTCAAGCCAAAATAGCTTGACAGTTTTTTAAGTTGTTTGTTTCATCACCTGCACCTCATCAACCATTGTATCTTGAACTCACTTCCTGGAGCCTTAGATACATAAAGGGTTCACACATAACCTGACAATTACACAGTGGCAAAACATATTCAGTTGTCATTAGCATCCAAAAAGAACTATGGCTTCATCTTTGCCATATGTTCTCCTAACAGTCAGCTTAAATTGCTGATTAAGTCTGAAGTCAGCTCTAAATACTGTTAGAAAATGCAGAAAGGTTGGGAAAGGGCAAGTAGCAGAGATGTAGTCAATAATAAATAGTGCAAAACTCAACCATGGTTGTCAACTACCACCTTTAAAGAATCTGCTGATGAGTCACACTACCAAGAAAGCTTCTGCTTCCCTTCCCTTCCCTTCCCTTCTTTCCTTCTCTTCCCTTCTTTTCCCTTCTTTCTTTCCCTTCCCTTCCCTTCTCTTCCTTTTCCTTCCTTTCCCCAATAGGCCTATCGTGTAAAGTCTGTAGTTCTGGACTTCAATGATTCTATAGCACCAATGTCAGTAATTTCTTCAGTGGTACAAGTTTGAACTTATCCAGGTCTTCTCATCCAGTGTGATGTGAGGCCACACTTCTCACGAATCCTCCATAGGTGAGTTCATACAAAGTGTTAAAGTACTTACTCTAGATTTTATTTTGTGCGTTGTTCAGTACACTACATTCCCAGTCAAGCACCTACTATGTACCAGGAACTGAGAAGAGAAAGAAATGGTGGGAAGTCATTACTTTATTAAATTTACATTTAGAGGTTGTGAAGAAGACAGTGTGACAGGAAAGTATGGATAGGTTTTGCCTGCCCATTTGGAAGACATATTCACATTATCAGGAAGATTTCACATCTAAGAAAACAAAAATATCCATAGTGATATACACACCTACCAAATATAATGTAAACTCTCAGGATAGTTTGATTCTTGTCCACATTCGCCTAGTTCTTGGCACTGTGATTGGCAGATGATTGGCACTTCATGAATGAATAAATGAAAATGTACTTATCATTATGTGTCTAGGAGTATACTAAATATTAGGGAAACAAATATGAAAGCAAAAACAACCCTTACCCACAAAAAGAGCTTTCATTCTAATGGAGAGACAACTCACAAAATGGACTTGTAGCTAAAAAGAGACACTTTGTTGTGGAAAGTTAGAAGGATGGTAACCCCATTGAGGCACAATGGCAGCATTTATTAGTTCCACTCAGTTAATACACGCAGAAACTGAGAAAGTGATGTAAGAAAAGAGACATTAAAATTGTAGAAAATGTTAGAATATACTTCTCTTCTTGGCAATTTATTCTGGAGATTGAAAAAGAGAAGAATTTCCATTCATTTTTTGTGGGGAGGAGTGTTGGGGGGAATTATGCTACCTTGATTCAAAGAACTTAAACCAAAAGACTTAAACAGGTGAGAAATTTACACATCAAATGAAATCTCAAAAGCAATGTTTGTCCTAGAGTATGATAAATATTTTTAATTAATGTCTTCTTATGTTGCCTAAATATATAAATGTAGTACAGTAGAAAAAACCCTGTATTAGAATGTAAAAATATGGCATCAAATCCCAGCCCACTAAGCCTTAATTTCTTCATTTGTAATATGTAGTCACTTATATTTATATCAACAGTATGACACATGTAAAGTGTTTTGAAAATTATAAAGTTATAAAATTATAAATGCAAAGTAGTTGTAATAGCAGCACATTGTTGGAAGGGGCAGTCAAGTACAGGACTTCCATGGCTTACCATCTCCAAGAGGTATGTCAAGGTACAGTTACAGCTATCTACCATGCATAATATATTAGTGGGCTATATTCAGAATCGGAGTAATCTCTCTGATAGCTCACAAGTAGAGGGGAACAGCTTACTATAACCAGTTTAGATCCCTCTCACTGAACATTATTTCCACAAAAGACTAGCTAGTCTACCTGCTTATCAAAGTAAGTAGTGAACAAAAATCAAAGAAGCTCTTACAGACTAGAGTAGATATATGACTACATAGGGTGAAGGAACTCTTCCACTTAGGAGCAAGATAAGATTTCAGCTCAAAGAAACAAAGAACGATTTCACTGAGGGGAAGCAGCTTTTAGCAGAGCTTCAGTCAACTACGAGTCAAGGGTTAAAATGGGGGATGGTTTCCCCTCATGTCTGCAGCTCCAGGAGGATTCTCAGTCTGTTACTCAAAAATTTATTCTTACCACTCATCAACTACTTCTCTCAAACTCTCTCCCTGAACTATTCACCTGTACATCCCTGCAAACTCAGTACCTCAGCTTTTCTTTCCTTCCTAGAGCAGATAAACAGATCCTTTACTTATTGTGTATTCATTCATCTACTCTAATCTGTATAACTTCTTCGATTTTTGTCTTCTCCTTACTTTGACTATAAGAAAAGGTCTCTGGATGGTCTTTTGTGTAACCAGCTTTCGATGGGAGCTAGGTGGGTGATAGCAAACTAAGTGTTACCCTCCCCTAGAGATTGATCAGGGAAATGCCTTTTATTCTGAATCCCTTATCACACCCTCAAACTGAAGATATTTCATATGGGGGCAGCTGCATGGCACAGTGGATAGAGTGAATAAAGCACTGAAAGAAAGACGTTTCTGCCTCTTAAGAGGTAGAAAGTGGAGGAAAGCCTGTTTAGCCCTGAAAATCAGCTCAAAGGGATCCCTCAGGCATTTAGGAGTCATGTCTCCTTTCACTTCATAGCACACAGAGTCATAGTCTGTTCCTCAGGAAACTATCCCATCTTAAGAACAGAAAGAATTCTTAGGGATCTTTGGATCCAGCCCCCTCATTTTATATATATTGAGGCACAGAGAATTTAAATGACTTTTCCAAGGTCTCACAGCTAGGAATAAAATGAGATAAATTCTTCCTGATTAAAAGTCCTTCCTGGACTAGAGGAAGCTAAATGGTGCAATGGATATATATAGTCCTAGAACTGGAGTCAGGAAGACTTCAGTAGAACCGAGCTTCAGACATTTGCTAGCTGTGTTTATCTGGACAGGTTATTTAACCTCTCTCTGTCTGTTTCCTCATCTACAAAATTAGGAAAATAATAGCACCCACTTCGAATGGTTGATATGAAAATAAAATGAAAGAATATATAGAGAGTGCTTTGTAGACCTTAAAATGATGTATATATTATTTCTTATTATGATTGTTACATGCTTTCTAGGGTCTCTTCCACCTCTAAATCTACAGATTTATTATATAATTCTGTAATCCCCAAATCACTGAGATGTGATGCACATTTGGCTCCAAACATCTGTACCTGCCCTTGATTTCTGGAGACACTGACACAAGAGGGTGGAGATAACTGTGAAGAATGTTTATTGATAGCCTCCACCAAGCTGTCAGGGAACTGGTACCCTTTTAAGCATCACACACTTGCAACAAAATATCCTTGCCAGCACCTTCCTTAGAAGCTACTTTCTGCTTTCGTTTTGATGGATGTTGTAAAACAAATTATCCTCTTCCGATCAGAACTGTTAGCACTTTCACTGAGTTTGCTCTAACAAGCTGGTAGGCAAGGGAAGTTCCCTCTGAGAATATGGCAGTTTATTCCTTTGTGTTCCTGTTCATTCTTTTACTGCATTTGACAGTAGAATTCCATCTTCCTGACATATCTCCTACCTGCACTTGGCTAATAGTTAATATAGCAAAATCTTGGGCAGAGGAGAGAATTACAGGCTCTAGTAAGCAAGTAGTGGTATCTACATTGTTGCTTCTGCAAGGCCCCTTCAGTTGGTCTAAAGCAATGGCTGTTGGTTTCAGACAAAAAAATAAGGACGTTCTTGATAGTTAAGCTTTGCTATCTAAAAAGAAATTAATTCCAAAATTCACTGGATATTGATGAAAAATTCCATGCATCCTGTCATCCTGTGTAACTACAATTTCTAGAGGCATTGGAAACAGAAAAAGATCTCGAATTAAAAGAGACCTGAGAGTACATCAGAAGTGGACTGGTGCCACATCTTCAACCTCCAGAACCATGTTTACCTCTGGACAATAATTTTTTAGTTGAGGAAGTCTATAGGTAAATATGTTGATTGAACATCTCTCTCTCTTCTGAAATGCAAAATTGCCAAATGAAAAGGGCACATTCCTAAGTAAGAATTTCAATACTTGAAGGATCTGTAATTTTCTTACTATGACTATTCATTCCACCAGTGAACACTTAGTATAAATTGCAAGACTTTGCACAAATCACAAGACCTCTGAGTCTCACTTTTCTCATTTGTAAAATGTGACCTACTTCACACTGATATGGCTGATAATTAGCTCTGTGTAAAAGTGTTAATTAAATATACCTCTGCTAAAAAACACAAATTGACTTACTAAAATGTAAACCTATTTTAATTTATCCTCAGGAACTTATTTCAATACTTCAGCATCAATAGGTCCCTGATTTTCTTATTGTTCTGATCCTGTAGAAGGCCTTCAGAGTTGCTGTGATCCAAAGATTAATCACCCTGTGGTCAATCTGTTGAAACTCTTCAAATATAGATTGTCTTTCCATTGGACAACATTGACTGCTGGACCATTCTGGCACCCTGTTAGCATAGCCCTAAAGAGACCAGGATCATCCACTCACCACGAGGAAGCATCAGAAAACTCTCACTACAACCTGTAACTGATTTACAACAACAAAATGCATGGAGAATAAGAGAATTTGAATGAATAAATGTTCAGTATTACTATCCCCTTGTATGAGATACGCTCATTACAATAGTAATGCTGACAGATAATTATGATGTTAATAATCACAGAAACTAGCATGTTTGCAAAAGCAAATGTGATCTCATTTGATCCTGAGAAGGAAGTGGTGTTACTCTTCCCATTTTCTAAGTGAGAATGCTAGGGCAGACAGAAGTCAAGTGGTTTCATGAACTAGACATGGCTGGATCTGAACTCAGGTCTTCCTGACTTGGAGCCTAGTGCTACATCCACTGCAACATCTAGCTGCTTCCATAAGATGGGAGTAGAAGCACAGGCATAAGTATTGTCATTGAAGAAGACTGTTAGGGGAAAGAAAAGGAAGGGGAGACAGAGCCACCCTGAGAGATAGAGCTTGCACAGAAAACTTTTCACCTTCATCTTACACTCCCAGGAAATCGTTCTTCCTTTGGCCGTGGACATTCAAGAGAGAGAACAGAAAAAGCTAGAGACATAAATAAATGGTCCTTTCTTCGTATCCTCTTGGATGAACACTGAACAAGCACAGAACTTGGGGAAGGCTAGAACTCCTCTATGAAACTGTGGCTCTGGGGATCTACAAACATCTGACACTAATGTTTGCTGTTTCAAAGATTTGTTTTTCTCCCTTAAATAATATTTACCCTTCCTCATAATTCTGGTGAACTTTGTGTTTAAAAATGAAAGTCCATTCTAATAGGGATCATAGGATTGCAGACTTAATGCTGCAAGGTGCCCCAAAGGTCATAGAGTTAAATATCATTGTATACATAGATGAAGAACCTGAGGCTCCAAGGTTGTTTTACTTTGGTCAAACAAGTATCTGAGGCAGGATCTGAACTCAAATCTTCCTGACTTCCCCAAGTCCAATGCTCTTTGCAATGCACCACCAAAAGTTCCATAGAACTGTTCCCTGAATAGAAGCTATGTGTTAAAAAAAAATGATGAAGTTAGGAAAAGGAGATCATTCTGCTAAATGAACTTGGGACTCCTCAGGTCATTACAATCTGACACCAAAGTGACAGTAGTCTATTTAGGAACATTGATAGCTAGATGTTAAGTCTGAGGATGTCTGTCTAGGAAGATTTAGAGAAGAAGAAATAGTAGCAAGAGAGGGGAAATAGTGACCATTTCAGGATAGACAAGAAATGGTGTTATAGTGTAAAGTAATAGAAGGTTGAATTTGGAATCCATTGTCTCTGTGCTCAGATCCAACTTCTGACACTTTGCTAGCTATGGGACCCTGGATAGCTCATTTATCCTTTATGACCCTCAGGAAACTCTCTAGGATAGTCTATTGTGTCAAAGATCGATTGCAATCTGTGCTGTTGGAGGGAATTCTCATACTGTTTGCATATAAAAATTTTACATGAAATATTTGTGGTACTGGGAAAATGTTTGGCAATATCTAAATAAGTGTGATGTATGAAAAGTATTTTTTAATTAACATGTAACAAAAAAACAGTGAGGATAAAGGAAATAAAAACTTTGAAGAGCTAAAGTAGACATGAAAATTTTAATTATTATTGCAAAATTTTTACAAGTCGTTAAGCCCTTTAAAGATATCTATTGAACTCTCATTTTAAAGATGAACAAACTATTCCTCTAAGAGTGGAGCTCACTTACTACAAGATCATTCAATCAGTTTGTTGCTGAGAAGAGGCAAGGTCCTGGTTCTTCTAATTCTCTGCCCAATGTTCTTTCTAATAGGCTTTTGTAATTATAGCTTTTCCCAAGGTTAGCACTCTGAACCCTATGTGCTATTGACTAGCTACATTTAGATCCTTTTAACTTTAACAAAAAAAATTGACTGAGCTTGAATTTGATTCCACTTCCTATCATATTGTCATATGTGGAAATTTTCTGAACAAAATTCTACTTCATCCAATCTAGTCATCTTCTGAGTATTTATGGATACATTAAAAACAAAAATGATGATTTTTAAAATCATAGATTTGCTATTAATCTGTCTATTGTTGTAGAACATTAGCTGATAACATCTTCAGCTATGAAATAGTTTCATAATTCTAATTGCTCAAATATACACGAGAGATTTTCTACATGTTCATTTGTGTTTTTCCCACCTGGATGGTACACAAACTCCATTTCCTTTCAATCTCTTCAAATGGTGCAAAGGATGTTTTATGATGATAATTCTGGTCTGGGCTTAGGAATTTAGTCCTAAATTCCAGGAAATTTGGACATAATTTTGTACAGTTAAGTTTAGAGGGAGTTATCCATAAAAAATGGGATGTTATTGATAAAGTCCTTATGCAACTTTAAATTTTAATACCTTTTGATTGATACGTGACTGGAGCAAACATGCTCAAACTGTTGCTGCTAAGAACCTAAATCTCAAATGCAATTTACAAAGCTATTTCAATGGCTGCAAATGGATGCTTTCAGTGAGTTAGAGCAGATTGAACTAAGTATCATGAAAAATGGCACCTGGGTTAAAGTTTCTTTTCTCTTTAAAGAGAAACTGTATATCATAATAAAACTATGAATTCTGATTTTAGTGCTGTTTACTGGGTTTTTCCCCAGCATTATGTAGCTTTCCAAAGTCATTTGAAATGGCCATTTTTTAAATATCCTATATCAGGACTCTAATTTTATAGAGTCACTTTCATCCATTTGTGAAATGTCTAGTAAATATATGGTGCATGTTTGAGGATTATCCTGAGAGTTAAAATCATATGCTGTGCCCTGCTCTGAATGTCCCCAAATCATTCTCATATTGGGAACCAGTGGAATTCAACAACAACCAGGCATTGCCCTGAGGGAGATGGGCATTTCCTATTCCCCAACCATGATGGCTAGTGTAGGGAGGCCCCAATAAGGGAATATCACTTTTGGAGACAATGGAAGGAATACTCCCAAATGCAGGAGAGATGAGGTTTGTCCTAAGAAAACAAACCTGTTTATCTCCTGACCCAGAAGATAACAACATAATTTATCACTGATTCCATGAATTTTTATATTGGATTCCTTTCCCCACCCACAATCTCTGGAGGACAGACGCTCATTTTTGTTCATAACCCAGAGGGTAAAAAAAATTGTACAAATGTAAGAATATAAAAATATGGCTTGGACTAGACTTGTGATGTCTTTGGTATAGAGAACCCCTGAGGAGGAGATTTTCTCTACCAATACTGGTTGGCATCTTCTGGTACAGTCTTAGAAAGTTGCCTAGGCAGATACTGAGGTGGAGGATTTGTCTGGGGTCACAGAGTCAGCATGTGTTAGAAGTGGGACTCAAAGTCATTTTTCTTTTCTGAGACTGGCTCTCTCAATAAGAAATAGCCAGCAACTGAGTTATACCATATTTCACCTTCATCATCTTCATCCTTTTCCTCACTAAGTTCTAAAGTACAATATCTTGACAATGGAAGAGTTTGTAGCATTATGAACAAGTCTGAGTAAATGATGAGATATTGGAGATTTGATTATATGTGTGATCTCTTGATGCTTCTTAATTTTTTCTCCATGATTAGGAGCCCTTAGAGTACTCTGATGTGGCCCATTGGTGCTATTATACCCTTTATAACAGCAAGTTCATTTTTCTTTACAGAAGATAATGGAAAACATTTTCACTTAAATTTGTCAGCATAATTCTTTCCTCTGGCTACACAAGAAGGGCTTTTTTCTTGCATTTTTAGAGTTCCAAGGCATTGTGGAGCTAACTCCTTGCCCAGCATTCTATCCACTATTCTATTCATGCTATTTATCTTCTTTTCCTTTAGTTATCTGATTAAAAAAACTGGAAAAAAAAAGTAAAACTAATATATCTTTGTCATGGTTGAACTAAGAGTATAATGGACTTGGATATGACCAGTCAAAGAACAGGAATTGGAATAAGCTCAGGAAGATGTCATCGTGAAAGTAGGACTGATGGTTGTAGGTTCTAGAACAAATCTGAGGGTCTAGCACAATTCAAGGATAAAATCCAAAGAAGAGACCAACCAGGAAGTAGCTTAAGTACCATGTAGTTCTAGAACTGAAAACAGGAAAGTGGATGAGATGACTACTAAAGAGTATAGGAAGATAACAGTACAGAAGATCATTAGCAGCTTTTAATCAGAGAAAAAAACATGGAAGTTGAGTGATTTCTCCAAGGTCGCATGGTAGTTATGACAGTTGGGATTTGAAACTGGGTCCTCTGACACCAAATTCATCACTCTATCTACAAAGGAATGAGACTTGATCACAGATGCTAATGAAGCACATAGATCCAAGAAAGGTTGGAAGGAAAAAGGGAGGAAGATACTTGGGTCATATAAATCTTTCCATGATTCTGTGCATTCATCGTATTTGTTTCTCATAACACAGCAATATTATCTCATATTTCTGTTCCACAATTTGTGTGTTCATGTAGCCCCATTCAACAGCTGGTGTGGATGTGACTCTAATACCAGCACACACACTTAGTTCAGGCTCTTTTGGGGGATGAAGTAAGGCATTTGTGAGCAATTGAAAATTAATGAAGGAAGTTTTCTTTGTCCAAACACAGCAACTATATACACAAGGATATAGCATTGCTTCAGCTTTGCTAGACTCAACCTTCCTCACTTCCTCACTGAAATGTGTCTGATCAGCAAATCTACAGGCTACGGGGACTTACGTGGTCTTAGACAACCACCATATCTGACAGACCTGGACGATGCAGCTGGAATTTTTATATGTCTTGATCAAGGGACTGTTTCCAGGATTCTGAGGCCAATCAGGTTACGTGGGGTGTGGGGGATGAAACTGCACCAGGGAGGTACCAGAGAAGCTGAGGATTAAAGAATTTTGTGCGGGTGAGAGGAAACTATGTCAGGGAATCTGGGGCCATTAGAAGGAAAACACATACCATCCCTTGATTGTCCTAAGGATGTTTTAAAATACCTTCACAGTTAAATGCTTCTAACTGGATAGTTAAATGCTTTAATTAAATAGTCTTCCTATCATGGATAGTACTAAGAGAGGAAAAGATAAGAGGGGGGAAGGAAAACAAAAACAGAACAAAAATGAAACAAAAAATGTGGAGAGCAAAAGTTAGAAATTTTGGAAAGACCAGACAAAGCCTCAAGTCTTGTAGAGAATCCTAAAAGAAAACAAACAAACAAATAAAAATATTGAGTAGACTAAAAGCCAATAATCCTTGGGCTTTCTGCTGGACAGTCCTCCTAACAGGGGCAACACTATGGGAAAAAGGAGAAAAAAATGTGGAGAAATACAGAAGTCATAAATTCCAAGTCTTTCTTTCTCCCTCAGTAAAAAAAAGTCTCATGGTCTGGCCCATGTGATATATAAGATACTAGAAAACATTTTTATTGCAGTGACAGTTTTCTAGATTGACAAAGCATGAATGAGTTAATTAAAATCAGTGAAGTACAGCATTCTAAGAGAGTTCTTCAGGAAAACAGGGCAACACTTCAGTATATATGTGTACTTCTAGGAATCAATAACTTAAATGCCAAGCTATATTTTTTTAATATACAGAATTGCTAGAATTTCTCAGCTAGGCAGTTATCCTTTAATTATGGGCAGATGCAAGATGAAGGAAATGAAGAAAATAATACCCCATACAGAAATCTGAAGAGCCAAAAAATTCTTTAAATAGCCAAGAAATTGCAAATATCAGTTATTTACAACTCAGTCAAAATATGTCTTTGTAGTGTCATAACTGATGTCTGAATCAGAGACTGGGAAAGAAATACCTATTTGGGTAAGTTACAGGTGTCCTTTAAGGCATGGGTTCCTATGCAAATTACTCTTTCAACCTATTCTTTATAAATCTCCTGAGAAGGGGAATATTTTGGAATCAATTCCAATTTTGGCCTCATGACATATATGACACAACTATTTGATGCCCCTTTCCAAGTATACATATGTGTACTTATGTAAATACACACAAACTTTTGGGGTTAGAAAAATATTTCCTGTTGGCACATTTCAATAGTGAAAATGTTAAGATGGGAATATGTTAATGTTTTAAAATATAACATTTACAGAAACATTGAAAATAAAATAAGGGTAAGTATGAGGAGATAAGTAATCATATATGGCTATACCATTTGGTAGAACACATTGAAATTTGAGTAATTTCAGTTAAATATTTCTATATTCAGAAGAATATGTTTTGGACAAGTGATTTCCAGGTGAAATTTTACATGTTACCCAAATTAACAGAATCTGACTCCTTCAAATTATCAACAGCAGATTAAAAATGGTCACCACAGTCTTTGCAGGGTTGTGAACCACACATAAGTCTAGTCATCTACTTCCAAATCATACAAAAGAAACCCGTCTGAGAATCTCTGCCCCTGCGTAAGAACTCAGAAAAGGCAGAGTCCCTGGCCAAGGGATTGTGAGGAGCCCTTCCAGGTAGGTCCATGATAGTGGAGCACCCAGCTACACAAAGTAATCAACCCACTATCACTAGGCCACCTCTTTATGTGTTTAAAGAAGAACTGCGAGTTCTATAGACTCTTGTTGGAAAAGAGAGACATTAGGAGAGCAGGAAAGAAGAGGAGAATGTAGAAGAGGAGAGAAAGGAGTAATCACATGAAGACTCTTTAGATCTTACTCTTTCCAAATGCCTGATGCAGAGACTCCTGCTGCAGCAGGCTCTTCATAGTATAAATGAGCAAATAATGGGTCTCTTGCCTATCTCAGAGCAAACTCAGCCCAGCAGGTCCCTATTTCTTTTTTTCTTTCTCTTCTTTCTCTTTCTGCCTCTTGCCATCTGAACTGAGCAACCAGCCTGCTGCCAGGAGGCAGTGCCCCAAGACCCAAGGTGGTTCTCCCACCTCCTTCCTGCCTTCCCAGCTCCTCACATACTTTCTCTCCTTGACTCAGTCCAGCAGGGAATCAACTCAGCAGCTGAGTGACTTGTAAACAAGGGAATAGATTCTCCATCAGTGATAGTTATGGCACATGAAAATTACCTTGGTGGAAGAAATTTTTGAATCAATCACTTTTAAGTCTTAGCTTTCTCTCCCCTGAGGAGATAAGATTATTTTCTTGGTTTCAAAGGTTTTATTTTACACTTTGAGTCTTTCTATTTCTTTTCAATAAATAGCCCTTTTAAAAAGCTAACTGATATTACTAAATTGTCAATGACATTAAGGAGATAGCAATTAATAATTTGGAGTGTTAATCACTGACATTGATAATGTTGAAGAGATATCAATTTATCAACTGGGGCAAATATACTTGTGAGCTAGAGCACTATAAAGGCACATCTGAACCCCTTAGGGTTACCCCTAAAAATCTAGGGGAGAGAAGTAGCAGCCAGCTCTGGGGACCAGATCTGACAGTGAAAGTATAAGTTGGAAGAGTAAGCCAAGAGCCTATATGTTATTTTCACTGGAACTATAATCATTTCTTTCAGCAAAATAAAGCCAGGCTGTTTAGTCAGAGGCCAAAGTCCTAAGAGCACTTTGAATGAATATAGATTAAATACGTTTGAGCTACATTTTTTGTTTCAATATTCTCTGTTATAGAGTTCATTAGTGAGGCCTCAGAATCTCAGAGTTGAAAGGATATGGTTTAGAGTGGTAAGACCAGAATATGACGTATTTTCCTTTATTCTGACAAGTCAGGTTTATCTAACCATTTGACCCTAGATACAATTAATGATCAGGATCCTTGGTCACAGATTTAGAGCTGAAAAGAACCTCAAAAGTCATCTTGTCCAACATCTTCATTTTACAGATAAGAAACTAAGGCTCAGAGATGTTAAGTGTCTTGAGCAAGGTTTCCCAGTTACTGAGGGACATAGAAAGGACTGGAATTTAGGTTCTCTGACTTTAAATCCAGCATATTTTCCCTGCAGCACGCTTCCTCTCCCAGAGAAACAAAACAAGCTGAAAGTTGAGGCATGCAAAGGAGGCCTCACTTATTCTGGGCAAGGTTAACATACCTTTACCATTATGACCCCAGACCTCATACTCACTTACAGGATGAACCTAATGCCAAGGTCTAGACTGTACAGGAGCTAGAGCACCAGACAGCCTAGAGAGGAGCTCCTAGAGAACCAAGATTTGTGAGAGAAGACATACCAGGGAAGACTAATGGGGCATCCCAACAAGCCTTGTTACTTTCCACTCGTTCTCCTGTGAGAAGTAGTAGGTGTTTTTTGGTATGTTAGGATATAGTGACTCTGACATCTTCTCAGTGTTTTACATACAAATGTTGCTGATCTGTGGGGAGGAGAAGTGGAGAAGTAAATGACTGATTCTGGAGCCACAATTGTTTCAGGACTATAAAAAAAGATAAAAGATAGTCTGATAAAGTAGACCCAAAGTTAAGCCAAGAAGGGTCGATGCTGTATGTTCTTATTCCATCTCCCTATCTCTTTCTCTTTTTTTCTTTCCCTCCTTTTCTCTTCCCCTCCTCATGTCTCTTCCTTTTACTGGGCAGAGAGAATATGGGAAAAGGTCTGTCAAAGCTCATAGAATCTTTTCCCACCATTAGTCTGAATCAAGTTGCAAGGCTGCTACTTCTCAACCTGGAAAAATCTTCTTTCTTTTGACTTTTAAAGTGAGCCATATCTCCCATGATGGTTTGCTATTTGTTTGGGAAGCAATGTTCCTTTTCTCATCAAACAGAGCTAAGGTCATTCTGGGATGCTGGTCTTTACTAGGGCTTTCATCCAAAACTTTGATTCCAGTAACAGACACAATATGGTCCTTTGTCAATGTGACTGTTAAAGTTCTCCTTGTCCTCGGTATATCATTCAATAGATGTGCCAAGATCCCCTGAAAGTCCGAGGCTGGTGTTCAAGTTTGCCATTCTGTTTCCTCAAGTTTTAAAAATAATTAAAACAATCCTTTAATTCCTCTCATTCTTCTGTTCTTTAACACATTTCTTTAAATGTAAACCTTTCCTTTAGGGACAGCATGGCCCTAGAAGCAGAGAAAATATATTTCTAGTATTGCTTCTGGCACCAATAGGATATGTGACCATACAAAAAAAATAGATTTTTCTTGTTTTCCTTATCTATGTATTTCCTTATCTTGTAGGTCATTAAAAACTTACATATAATGTTTTTGGGGGGCTCTATATGTTATGAGTAAGACTGTCACATAGTCTGGCCATTTCAGTGCTAAGTCCCTTCAATAGGGTGTAAGATACACCTGCTTTATACTGTCTCCTGATGTAGTGTGTTGTGACCAGATCTGTGGTGAATTTCTAGTATACCAGTCCTCTATCTAGGGATCTGAGGAGAGTAACTTATTCTTATGCTATTTAACTTTTTTATCAATGACTTGGCTGAAGGCATAGACAATGTGTTCAATGAACTGCAGACAATACGTGCCTGACAGCTACACTGGATGGAAAAATTGGGAATCAAAGAAAATCTGGACAGCTGACAGTATTGCTTTGCTAAATTTAACACAGATGTATAGTCTTACATCTAGTTTTAAAATAATAAGCTTTGCAAGAATGAGATTAGGGAGTCATAGCCAGATAGCAGTTCTTTGGACAAAAATCTGGGGTTTTAGGCAGTTACTCAGTAAAGTTCAATAGTGTGATATGGCAGCCTAGAAAGCACATCCTCATTAAGAGAGGCATAGCTTCCAAGAAGTTAGAGGTGAGAGTCCTATTGCACTCTGGCCTAATTGTTCTACACCCAAAGTACATACTTTAGGAAAGATATTGATGAGCTCCAGACTGGCCAGGAGAGTCAATCAAAATGGTTCATATAATAAAAGGGTCATTGGAAGGAACTGGAGATGTTTCTTTTGGAAAAGAAAAGGGTAGGGTATGATACATTTTCATAACTTCAAATATTTGAGAGGTGCGAGAGAGATCAGACTTGCTTTGCCTAATCCCAGAGGGCAGAATGGGGAGCAGTGGATGGAAGTTACAAAGAGACCAATACAGGTAAGAAAAAAGGCTTCCCAGCAATGTGTGCCCCCCTGAAGTGAAAAAGATTACCATGGGAAGAGGCTTATCATCATTCAAAAGTCTTAAGGCAGCAGTTCTCAGACTTTTGGGTCTCAGGACTCCTTTACACTCTTAAAAAATTTTTAAGCCTCTCCCAACAGTTTTTTGTTAATGTAGTTTGTCTTTCAGGGATAAGAGCATTTATCCTGGAAAACCGGCAAATGTTATGTCAGAGCATCATTGATTGTTTTCTTGATTTCTAGACTTAAGAAAGTAATGGAAAAAATGTTAATAAATAGGATTAAACTTGAAAAAATGTGTCATGTGTGCTTCCCTTCCCCTCCACAAGAGTCAATTATTAACATTTACAAACATACCCCCAAATGTTAGGTTTCTTCATGTCAGGATCAGCTCCATTTTTGTCTTTTTACCCCCTGCATGATGGAGGACATAAAACATAGAGGAGATGTTTGATAAGTACATGAGGACAAATGTATTTATTAGGAAGCCAAAACTGGCCACTGTAGTTTCTACTCATTGCTCCTGGATCTTGGGATAACAGTGGCATCCAGGTTGCACACTGAATAGTGCACTTAAATTTTAGTTAGCAAGACTTGAGTTTCAAATCCTGCCTCAGGCACTGGCTAGCTATGTGACCCCCAAAGAAGTTCATTTAACTTTTCTGTGTTAATTTCCTAACCTGTAAAATAAAAATGATACCATCTAACCTACCTCAGGGTGGTTCTGAGGATTCAAGAAGATAACACATATAAAGTGATTTGTAATTATTAAAATCTTGTAAAAATGCTAAACATTAGTGTTCCTATTATAAGATTCTGTATTCCAGCTCATTCTCTGGGCTGGAATTTCCTTATCTATAAAAAGAAAGGGTTGGATTAAGTGAACTTTTAAAATACTATCTCATTCAAAAAGTCTAAGATTATAAACTAGTTATTTCAGGGAATATGTCACAATGGAATAAATGTTTCCTGGATTTAATTGAATTGAAAGAACATTGACCATGGAGTCAGAAGGTCTTGGTTAAAACCTGACTTCATCAAAGGTGTCACATTTAAAAAGTCTCTTCATTTTTCTGAGCCTCACTCTATTCATTGCAAGGTCTTTCAGAGAAAAAAAATGAACTAATGGATGTGAAGTGCTGCATAATTGCAAAACTCATATCATTGCAAGTTATTACTACCATAATGGTTTGATAATTCTATGACATCCAAAACAAAAAAGCAAAATCTGGAATGACTTTTCCTTTCTTTACAGATTGATGTCCTTTAATAAACTGTATCTTGGTTCCATTAACGACAAGATGTTACCTGAATTCTCTAATTTCATTTTTTCTCATGCTTTTAATAAGAAATACATTTAGATTTACTAGATTCTATTTGCCAGATTGAATATTTGTTCCTTTTCTTTTGACATGATTATGTTTATCCGTCTTGTGGTAATTCCCATTTCTCTCTTCTATTTCAGTCGGCATTTAGTTTAGAGTACTTACCGTAGCAGGATTTTGTATTAGACAGACAGGGGTGGAAGAACAGATGACTGGAAAACAACATACACATAAAAGAATTGATTTAAGCATACTAGAATGCAGCATACCAATAACTGCACATTAATAGATTCTGATACAAATGACTCCATGCAGAAGGGTCACCTGAGTTTGGGAGAACTGATAAAGAATATTTTCTCATAAGAACTGAGTTTAAAAAAAAAACTTACATTACCCAATTGCTTATAAGAATAAATTTCCCTTAGTTCCAAAAGCCAATGCAAATCCATGACAAAACACTACTGAGCTGCATATGGTCATTCAGAAAAACACCATGTAATGACTTAGAGAGATTTGTCCTGGCCGATATGCTTAGGAGAAATTCATACAGGAACAGTGTGGGTAGAGTAGATGTTGAGAAACTAGTCCTGAATGCATGTAAAGATATTCTCTACCTACTTCCAATCCAGGAAGGGAGAAAAGTAGGAAGGGAATAAGGAAGGTAAGACTATCCTAATGAGATCAATGTGTATAACCAAATCAAATAGGCAGATTAATATCTTCAAATAATCATTTTTCCTAAACAGATAGCTCATGAATTTGTTGTCTTTCACCACTAAACCATGGAGATTAGTCAAAAGTATTCAGGATAAATCCTAATAACATTTCAGAGTCATTTTTGTTTAAATAGAAGAACTACAGGTCTTTGGAAAAATAGAGGCATGCCACTAACTTGTCCTTTATTAATAGATCATGTGCCCTATTAATAAATGGCTTTATATTCAGAAAAAAATAGAACTACATAAATAATAAAAATGACCAAGTTCTGACCATGTCATTTACTGAGTAAACTGAGGAGAAATGAAAAATTTGGGCATGTGAATATGAAAGATTCAGAGAAACATGGGGAGACAAAAGAACAAATACAGATCAAATTAATAAGACCTTCCCTCCACACAAAAAATACACAATAATTACAATAACGTAAATGAAAACAGCATTATTTAAAATAAACTTCACCAAAACAAACAAACCCACAAAAACTTAGATAAATACAAATAAATACTATGACTAGTCTTGATGCTAGTGGAAAGACAATCAAATATGCCTTCATCTTCTTAGTAGAGTAGGAGGAAGCTCAGATATAGAATGAGGCATATGCCATCAGATTTGATCACTGTGTCAATTACAAAGTGAATAATATTGGGAAATGGCAGTAATATTTTTTTTAAAAACATTAAACAAAAATAACCATGCTAATTTTGGCCCCTTAACATACAATAAACAATTAATTAATTAATTAACAATTAATCTAGCTATAATTACAGATTTTCCTCTGAGCAAAAGCATACTTATAAAGCCTAAAATAGGAGCATATAAAGCTTAATATTATTGTTTCTTGGAAAAACTACTGAAATCATATGCACAATTAAAACTGTCAAACAATGGAGGAAATTGGAGCAAAATATACAATGCAGATAAATGTTCCTTTGTTTTCCTGTATCAAGGATTTCCTCTGTGACAAGGTACAGTTGTCAAACCTTCAGCAGGAGGACTTGCCTTTATTGGAAGAGAAAACAATTGCAATCTGCAGTTTTCTCACTGCTTTACAGATATAGTTCCCATTTGTCACAAAGATAGCTCACAAACTAAAGGAACTTCAACACTCAAAACTGGAAGAGTGACTTCAAAGCTTGTCAAAGGCTCCAGTGGGAAGACACAGAAGCTTAAAAAGGAGTCAACTGGGTAACTCTCAAAAGTCTTAGCCAGAGACTGAACACAGTGGTATTGCTCAGCAGAAATGAAACTTTATATACCCAGTACACAGATATAGTGATTACACCAAACTGTATAAATTCTGCTTTAGGTCAATATGACCTTGGCTCTCTTTGAGGTCAAAGGGAGCTGTTCCAGATTTTGGATTCCATTGCATGTTTTAACAAAGCTCTCATGGTGTTAATTATCATGACAACAAAAAATGTTACTTACAAGTTTTGATTTTTTTTTCTGGATACACGACCAAATAATTCCAGCATCTAATTCAATAGGCAGTTCACTCTAGCATACTAAAAATCTGAAATTGAAGACTACAATTTTAACCTCAAAAGATTTATCTATGTCCATAAAAAATCCTATATATCTAATAAAACAATGTAAAATTAGACTTAGAGACAAAAAATTATATGAATCAAGAGTTAAGTCCACGATATTTTGTTTCCCACTGTTCCTAGGTACTAAACCAAATGGATGGCAGTGAAATTCGAGTTGGGCTTTATCTCTGCTGGGCTGCAGAGGTCTATAATAACATTGACTCTGTTTACAAACATTGGATCTCCACAGCATGTAATCATCTCTTGGTCCAGACCAGATTGTCCACTAAATCTAATTTGATATTTGCTTTTGGCAAGAGATGGTTTTCTTAGTAACTGTTCTGCATGCTGTAGAAGAGGAAAGGAAAAAGGGAGAATTTCAGAAAGGGGAATGGCAAAGAGATTTCCGAAAGGAGGAAAAGGGGAAAGGAAAGAGAAGAAGGAAATTAGGGAAAAGGAGGGGAGAGAGGAAGAGGACAAATTTAACTTTCTTTAACTTTGCTTACTTTCCTGCTACTGATTTTTTAGTTCTGGATAGAGGATTTTCCTTCTTTTAATAGCTCGATGCCACCACACTGCTACTAAAAATCTCCCTACATCTCAAGGGGATTAGTATAAAATTTTTTAAAAGGTGCAGAATATTTTAAGACGCATCAAATGTTGACATACGTGTGTATACAAATATATTTATCTTCATTCTTAGGATTCATTATTTTTCATAATAGTACTTTCCAAAGAAGTGAACATAGAATTATCTCATCCATCCTCCTGTGGTGGGTTGAAGGATATAATATGGCATCAAACAATGGTTAATCCTCTCCCATCTATTCTCTGCTATTCATATTGCTATGTGTTAAATATGCAGCCATGCCAATGAGTAAAAGAGTACCATCCAAAGCAAACATCAAAAGCCTGGAGAGTTTTATTCAAAGAGTTTTTGTTCAATATAACATAACCAACCAACTCATGAAAAAAACTGTTAGTTCATGGAATTCAGCTCTGAAGGACCCAATTCAACTGGGCCTATAAAAACATCTTTTTCAAATGCCAGCTCTTTCAAGAGGCTTTTCGCCTCCTAATTCACCATGTATTTTGAACACAGTCTACTTATATGTGAACACATTGTAATTGTATCCCCGTAGTTAAGCACTTTTGTGTGTCTTTGACCTTTTTGACAGTCTGGTAAAATTTCAGGATGTTTTAGGATAAGACAACAGAGGAAATAAATTATTTGAAATATAGTTATCAAAATACTTTTATTTTTAAAGTTTGTGAACTATCAGTTAGGAACCCTTGAAAAGTTCTTAAGGGCAAGAAATATCTCACTTTTTACATCCCTAATACAGTTCCTGGCACAGAGCAGGAAGTTAACAAATGTTTCACAATAGATTTTTAATTGTTAAAGAGGCAAGTTGCTATCTTTTTGTTTGGCTTAAAAATCTATGCCTCCCTTTCTCCCCAGTTCCCAGATCCTTTGGCCCATCCTAACCACAGCTCATGAGTCCTTATTGACAAATTTTGCTTTTATCACTCAACCACAGAACACACAGTTCCTTACAAAGCCCTTTTAACTAAATAGCAATATAAGTAAATAGAACATTTCTACCCTAAACCTTGAATTTACTCTCCCTCAAGTACATATACACAGTGAGAAGAGTAAACCTTGATAAAAATTGTGTGCTATGTCCACAGGTGAGAAATGCATATGCCCAGGGCAAGCTCCTGCATGGAAGGAAGTGCTTACAGAAAATGAAGGCAATGAGAGGAAAAGCATGGAGAAACTCAAGCCTCCACCTCCACAAAAATTGCTCAGCTCTTCAACTGATGCTGCCACACTGCCATCTGTTAGCTGGACCTGCTCATCTTCAGGTCTAGCTGTGTTTCACCAGACACTGCTCTCCACCACTTCTCTGCCAGGTAATGGCGATTTCTCCAGTTGGACACCAACTCCAGCAATTTTCAGGATCATATAATACCTTGAACAACAACCACTGTGGAGGCAGGGTTTGTATTTCTTTCACAAGATCCTTTAGCTACCTACACCTAAATAGAGGACTATTGGAAAGTCATTGCAGCTACATAATCTTTCCACAGAGTAGAGACTACAATTCTTTCAATGGCTTCAACTAAGGTGCTACCATCAGAGATGACTACGTTGCAACTCAGCCCTCTATCCACTGGACATGCTGTAAGCAGTGATCCTCTCTCCTACAGGGAAAGCTTCTCCTTTTCTCCATAGGCAATCTCAACCAACAATTATGAAGCAATAAGTCTTAAGTTTCTCAGACAACAAAACATCATAAGGCCATAGTTGTGCCTTTTGAAATTTTTCAGAACTGTTAAATGATTCTTCCTTCAACCTCTACTCTGATCTGAATTTTAACTGCTTTACCCTTTGTTATTTGCCCTGGGTCTCCCAATTCAATTGTCACCTCAAAGTCTCATTATAGGCTTGGGCTAAGGTCAATCTCTGCAAGGTTCCATCTTGCACCAAAGTGCAAAAGGATTGAAAGACAGTTGTCAAAGACACTACTCTAACCTTATCCATAGTAGCCTCTCTGTTCTACACAAAATACCAAATGTTGAGAGGGCTAGAGAATGCTAGTGACCTTTGCTGTTCATCCTCTAGAGACACAGGAAGACTATTTTCTTTCTGTAATTTCTCTACGTATTTTGCTGACTTGACAAAGAAGTGCAAGAACCCTATCTGGCCAACCTGAAGCTAATCTCGCAGGCTTATCACACATCACTCTTAGAAGGTCTGACACAAACTTGCCCTCCCACAGAAGATTGTACTTTGTAATTGTAAAATATCTATTGGGAAGGGAAGCACTAACTTAATGAGAAACTAAGACTTCTACAAGAGTGCTAGACCTCACCAGCTTCACAGTGATTCTGTGTTTGTTCTAGCTATCTCAGTATGAATGTTTGCATAAGCTCCTTAAATCAGGAGCCAAGTACCTTGCTCAATAAACTTTTAAAAAGCAATAGCAATGATATCAGTGCTACCTATATGAATTCATTTTTAGCACAATAGGAGGTTATTTCAGATAAGCAGTGTAGAAAGAGATAATAAGTTCTTGAGATTCATCTGAACTGAAGCCTCATTTCACTTCAAGAAAATATAGGATTACAACTCCAATCCAATCTTAAAATGCTTCTGAAATCCTTTATATTGAGGTTATTTTCATATTAACTGTCTACTTGTTCAAGTGTCAAGTCTGCACTGCAAATAGATACCTGATATTAACACAAAAAATAAAAAGACTCAGTTTGTATGATGAATGGTCAAGATTAGCATGCAAATAAATGATCTATGTTATTTAGCAATCATGGGTTTACTCGGGATTTAATATTTGCTTATCATTCCGAGGTGCACTAAGGGGTGCAGATGAAATAAAATAATTGTCAAGCTTTGAAGTTTTCAAAGTAATTTTATACATAATCTCATTTAAGCTTCATGATCTTGTGAACTGGCATTACTATTATTTGGTATTACCACCAGTATTATCTCCATTTTACCTACTGAAGAGACTGCAGTTGAGGGAAATTAAATGATTTATTCACGACTACTATTATATATATATATATATGTGTGTGTGTGTATATATATATATTTATGTATATTATTACTATATTAATATATACTATATACTATATACTATATATATTACTATTATATATATCAGAGGTAGGACTTGAATCCAGGTCTTCCTTACTCTAAGACCAACTCTCAATGCACTATTCTGTCTCCCATTAGGGCAACAAAATGAAATTATTCAATTCACCTCTTTCCAAGTAAAATCATTGCGCCTACATTTCCCTATGGTTTATGAACGGTGGTGCAGCAGCAAATGACTTGTAGGAACTATGACAGAGAATGTGTACCTAGAACCTGCTGCGGACAGACTTTTCATCATGCCTGTTGTCTTTAGAATTGCTGGTAAGTTGTGCACCACGGATATCCCTTAAAGTTAGATTTATATGGTTGAAACATCTTCAGTTCAAGATAGGACAAAAATAACATTCTATTCGGTAATAACCTAAACAAAGCACGCGGCCTCAAATTATCGGTTTCTTCAAATACTCAACTCTCATACTTAACCAATAAGTGTGTTTAATCCTCTCCAACTATTATTCACCTGTATGATTATTCCTGACAATCCCATGACAGAAAAATCTACTCAATTTTTTCTATGCCTATAGGAAAAAAATATTGTGCATCTAGTCCCTTTAGCAGCAGAGTTCTAAAAATTGATGAAAATAATCTTTGGTTGCTTGGATTGTATTAGTATTATTTTTCGCAAATGGTTATATTCCCAAATATAATCTAGTTTTCTGACTCTCAAATACTTAGCTGTCATTAGGATGGCTCATATATGTTGTAGAGGAGAAAACATTCTTTTCCTGAGCCCCCTAGTTGGATGTCCATGATAAGATATGTTTTCTATCCTGAGAGTGGATAATAAATCAAACTACCTTTTTTTCTGAAGCCCAACCAGAGGGAGAGTTTTGCTGGATTCTCTTGCTGTGCTTGTGATTTATTTAATACAGAGTTATTTATGTTTAATGTTTAGATTCATTAATAGAATATCAAAGAAAGTCACAAATTTGTCCCATTTCTAGTCAATCTATAAATGAGTCATGTTAATGAGTAATTTGGCTGTGGGTCAATAGCCAACTTGAATTTGACCTAAACAAGCACTGTCAGTCATCGTTTTTGACACATAAAGCATTCATTTAAATTATGCCACTTTTGTACACTGAGATAAATATCAAGATTTACAATGAATGAACACACATCACGTATTTGATAATATTCAAGGATAAAACAAGCTATCTCATGCCTCCTTTCTAGAAACAGGATTCATGGAGTAAAGAGCACAAGGTAAGCAAGGCCACAAAGATTCAACCAAAAAGACATGTGACAAATCACATTGTAGAAATAAGATAGTAGGAGAAACTGACACCTACAAAATATTAATAGAACCATTATGGTAGAGTGGGAAAAGTTAATAGGGCACCTGGGTCCAAAATTACTCACCACCCATACTGACTGCCTACTACTTTGGCTCAGTCACTTAATCTCCTTGGGATCAGCATCCTCACCTCTATGAAAAGATATAAATAAAATCTGCATAGGTGATCCACACTTATGATATTATGAATTTATCAAAACAGAAATATAACATGGTCAAACTAGAGTTTTAAGGACATATAAAAAATTAATGGCATTTCTTAATAAACCTGACCACACTATTGTCTTTATCTGATTATATAAGTGATTAGGTATGATGGTAATCAGGAAGGTTCTGTGATGACCGTAAAGATTTATTGTTATCGCTGATGATAGTAGAACTGACACACAGGGGGAAATAATACCTCAGTATCTGGTGTTATATAAGCAAGTGGAGTTAATACTTCAGAAGATGAAATGAAGAAGAGTGCCTGGAGAGAACAAAGAACCCACAGAAGAAATCGGCACAAATGATGACAAAACTTTAAAAGCACTGAAGAATGGATGTTGAAGGTGACTCAGAAATGAGACAGTAACAAGAAAAGTGAAAAAATCACAGAAACTACCATTATTACCAGGAGTTCACCAAGAAGACAATACCTCCAAAACTATAGCTTGACTTTCTCATCTCTTAAAAAATAATTCTGTGTACTACACATATTTCTTGAATAAAATACAGGAAGAAAACAGATTTTAAAGATTTTTTTGAGCAGACACATAATCTACTAAAAGATATATTCAACGTGAGAGTTAGCTATGTTAATTGTTTGTCAGTGTTATAAAGCATCTGTTTCAGTAGGGCAAAATACAATCTTAAAATGTCTCCACCAATTGACCCTTTGCATATATTGATATAATGCAGGATTCCTTAATACATTCAATAATAAAGATAACTTTATTTAATGATCCTCTGATTACAAAGTTACATACAAAACACATCCTCCTCCCATTCTTCACAAGGGATCCATGTGTTGGGTTATGTACATCTCATGAGTATTTAAACTAAAAGAAAATGTGAATTAGTATTTGTTAAACATATCTTACATTAATGTTCTAATATTAGCCTAACCCCTTTCTCTGCTAAAGCTTCGATGTGCTAATAAAAATCAAATCTAACAAATGGTAGCTCCGTTTGCCAGATGTTCAAATAAAAGTTATCTTCATTCCCAGCCAACGTTAACTATGATGATGCACAGTACCAATCGTTATGGAAGAACTGTGATGAGAAAAAGAGCACAATTTTATCCTAGAGAAAGTGAATATGTACCATTTGTAACTTGGTACTGGGGAGTTGTGTTCCCTGATCCTTATCTTGGAAGGAGAGTTGTACTTTTACTGGAAGATATCTTATGGCAGAAAAATATTTGCATATGTCATTAGAACCTCTCTGCTGGATTGTCAAATGATTGTATTCTAATCATAAGAGCATTTCCCTCAAACAGCAGTGCTTACAACAGTTAGAGGGCAAAATATTTAAAAGAAGAAAGAGCTTATTTTGTTTTCTCAAATAGTGAGTATATTTTCTTCTTAGTAAATCATATTTGGTGAATATGTTTATTTCTATTGAGGAGGATGAAATAATAGATTAAGCAAGTCTAAAAGTCAGAAGGTTTCATATTTTAAGGAAAGACAAAATGTTACCATTAGCACAATGGTGCTCTTAATTTCCCAGGTTCTGTCACCTATTTTACATGCAAAATTGAATTTCCAATTATCAGACTATACAAATGCACTTAATTTTTGTTTTTCCTAAATATTTTTTAAGTGTCCTAAGAATGGTCATAAAAACTTAAGTGAGGAGGTAGAGCCAAGTTGGTGGAGTAGAAGCACTTACCTGCTGGAGCTCTCCCCCTAAAACCCCTGAAATATCTGTAAAAAATGACTCTAAACAAATTCTAGAACAGCAGGAGTCATAAAATGACAGAGTGAAACAGATTTCCAGCTGAAGACAACCTGGAAGGCATGCAGGAAGAGTCTATCACTCATGAGCAGAGTGGAGCACAGCCCAACATGGGTCATGCTGGCACAGACTGGATTGGAGCAGGTTTCAGGGCACAAAATCATGGGCAGATGCTGTGATTTCTAGATATCTCAACCCACAAATGCCAAAGACAGGTTTAAAGGTCAGTAAGAAAGTTCTTGCACCTGGGTGATAGAGGAAATAGTCTGACCCACAGTCCCAACCCAGGGCTGCTGCAGTCACTGCCACAACAGCAGGCACTTCTGAAACTCTCAGCCTACATACCCTGGGGGAATTGAGCTGGTGAACTGGGTCTTAGTCCTGACTGGTGCTCCTGGGGTGAAGAGGAGGGCTGGCACGGTGGAGCTGGTGGTGGCTGTGAAGAGGGAATCCTACTTGCAATTCCAGACATAAAAAACTGCTTTTGATTTATCACAGACCAGAGTACAGACCAGGAGAGGAGCAAACATTTCTCCCTTGACTATGCTGCTTTCAAGGAACTGAAAACTTACAGGTCTCTAGAGATATCTTGGAGAATAGCTGCAGAAAACCTCTGAAGCCTGATGTAGTATATCCTGCACTTGACAAAGGACTCAGAAGTCAATTAATTGGCTAGTTAAATGCCCAGAAAGGGGAAAAACCTTTCTTGGTGAAAAGGTATTTTCTTCCATCCTTGCAGATGAGGAAGAGCAAAGCATACAATCAAGAGAAGCAAAACATAAAACTGGAGGGAGACAGCAAGCTCAAGACTTCTGCATACACAGCCTCCAAAAAATGTTCAATGGTCTCAGGCCATGGAAGAGCTCAAAAATAATTTTGAAAATCAAGTAAGAGAAGTGGAGAAAAAATTGGGAAGAGAAAGGAGAGAGATGCAAGAAAATCATGAAAAACGAGTCAACAGCTTGCTAAAGGAGACCTAAAAAAACACTGAAGAAAATTACATCTTTAAAAAAAGACTAACCCAAATGGCAAGAGGCTCAAAAAGCAAATGAGGAGAAGAATGCTTTGAAAAGCAGAATTGGAGTAGTGGAACCAAGATGGCAGAGTAAGAGCAACTACTCACTTAAGCTCTGAGACAAACTCCTTCAGATACCTCTAAAAAGAGAATCTGAACAAATTTTAGAGTGACAGAATCCAATAGGAGACAGTGTAGCAGATTTCCAACCCAGGACAGACTGGAAGGTCAATGGGAGGGATCTGTTGCACAGGGACGGAGGAGCACAGAGGGCACAGGCTGTATCAGCACCTACCCCACCATAGCAAAGCTGAGTGGTCTGAAACAGTGATAGCACTGCGGAATCTCAAACATATCAGCCCAGGATGAGAGTCCAGTGGAACCGAGTAAGAGAGAACCACAGAACCCTAGGTAACTGCAGCAGCATCTCCTGAGAATATCAGCCCACAGATTTAATGTCTATAAATCACCTACTTGAACTTCCAGGGACCAAGATGGAAGTCATCAGTAAATGCTCTACCCCTCCCCCTAATGGACCTTGAAAAACCCAGAGAATATTTCCCCAGAAAAAATTTCTGGGAACAGTGAGATCAGCTAAAGGGGTAAACAGTCTCTTAAGCCATAAGGCTAGAAAAAACACAAAAGGGAGTCACTCTTGCTGTGGCTGCAGGAGACCAGTACAGGACTGGAGCTGTCCTAGACAGCCCCACCTCAATGAATCTGGAGGAGATCCTGAGTCCAGGGGGTGGGGGGTGAAGTCTGTAATCATCAACACTAGGACCTCAGGCCTTCCGTCAGGGGAATCAGGAAAACACTAGTGCAAACAGGGTTTACCAAGTACTGAGCTTACCTGTGCTCAAGAGAAGAGACCTCCTGTGACCAGACCACCTCTCCCCAACACTTAATGCAGCTAGCTCCAGGGTAGCTCCAGGAAAATTCAAAAAGACTTCACCTGGCCTCTGATTTGGCACACCAACCAGCTCAGCACCAGGCAAGCTACAGCATTGTAGCTTCCAGCTGAAAGAGCCAGAGGCCACAATACACAAACCTCAAGTTCTAAGAACAAGAACCATGGGACAGAGCCCACTGTGCCCTAGAAGCACAGATCCACTTTATTTTTTTTTTACTCTTCACATTTGTTTTTATTATATCTATTTAACTATGAACCCATACTAAAAAACCATATTTAATATTAGTGTTATATAATACTGTTGTATAATTATTTAAAGGTCTTGAGACCTGGAGTAGTTTCTAAAGGGTCCATCATGTAGGTTGTTGTTGTCCTTCATTCTTGAAGAGGATCAAAATGAGATCACTATGTTGAGAACAAGATATGGTTTATCTGACTGTGATCAAACCAATACAAACTTAGAAGTCTCTATCACAGGCCAGGCACAAATATTCTACATAAACATTTGGAGTAGAGATGTCTCTAAATTTGTGTATCTTATATTTTTTTAGCTGCTTCAATTCTACTTTGTACATATAGCACAGCACCTTTTTTTGGGTGAGCACACCATACTGGACAGCTCTGTGTCTCCGATGTTTTGCAATCAATTCCCAAGTACAATGTCCTTCTAATGTTTCTTCTGACTTCCATATGACAACTCTGTAAAATAGTCTTTTAGGCAAATGCACATTTTGCATTTGAATAATGTAGTCAACCCATCAGTTGTGCTCTCTGCAATACAGTCTAAATGCTTGGCAGTTTATCTTAAGAAACATAATGAGTTGAAACAGGTTAACAACATATACCAAAAAACGGACTTCAATAATTGCAAAACATTTCATCAGAAAAATATACAACAGAAAGAAAAAATGGGCTTGTCACATGGCAAAACTAACGATGAAAGCCCAAGTTTTCCACTAGTAATATACATATGTCAAAAGACATCAAGGAAGTCTTCTAGCTCTTTAGCTATATCCCTGATGGTAAATTTGTGAGAGAATATTCACAAAAAACCACATAGGATGAACAGTAATGGACCAGTTGTGATATTCAACATTGAGAGAGAAATCGCAGAAAGAGAAATCATAGATGTATTTCTCTATACTTGAATTGTGTGCACACAAAATATAGATAAGAAGTAATGACATTAGGAATCCTGGAACACTGTGGTGAATTTGATGTCCTCAAAATACTGTGATAAATTTGAAATCCTCAATATCCCTGAGACTTGGTAAGATGGAAATCATGAAAAGAATGTGACTTACAAAGAAATATTGTACTTTATTCCATAGGAATAACAGAAAAAGGGTATGTAATAATTTCTTCAAACTCCCATAAACCTATATCTCTAGCTACCTCAATGACATGTTTTACATACCAATCAAATATCTCTCACACATCAAAATCTTCTTTTATTTCCAAAATTTATTTACTTATTTTTAGTTTTTAACACTCATTTCCACAAAATTTTGAGTTCCAAATTTTCTCCTCATCTCACCCCTCCCCCATCCCAAGACACTGCGCATTCTAATTACCTCTTCCCCCAACCTGCCTTCCCTTCTATCACACCCTGCCCTTCCGTTATCCCCATCTTCTCTCTTCTCTTGTGGAGAAAGATAGATATATACCCCATTGCCTACGTTTCTTATTTCCCAGTTACATGCAAAAACAATTCTCAACATTCGTTCCTAAAATTTTGAATTCCAACTTCTCTCCCTTCCTCCCTCCCCACCCATCCCCAATGAGAAGGCAAGCAATTTAATATAGGCTATATATGTGTAGTTTTGCTAAAGAATTCCATAATAGTCATGTTGTGAAAGATTACCTATATTTTCCTCCATCCTATCTTGCCCCCTCATTTATTCTATTCTCTCTTTTGACCTTATCCCTCCCCAAAACTGTTTACTTCTAATTATCCCCCTCCTCTCATTTGCCCTCCCTTCTATCATCCCCCCACATCCCACTTTTCCCTTTCTCCACTGCTATCCTGTGGTGTAAGATAGATTTTCACACCAAATTGAGTGTGTGTGCTGTTCCCTCCTTAAGTCAAATGTGATGATAACAAGCTTCACTTTTCCCTTCTCACCTTCCCCTTTTCCCTTCCATTGAAAAAACTTTCTCTTGCCTTTTTTATGAGAGATAATTTGTCCCTATTTCATTTCTCCCTTTCTCCTCTCAATATATTCCTCTCTCACCTCTTAATTTTATTTATTTAGATATCATCTCTTCCTGTTCAAATCACCATGTGCCCTCTGGCTATATATGTGTTCATAATCCCTCCAACTACCCAAATACTGAGAAAAGTTTCAAGTTACAAATATCATCTTTCCATGCTGGAATATAAATAGTTCAACTTTAGTAAGTCCCTTATGATCTCTCCTTCCCGTTTACCTTTTCATGCTTCTCTTGACTCTTGTGTTTGAAAGTCAAATTTTCTATTCAGCTCTGGTCTTTTCATCAAAAATGATTGAAAGACCTCTATTTCATTGAATAACCATTTTTTACTTGAAGTATTATACTTAGTTTTGCTTGGTAGGTGATTCTTGGTTTTAGTCCGAGTTCCTTTGACTTCTGGAATATCATATTTCAAGCCAGATCCTGTGCTATCCTTATTGTATTTCCATAATACTCATATTGTTTCTTTCTGCCTGCTACCAATATTTTCTCCCTGACCTGGGAACTCTGGAATTAAGCTACAATATTCCTAGGAGTTTTCTTTTCAGATCTCTTTTAGGAGGCGATCAGTGAATTCTTTTAATATTAATTTTACTCTCTGCTCCCAGAATATCAGTGCAGTTTTCTTTGTTAATTTGATAAAAGATGATGTCGAGGCTCTTTTTTGATCATAGAATTCAGGTAGTGCTACAATTTTTAAATTGTCTTTCCTGGATCTATTCTCAAGGTCAATTGTTTTTTCAATGAGATATTTTACATTATCTTTTAGTTTTTCATTCTTTTGCTTTTGTTTTGTAATTTCTTGGTTTCTCATAAAGTCATTGGCATCCATCTGCTCTATTCTAACTTTTAAAGAACTATTATCTTCAGTGAGCTTTTGAACCTCCTTTTCCATTTGGCTAATTCTGCTCGTTAACAGCATTCTTCTCCTCATTGGATTTTTGGGCATCTTTTGCCATTTGAGTTAGTCTATTTTTAAGGTGTTAATTTCTTCAGCATTTTTGGGTCTCCTTTAGCAAGCTGTTGACTTGCTTTTCATGATATTCTTACATTGCTCTCATTTCTCTTCCCAATTTTTCCTCCACCTCTCTTACTTTATTTTAAAAATGTTTTTTGAGCTCTTCCATTGCCTGAGATCATTGCATATTTATTATGGAGGGTTTTTTAAAGCAGAAGCCTTGACTTTTAGGTCTTCAGAGGAAGACCTAAATTGTTCTTCTTCCACCAAAAGGATGGAAGAAAATACCTGCTCACCAAAAAGTAACCCTTTGTTGTCTTATTCTTTTTCCCTTTGGAAGGGGGGTAGGCATTTCCTCAGCCAGTACTTGACTTTTGAGTTCTTTGACAAGGTGAGGGAATACTCTGCTGGCCTGGAAGTCCTCAGTTCCTCCAAGGTGGCACAATCAAGGAAGAGGAGCTTATATCTCTCCTGTCCTACACTCATATCTGTGAATAGGATTCCCTCTCCAGAGCCTCCACTATACACCATGCCAGCCATCACTCCTCCTCATCCCAGGGCCCCCACTGAGGGCTGAGATTCAGATCAGCTGGTCAGTTTCCCCAGAGACTTTAGGCTTTAAATGCCAGTAAAAGGATGATCATCATGAGCAAAAATAAAACTGGAAAGGATAAGACCACAGAATCTTTCTATGGATACAATTACCAAAATGCAGTACCAAAGAGGTTGTTAGCATTAAGACTGTACTGCCATCTGAAACTTCAGAAAGGAATATGAACTGGCCTCAAGCCCAAAGAACATTCTTAGAAGAATTCAAGAAGGATTGTAAAAGCCAAATTAGGGAAATAGAAGAAAAACTAGCCAATGATTTTTAAAAATACTAAAAAAGAAATAACAGCAGAATTTAAAAGGAAAATTGGACTAACAGAAAAGGAAGCACCAAACCTAACTGGAAAAATTGAATGAATGGAAGAGGAAGTACAAAAACTAAGTGGAGAAAACAACACTCTAGGGGGCAGAGCCAAGATGGCAGAGTAGAAAGACTCACATATGCTAGCTCTGAACCCACAGCCCATGGATCTCCTGTAAAAAGGACTCCCAATAAATTCTAGAGAAGGGGAAGTCTTGCAGAAACAGAGTGAAGGAGATTTCTGTTCCAGAGAGCTCTGAAAAACTGAACCCAAAGGTCCATCGCACACCAAACAGGAGCGGAGCCCAGCCCTGCCTTGGCCATGTGGTACTGAGAGGTGCGAGCAGATCCGAGCAGGCTTCAAGGACAGAATCTCCAGCAGCCGTGAAGGTCCCTCCACCCACAGATGCACAGGTCACTAAGAGAGATGTCTGGACGGGCAGGAAGGGGAGCAGGGTGTTTCCGAGGCTCAGGCCCCCTCGCGAGGCAGTGGCAGAGGCAGCAGCAGAGGCAGAGGCAGCCAGAGGCTCCCAGAGCAGGCAGGACCTTGGCAGGAGCTCCATTACAGAAGGTCTCTACATAAACTCCCTGAGGGAACTGAGCCCGGTAGGTGGCCCTGCCCCCACCTGAGAACATGATTTAATCTTACCCTGAATAGCAGCCAGCCAGCCGCCAAAAGCCCTGAGGCTGGAGAGCAACATTTGAATCTCAGAACCCAAGCTCTAGCTGGGCGGATCTAGACAGTGTGGAGAGGAATCTCAGAAGTCAACTAACTGCCTGGGAAAATGCACAGAAAAGGGAAAAAAATAAGACCATAGAAGGTTACTTTCTTGGGGAACAGATGATCCTGCCCTTCCTCTCCGATGAGGAAGAACAATGCTTACCATCAGGTAAAGACATAAGAGTTCAGGCCTCTGTATCCCAAACATCTGAAATAGATATCCAATGGGCTCAGGCCATGGAAGAGCTCAAAAAGGATTTTGAAAATCAAGTCAGACAGGTGGAGGAAAAACTGGGAAGAGAAATTAGAGAGACACAAGAAAAGCATGAAAAACAGGTCAATACCTTGATAAAGGAGACCAAAAAATGCTGAAGAAAATAAAACCTTGAAAAATAGGCTAACTCAATTGACAAAAGAGGTTCAAAAAGCCAATGAGGAAAAGAATGCTTTCAAAAGCAGAATTAGTCAAATAGAAAAAGAGGTTCAAAAGCTCACTGAAGAAAATAGTTCTCTCAAAATGAGAATGGAACAGATGGAGGCCAAAGACTTTATGAGAAACCAAGAAATCACAAAAC
>CM053772.1:148806684-148847047 GCA_028658325.1 Potorous gilbertii
TGAAAACCTATCTTACAATACAGGAAAGTGAAGGAGAAGGAGATAAGCAGGGTGGGGGGAGGGTGATGGAAGGTAGGGCAATGGGAGGAGGGAGCAATTTGAAGTCAACACTCTTGGGGAGGGACAGGACCAAAAGAGAGAATAGCAGCAATGGGGAGCAGGATAGGATGGAGGGAAATATAGCTAGTCTTACACAACATGACTGTTATCGAAGTCATTTACAAAACTACACAGATATGGCCTATATTGAATTGCCTGCCTTCCTAAAGGGAATGGGTGGGGAGGGAGTGATGGGGAGAAGTTGGAACTCAAAGTTTTAGGAACAACTGTTGAGTATTGTTCTTGCTACTAGGAAATAAGAAATACAGGTAATGCGGAATAGAAAGTTTTCTGGCCCTACAGGACAAAAAAAGAAGATGGGGACAAGAGAAGGGAGGGATGATAGAAGAGAGGGTAGATTGGTGAAAGGGGAAATTAGAATGCTCAGTGTACTGGGGTGGGGGGAGGGGACAAATGGGGAGAAAATTTTGGAACCCAAAATTTTGTGAAAATGAAGGTAAAAAGTTAAATAAATACATTTATATTAAAATAAAAAATAAAAAAAGAAAGAAAACAGCACTCTAAATGGAACAATTGGACCAGTGGAAAAGGAGATGCAAGAATTAACTAAAGAAAACAATTTACTACAAATTAGATTTGGGAAACTAGAAGCTAATGACTCTATGAGACATCAAGAATCAGTCAAAAAGAATGTAAAGAATGAAAAGATAGAATAAAATGCAAAATATCTCAGTGGAAAAACAACTGACCTGGGAAATAGATCCAGGAGAGAAAATTTAAGAATTATTGATCTACAAGAAGGTCATGACGAAAAAAAGATCCTGGATAGTATCTTCAAAGAAATCATCAAGGAAACCTGCACAGAGGTCCTAGAGGCAGAAGGCAAATTATTCAGTGAGAGAATGCACCATTCACCTGCTGAAAGATATCCCAAAATGAAAATATCAAGGAATATTGTTGCCAAATCCCAGAACTCTCAAGTGAAGGAGAAAATACTGCAGGCAGCCAGAAAGAAACAATTCAGATATCAAGGAGCTACAATCAAAATCACAGAAGACACTGAAGCTTTTACATTAAAGGATGGGAGGGATTGGAATAAGATATTCCATAAGACAAAGCTGGGACTACAACCAAGGATCAATTATCTAGGAAAATTGAGCATAATATTTCAGGCAAGGAGATGGACATTCAATGTAATAAGGGATTTCCAGACCTTCCTGATGAAAAATTCAATAGAAAATTTGCTCTTCAAACACAAGTCTCAAGAGAGAAATATAAAGGTAAACAGGGTGGAAAAAGATAATATTCAATAAGGGCAAATTGTTTACATCCTCATAAGAGAAGACAGTACTTGTTAATCTTGAAGATTTTATATTTATTATGATATATAAAAGAGATATCCATAGATGGAGGGAGTGGGTATGAATTAAATGATATGATGATAAATATGTGATTTAAGGTTGCAAAGGAATTATAACAGGAAATGTGAAAAGCAGGAGGCAGAAAAACATAAACTGCATCACAGGAAAAGGCACAAAATCATATTACAGTAGAGGAAAAGAGTGGAAGGAGATGAGTATTGTTTGAGATTCACTCTCATCTGATTTGGTTCAGGAGTGAACAAGAAACTCAGTTAAGTATAGAAATTTAACTACCTCTATGGAAAGTAGGAGGGGAGAGGGGAAATAAAAGGGAGGAGAAGCTAAAAGGGAGAGAAGAAGTAGTAAAGGGAAAGGGGAGTATAAGAGGGGCTGAAAAGAGGGAGGGAAGACTGAGGGAGATGGTGGTCAAAAATTAAAACTGCATCGTGGAGAGGGAGAACTAAAACATAAATGGGTGGACAGAGGATGGAGGGAAAGACACATATTAATCATAATTGTGAATGTGAATAGGATGAACTCTCCCATAAAATAAAGTGGATAGCAGAATGGATTGAAAATCATAATTCAACAATATGTTATTTACAAGAAACACATTTGAAACAGGGAGATAACACACAAGGAAAAAGTAAAAGATTGGAGCAGAATATATTGTGATTCCGCTGATGTAAATAAACAGGGGTAGCAATTGTAATCTCAGACAAAGCAAAAGTAGAAATTATCTAATCAAAAGAGATAAGGACGAAAATTATATCCTGCTAAAAGGTACCCTAGAAAATGAAGCAATATCATTACTAAACATGTATACTCCAAGTAGTATAGCATCCAGATTCTTAGAGGAGAAGTTAAGGGAGTTACAGAAAGAAATAGACATCAAAATTCTGCTAGTGGGGGACCTCAAACTCCCCCTCTCTGAATTTAATAAATCTTACCTCAAAATAAACAAGAAAAAAGTTAAGGAGGTGAATAAAACTCTGCTTAAGGTAGATATGAGAGATCTCAGGAGAAAAGTGAATGGGGATAGAAAGCAATATATCTTTTTCTCTTTGATACATTGAAGCGCTGAGACAATACAAAAATTGATCATGTAGTAGGAAATAAAAACCTCAGAATCCAGTGAAGAAAGGCAGGCATAGTCAATGTATCATTCTCAGATCATAATGCAATAAAAATGATATGTAATAAAAGGTTATGGAAAGATAAATTAAAAACTAATTGGAAGCTAAATAATCTAATCCTAAAGAAGGAGAAAGTTAAACAACAAACCATAGAAACAATCAACAACTTCATTCAGGAGAATGACAGGATTAAAACAACCTGCAAAAACTTATGGGATACTCCAAAAGCAATTCATAGGGGAAGTTTTATATCATTGAATGCCTACATGAATAAAATAGAGAAAGAGGAGATCAATGAATTGGGTATGCAGATGAAAAAACTAGGAAAAGAACCAATTGAAAATCCCCAAGTCAATACCAAATTAGAAATATTGAAAAAAAAGGAGAGATTATTAAAAATGAAATTAAGAAAACTATTGAACTAATAAATAAAAGTAAGAGTTGCTTTTATGAAAAAACTAATAAAATTGATAAACCCTTGTCCAATTTGATTTAAAAAAAGAAAGAAGGATATCAAATTAACAATGTCAAAAATGACATGAAGAAGAAATTAAAACAATAATTAACAATTACTTTGCCCAACTGTATGTCCATAAATTCAACAGTCTAAATGAGATAGATGAAAATTTTAAAAAATATAAATTGCCCAGATTAACAGAAGAGAAAGTTGAGTATTAAAATAACTGCATCTCAGGAAAAGAAATTGAACAAGCTATCAATGAACTCCCTAGGGAAAAAAAATCTCCAGGGTCAGATAGATTTACAATTGAGTTCTATCAAACATTTAAAGAACAGTTAATTCCAATACTATTAGACTATTTTATAAAACTGTCAAAGAAAGAGTCCTATCAAATTCTTTTTATGACACAAATATGGTTCTTATACCTTAACCAGGAAGAGCCAAAACAGAGAAAGAAAATTATAGACCAATTTCTTTAATGAATATAGGTGCAAAAATTTCAAGTAAGATATTAGCAAAAATAATACAGCAACTTTTCTCAAGAATACTACATATGAACAGGTAGAATTTAAGCCAGGAATGGCAGCATTGGTTCAATATTAGAAAAATTATTAGCATTATTGATCATATCAACAACAAAACTAAGAAAAACCACATGATTATCTCAATAGATGCATAAAAAGCTTTTGAAAAAATGCAATACACATTACTATTGAAAACAATGGAAAGCATAGGAATAAATGGAACTTTTCACAAAATAATAAGCAGTATCTACCTAAAACCATTAGCAAGCATTATATACAATGGGGACAAGTTAGATGCATTTCCAACAAGATCAGGGGTGAAACAAGGATGTCCATTATCACCACTGTTATTCAATATGGTATTAGAAATACTAGCTATAGCAATAAGAGAAGAAAAAGAAATTGAAGCAATTAGAATATGCAAAGAAGAAACTAAGTTATCAGTCTTTGCAGATGATATGATGATATACTTAGAAAATCTGAGATAATCAAGTAAAAAACTACTTGAAATAATAAATAACTTTGGCAAAATTGCAGTTTACCAAATAAACCCACATAAATCTTCTGCACTTCTACATATTACTAACAAAGCCCAAAAGCAAGAGATAGAAAGAGAAATTCCATTTAAAGGTACGGTAGGCATTATAAAATGTCTGAGAGTCTACATGCCAAAACAAACCCAGGAGCTGTATGAACACAATTACAAAACACTTTTTGCACAAATAAAGTCAGATCTAAGTAACTGGGAAAGTATCAGTTGCTCATGGTTTGGCCAAGATAATATAATAAAACTGACAATTCTACCTGAATTAATTTACTTATTTAGTGCCATTTCAATCAAACCATCAGATAACATTATTTTTAGAACTAGAAAAAAGAATATCAAAATTCATCTGAAAGAACAAAAGGTCCAGAACATCAAGGAAACTAATGAAAAGAAATGCTATGGAAGGTGGCTTAGCTCTACCAGATCTCAAACCATTTTATAAAGCAGCAATTATCAAAACCACTTGGTACTGGCTAAGAAACAGAAGGGTAGATCAGTGGAATAGGTTAGGTACTCAAGACACAGTAGTCAATGTACTGTTTGAGAAACCCAAGGATCCCAGCTTCTGTAATATGAACTCACTATTTGACAAAAATTACTGGGAAAACTGGATATAGTATGGTGGAAACTAGGCATAGATCAATGCCTGACACTGTATACAAGAATAAAATCCAAATGGGTACAAGATCTAGGTATAAAGATTGATAGAACAAACAAATTAGTGGAACAAGGAATAGTGTATTTATCAGATTTATGGAGAACATAAGAATTTTTGACTAACCAAGAGATTGAAAGCATTATGAAGTGCAAAATGGATGTTAATTACATTAAGCTTTTACATAATACATAAAACTTTTTGCACAATCAAACCCAATGCAACCAATAGGAATCAGAAACTGCAAAAGAATTTTTGCAACAAGTGTCTGTGATAAAGGTCTCATTTCTAAAACACATAGAAAACTCAATCAAATGTACAAGAATACAAGTCATCCCCCAACTGATAAATGGTCAAAGGATATGAACAGGCAGTTTTCAGAGGAAAAAATTAAAGCTGTCTATAGTCATATGAAAAAATGCTCTAAGTCACTATTGATTTATGCAATAAATAAATAAATGAAGAGAGATTCAAATCAAAACAACTCTATGATACCACAATACCACTCTGCTAACATGACAAAAAAGGAAAATGATAAATGTTGGAGAAGATGTGGGAGAGTTGGAACACTAATTCATTGTTGGTGGAGCTCTGAGCTGATCCAGCCATTCTGGAGAGCAATTTTGAGCTATGCTTAAAGGGCTACAAAAATCTGCATACCCTTGGACCCAACAATATTGCTTCTAGGATTGTACCCCAAAGAGATCAGAAAAATGGGAAAGAGTCCCACGTGTACAAAAATACTTATAGCAGCTCTCTTTGTGGTGGCCAAGAACTGGAAATTAAGGGGATGACCATCAATTAGGGAATGGATGAACAAGTTGTGGTATGTGTATGTAATAGAATGCTATTATGCTATAAGAAATGATGAATGGGAAGACTTCAGAGAAGCCTGGAAGGACCTAAATGATTTTATGCTGAGTGAAAGGAGCAGAATCAGGAGAACTTCGCACGCAGCAGCCACAGAGTGCAAAGAATTTTTCTGGTAGGCTTAGCCCTTCACAGCAATGCAAGGACCTAAAAAAATTCTCAATAGACTCTTGAGGAAAAATGCCTTCCACATCTAGAGAAAGAACATTGGAATTGGATTGCAAAATAAAGTAGACTATTTTCTCTTGTATCATGTTTTGTTTTGTTTTCAGGGTTTCTCCCATTCATTTTAAATCTTCTATGCAACTTGGCTAAGGTGAAAATGTATTTAATAAGAATTTATGTGTAGAAACTATAAAAGACTGCACACTGTCTCAGGGAAAGAGTAGGAAGAGAGGTGTGAAGGAAGGGGGAGAGAGGGGGAGAAAATCTAAGATATATGGAAGTGATTGTAGAAAACTGAAAACAAATTAATTAATTATTTTTTAAAAAATGCAGAATTGACCAAATGAAAACATAGGTCCAAAACCTCACTGAAGAAAATAATTCTTTAATAATTAAAATGGATCAGATGGAAAGTAATCACTTTATGAGAAATTGAGAAATTATAAAACAAAACCAAATGAATGAAAAAATAGAAGACAGTGTAAAAACAACTGACCTGGAAAATAGATCCAAGACAGACAATTTAAAAATGATTGGTCTACCTGAAAACCATGATCAAAAAAGAGCCTAGAAATCATCTTCCAAGAAATTATCCAGAAAAACTGCCCCAATATTCTGGAACAAGAGGGTAAAATAGAAATGGAAATGATTCACCAATCACCTGCAAAAGGAAAACTCCTTGGAATATTGTAGCCAAATTCCAGAATTCCCAGGTCAAGGAGCAAATATTAAAAGCATCCAGAAAGAAGTAATTCAACTATTGTGGAAATACAATTAGGATAGGAGCTTCTACACTAAGGAATCAAAGGGCTTGGAATATGATATTCCAAAGGTCAAAGGAGATAGAATGAAAACCAAGAATTGCCTATCCAGCAAAACTGAGTATAATAGTTCAGGGGGGAAATGGAATTTCAATGAAATAGAGGACTTCCAAGCATTCTTGTTGAAAAGACCAGGGCTGAATAAAAAAATCTGACTTTTAAATACAATAAAAACATATGAATAGGTAAACAGGAAAGGGAAGACGTAAGGATCTTATTATAGTTGACTGTTTACATTTCTACATGGAAAGATGATATGTGTAACTCATGAGACTTTTTTCAGTATTAGGGTAGTTAGAGGGAATATATGTGTGTTTGTGTGTGTGTATGTGTGTGCATACAAATATATGTAGACGTGTATGGTTATGTAGGTATGTGTATATTACATATGTGCAGGTATACATATATGTATATAGATACATGTGTGCATGTATTTGTGTGTATATATATATATATATCTATATATACATAGACAGAGGGCTCAGGTTGAGCTGAATATGAGGGGAGAATATGTAAAAATTAAAATTTATTGTTAAGTGGAATGTACTAGGAATAAGAGAAAGGAAGAAGTAGAATGTAGCAAATCATCTCACATAAAGGAGGCAAGAAAGAACTTTTATAATGGAGGGGAAGAGCAGACAGATGAAAAGGAGTAAGTGAGTTTTACTCTCATGGCATTTGGCTTTTGGAAAGAATAACACACTCAGTTGGATATGGAAATATATTTTACCCTGCAGGGAGTCAGGGGGAATGAAATAGGAGAGGGAAGATAATAGAAGCGATAGCAAATTTGGTAAAGGGTAATCAGAACCAACTATTGTGGGAGAACAGATCAAGGGAGAGAGTGGAATTAATAGAGGGCAGGATTGGACAGAGAAAACACGTGGTTAGTCTTTCGCAACCTAACTATTATGGAAGTATCTTTCATGGCTACATATGTGTGACCTACATTGAATTGCTTGCTTTCTCAATGAGGGTGGGTGTAGAGGGAGGAAGGGAGAGAATATGGAACTCAAAACTTTAATAATCAATGTTAAAAATTGCTTTTGAATGCAACTACAAAATAAGATATACAGTCAATGAGGTATAGAAATCTATTTTTCCCTACAGAAAGTATGGAGGGGATGAGGCTGTAAGAAGTAGAGTGGTAATAGAAGCAAGGACAGACTGGAGAAAGGGTGGATGGGGTGCATGCTGTCCTGGGGTGGTGGTGGGGATAGAAAGGGAGAAAATTTTGAATTCTAATTCTTGTGGAAGTGAATGTTGAAAACTAAAAATAAAAAATTATATCCATATAATAAAAAAGTGTGTTAAATTTAACATTCAATTATATCATAAATAAACCTTGATGCACATGAAATTCACTGTGGTTATGTGTGTTCATGTGTTTTATATCCCTTAATATTAGCAATTACATTCAGAAACAGTAGCCAAAGTATTTTCATAAACTAATCAGAGAGAAGAATCAATTTCTAGTGTAGTGGTTCCAAAAAATCTTACCGTCAGTTACTACAGTAATTATGTACCCTAATTTTTGAAGAAATAGAATCATAAAATTGTAGTTCTGAGAGTTTGAAGTATACCTAATCCAACCTTCTCATGTAACAGAAACAGAAATCTAAAGAATTTAAGTATAAAATAGCTAATTAATGGCATAGACAGAAATATAAATCAAGTTGCCATACTCCTTGTCCAACATTCTCTAAACTACTTTATTGTATTCGTTTTAATAGTCACAAGAATATTTTCCCTTCTTTTGTGCTTCAACAACCATCTGAAGACAGATGAACAGAAATCTCTGAGATGGAAGGTGAGGGTACTTTATATAAATCAATCAGGATCCATAAACACCTTGGGAACATTGGCTGTTGCAATTATTAAATTAGAGGACTGTCCTGATAGACCAGAAATCCTAGCTTCACACTCTGACTTTAATATCATTTAATAAAAACATGCTCTGCAAATCAGTTGCATCATTTCAAAGGCAATCCTTCATAGAATTTTGAATTAATGTATGAAATATTGGAATGATCTTAAGTACAGTTAGTAAATCTAATAAAATATTTGCCTTTAATTTTCATCTTTACCTGACTGTTTCTCTGATCTTGATTGGGCATTTGAAGAGTGATGTCATTTTTTCCTACACAGTTTTACACATTTTATGTGATTAATGCCCTACCAGATGAAAAGAGAGAGAGGGAGGGGACAAGAGAACACAAATAACACTTGCAGTAGTGTCAAAGTTAGGTAGAAAAGGATCCCTATTGGTTCCATATTGATTTAAAAACCCACAAATTAACATTATATATATTGCATTTTTATTTATTTTGTTAAACACTTTCTAATTACATTTTAATTAGGTTTAGAGGGATCATATGAGCAGTGGGTTGTGAGAATGACACCTCAACTGCAGAAGGTCTTGTGGGTCATCTAATCTAGTCCCTTGAAAAATGATTTTCCTCCATACTAGCCTCCAGTATTTTTTCTGTCTATGCCTTCTTGTAGCTCCCCCTACACTCAGCTATTCATATTACCCACTACAGGTCTGCCAATCATCTTAGTGCTCAAACATTTTTGCGTACCATAATGGAAGATGAATCAAAATTAGGATAAAGCACAATTTTAATATGTATTTCTTTTCTTCCTTATTTAGCTACATTGGTGATAGATTCATATAAAATTTAACAAAGTACTCCCATTGAAATATTGGAAATCAAAAGAATATTGACAGTTGAATTTTTTTAAAAATAAACAACATGAATTTCAGCTTGAGGTTGTCACAACAATATTTTCCTAGTTATACCCTTATTTTGGTATTTCTTAATATATCATTTCTGATATGATATAGCATGTTAGAAGTCAACTTAATAAAATAACTTTATTTTGTTTGCTTATGTTTTTATCTGTTTGTTGAGAATGAGTTCCCTTATATCTCCCAGGCTGGAAGTGAAGAGGCTACACACAAGACCGAGAACAGGAACTTTGACCAATTGTATTTCCAACCAGAATCAGTTTGCTCCTTCTTAGGAATTTTGGTGGCACCTTCCTCCTGGGGCTCACCGACCTGCACTTAGTATAAATACCCAAGAGACTTTGACACACTTTATCTCAGAACTCCCAAGCTCAAGAAATCCACCAGCCTTTGCCTCTCAAGTATCAGAGATTACATGTTCCACTATATTTAGTTAAAATAACTTTTTTTTAAAAAAAAAACTTTTCCTATTTATTGTTTCTTCTTGTGTCTCTGCATTCCCACTTCCTTCACAGTGCCTATAAAAGTCACTGTGCTAAAACCCCAGAATCTTAACTGGAGAGTCATGGATTCACTACAGGGGGTCCATGAATGTCAATGTGAAAAAATACAACTTCATTTCACTAAACCCTAATTAAAATTTAGTTGTTATTTCAATAGGAATGTAGGTAACAAATATTATTCTGAGAAAGGGTCCATCAGTTTCAACAGAATGCCAGTAGGATCCATGACACAAACACACAAAAAGGTTAAGAACCCCTGGCCTAGCGTATAGTAGATACTTTAAAATATTTGTCAAATATTGATAGCACAATAACTTTAAATACAAGTAAAATGCCAAAAGACTGTATAATGGAGGCTATTAAGACCAGGAGGGGAGAAGTGTAGATAGTGACATAAAAAATGGCTGATGAATATTCATGGGTGCATTGCTAGACTTCAAAGAAATTCTGCCACTCCCTTAGCCATATCAGCTCACACTAGGACTGCTACATTTGTACAATTATTTTTATGCCTGTCTTGTGTGAATCCCTCAGTCCTTAACATCTGTGACCCATCCAGAATCAGACAGCTTCCTGGCATAGACTGGTTGCTGATTATCAGTTACCCATGAATGCTTTAATTTCCCCAAACCGGGCCAAAGCAAGGAGCCAGGGATGACAGAGAAAGCACTCAACTGAGCTGTCATCCTCTCTAGATGAGCCAACACATCCACTAAATATGTTTATGTAGTGTCAGTAAACCCTGCAGTTACATCAATTTAATGTGTTTTTATGTTCCTTGAATTCTCTGAACCTGTATATCACTCTAGACATCCATTTCCTGATATCAGAAGTTTATTTGAGTTCTGGTCAAATTCTGTGAACTCATATTTCCTGTAACTTTCTTCATGTTCATCTTTCTATTCTATCATCTCAAGTACTTTTCACTTTTGCCAATCTAATCTTTTCCCTAGTCATATTTTTTTCAATAATAAACTCATCCTTTCTTTTTTAGGACCCATAACAACTCAAGCTTTAAATGCTTTGCCACTAAACCACTGTTGTGTCAAGAAAGAATGAGTCAGAAAGAAAGAGAATGCAGATTGCAGAAAGAGATTGCAAAGGTTGCAAAGAGGACCTGGGTTCAAATTCTACTTCTGTCTTTGCTCTGGGCCTCTATTTTACTGATCTGCAAAAGTAAGATGTACTAATCTTTAAGACCCTTTTTAGCTCCAAATCTTTGAATTCACGAGACTTTCCCCATTTGAAAAATGCCTTTTACAATATCGTAAAAGCTGTACCTAGACTTCAAGTCTAACATGTTGTATCCTGATTTTTAATGATCTGTCATTCATATAATCAGTTAGTCCTAAAGAGTATATTGCATTATCCTACTTACTTCATATACTAAACGATGGTATTTAGAGGCATGTAGGAAAGACCAGCTAGAATAAAGCCACCTTTTTTTCTGATGGACTTGAACTTTAGTGTTTTTTGGTGTAGGGGAGACCATCTGTGTAAACTCCCTCCTCCAATACTATATTCTTAAAGGTGCCTGGGACATTGAGAGGTGAAGTAGTTAAGCCCATGATCACAGGTACATTATGGGTCAGAGGCAGGGCTTAAGACCAAGTCTTCTTGACTCCATGACTACTCTCCATTGTGTCATGCTGTGTTTCATAAAAATAGAATAAACAGTCTTTAAGTCTGGGTTTGGGGCTGTCATTTCATTGAATACATTAACCTAAGTTCTCTCTAGGAAATGTTTCTTCCTCCTGAGACAATGTGAAAATTGATGATATGAAGGAAGTAATTAGCCTTGCTGAATTAGTTGTCTTTCCTGAAATATAAATGATTTTCTGAAGAAGAAAAAAAGTGGAGAGGGTGGTGAAGAACTGATCAGAGATTAACTAATTAGTCTGAGATTGCAATAGCCATTTTTCCTTCAAGTAATTGTAGGAAGTGTTTATATTTTCTACACTGATCCATCACTGTTCACTGGATGAAAAAAAGGCTTAACATACCACAGTAACATGAGGTCTGACGAGAGGATAAATGAGATTTATGAAACTATAATTTCTTAATTCTGGAATATATGACTCTCTTCATAGTTTCTATATGTGTTAATATATGTCTGTGATTCCATCAAATCTTTTTAATATAGCTTCTTTGGTGAAGGAAATAAATAGCTCTTTTGTGCCTGATATTCTTTCTAGAAGAGATCCTGTTACTCACATTTTGTGGAGACTGGAGACAAGTCACAACTGAACTTTGTTTTAGAGATTTCCTCAGAGTAAATCTGGGGTAAGACATTATTGTGCTTGTCCTTTGTTCTCTAAGAGGACTGTGACATCAGACATGACTTACAGTTGACTTTGGTTTGAGTGAGGAAGGGCTGTGCAAGGGAGTGGGGCATAAGGAGCCAGACATAGAACAAAAAGCCCTCTCTCAGTGCCCTTGGGTTCAAGGTACATCTAGGATAAGTCTGGTTGTAGGTGAGTCCATCTGTGGGAGAAAGTCCTTAAGGCCCCAAGTCACATTTATAAATACATATATGCATATACTGGCAATTTGTTAAATTATCTAATTTGGATTATAGTTATTTTATATGGTTCATATGCATCTGTGAAGCAATAACATTTACATGAAAACTCCTATTTGTAATCCCAGGGACATCCTATCCAAAATATAATATGATTTTAAATTTCATGTTTGGGGCTTGCTGTTTTGTTTGTTCTCCAATAAAATGGTCATCTGTATTCCACATGACAACTACCAATTCAGAGGATGGAGATATCAACAAACAGTTAAATCAGGTACATCAAGATTCACAGGCAATTGTAAAACTGCCCAATTTAGTTGATGATTTATTCAGAACTGGAAAGAACTCTGACTATTCCCATTTTTTTAACTCATTAAATTGTCTTTAAAAGAATGTGGCTCATTGAGGATATCAGGCTCTTGGCTACGGTTACAATTGCAGGAATTGTGGTGGTGTGGGGACCACTTGTCACTCCAAGAAAAATCCCATAATAATACTTTCCATTTATTAATGTTTTATTGTTTCAAAGTATTTTACACACACCATTTCATCTCAACATATCAGACATGTAATGTTAGTGTCTGATTTCAAACTTCTTACCATATATCCTTAGAAAGTCATTTGAGACACTGAGAGGTTAATGGTTTGTCCTCAGTCACATGGCCAGTAAACATCACACACAGGATTTGAACCCAGATTTTTTTTTCTTAATACTACAACCAGCACTCTATTTACCATGCCATGATGCCTTCCCATAATTCATCTCATTTTAAGGCAACAAATTGTAGGCTGTAATCTTGTCTGTTTTGTTTATCACCTTGAACTGTGTTCCTAGGAGGAGAGGGAAAGGGAGGAGTGTGGAAGAGAGAAAAGAAGGAGAATTATAGGGGAGAAGAAAAAAATGGAGAGGAGAGGGAAAGAGGAGAAATGGGAAAGAAGGAGGAAAGGAGGAAGAGAGAGAAGGGGAGAAATAGGGAGAAAGGGAAAAATGACAGAGGAGGTAAAGAGAAAAAGGGTAAAAGAAAACAAAGAAAGGAAGGAGGGGAAGAAATGGAGAATGAGAGGAAAGGAATGAAAGGAAATGAAGAAATGGAGGAGAAGAAAAGAGGAAGAGGAGAGAGGAAGAGAACATTTAACAGAGTAAGTTCCAAACTACTCATTCTCATTCCTCATATAACAGGATAAAAGGGGATTAAAATAGGGCTATTGGTGTATTTTGATGCCCTCTTTTCACTTTCCATCTTTTCTTTGCCCTTGTGATTCAGACTTCCCCAGAGATGTGGCACAGAAGGCAGAGGCAGAAGCCAAGGTTCCACGAGGAATGAAATGAGATTGCAGAAGGATGGTAATAAAGCCAGAAGAACTTTCAAGGCTGCAAAAAATAATGTGCTGACTAGATTCACTATAAATTTATGCTCCAAAATCTTAACTTGTTCCTCACTGAAGCAAGATAACCCTTACACATCACCATAATAGATTTGCTCTCCCACTTAACACAATGGCTATTCAAGACTCCTATGGTATCCTCTCCACATTCCAACATGTCAGCTAAAGACCCTGCTTCATATTTCACCGAAAAAATTAAGACCTTTTTGTAAGAACTCCTCCTTTTCCTCTCACGTCATTCAAAGGTCTTTCCTTACTATCTCCTCCTTTGTTTCTCTCTCTTCAAGACTGTGTCCAGGCAAACTCCTCCACTGACATCCTAGATCTCATCTGTTCTGAGTTTTTTTCTCTCTCTATTCTATCTCCCTCAGCTATCTCATCAGCTCCCATAGGTCCAGTTATCATATCCAACTATCATTCTATGCAGAGATGACATCCAAATAAGACTTTTTCTCTCTCCCAGGGTCTAGTTTTGCATTGCAACTGCCAGTTATACATTTCAAAACAGGTGTCATGCAGATATCTCAACATGTCCAAAAGAGAACTCATTATATGTCCTCCAAAACTCACTCCTCATGCAAATTTCTCTATTACTGTCAAGAGAACCTCCATCATCCCAGTCACCCATGCTCAAAACCTTGGTGTCATCCTTGACTCCTCATATCCACATCTGTTTCTAAGACTTGACATTTCTACCTTCAGAGCATCATTCTAATATAATCCCTTCTTTCTATTCATATCACCATCACCCTAGGGACTCTCATCACTTGACAGATGGACTATAACCTTGGGCAGTCTCTCTGGCCTTATTGCCCTCCCTACACATGGTACTACAGCTCCTCATTGCCTTTTGACTGCCTATACCCCAGGTCAGTCATATTCTCTCTCCACTTCTTTCGCCTGTTTTATCCAGCTTGCTTCAAGATTATCCCAAATTCCACCTTCTGCAAGAGGCTTTGCTGACCTGTTACTGGAAATTTACAACATATTTACCCTCTATATAGGTTCTATGTTCCTAGTGTGCATGTTATCACTTCCCATGGAATTTGAACTTTATGATTTTGTCTTTCTCTGTATCCCTAATGTTTAGCACAGTGCCTGGCATACTGTAGGTACTTAAATGCTTGCTGACTGACTAATTGATTGACTGATCCAGGGAGAAGCTAAATCAGATAGGAGAGTTTTGGATTCTGTAGCAGAGATAGCAAAACTAAGAGATGCAAGAGAATATATCTACTGTTGCTAGGACTGTCAGCTATTCTGAATAATAATTGGCTTTGGATGGATGTTTTCTAAGTCTAGGATCTTGTTATGTAGGGCAAAAGCCCTTCACTATCTTCCCCACTTTTCCTTCTTAGTCTGAGCATGAAATAGGGAATGCATACCTCTTCTATTTCCATTCTTTCCTTTCCACAAACTACAAGTATGTGCAATTGAGATTGCTCCCATATGCACCCAAAGATCAGGATGTTGTGCTTTATACCAATGGGTTGCCTCTTGGGCATACTCCAAACAGAAACTAGCAATGCTTGGTCTGTGTCTTACATGGAATGCCACCTGGTGAACAACTTAGATACTAGACTCAGCTAATTAAGCTCCCTTAAATGGATAATAGTGACATGTTGTCTTTCTTCAGGCTTAAAGAAGATAACTCTGGAGCCATACAACCCAAGAGAATTCTTTTGTAGAGTTCAGTAGCACAGTAGTACTTCCTAAGCACCCATTATATAATTAAAAAAACACTGAGTTATGGTCATCGTGACCCAGAGTTTACAGATAATAAAGTAGTTCCACCCTAGGAGGTAGCTAGTATTTTATTTCTCTATTGTTAAGGAAATTGAAGTGACAATGGCTAATAATTTTGTCAACATCAACCAGTTCATAAACAACAGAGCTAGAACTTGATCTTGGAGTATTTGATTCCAAATCCAAGGTTCTTTACGTTGCTTCATATTTTCTTCCAAGAAGCAATTATGCCACAGTGACAAGTTGGGATGAATATATTTCACAGTCTTGATATGAGATTGATGATAAATGTATCTCATTCACATGGCATACTGGTCTGAAAAGACAATGATTAGGGATCCTAGTATGGTTGGTTAGGTGACACACTGGAGAGAGTGCCATATCTGGAGAAGGGAAGACCTGAGTTCAAGTTTAGCCTCAGATGCTTACTAGCTGTGTAACCCAGGGTAAGTCACTTAACCCTATCTGCCTCAGTTTCCTCATCTGTAAAATTAATTAGAGAAGAAAATGGCAGACCAATACAGTATCTTTGCTGAGAAAATTCCAAATGAGGTCACAAAGTCAGAGACACCTGAAAGTAACTGAGCAATGACAACAAACAGTTGTTTACACAGAATGAGGGATGTAATCAGAAATGAGCCCCACATTTCAAGAACTTCATTGATCCCAATCATCACATTCAAAACCACTACAACAAATAACTAATATGTCTGTCGCTGAAAAACAGATATTACAACATCAGTAAAATGTTCTTTGCCATAGCACAACCTCTGCTACTTTAAAAAGACCAAGATGTAGATCTGACAAATTACTTTGCCTGTACCACATATCTTTATCATCCAATCCTTGTATGAGTCCTGTAAGAAACTTTGAGTCAACCTGCTGTTCAGAGAAACTGAATTATGAATGAATATGACATAGATTTTGAAGAAAACATAAATCTCTCCCACTAATGGACTTGATCACTGGTTGACTACTAATTTCTTGATAACAGTACCTGGAATTTGATAACAGTATTACCAACTGCTTTTGCAATCAGCCGTCTTCATTTACTGAGCTAAATAAGGTTTAAATAACTATGTTTATGTAGAGGTTTCTCAACTTTTCACTGTGCATAATATTAAAGAGGGTGCTGGGAAAGTTGTTTGCCTATAGATTTTGCCTTTATTCTTCTGGCTGTACTAGATATCAAGATTCAATATTTAATCTATTCAAGGTTGCAACACACAGCAGAAGGATAAATCTCAGTTATTCAATGAAAAAACTATCACTTTTCTATTGTCAGAGACTCCCTACAGAATTAAAATGTATTCTACATCAGTGAGCTGCAAAAGGTCACCAAATGTTGGATGCATTCTTCCCTTTGCCCCCTGTTTAATATGACATCACGTTTTCATAGTGCTGCTCTTTGTACAAGAATTCATTCATTCTAAAGATCCAAACCAGAGTCATGTGGTAGGCAGATTAGAGTAGGAGGGTAACTATTTGAATTTCTTTTAAGATTCTCAGCCTAAATTTCCAATTCCACCCTCTTCAGCTTTATAATAGTCTTCTTAACTTTTCCATTGCTTTCATTTTCCACTTTCTGCAACTGCCAGGTCCTGGTAAAATCAAAGACAGGAAATAACTGGAAATTTCATGGTTCAGCCAGTCCTTTGCATATGAAAATTTTATTTCATAACTTCAGATAAGCCCTTTAGAGTGGAGGTGGACTTCACAAAGTGTTTCGACAACCAAGATGCCCTTCACACTTCTTTGATCCAATCTCTCTCAAAAGCTCTTCATTCATTCTGCCTGACCTTGGTCATCATTTTATTCCAGACTATTTTGTAACTCTTCATCTGGGGCCATCCAACACCTGCTGGAAATGAAGGCAAATAATTGACTTCACCACTGATCACACTTACCATCTATTAAGGATGCTGATGCCTTACCCTCCTCCTCCCTTTTTCAAAGCCAGTGAACCGGTCAGCTCTCTGCCCCTTGATTTGTTCTCCACACTCAATTGGGAACATTAATGAAACCATGAAGCTCAATAACTTCAATTGTGGAAGCTGCCAGAACAGAGCAGAGAGAGAGCATACTTCAGGGAAGCAGAAAGACCTCAAATGAGAAAATCCTTCTTTATTCCAATGGGATCATTCATGTAGAGGAAGACCAGTTCATAATCATCATGAGAAAAATCACCATTATCACATATCACATCATGCATGAAAGAAAGCACTACCCTTTACCTCTGCCATCATTGGGAAGTTACTTCCTTCTCTGTAGGTGGATCTCACAGCTACAGGAGGTCATATCTGCCATTGCTTGAGTGGTGTCAGGCAAGGAAAGCAGATCCCTTCCATGTAGACAGACAATGTGACTAAAAAGTATCATCTAGGCTATGTTTGGCTACTTTCCTATAAAAGAAAACCTCTGAGTGTTTCCAATCCTGATTTCCTTCTTTCCTGCAGGCAAATTCTTAAAAGAGTGCTGCTGTTGTATGCTGCCTGAAATTCCTAAGGGGTCAAGATATTTCACCATAGGAACCTGTCCCATTCAGTGGTCCCTTTTTATCCATCTTAGCTATTAATTAAGACACCTCATTTCTAATTTTAAAGCCCAAGGATTTGATCTGTGAAAGGCCCAAAGTGCAGTAGCAACCTCCAAAAGATCAAACATCTCCTGTTCTGCCTTGGAATTCATATCAGATGGATCATCCAGACTTGGGTAGTTCAGTAAAACCTCCCTCACTGAGGCTTGCTGGAAGATTGCCTATGCTCAGAACATGCAAATCTGGATTTTAGGAGAATCCTTAAATGAGAAAAGTTGAAATGAATTCAACAAGCATTCATTAAGAGCCTAGGAGTCATTCACCCTTCTGGGCAGTAGAAAGTTTCAGCCCTGAAGGAGCTTATCCTGGGTTGGGGAAAATGACACGTCAGCGGACAAGAGAATACAAGATATATATGAAATAAATAGAAAGCCGAGGCGGCAGGAGTCGGGGAGGAAGTCACAAGAACTTTAAGGTCCATGAAAACTTTAAGGTCCCTCAGAAGGAAGTGGTCCTTGATTAAACCTTGGATGGGGCTGAGGGGTAGGGTTGAGATCCAAAAGATGCAAGTGACAAAGTAGAGGCGCAACGTGTGCAAAGACACAGAGATGGAAAATTGGTGCGGGATACATGACATGACTTAGAAGACATTGACTTTTCTGGATTTTTTCTATGACTCCAACTAAGTTAAATGAGATTGCCTAGTAGAAGTACTTAGGGATGTTGTTTCGAAGAGCAGAACTGCAAGATAAATGTGAGCATTTGCTACTGTCCTTATGACCATCATCTTCACTGTTACCTTTCTCTGTTCCACTTTGTCTTCACATCCACTCTGGACTGTGCAACATGGTGCCTGGCACACAGCAGATGCTTAATAAATGCAAATTAGGATGGTTCTGGGACAAATTACGATTCTGCTGTTACTCTTCTGCATTTAATATTCTGCAAAGGGTTGTGTAAGTGGATTAAATGACTACGTTTTATAACTGAATAGGGAGAATTGGGATGTAAACTCTGTATTCATTGAAATTAATTCTGAGGTGATCCAAGTAGCAAGAGGAAACCAGGGAATATATTGACTTCTTTGGATTTCCATGTGGTTTTTATTTCTTCCACTCAGTCACTGCATTTTGACATCTTTTCATTCCATATAAATAGGAGATTATGAGCTTGCAACACGGTATTATCACTAGAACAGATCTTACATTTTTTATGCATTATTGTTATATTTGGGATTTTGTGGACAACATTTTCCTCTACAAGGATGCCCACCCCAGTCCGTTCATTTCTCAAATTCTAAATGATATTTTGGGGTATATGTAGAAAAGGGCTGCTGATTATAATGGATAGAAAACTTCTGGTGTATACTTCATATCTTTCTAGGTAACATTACTAAGACAAAGAGGCAGCTAAATGGTGCAGTGAATATAGCACCAGTGCAGAAATCAAGAGGACCTGAGTTCAGATCTCACCTCAGACACTTGACCCTCACTAGCAGTATGACAAATCACTTGGGCAAATCACTTAACCCCAATTGCCTCATCCTGGGTCATCTCCAGTCATCCTGATGAATGTCTGGTCACTGGATTCCGATGGCTCTGGAGGAGAAGTGAGACTTGTGACCTGCACAGCCCTCCCTCACTCAAAACAAAGTCAAGTGCAAGTCATGTCATTATTTCTCTGATGGCCTGGTCTTCTTTGGCAAAGAAGGACAAATAGACTAAGACAAAGGAGTGTCATTTATGTCATGGGGCAACAGAGACAACAGCAAACTAAAGAAAGGCCATCCAACATGATACACAGTGGGGACTCTGTATGCCAAAACCGTCAGAGAGGTGTGAAAATAGAAACCCCCAAACATCACACAACTGGGTCATACTGATAATACTATTTGGAGTAGCATCCTGGTCATTGGGATGAAACACTTCCTAAGAATCTAAGAAATGGACAAGAGAGCAAAAAGATCACAGGCTGGTCCAACTCGGAAACTTTATGAAGATTGATTTTCTATGGAGGGCAGTGCAATGAGGGGAGTGACACTTCTTTAATCAGGCAATATCATGTTTGTGGCTTATACTCCAGGTACCAGTTATGTAATATAATCTTCCATTCACATCCACCACAGACATAATTAGATGCCTGTCATTGTTACCATTAATTATGCCATCATCGATGTAAATGAGCACTTACAAACGCTTCTTCAGAACAACCCTATCCAGTTAGGACAGAATTATCAACAGTAGACATGTATGGCTCTACAACTACACATAAGGCAGTGAGATACATAGGAATCTTGCAATACAACGATATTATATATATAATATCACTATATATAAATATATAAATATCACAATATATAAAAGGTTATCTTGAATTTGTGCAATTGAACATTTTTGAGTAGCATGATCAGACCTATCACACCTATTGCTTGATCAGTGCTTTTGGGGGTTACTCCTTGTTCAGATCAGTCAATAAATTCTAACATGTGGGAAAATCATAATTATTAATAATACACGGGTAAAAATTTAAGTGGTCCAAAAGTGGAAACGTCTTCCCTATAAAGTTATGACTTTTCCATCTTTCAAAATGTTCAAGGGGAGCCTGATTGACTGCCTGTAAGGGGAGAGACTCCTATATGCAAAAGGAATCCCTACATGTCTTGTCTCAGAATAGACGACATCTGAGGTGCCTCCCAATGCTGACTGTATAACACGATCAAATCGGTTGTGCTAAGTGTAGGAACATGTTGAGAATTTCAACTAAGTTCATTCAAGTCACATTTTCACACAGAAAGACTCTAAAGAGACTTTGTAACAGAAAGTTGCTGAACATTTGCTGATTTCAAAAGAAAATATTGTCTCTTGCAAGAAAAGCCATAAATGTTGAGTCTGATGATGATGATGATGTCAGTGAAGACAAAGACATCACCCCCCTAAAGGGACTTTTATTGTTGAGTATGATAACATCAAATTTCAGAACTGGAAAAACTTGAGAGATTATCGAGTCTGATGCTCTCATTTTAACAATGAAGAAACCAGGACAAGGAGGCTAACTAAATGTTCCATAATTATTTAGTGGCATGTCTGGGCCTAGAGCTGAACCAATGGTGGAGTTAATGTTACTATCCATTGAACATCATTGCTAAATATGTTAATTTTTAAAACCTCTGTAGCTTTCCTGATAATTACATTGAATGATTTCATCAAAATACCATTCATAAGTATAAACCAGTTATATTTCAGAGCCATTTAAATATTTAAAATAATGCAGTTTTATCCATAAAGGAAGTATACTAATTTACATCTGAAAGACCACCTATTCTGGTTCTCAGTGCATTAACAGCATACAAAAGTTTCAAGGGGTGCTATTATATGGGCATGGAAGGAGTCTCATAGATCATCTATTACAATACCCTCATTTTTACATCAGTAAAATGAGATCCAAAGACAGTTAAGGTACTCCATGTTATGGATAGTAATTTTCCAACAAATTTGAATCTGAAATTGAATAATTCCAGCACACCTTCAGCCCTCAAATGAACACGAACACACATAAATTCAGTTTTCCTAACCATCCTCTACTCCTTCATTGAATAACAATTTTTATTGTAACTCAAAAATAAGCAATGAGATATAATAAAATTTAATTCCTTGGGAACTTTCTTAGGCTGTTCATTTAGTGTAATTATGGTAAACTGAGCTGTTATATGCACAGTAATGTTATTATAGGATCCCTTTAATTGTGTCTGCCCCTCCTCCTACTAACTGTATAAGGACATCAGAATATTTGTTCTGAGAGTAAATAAGTAAATATATATGCATATCTATGTATATAACTGGAAGTACTGCAACAAGTTGACATTGAGAGAAACCATGTTTAAGGACATGTCTGCAGCAGATATTCCTTTGCTGGGTCTTTACTCACTGGCTTTACTCATCTTGCTTCCTAAGGATGATCTTGCTATGATGAGAAACAGTCAAAGGTCCTTGCTGGTAACAAGGCTGCCGAGACCCACAAGGTCCTAGTCATAGAGGCACATGTCATCTCTAGGCCAGAGAAGAAACCCAGATTTTGAATTCCGAATTCTTTAGTCTTCATCTAACAAGCAGCCCTACTGGATGCATTAGTTAAATATCAGATGGAGGTATATCCAGGAGTCAATAAATAAACTGAACTGTGCATTTCCCAGAATTCTTGAGAGTAATTTATATACCGCCTGGAAACTGCAAAGTCTTAAAGAAATAGGGAATCAGAGTATGGGAGATGTAGGTATTTTGTTATGTGTCATTCTTAATTAGTTCTATGGCAAAAGTAGAATATTAATATATATCTTTAAAAACTGTTCACAATTTTGAGAGCCCTTTCAGTTATGCTGAGGTTATACGATTAGGGCTCCATGAAGTATAACTAGTACATGGAAAAGAGCAGGTTTGGCAAAGGTGCTTATCCTGATTGGGTAAATCAGTGGCCATCCACACAAGATGACAAGTGGTTGCTGCTTGGTAAAGAGGCGGAGCAAAGGGACAGAAAGCTGTCCGTTTTCTGAGAACAACTGAGAGGTCGATAGACTTCCTCTGTACCCCAACTCAGCAGCGGCATCGTAGAGAATGAATCATAAATCATAAATCATAAAAATAAATCATAAAAATTCTGAGCCTTTCTTTTGATCAAGACAGCAGCTCTCACTGCCACCTAGTGGTTATATTCATCTTGAGTTGTCTCCTGAACTGGGCTTTTCTTAGACATCAGCTCTTACCTGGTTAACAATCAAAGGATGATTATTCACTACCTGCTATAATCAGATTAAGTTTAACGAGAAATCTATGCTTCTAATTTAAACATCTTGGAACCTATAGTATTTATTTTATGGAAGAAAAATGTGACCCCAAATCCAAAACTCTAGTACACTAGTTTATAATTTAATAAAATGCAGTTTATAATTTAATTTACAATTATCTGAGATCCCTATCAACAAAAATACATTAATAATCTATACCAGCTCTCTTGTAGGAGACTCCAATGGGACAGTAAGGAAGGAGTGGAAATTTTTTCCTTAACCTTGATTTGCAGTGGTATGGGACAAGATAAGTTTTCCTTTTCAGCACTTGGGCTAAGGCTCCAATTAAAGAGAAAGAGGCTGGTGGGGAAAGAGTCAACAGTTGTTGTAAATGTAAAATCAAATAAAAGGCCAAAATATGGAAATTCAAGTGATCGAGAATTTCATTATCTATAGTCACCCACCAAATCTCTGATGTGCCAAGTTTCAGATCAGTAACTAGGAGATAAAAAAATAACAGAACAGATTCCTTGGTATTTTAAGAACAGCTCAGATGAAAGATGTATCCCAGTTCTATGATAAAAATGAGAATTAATAAAGTTAATTGCCTTGATAGCAATTAATTGTAGAAAGAAAAGGTATCAAATTATACTAGACATTTTTCTTTATATATTACTCCTTGTATTATTTTTTTTTACTTTCTTCATCTCTGAGATACAGTCTAATTCACATTTGTTTTCAAACAAAGAATTAATTTTGATAGACAAGCACAATCAACCAGAACATATTATTTAGAACTTCTTTAAATGACTGATATCTAAGGGAAAATTGATCTGATGAGCTATGCTCTAATATTCAAGGTGCCCTCAGAGCTTTGTTTGATAGCAAGAACACAATCCCTGAGTTAAATCCTAAGTCTCTAGAGGACATGCCTTGCCAATTTAATCCTTTTTAATGGTGGCAAACCCTACAGTGTTTCCTAGAGTTTTTGTTGTCTGAAGGGAGAAGCTTGACAAATTGTATAATGTATCCCTGAGGATGAGTTTCATAGAAAGATTCATAGAAGCCTCACAGAGTTATATCCCTACTATAAATATCATACCAAACAAATTCTTATAATACAAAACTATCTGGAACTTATAACTATAAGGAATTTATTCCCACTCTAACTAGAAAATTATACTCTCTCTTCCCTTCCCTGCTTAAAAAAAAGTTACAGATCATAGGCTATTGGGACAATTTCTAATTATCTTGAGTGAATTGAGTATCAGATTGGGAGGGAGGGGGAGAAAAACCTTGAACTTGGTGGGGAGAGGGGGAGGACTGGGAAGATGTCAGGGTTGTGTTATTGTGTTGACTAAACTTTTACTTTACTAAATCTTTTTTTCTAATCTAAGTAAAATGTTTTGCTTTAACTTCCACAGGATGTTAAAGTGATTATTTTGATGTTTAGATTCGAAAAAAGAATGAGTTTCCAGAAGATGTGGCCTAAGCCAAAATAGGAATGTACTCTAGAAGATGACAGGAAAATGGCCCCGCAAGGAATTGAACACTCCCTGGTACAGTCACACATTTTAAGTGACACTAGAGGGAAGTGCCTCATTTAAAGAATACAAATATGGAATTATTTCCTAGTTTGAGCATGGTAAATTTAAATCACACAGTGAGGAAATACATACACACATATACACACACACACACACACACACACACATATATATATATATATATATGTGTAAATATATGTGTATACAGAGTGTCCCAAAATTCTTAGCCGCTTTAGTAGCTTACAACTTTTAGGACACGGTAATGATTAAATAGCATAGCTAGATGGCTCAATAGATAGAGCACTGGACCTAGAGTCAGAAAGACCTGAATTCAAATGCAGCCTCATTTAATAGCTACATGACCCTGGACAAGTCATTTGACCTCTTTTTGCCTTTATCCACTGGAGAGGGAAATGGCAATCTACTCTAGTATCTTTGCCAAGAAAACCCCGTGCAGTATTGACATGACAGGGTCACAAAGAGTCAGATACAATCAAACAGTTATATATTATACATATGGAGAGGTTCAGAATAAAATTCAACCCTTGAGTTGAGTGTTGAAGAAAACCTTAGAGTTTGATCATGAAATTTATTGTTCAATAAATCACTGGGGCTCCCTCACACTCTGTGACCCAGGTATACCAGCTTATTCACATTTCTACACATATGCCTCCATCTCCTCTTTCCATCACTTTGCACAGGCTCTCCCCCAAGTCTTAAACACATTCCTTCCATACTCTAAGGTTTTCTTCAACACTCAACTCGTGTTGAATTTTATTCTGATCCTCTCCACCCATCCATCTTGCTTCCACTCTTCAAAATCTATTTTGTATTCACTCTGTATACATTATTTAAACATGTGTGTGTGTTTATGCCATCTTTCTCATAAGAATGGAATCTCCTTAGGGACAGGGATTGCTTTCACCTTTATCTTCTTATTCCTATCTTTTAGCATAGTGCCTGGCTTTCCACAAGCTATCAATATTTATCATTTGACTGACTCTCAAATGCTGTAGGTTTCCTTTTGATTGTAGGCTTGGCCCTTGGGAAGCATGTTGGCTCTATCGCTGCACAATAGTAAAAACCAAATTCCCTAAAGATCATTTATGACAGAGTAACTTGAGGTCTGTGAGAGAGAGTAAATCTGTCTCCTGCGGGTGAGCAAATATCAGAAGGCATTTCATTCACTGTAGTTTACTGTAGGATCAAATTTAATACTGATTATTGAAACATGACTTCTAACACATCTGAGAAGTGACTTTTACTGTAACCATGGCAACCTTCCTCTTGCAGCTGTGTCACACCTGTTTCTGATTGTGAAAAGAAGATTTGGGGCTAGTTAAATAAGCAAACATATCTACAGTCATTTTAGTTCCAAGATATACCCCTGTGGGGGAATTTAAATCAGAAAATTAGGATCCCTTTATTAGCTACTTTCTCTTCATCCTAAACCTATTTCTGACCACAGTGCTCTACTTCCTGTATTGGATAAAAACCTGTATTAAATGTTCTCTCCCAGGAAGATTTTTTTAATACTCCCTCTTTTTTTGCCTTTCTTTTTGCCTTATTTTTTAATTAAAAAGTTAAACATTCTAGGCCTCTTATCCCTCTCCTTCTCCTGCCCCCATTCATTTAAGAGACAAAAACAACAAAATCATTTTAACATATAGGCATAGTCAAAGAAAATTAATTCCCACATCATCCAAATACAAAAAAAATGTATATCTCAGACTATTTCCATCCCCTCTATCAGCAAATGGGTAGCACAGATCATCATGAATCATCTGGAATGGAAGTTGATCATTTCATTAATCAGATCTTAAGCCTTTCAAAGTTGTTTGCCCACTTCTCATGATCCAAATGGAGGAAAGTCAAACTTGGAATTCTTTTTAGTCCCCAATTATGTGTAGTGGGGGCAGCCAGGTGGTACAATGGATAAAGAACCTGACCTGGAGTCAGAATCCCTGAATTCAAATCTGGCCCACATTCTCTGATTCTGTAGTCTTTCTAGATTGATTTTCTTCTACCCTTTCTTTATGGCTCATCAAAGTCTATGTTATTCCTCTATATGACTGTACTCACCGATCTTTTTCCACATTCCTAAGTAATTTCTGACTCATTTATATTCTTCTCTCCATTTTACCCTCCGTGTTTTTAAGGTCTATGCTGAAAATCTATCCAACTTCTCAACTACAATATCTCTTAACCTCCTTGTCCTCCATTTACAAATTGGCCCAAGTATCAATATGGACAAACTATAGAACTTCTCATCATATGTTATCACTTCATAGTTCTCTCTACTGATTGCAATCTTCTTACGTACCTTTTCTCCTTTCTCCCTTCTCTCATTCAATGAACCTGATTTCTTTATATCAGGAGCAATAATCACTCAAACTTTCCCAGATCACCAAGTCTACTTTCTCCTTGGCCATTTCATACTCCCCAGCAATCTAGAATTCAACTTCACCCACTTTAATATTGTACTTATCACCAACCAGCCCCTGAATCTTCCTCCTCTCATCCTGAAGTATCACGATTTAGGAATTCCAATCTTTCATTCTTTCCCCACCAGTAAGTAATCAAATTACCATCTGTTGACATTTTCTGCAATCTCAATGCTATACCTTCTATGAAGCCCTTTTTGACCCAACTAAGAAGAAATTATCCATCTTTAAACCTTATATTGTAATATACTTTTAGCATTTTTGATTTTTTTTCTTCAATATCTTCAAATATCATAGTGGGAAAAACTGCCTCCAATAATACTACATATTAGTAGATGGCTATTTTCAGTAGTTAAGACCAAAAAAGTCATTCCTTGTGGACCAAACTTCTGGCAATGAACATCTTTGACTATAATTATCTAGGTTAGTACTTTGACAAGTGATATACAGTCTATTCTTATACCCATAATTGAAGCCTCTTCAGGCCTGAATGAAGTCTTTCTGGCATAGCTGTCAAGAAACCAAAGTCATCACCCTACTATAATGAGGAAGTAGAATTCAACTCTGTGTGCCATAAACACCTACTAGCTTGTGACGTCCAGGAGAGCAGGGATGATTTCTTTTATGTTTTGTCCCTCAATCTCAATTACAGGCTTTTTCATATTTTAAATGATTAGTATACATCAAGTGGATAGAATTCAAACTTTCCCAGACATTTATTTTTGTATGATTATCTTCTCATCACTCAGCGTCAGCATAAACATCTCTAAAACTCAATTACATCTTTATTACTCAGGACACTCCATAAATGAACTGAGGTGTGGAGAGGAAATAATTTTGGCAAAATTCCCAATATCATTTCTCTTTTCCCAACCTCTCATGCTTCCATCAGAGAAGAAAAAATATTCCTCTTCTTTTTAGTTCTGACTCCTGAAGTTCTCAATGAGATTCTGAAGATACAAACATAAATATTTTCATTTAGGAAGAAAAGATAGAGATATCAAAAGAGACTAATGTGGATACACAGGAAATTCATCTAACAACCTAAAAAAATTAAAAGTATCCTCTCAATTTCCAATTGTTTGGCACCACAAAAAAAAGTTGCTATAAATATTTTTGTACATATTGACTTTTTTCCTCTTTCTTTGCTATTTTTGGGGTATAAATTTAGTAAAGTATTGCTCAAAGAGTATATGCAGTTTACAAATTTTGGAGGCATAGCTCTAAATTGCTTTCCAATCTGATGTGTGTGAGGTGGTATTTCAGAGATGTTTTAATTTCAGTCTCTCTGAATGTTAGTCATTTAGAGCATTTTTCATGTGGTTATTGACAGTTCTGATTTAATTTCTTTTGATTCCTTTCCCTATATTGCTTAGAAATGAGATCTTTATTAGAGAAACTTGCTACAAAGATTTTTTTTCATTTTCCTGTTTTTCTTCTCATATGAGCTACACTGGTTTCATTTGCATAAACCCTTTCTAAATTTTATATTATCAAAGTTATCCATTTTACCTCCTGTGAACATCTCTATCTCTTATTTGGTCATGAACTCTACCCCTACCCATAGATATGACAGGCAGGTAATTTCATCCACAATTCACTGACTTAGTTTTGATGTCACCTCTTTCTCTGGCAGTAATGTTTGGAAAATCATGGAGAATGGAAGTTTATATGTAGCCTATTACTTTTTCTTATAAGATTAGGTTCACTTCTATAGTTTGGTGAGATTTTCCTGGACTTTGACTTTAATATTAAACACATTAGTTATTTTTCCCAGGTTTATGTCAACTAAAAGTTTCATAAACATTCAATGTGTGTCTTTATTTGAATCATTAATTTAAAAATATTAAATAACATAGAGACAAGACAGATCCCAGCATCACTCCTCTATATATTATCCTACTTGGTATCATCTCTTTAATAAGATTTGGGTAAATCATCCACTAGTTTTAACTAAGATACCTAATTGAACTACAGTATATCTTTCCATATACAGTATGAAAGACTTTATTTAAAAATGACTTTTTTGGAGTGTAGAGAAATAATTCCCACAGCCTTTTATATATAAAAAACCTGGGGATTTCAGTTGACTATGAGTTAAATAGTTAAATATAAGTATTAAATAGTAGGCAAAAAAATATTATCTGAGGTTTCAGTGAGAGAGGCATGATCTCCAAAGACTGGGAAGGTAATAGTACTTCTATACTGCTCTAAATTGAATAACATCTGGAATATTGTGTTCAATTTTCTATGACACATTTTAGGAATGACATTGATAAACCAGAGATCAGCCATAAGCAGTAATTATAATACTAAACATTTTCCAGATCATTTTATATGAATTATGTATTTGAAAGACTGTCATGTGAAAGAGAGATGAGACTTTTTCTGTTCAGCGCTAAAAGGTATAATTGGGAGTGAAGGGCAGAAGTTTCCAAGAGACAAATTAAGATTTTATATTAGAAAAAAGCTTTCTAAAAATTACAATTATCTAAAAGTAGAAAGGGTTGCCTCAGAAGATATTTGGTTTCTATCTTACTACCATCATCTCCAACAACAGTAAAAAGTTGAATAACCTCTTGACAGGTATAAGCCATGACAACCACCAGAATCTGGGGGCACTGGGAAGGTAAATGATTCAAACAACCATCATAAGTAGAAGTGCAACCTGAACCCAGGCACTCATACTTTCGAGGTTAACACTATCTAATATTGATGACACTACCTGTCACCTAGGTGCTTTGCCAATGGAAGGCATTCAATTAACATTTTCTGAACTGAACTGAGTTTCTTTTTGTTCTGTTGATTTCTTTATACATCATAAGACACAAGTACATTTGACAAAATCATTAATTTGCATGTCTTTTGCCTAATTTTGAAAAATCCCTAGGTCTACCTTTAATTGAGTTTTTAGAAGCAATTTGTTTTATTTTTTTATTTATTTTATACCTGAAATTTCACTGCAAAAAGAATAGGCATTAGAATTTCAAAACTGGATGATCCAAAATTAGTTCAGAAATGTCTGATAATGTAATGATGAATATTAAGTGCTAAAGGAACTACTTAGCCTAGACACTAGGGTATAATATTCTTTCTCTTGCTGTTGAATAGAAATGAACAATGGAGGGACCTTTGAACTCATGAGGGATAACTTCCCCTTACTATATAACCCAAAGGATTTTAATCAGCTTTTCTATGAGCAGTGGACTCCCATCTTCTATATATCAGCTGAAATAGAATCAGCATCAGGTATTTTGCCACTCAAAAGGAGTCTAATGGCATTCAAAACCTCTGCATCAGTTGGAAGTTCAGCTAGAGAAGGATTGACTTCAACCTGAAGTATATGGTCAATGACTTCAGCAATGTTTGATGATGGTCTGTTGAGAACACTATGGAAATGTTCAGCCTATTTCTCCAGGATCATGTTCTTATCACTAATCAGTGTAACTCCATCAGCATTGAGCAATTGAGATACACCATATGTCTTCAGCCCTTAAGTAGCTTTCAGGGCATCATAAAAGCACTTAGGAATGTTACTGTGACTGTAACACTGAATTTTATCTGCCTTCTTACTGAGCCAAGAATCCTGTATCTCTCTAAGATTCACTTGCATTTTATTTTCATGGAGTTAAACATCGCTTTCTTAAAGACAAGCAAACTATCCTGCTGGTAAATCCTGTGGAGTTTTCATTTTTCATTTATCATTAAGTAGTTTTTTTAATTTTCCCATAATTTTTGTCACATCAATCTTGATATTTATGCGTGTTCTGATCCAGAGGAGTAAATGTGATGCTATACAACAAATATCTGAAAGCTGCCCACTCCTTTTCTGCTCTACTGTTGCCAACCATGTGTTGGCTCAGTTTTCCCTCCAAGTTAGCAATGAACTGGCTGGGATGAATGATCATCTCTTGAGATTGAATCTATTTGTAGTCATCTTGCCTTAGGGGTAAACTCCAAGATAAGCCACTAAATAGGCCTTCTTACGTTTGTTCTTCATTCTCAAAAAGGACCCTGCATTCAAGGAGGTGATGCCAAGAATGGCAAGTGAATTGGATTTACGTGAAGGAGGGCTGTACAAAGTCACCAGCCTCATTCTCTCCTCTGGAGCCATCTGGGTCCAGCGGCAAGATATAGACCAGGAGAACTGAAAATGAACCCAATATTATTTGTGTTGAAGAGAATTAAGTCTATGATCAGTGCAGCACTCTGTACCATACAGTGTCTTCATCACTCTCACATTCCTTCTCTTCTCACAATGACATAGTCTATTAAATGCCAGTGTTTACTGCAAGAGTGTATTCACGAAATTTTATTGTTATCTCACTTGATCATCACAATGCTACGAAATAGGTGCTATTATTGCTGCGATTTTACAGATGAGGAAACTGAGAATCAGAGAAGTTAAATGAATTGCTCAGTCACCTAACGAGTCAGTGTCTGAAGCAAGATTTGAACTCAGGTCTTCCTGACTCCAAGTCCATCACTCTATCCACTATGCTGCCAACTTAGATGTGTAACATGTCAGCAGTATTCACAGATTCTAAAACTTGCACTGAACATTTAAGTCAATACTGAGAGACAATCAAGCATTGTATTTGTTTTCTTCTCATGTTTACATGAGTCATCTTGAAACTCATAGAAACACAGAATGTTAGTACAGGACAGGATCTAAGAGAAGATCCAGAGATTCCTCTGTGTGTGTGTGTGTGTGTGTGTGTGTGAGAGAGAGAGAGAGAGAGAGAGAGACAGAGACAGAGACAGAGACAGAGACAAGTCTTTTAAAAGCTGCATTCAATTGATAACTCAACCCACATAAATTAAAAATTCTATTCTATTGACAGCTCATACACAGGAAAAATGTACAACACTCATGTGATTATTTTTCTTCAACTGTACCCCTTCTTCCACAAGCCACCTTAAGTAAGATATACTACAGAGACAGAGACAGAGACACACAGAAATGGAGACAGAGAGAGAGACAGGAGAATGTTACGGATCCCTTTCAGTCTAGTGAAGTCTATGAACTTAGAACTAAACAATAATGTTTCTAAATGCTTTAAATAGAATACATACACAACTGTGAGCTCCTTGAAAGCAGGGATCGTGTTTTGTCTCTTTTTATAACCTTAGTGCTTAGTGCGGTGCCTGGTGCATAACAGGTACTTAATAAATGTTTACTGGCTAACAAAGAAACCAGTTATGTTTAATATAGTTATGAAAATATTTTTCCCATCCAAGTTCACAGACTGCCTAAATTCTATCCACAGAGCCTTTGAGGGCTATGTAGTCCTGATTAAAAACCCCTAATACAGTCCACCCCCCTCTCATAGTACTGAAGCCCATACTGACACCCTCATGCCCATACGTCTAGGTTTCCTACATTTCTAATCATAAATCCCATTCAAGGAACTAGGAATAGCATCCTGTAATAACTGGAAGAATTTCAGTCCTCAGAATTAGCATTCGCACATTAGGAGAAAGAATGTTAACATAAAATGCATCAAAGCAAGACACAAGGCATATGACTACATAAAAGGACAAAAAAAAAACCATTGTTAATTTCACTAAGTGGCTAAGTCTGGGTCCCTTAAATGGCTAATTCTCACCACTTGGAGAAAAGATTTATTGGATATGCTAAATATTTTTTAATGGATTCCTACAGCTTTAACTGTTAATTAGATCAAGGTTTGGTTCCCTGTTTAGCTGTGACCTCATTGGTGTGGCATCTGGGCAATTATCTAGGAAATAATGAGCCCTTTCATCCATAACAGAACAACAACTTCTCACTTGGATTGAGGGAGATCAGAGCCAATCTGCTGTGCCTCAGGGGGCCTGTGAGCCCCTTTGAATCACACTTTATTTTCAAACTAACCTTTTACATCCTGAATTAATTCCAAGTGTTTTCAGATTAAAAATTCATAAATTTACTTTACCAGCATTAAAAGAAATCATAAACACAAAATATCATCCAAACAATGTTTAAGGTTCTGATACCAGGGACCATAACAGAAGGAAAATGTCTTTGGACAGCAGATCCTTTAAACATATGCTATATTTAATGTACCTTACTGTATACATGGGGAACAAGTTTTCTGTTCTACTGTGCTCAAGGAACTCTATGGTTTTCATGAATTATACATCTAAAACTGGAAAGGACTTCAAAGGACTTCTACCTCGATGGCCCAACTTAAAAAAAAAAGCAAGCCTGAAGGTTGAGTGAATTGCCATACATCATACAAATAGTGCCAAAGGTCAGATTTGAACTCACATCCTTTGACTCTAGATCCAGCACTTCCCCCTTTCCTATGCTATCCCTTATTTTTATGATGGCATGAAAATATATATTTTTATATATATTTATATATGGGCATAGAAAATTGGCCTTAGATCCAGGGAGATCCAGGGTCAAATCCCACATAGCAGGCCAGGCAACATGCCCCCTTCAATCTAATAAGACTTCAAATTCTCCAGTAAGGGCTTTCCTCCAACACTACAGTTAATTTCCTTATTACTTTCCTATGCCAATGAAATAAGAGGTCCAGTTTAAAAGCAACAACACCAAATAAACCTTGCCTGTTTAACACATACCATATTTCTACTTTTTTTAGTGGTGCAGGAACATATAATCTTCCATGAACAAGTTAAATCACCCATTCGTGGATGTGTTGAATGGAAAATGCTTATAAAGGAACTAATGTTTGTCCCTATCAGGCACGAAAGTTGAGGTCCTTAGGAGTTTCTTCAATGATTCAGGTGGAGTTCTCTTAGATTCATGCTGTGACTATAGGGGCCTTCTTACTGCACAGGGGAATTATCTGAGATACTTGGGGAATACAGAAAATAATATTTTATTGGAAGACTGGATTAGAAAAAGAGTCTGCTCCTGGGAAATGACATCTGCAGAATGCTACCAACTTATGAAACAAAATTATGAAGTTGGTCTCCTTGCCTGCAGTCTATTCCATTTCTAATATATGCTTCACACAGCTGCCAAATTCAAGTGCCTAAAGTACAAGTCTGATTTGCTCAAGAAATTATAGTGGCACGCTATTGACTAGAATCAAATGCAAACTCCACTGCTTGACATGGAAAGCCCTTCTCAATCTAGACGAAGACTACCTTTGTAGGCTTATTTCCAATGACTCCCATTCTCATAGGGCACATTTTGGTGAATTTCTTCATACAACACAGTCTCCCACCTCTGTAATCTTCGCACAAGTTATCTCCATTCCCAGAATGTCTTCTCTCTTCACCTTTGACTCTTAGGTTCCCTGACTCCCTTCAAGTTCAGTTCAAGTGTTGTTTGCAACACAACGTCTTTCCTGACCTCATGACATGAATAACACCCTGCCCTCTCTTTGAGCTTATATTTATTTGCATATACACTATACACATATGTATATTTGTGTCTCCTCCAACAGATTGTCCCCTCTGCCATTCCAACTCTATCACTTATTTTCAATATTTCCCTGTCTTTTGGCTCATTCTCTACTATCTACAAACATACTCATGTCTCCCCCATCCTCAAAACCTACTCTAACCCTTTTCATTCTATCATCCCATAACTCTTCTGTCTTTTGCGGGGAAATTCCTTGAAAAGCCCTCCTCTCATTATCTTCTCAATCTCTTGCAATTCACATTCCATCATTCCAGTGAAACTACCCTCTCTAAAATTAGCAATGATGCCAAATCCAATGACCTTTTCACCATCTTCATTTTCCTTGACCTCTGTGCAGCATTTGACAGTTTACTCACCCTCTCTTCCTTGATACTTTCTTCTCTCTAGATTTGATACCACTCTCTTCTGGTTTTCCTCCTACCTATAAGACTCATCTTCCTGTGTCTTCTTGCTGAATTCCTCATCTAAATCATGTCCTCTAACTGAGGAGCCATCTCTACTCGTCCTGACCTATATCTTGCTTCCAGATGGCTCCAGAAGAGAGAGTGAGGCTGGTGACTTTTGTACAACCCTCCCTCATTTAAATCCAATTCACTTGCATGTCATGGCATCACCTCCCTCATGTCATAGTCCTCTTTGAGAATAAAGGACAAACAGCATTAAAACTGTAAGGAACTTAGGGAACATTTAATTTAGACCCAATATTTCCCAGAGAAAGACTAGAAAAGCCAAGGCCAAACAGCAGGTCAATAGCAGAGGTGAGACTAGGTCCTCTGACTTTCAGGACAAACCTCTTTCCTCTGTTCCATTTTTTTTAGGAAGGAAGGAAGGAAGCCTCAGAGATAAGAATTTGATTTCACCTTCTCTGACTCTAGTGCTGTACTAGGCACTTAATAAATGCTTATTTCCTTTCTCCCTTCCTCCTTTCCTCCCTTCCTCCCTCCTTCCTTTCATCTTTCCCTTCCTTCTTTGCTACCTTCCCTCCTTTTTTCCCTCCCTTTCTTCCCTTTTCTCCCTGTGTCCATATAGGGAATCATACCCTTATCTGATGCTTCTCTGCCCAAAGGAATATAAAATTTTGATCACTGAAGCATCACAAGATATCTTAGGATTTACAGGCTAGATTTTATTTTTAAGGACCATGTCTTAAACCCAAATCACTCAGACTCTCATTGATTGGACAACAATAGGTCCCAAGGCTTATTTCACTATGGTTTTGGTTCTGATGGTTCAGAAGGAATGTAAATTGCAACCATTTCCATTTTGGTCAGAAACCCTGAGGGTCTTCCCCTCTCAGATTGATTTTTTTTGACTGAGTAGAAGAGGCCATATTCTTTATCTAGCCTTAATCACTCAATGGGCATAGCCTCAGTCAAACTGAGACTTGATAAACACCTTAGCCTGTCCACCTCTCACCCCCACCACAGCAACCTCCCTATTACTACAGAGAGACACATCATCTTCCTAAGCTTCAGGCTCCAAACCTAAGTGCTTCCATATCCACTCTTTGGCCAACGTCAATTGACTTCACCTTAGCAACATCTCTCAAATATTTTCTCTTCTCTCTGCTGGCACTGCCACTACCATGGTACAGGCCCTCTCCACCTCACAAATGTACTATTATAATAGTCTACTGTGAATCTGCCTACTTCAAGTCTCCGTCCACTCCACCTAATCAAAAAATTCCATTGGTTCCCTATGGCCTACAGGATCAAATGCAAAACTCTGTTTGGTGTTAAAAGCCCTTTACAATTTAGCCCTCCCCATTTATCTTTCCAGTCCTCTTAAACCTTACTCCCAGTCACCTCTTTTATCTAGTGACACTGACTTACTTGTTCCACAAACAAGACACTCATTTCTCAGCTCCAGACCTTTTCGTCAGTTCTCTCCCATGCCTAGATTGCTTTCCCTCCATTATATTCACCTACTGGCCTCCTTGGATTCTTTTCAGGCCCAAGCAAAATGTCATCTTCTAAAGGAAGCTCTTCTAATCCCTCTTAATTTTAATGCATTTTCTCTTTTAATTATTTTCAAATGATTCTATGTGTAATTTGTTTAGACATAATTGTTTACTTGTTGTCTCCCTGTTAAATTTTGAGTTCCTTGAACAGAGACAATCCTTTGCCTCTTTTTGTATTGACATTGCTTAATACCATGCCTAGCATATGGCAAATACTTAATATAGTTGAGTGGCAGACTACACACATATACACATGTATGTACACACATACCTCATATATGTCTGTGTATCTATATCTATATCCATTTACATATCTATATCCATATATATTTGTACATGTTGTACTCCCCAACAGAATTCTTCTAAAAAGACAGAAGTTATTCATTTTTGTCATCTTATCCCTAACACCTAGCACAGTGCCTGATACATTCTATAATAGATGTTTAATAAATATTTGTTGAATTGAATTGAAAATGAAATAAATTCTGTAAAGTACCTGGTGACCCTTAAAGTATTATCAGAATCAGTTATTCAGAGCTGGGGAAGAAGGTGCAGATGCCACCTAGCTGAGACTTGATCACTCATAGAGTTTATCCAGTAAATCATGGCAAGAGGGTTGGGGGCTGGGGGTGAAAGGGAAGGATCCTCTGGAGGCACCCTTGTCCAATTGTTCATGTTACATGTGAAGTCTGAGGTTGGGAGAACTTAACTGATTTACACAAGTAGCAAAACTTGAGTTAGAACAGTTATCTCTGATTCCATTCTCAAGTTGAAATAGGAGTCCACAGCACAAGACTGTCAAAGAAGCTAATAGGATACTGTGCTGAATTCAGAAGCATGGGCTCCACTTTGGGGAAGGTGATAGCCCCTCAATATTCTGAAATTTCATGCCCAGTTCTTGGTAGCACATTTTAGAAATAATATTCATCAGATAGAGATTATATAGACCAGAAGTTCTTAAATATGTGTATGTTTCTGGGTATGTGTGACTGTGTCATGGACCTCTTTAGCAGTCTGGTGAGGTCTATGAACCCCTTCCAATAAATTTGTTTGTTTAATTCATAATTGAAGCTAATTTTAAATTTCAGGCAAAGGTTACTGAAAATTAAGATCTTTTCCCATCCAAGTTAATAGATGCCTTCAAATCTATTTTATAAATAACTTGGGGGTCCATGGAGCTCAGGTGATCGATCGATAGATAGATAGAAAATATATATACAGAATATACAGAATGATATATATAGAGAGAGAATGATATATAGAATGACAATCAGGATAGTTAAGAGCCTCTAGATCATGCCATAAAAAGATCAGTTGAAAAAACCTTTATTAACTTCAATGGATCCATGATTTCATTAGTAATATGGATTCTTCCACTAAAGGAATGGGAGCAACTCAGCCAAGCTACCTCATCCTGTTTGACCCTTGTCTATGCTCTTTGATAATTCTTTCATAGGAGATTGACCCAAAAGTTGGGGACTTCCTTTAGTTCTTTTGGAATTATACAAATACCAGCACAACATGTGGTCCATCCACCAGTATCCTTGACCCTTGCTAGCCCACCTCTTCACTATCATACATTTCTCTAATGATGCTTTTATTATGGTTTTTGCAAATAATTAGTCACCGGTCTTATTCTACAGCCTATGTATACTCCTGTGAATCTTTCTAATATTCTTTTAGTGACTCACAACATTGATTCTTCAGCATTTGTCATATTCTGCAATTCATATTATTGGAATAATATTAGTGTTAAGTTTATGGGTTTTGTTTCAGAGAAAAAGAGGGTTATTTAAAGCACTGTGAAATTTCCTCAATACAAGTCAACCTTCCCTCTTCCCACTATTCAGTTAAGGAACTGGTTCACTGCCTATCTATAGTATCTGTCCAAAATATATTTGCTGATGGAGAAAAACGTGATCTTAATGTCTCAGATGTACCTCATTGGGACATTTCAGTCTATTAATCCATCAGTCAAGTACTTATTTAGTGCATACTGCAGGCCAGGTATTGTGCAAGGCAAAGTAGATACAAGTATACAGAATGAAGTATACAGAATGAAAAGGGCCACCAGATATCACTGTTCCCAAGGAGTTTAAACTTTAATAGAGAAGACAAGTACATTAGGTGAGTATATATGTGCATATACATATATACGTGTATGTACATATCCACATGTATGTATACATTCACACATGTGTATATATATATGTATATATAAATATAAAAATAAATCAAAGTAGTTAAATACAATATAGCTTTGAACAAAGGGCAATAGAAGTTGGAAGATCAGTAAAATTTCATGAAATTTATAGTGCTTGAGCTGTGTCTTAATGGAAAAGAAGTATTCTCATGGAGATGAGGCAGGAATACATTTCTAGCATGAGGAATGGTCAGGACAAATGCACAAATCTGGGTGATGGAATGTCCTGTGTGAAGACCAGAAAAAATTATTGTTTCACTAGATTACAGAATAGGGGTTAGCATAGTGAGATAGAGAGAGAATGATGTTCCACAAAGTGGGGAAGATGTTGTTTTAAGTATTAAGTCTTTAAGTGTTAAAAAAAAAAGTTTATATTTTATACAAAAAGCAATAGAGAGCTCCTGGAATTTGCTGAGTAAGAACGAGTTACGGTCAGACGTGTACTAAGGGAAAATTACCTAGACAATAGTGCGAAGATGGAGTGGGGTGATGAGAGACTTCATCTGAGAGACCAACCAAGAGGTTGTTGCACTATTCTAGGCAAGAAGTGATGAGAGTCTCAAAATAGTGTTGCTGTATTAATACAGAAATGATAGATATTGAGAACTGATAGGATATGTAGGATAAAGAAGTACAAAGAGTTGAGGATACTGATAAGCTTACACACCTGAGAGACTGAAAATGATGCCTTTGACAGAAATAGGAAAGTTTGAAAGATAGATGTTTGGCAAGTTCACTTTGAGATATACAGACTTTGAGATTTCTCTAATACATATAGTTTGAAATGTCCAGTAATCAATTGATGTTCTAACACTAATCAAGGTGACACTAGAAATGAGTATAGACATCTGGGAGTTGTCTGCATAAAATATCTAAAGTCATGAGGTTAGATGAGGTTATCAAGATGAAATATGCAGTGGTTAAAGAGGAGAGGAATTAGGCTAGAAACTTTGAGTACACCCATTGTAAAGTGAAGTGCGTGATGATCCAGCAAAGGAAATGAAGAATGAGCAATAAGACAAGTAAGAAAAGGACCAGGAAGAGCAGTGTCACAAAAAAAGAGGAGAAAGTATTCAAGAGCAGAGAGTGATCAACAGTGTTAAATGCAGCAGATAGATTGAGAAGGATGACTGGAAAAAGACCACCTAATTTAGCCATTAAGAGATCTTTCTGCAGAAACAGCAATTTCAATTAAACGATGATGTTGAATTGCAAAGGATTGAGAAATGGGTGAGAGGCAAGGAAACAAAGGTACCAGGTATAGACAGCAGTTTCAAGGAGTTTGGCTTTTAAAAAATTAGGGAAAATATATAAAAATAGATTGACAGGTTTAGGAAAGTTTTTTTTAAGGATAGGAATATATTGGCATCTTGAATGCAGCAGGGAATGAATCGTCATAAAAAGGGAAATTGAAGATTTGAGAGAAAAAAGAACATGACTGGAGTTGGTTACAAGACAGGACATTACACAGGACAGGAGTGAGTGGGATCAAAAACAAATGTAGATAAGTTGGCCTTGGCAAGGAGAAGGCCACCAGTTTGTCAGAGACTAGAGGCAAAAAGATAAGAGATGGAGATACCAAATCCATCAAATCAAATGCTTTTTTTAACAGCTGAATAATAAACAGAATGAAATTTTGTATTCTCTGAACATTTCATGAGTAAAGCTGTGCTCATGTACAATACTATATATAAAAGCATGCCTGTTCCCTTATCATTTTCATCAAAGATGTCCCTTGTATGCATATAAATTCTTCTCATAAGTGTTTTAAACATGAAAAAGTAGCCATAAGAAAGTCGATGGGTCAGTAATTACAAGTACTACTTGGAATCCATGTTATCGGCAGTACTTTTTCTGTTGTTATCACTGTTTAGTCATTGTTTAGTAGTAACTCCATTTGGGGATTTCTTCCTTTTTTAATAAATTTATTTATTTAACTTTTTACATTCATTTTCACAAGATTTTGGGTTCCAAAATTTTCTCCCCA
>CM053772.1:148847547-148908588 GCA_028658325.1 Potorous gilbertii
CCTCTTTTGCCAATTGAGTTAACCTATTTTTCAGGGTGTTATTTTCTTCAGCATTTTTGGGGTCTTCTTTATTAAGGTATTGACCCATTTTTCATGCTTTTCTTGCATCTCTCTCATTTCTCTTCCCAGTTTTTCCTCCACCTGTATAACTTGATTTTCAAAATCCTTTTTGAGCTCCTCCATGGCCTGAGTCCATTGGATATCTATTTCAGATGTTTCGGATATAGAGGCCTTGACTGCTATGTCTTTACCTGATGGTAAGCATTGGCCTTCTTCGTCAGAGAGGAATGGCGCAATCATCTGTTCCCCAAGAAAATAACCTTCTATGGTCTTATTTTTTTTCTCTTTTCTGGGCATTTTCCCAGCCAGTTACTTGACTTCTGAGAGTCCTCTCCACCCCTGCCTAGATCTGCCCAGCTAATGCTTGGGGGCTGCTCCCCAGCCTCAGGGCTTTCCACAGCAGGTCTGGCTGCTATTCAATGGGAGCTTAATTTCTGGTGCTCAGGTCAGGGCAGGGCTGCATCCCAGGCTCAGTTCTCTCAGGGAGTTTATGCAGAGACCTTCTGTAATGGAGCTGCTGCTGAGCTCCTGCCTGCTCTGGGAGCCTCTGGCCTCTGCTGCCTCTGCTGCTGCCTCCCGAGGGGGCCTGAGTCCCGGAGACACCCCGCTCCCCTCTTAACCCGTCTCTCTCACTGACCTATGAGTCTGTGGGTGGAGGGACCTTCGTGGCCACTGGAGATTCTGTCCCTGAAGCCTTCTCGGATCTGCTCACTCCTCTCAGTGCTGCACGGCCAGGGCAGGGGAGGGCTCTGCTCCCGTCTGGGGCACAATGGACCTTTGGGATTGGTCTTTCAGGGCTCTCTGGAACGGAAATCTCCTTCACCGTGTTGCTGCGCAGCTTCCACTGTTCCAGAATTTGTTGGGAGTTCTTTAGAGGAAATGCATGGGCTGTGGGTTTGGAGCTAGCATATGTGAGTCTTTCTACTCCGCCATCTTCCAGTCTGTCTTTTTTCCGTTTGGGGATTTCTTGGCAAAGATACTTGAGGGTTTACAATCTCCTCCTCTAACTCATTTCATAGATGAAGAACTGAGGTAAACAGGGTTAAGTCACTTCCAGAATCACACAGTTAGTGTCTAAAGCTGGATTAAATTCAGGATGACAATCCTTACTGACTCCAGGGTCAGCACTTAATCTACTACATCACCCAGTTGCCCTATTCTTTCTAATCAATTGCTATCTTCTCCTCTCTCAGATCTCCATAGAAATAACCCCTGAGTGCTCTCAAAATTATCAATGTTGCTGTGTAAACACATAGTTAAATGCAGATACTATTTTCATCTGTTTTCTTTTAGATCATTAGAATCTTATGTATCACACTGGAGACTGTGAGATTATAACCCAAATGCAGTGATTCCAAACATCACTGATGGAAGGGAAAAAAGTTCATTTAGAAAAAGCGAGTAATATTTGCTGTCACTGGTTTATTGACTTTTTAAAAATTCATTTTAAAATATTCCTGGGATAATCTGCTTTAATCTCTCACTGGACTTTCTGGAAATATGATATTCCCTCAAACATTTTTCACAACTTTATAAAGGAATACTGCTCATATTCATACACAATTCTCTTCTGTAAGATTTTATGAGTTAATATTCTAAAATGATGTTTCCCTTGACTGCTATATCTTTTTTAAAATCAAGAAAGAGATAGTAGCATGTAATAAATGTATGTTTAATTAAATTAAATTGAGCAGAAATAAGACTGTCCTTGCTCAGAAATTCTAATGGGAAGTAAGTTTAAGAAGGATGAGAAACTCTCAAGAATAAAAATCTAGTTATATGTCAATGACAAAAAATTAGGGGAGATGTCTAAAATTACTAATGTGGTTTTCAATAAAAACAAAAGATATTTAAGGAACATATATAAGAGATGGAAGCAAATATGGATAACTAGATAAATATTCAAGAATGGTAAGCTCCTATAAGAAAATGGAAGAGAGAGGTCAAATGTACTTCCTGAAGTATGCAACCATCCCCAAAACTCGAGTGTGACAAATTGAAATATGGTTGGGAAATAATAAAATGTCTAAAATAAATTTAAAACAATACAACATAAATAATGTTAATTTGTAGTTTTCTAAGTCATTATGTGAGCAATAGGGATCCATTTGTATTTGACTTTTGACACCATTGGAGCAAGAAAAGCTAAGTATAATATGAGCTGAAATTTAAATCAAATACAAATAAATGTAAGGAAGGGAAGAGGAAGAGGGGAGTGAGAAAAAAAGGAAGAGAGAAACAAAGAAGGAGAGGGAAAGGAAGAGTATCAGTGACAGAATTTGAATCTAGGTCATCTTTACTCTACGGTCAGTTCTCCACCCATTATATCATCCTGCCTCTCACAAGAATACATGAACATAGATTAAACTATCATGATTTCCCTAAACCAGCACAAACCCAGAGTGAAATGTAGATCACAGAAAAAGAAACTCTAAGATAATTTCAAGTGATAGAGATTTTTCTAGAGCCCTGGCTCAGAGTGACTTTCAAGTCTAACTTACACACAGCAATGGTGGGCAGTAAAATTCCAAAGGCATCACAAAATGAGTGGCCCATTTAATTGCCACATTTGCTGCCAAAAGAAAAATTATATTGATTTTTTCAAAGGAAAAATTTTCTTGTTTTTGTTAGATTTTTCTCAGACTATTAGGCTTTAAAATAGTTTTTAATCAGTCATTATTAACTACCTATTATGTCAGACACAGACGTTCATTGTGACAATCTCAGCATCTATACTAGAAATTGTCAGACTAGCACTTCTTTTTTTAACAGCATTTTATTTTTTCCAATTACATGTAAAAACACTTTTTAACATTCATTTTTAAATAAAAGTTTGAGTTTCAAATTTTTTACCTCCTTCTCTTGCCCTCTGCTAGCCCCTCCTAAGATGGTAAGCCATTTGATATGAGTTACATATATACAATTAAGTAAAACATATTTTCTCATTAGTTATGTTATGAAAGAAGAAACAAAACAAAACATACATATAAAAAGTGATAATAATATGCTCCAATCTTTATACCTATTTCATCACTTATTTCTCTGGATGGGGATAGCATTTTCCATCATGAGTCTTTTGGACTTGTCAAACTATCATTTCTGATAGTGGGTTTATGTTTACCTTAGTGATGTCTAATAACTTTGTGTACAGGACCCTTATTTGAACAGGTGGCATCCTCATACCTGCTGCAAGAGCTTAGATATCCAAAGATCCCCAGGTTTACTCATTGTTTAATATATTGACATATCATTTTGTATTTAGTGAGAGAAGTTCTACTGAATTACTAATGGGGATGACAGCTCAAGATTTGAGTCAACTATCTCCATCCGAACCCAATAAGGTTTTTAAAATTAAAACACATTCTAAATACCTCACTCTTTATAGAAGCTCTTAAACTATTTTTAAAACATGAGTTATCCTTTGGAAGGAACTGTAGAACTGAACTAAGGTTTCTCTTACAATAATTGCAGCCATAGATTCTCTGTCATACAAAATAAGAGTCTATCATATACTCAACTGTGATGGTGATGCTCTTAACAATACCTGAACCACAGAAAGCCTTCCATCTAGAGTCACCCAGCATCAATTTTTTATCTCAACCTCTCCACTTACAAAAGACACAAAATAAAAGTTTCAGTAGTTTTCTCTGGCCTCAACTACTAGATCAGAATCTGTGGTTATTCCTGCAACCATTGGTATAATGACAGGAGAGTATGCCCAATGGGTATAGGATTGTTAGCCAAAATTTATTGTTAATGAAGGAGAAGAGGATATGACAGATGACAACATAAACTGTTGTTCAGTCTTCATGGTTTGGGTCAGTTTGAATTTCTTCAGTTTGTATACTGTGGCGTTTACCTAGAATAGTTTTATAGTACTAAAGGATCGTCTTGTTGAAGTCCTATTTGTTCCTTTTCTGGTCCCTGTTTTCTACTTGTGCACAAAAAAACAGCTGACACCATTGGTTGTCATTGGTAGTATTCTAGAATTTTGGTCCAGATTCTCTACAGACACTACAGGGCTCATCTCTTGGATAACTTCCCCCCATTATTCACAGGGTTTTGCCTAAGGGGAAGTAAGAAAAAGAGAGAAATCCCTAGCTCAAGTCAAATCCAAATGTGATTATGTCAATTAATCTAAGCCTTCACACTAATGCTCATAATGTAAATATTTGCAAACCCATGCCACTATGTTATCCCATCTCAGCCCATACCCTTTTAGAAAGATGAAACATCTTTCAGATTTGCTCTATATAAAACCTAGCATAAGTACTTAGTTCAAGACATATGAAAGCCCTTCACCTTCCTGGGTTTATAAAGAATATTTAGGATATCCCATCATCCCAACAACTCACAGTTATGGGGCTCCTTAAAGTTTACAAAATGTTCTCCTCACAAAAACCCTGCAAAGTAGATTATTTCAGACCAAATTTCTAACAGGCATACTGGTTTTCTCAAAAGGCTTCATATATTCCTGGGTTAATGAATGGTCCTTCCTAGTTTCTTATCTTATTGGGGAAGAGGAGATTCTCAGGCTAAACATGGTTAATTCACATTTATAAGCACATTGTAGGGTGATGGCGATAGGTGGGCTATGAGAGACAAGAAGTATATAGTCTCATACCTCACTACAAACACACACACACACACACACACACACACACACACACACACAGTCTTCATTCCTAAAACGTTCAGAACTGTGCAACTAAAATGAAGCCTGATTTGGCTGTAGGAAGAGGACTTTGACCTAGAACAACCAGAAATGGCCTCAGTTTAAGATTTTAAAATATAATTTCCAAACCTATTTTTGCTGGTAGTCATAGAACCTACCAGCTGACAGTAATTCTTTCCTCAATTAGGCATAGCAGCATTACATTGGGGGAATTAGCCTAGGGAGTATTTTTTCTTCTCTACAACAAAGCACATACATTGTTAATAGTTTCCCAGATACATAGGAAGATAATTGAACTAGGAAGATAATTGAACCCATTATTTAATGGTGCTGATGTTGGCAACACTAATTGTGTACATATCTAGAGCCACTTTCATGTATTTTACATACATTGCTTCTAAGTGCCAGCATGGGCTAGGGTCATTGGCTCACTATCCTCTCAACTTAAGTTCCGTTGCTGTGTCATCCCTGAGGGTCCTAGCTCTGTCATGGGGACCATCTTCCCTCATTACTGCACTCCAGTCTGCTGCCCCACTTTCACCTACCTGCTCCCCAGGTGTTGGGACAGAATTGTATCCCAGATGATTGCACCTAGGACAGATGGCCCTTCTTTGCCTGCCACTGGCCACACACACAGACACACATACACACACACACACACACACACACACACACACACACGCATTCCTCATTCCAACTGAATTTGCCATAGACTCCATAATTTCTATTTGTAGCTCCAAATCTGCCTTTGACACTAATCAGATGGGTAAACCTGCCAGGTCACTTAATATCTCTGGGTCTCAGTTAGGGGCTAATTACCTCTAAATATCTATCTCACATGATTATTAATGAATCATAGAATGTGGGGCTTGTAAGCAGGAGTGTTGTCAACTCAAAGAAGATAACAGATATAAAGGACTTTGCAAACCTTAAAACTACAAAATGCCAGTTATTATTGTTAAACTATAATCCCCAGACCTCCAGTCAAGGGATGACTTCATCCCTTGAGTCTATGCAACATTTATAGAGAGCAGGGATGTGCATGTGCACTGGCATGCGAGCAAATGTTTAATGACAGGGCTTTCTAGAAAAAATTGTTTGCACACACACTTTTAAGCCTAATTTGCATTATTGTCACTTTTAAAAAATCTAGACAATCAACAAAGCAATAAATCAAGCTCTCTTTGTAGCAATTTACCCATTTCTTGCAATTCGCACTTGCAAGCTGGCTTCAACATACACTTGCTTAAAAGGCACCTAGTCCAATGCTCACTCAAAAGGAATTCTCACTGGAGCCTATAGCCATCTGGTCTCTACTTAAAGGCTTCTGATAAGAGAAAATCCATCAACTCATTGTTGAAAACACCAAGAGAGAATACGTACACACAGGTATGTATATGTATATATATATATATACATATAATATACGTATATACACACATATATATTTTTATATATATAGTACTTTAGAACTTTGCAACATTTAAGGTACTACATAAACATCACTTTCTGTTACTATCAATGTTTCACAAGGCTGAGCAGAAAGTCACATGCAAAGGTTTTGACTCAAAGGAACCAGTAATCTTTTCACTTAAACCAAACGGTCTCTCTAATATTAAAACTTTGAAACACACACACACACACACACACACACACACGAAAAAGGGAACACTTGATATAGAATTCCTCTTGTTTAGAAAACTCGTTCTTAGAGCTGCAACCAGCTTGGGAGAGAGGTAGGAATGAATCAGTACAGTGAGCTCTGCTTCATGAATGTCTCCAAAACTATCTAGAAAATGAACCAGCTTGAATCCCAGGGGAGAAATCCAAAAAGAATAACAGGAAGTCAGTCATTTGTCCATATGAGTTTGGCCTAAGTTAATTCGGTGAGTTTGGTGGGCTCTGGGGATGAGTGAGGACAGGAGAACACCCTCCACCCCCATGAAGCATTCTAGTACCCACAGAGAGTCTATCCATCAGCACAAAAGAGGTCCTAGAGCTGTACAGGGAACTCACAGATCCACAGCAGGGCACTGTGATGGGGACAGGTGGTAGGTGGATTGCCTACTACCCAGTTCTGATAGATGCAAGGCAGACTGAGAAAGGAGGATCTGTGCAGGGAGTTACATTCCTGGGTGGAGTGGCCCTGGGGGTATACAGAGAAATTCAGAAGCAATTTAGAAACCAGTAGAGCAGCAGTGGTGGGGTCTCAGCCAGAGCAGGGTCTCTCTTATAGCATCTTGCGCAGTCTGTAGCAAGACAACCAAGGCAGAACTCCCAAACCAAAAGGGAACCTGCAATTCTGCCATTCTGAAATGACAGAACTTTATGGCCAACTAAGATGAGTGGAGTCCAGCATCTATCCACTTCGGCTCAGCTCTAAACATAGGTCAGAAAGTTGCAAAGCTCCGGCTAGGAGGGCAGCAATTAGACTTTGCCCTGGATCAGACGCTTCTGAAGCACTAAAGGTTTGCAGGTCCTCAGCTTTAGCTTGACATTCTGAAATTACACAACACTCAAAACCCCAAGAGAGCAGCAGTAGGACCAAGGACTGATGTAGACCTTCCTTCCAGAAATGTGGCAGGGCTGAGCCTCTAATAACAAATCCAAAGTCAGGAAACAGGCAAGAATATTAAGAAAACAAAAGAGAACTCAACTCTAATGAGCTTGGTGGCTAACACGCCTCCTCTTAATAGTCAGCTCAGAATGGGACAAATGTCTGCCTCAGTAAGCAAGTTATTTCAGGCTTTTACTCTACATACTTGTTAGATTTTGTGACATATGGTCAGTTTAAATCACAAGACTGGGAAAGCTAGGTGACAGAATGGATAGAGCATTGGTCCTGGAGTCAGGAGGACCTGAATTCAAATTCAGTCTCAGACACTTACTAGCTGTGTGACCCTAGGCAAGTCACTTAACACTAATTGCCTAAAAAAAAAAAATCACAGAGCTTATCAGGGTAAATGGGGTTAGGAGCCCAACACTTCCAGTTATAAATGTTTCTTTTACTTTCATAGCATTGTCTCTGATGCAATGTGGATACCTTTATGCTCGTTCAGGAGATATAACATATTCTTTCATGTCTTTCAAAATGCTTTATTATTTCAAGCTTCTCCTCAATAATTAAAGCTCTCTTTTTGCATGTATTGCTTGGAGTTTTTCAACCAGGACATATGCTTAGGATGTTGAATCAACATTTTCTTTTCAAAGTTCACAAAAGGAGAAGAACATCAAAATACAACCTTGTAGGATAATATAATACTGAGGTAATTGTTAGATGTTTGACGTATGTGCAGGTTTGCAAGTGTGTAAGTCTGTGACTTGTCTAGGCTTACCCTGCTCACTTCAACTGGGAACAGTTTTCTGCATTAATCTAGTGTTTCAAGGAACAAAATCACATATAAGCAAATGCAAAACTCATGTTATGCTAAATTATTCCCTAATATATCAATCACATTGAAATAAATTTGTGTTTTCCAAACAAGTGTTGTAGCAGAACTGACCGTGGTAGGAAGAACATGAGGACCTGATTCTGATACTTGCTACGGGAACTTGATCACATAAATTCTCCTCTCTTATCTGTAAAATGGAGGTAATAAAAATAAAAATAAAAAATAATTGTAGCAGCAGCAGCAGTACTAGTTGGGGGGGGGGGGTTGGCGATAGTGGTGGTTGTGTAGCATACTGCTTACCTCCCAGGTTGCTGCAAAGAAAAACCTTGGCAAATAAAAAAAATACTGTATGATGATGTGACTGACTATAATCGTTATATGACTCCATGGGCTCAACTTTAAAATATGTCATAAAGTATTTCTACTTTCTCTACATGCTGGAAATAATTGCCTAATTGTCCAACCCCTAAGCCTATACCCACTTCAATGTGGAAGACACCCTGTTTGTGCCAATCAGTGAGCCCAGTTTCAGAAAACCACCAAGAGTTCATGGTGACATACCAAGTTTCAACAAAAGAAGAAGCCACCAGTCATACAAATATACCCAGGAATTTTACATCTCCCTGTCCGAAGGCCATTTGGGCTTTCAAATGTTTCTTGACCAACAGACATGAAGGCAGCTAGAAATTTAAAAATGAGATCCCCCTTACTCAAGCTTAAGCCTAAACAAAGTGAAAAAAATCAAGGAAGAAGAAAGTCTTTCTAATTTTTGCCCAGAAAACACATTTTCCCCTAAGGGGAAAATTGAATTTATGGATAGTAAGTAATCATGTATAATGACAGTCACTCCCTAACCAGAATTGTGATTAGAACTTTCCCCAGGGCCTAAGTCACTTCCTGATGAATTGAATTCAGTGGTACTTTATTAGACTGTGAAAGTTTTACACCTTCCTAAGGGTCTTTGCTCCTGTTTACAAATTATTAAACACCAAGGTTATTCTAGGAAATGTGCAGAACAGAGACATATGAATGGATTGGTGTGGGACAATGGAAATAATGTTAACTCTGGAGTTAAAAGACTGAGGTTCAAATTTTCCCTCTGAGGCTTCCTGCCCAGTTGGGTGTAGACAGGTCACTTAACTGCTTTAGTTTCTTCATCTGTAAAATGAGGAGGGTGGACTAGTTGTCTTCTGAAGGTTCCCATCAGTTCTATATCCCATCATGTAATTTGCTCATTTCAACCATTACTTAAAGCAACCTCTGACTAAACAGTATTTTTCTCATGGTCTAATTAAATAAGGGTATCTATGCTTGAGAGAGCTCCCTCATTTCCCCAGAAATAGCAGGGAGAAAGAAAAAAGTGCTGGCAACACTGAAATGTTTTCTGTAACATTTTCCATACACCCTCAGAAGAGGAAAATTTTTGGTAGGAGAAAGGTGTGGGAGCTGCAGGAGAACTTAGAAGGAACTGGGCTGAAGAAGGAGACTGCAAATGTATTTTGGAAGGCTGGTAATTATGAGGAAAATCAGAAATTAAATTTGAGGATGAGAAACTTGGGATAAATTATGAGAAAAGTGAAGGACAATAACCTCTAGGTTCAGTTTCTACTGCCAGGTTTGTGAGATAAGGTCACAGGAGAAAGAACATCTGAGGAGATAAGGAATTAAGCTGAATAAGAAAGGAAAATGAATGATAAATTTTATTTTGAGGGGTTGATACTAGTGCAAAGTCTGGGATCTTAATTTGGGGGCAAGATAAATGTGAAAGAACTTGACTGAGCTGAGAGAAAACAAATTGCACTGAAAGAGAAAGGCTCAATGTGAAAGATATTAAGAATAAAGGTCTTGAAAAAAGGAAGAAAGTTGCTAAGGAATGCTAAGAAAAAGTGAGAAAAATCAAGTTGTAAGTTAAATTTGTAAGCAAACCAAATTACTAAAGTAATAAAAGCTTAGTGAGAAAAAGGAAAGGAAGCAAGGTGTGGTTGTAAAGTTATTGTTGAGTCCAAGAGAAGTTCAGTTTCTGTCAAATTGATAAGAAAATATAAAAGCTTTAAGGAGGTGAGATATAAATACCCATAAGTAGTTAAAAAAATAAACTGAGAATCTCCTTTGGTATGAAGATCAGGAAAATGTTTTTAGTGACTTAGATCAAATCTATTTGTACTTCTGCTTTGGCCAATGTTCTCCTTCCTAGCAGATTAAAGGAAGAGACTAAAGGAACATCTCTTTATATTCCAGGTTATTGGGAATAATGAAAAATTCTTAAAAATAACATGAAACAAATATTTAATAGGAACAAGAAAGATTCGAAGTGGAGTTTGTTAAGTGGCTGGATATTAGAAACATGTAACACAGAAGGAAAAGAAGGCAAGGGTCAACTACACACTCTGAGCTAAAAAAAAGTAACAACAAAAAAAATTAAGATCCTTACAGAAAAGGAAGGTGTTAGATGCTCTAAAGAGGAAGCAGTCTTTTGTCATTGAAGGCATGATAAAGTAGAGCCAAAGAAGCAATCTTGTGAGAGTTCATTCAGGAAGGGCTAGAATATGAAAAGATGAGTACTCATTGGTGACATCCTCTTAACAACAAAAGAGATATCTGTTGTCATCCAGACTGTACATCCAAGTCATAAGAGAGGATCTTCCAATTCTTGTGAAAATAGATAAATGCTACTCATTTCTGGGTAGCATGAGTCAAATGGGCAAAAATGATACTAAAGAAGGAATCTAGAAATGATTACCAAGTATGATGATTGTTATATAAACAGTCAGCTTATTTAAGAATGAGATTTGGATTTCTGGAACGCAGCTGAAAATATAGGGAAGAAGGATTTGTTGTCTGGTATGCAGGACAACAAAAATAAGTAAGAATACATTTGCCTAATGTCTTGCAAATTTATCTTTTAAAAGTTCCAAACTAAAAAAGTCTGGGAAAAGACAACTTCCAATGGATAGACACCAACTTAGATATGTTACTATAATCAAAAAGCATACCTTTTGACCCAATAATACCACTACTAAGTCTCTACCCACAAAAGATCAAAGAAAGAAGAAAAAGACCCACGGCTACAAAAATATTTTGGTACTTATTTTGTGGTGTTAAAGAATTGAAAACTGATCAAGTATGTATCAATTGGGGAACAACTATACAAGCTACGTTATATACATATGGTGGAATACTATGGCACTGTAAGAAATAATAAAAGGGATAGTTTTTGAGAAGTCTGAGATAATCGGTGTGAACTGAGGCAATGTGAGAAGACCACAAGCAGGAGTACAATTTAATGCAGTGACGATGATATTGTTAGGACAAACAACTTTGCAAGACTTGGGATCTATGATCAGCAGGAAGACAAACTGCAAATCCGCAGCCTCATGATGAAACATGATATCCGTCTCCAGACAGAGAGGCCACGGACTCAAGAAGGCAAATTGAAGCATATTTTTTGGACATGGCCAATACAAGAATTAACTTCTTGATTATGCATGTTTGTAACAAAAGTTTTGTTTTTCTGAATTTCTCAGTTTGGGGAGAGGGGTTAGTGCACAGGGGAAAGAAAGAGAGGAAGAGAAGACATCTTATTTTTTAAAATAAGATTGAAAATTTTTTAAGTAAGAAAGTACTTAGGTACTAAGGCACCTAAATTTCACAGATGACCAAGAAACTCAAGAAAGGATCTAATAATAAATAACTCAAGCCTAAATATAATAGAAGTGCTCAGATTAGGCAGAAAGAATTTTAAAAACAAACTATAGACCCTAATGCAAGGAGGCAAATTTGCCCTCGTATGTATCACTGAGACACATTGGGATGAAACCCATGTGCATATGGAGGTATATTTTATTCATAAGAAAGAGAGGAAACAGTAGAGGGAAATGTAAAAACAAAAGCTATCCTTACAAATCTATTGTAAAATGATAAAAGTTACATAAAAATGAAAAAAAATGATCGATAGTCGTGAAAAAGTCCATGAACCAGAGTAAAGAAACATGGTGGAGATCATTTAGGTGAAGATTGGTAGAGAGAGAAATGAAATTGATTTTGTCTTTGGTTTATAGTATAGTCCATCTAAAAAGAGAGAGAGAGAGAGAAGAGAAATAGATCACAAGTTTGCCATGATTTAGTAATGATGAAAAACTTCAGGCATGACATCCCTCTCTATCTGCCAAAAGTAGTTCAATAACTTTTCTTTTTACTTGCCTCAATGAGGATTTTATTCTTCAAGAGATACAGGAACTCACAAAATGAAATTCTGTTCTGAATCTGATTCTAATAGGAAGGAAATCCTGGGGAAAAGAGGGTGGGAATGTAGGGGATGGGAAACCTACAGTTCATAATAGAGGAAAGAAAGCCAGATACAGTCTGACATGTACCCCCAAATTCTGAGAAAGCAGATTTCAACCAGTTCAGAGGAAAGAAAAGTAGGTATTCTTAGACTAAATTTTTTTTTATTTCAAATTTTTATTTTTCTGAACTTGACATTTAAAAAATAATATTTCCCCAAGGAACAGAAAAAGAGGACTGTATGTGAAACTGTGCACAGCCTATTAAGTATATTTCACATTTAGCATAATAGTCCTAATACTGTTCTGTTTGACAGCATCCCTTCCAAACTTCCACTCCTTTCTGGTTTTTTAAACAACTATTGGTACTCCACAATATTAATACTCAACAACTATTAATACTTTAACAACATTGATTTTCCTTTCTTTTTCTTTTTTGGTAGCACTATCAGTACCAATAAGAGTCTTCTCCCAGTTTCTTCTCTCCTGCCACTAATAAAGAAATAAAAGCATATAAACAAACACTTTCCTTGTAACACATAATAGGATAGGGAAAAGATCTGTGATTTCACTGATATAACCAAGCAAGGTTAACTCTTTCTACCAGTTCATGTCAGTACTTTCTCTACTACTTTACAATCTTAAAGAATTGCCTAGAGCCCTTGCAGGTTGAGTGATTTACCTAAGGTCACAGAGTCTTTCAGAGGAAAGGTTTGAACCTGGGTTTTCCTTTCTGTGAGGACAGATCCACTACACCAAACTGCCCTTCAACAAATAAGCATAGTCTATAAAACAAATATACACCATGACTACATCTGAAAATGTCCCTCTCATCCTGCACCACTGGTCCATCGCCACTTTAACAGAAGAAAGTTTAATCCATCAAAAGTTCCCCGTAATCATGATTGATCATTGTTTTCATTAGAGGTCTTGAGTCTTCACGTTGTTTTCCTATCATAATGGGGTAGCCATTGGAAAGACTGTGATCCTGGTTCTGCTCATTTCCCTCTCTATCAGTTCATACAAGTATTCACAGATTTCTCGGAATCTGTATTTTCATAATTGTTTATATTTCAATAATATTCTAAACTGTTCAAATATTCCCTGGTTAATGAGTACCCACTTTGCTCTTTGCTGTAACAAAAATATGCTTTTGTGTGTATATATGTATAAATATACATATACATAGATGTGAGTTGTGTGTCTGTGTGTGTGCACCATTAGTACATATGCACTAAAATTCTACTAGTTGGCACAATGAATAATAAAGTGCCACGCCTAGAATCAGGAAGACCCAAGTTCAAATCTGACCTCAGAAATGTACTAGCAGTATGATTTGGGGCAGGTCATTTAACCCTGTTTGACTCAGTTCCCTCATCTGTAAAACAAGTTAGAAAAGGAAATGGCAAACCACTCCAGTAACTCTGCCAAGAAAACCTCAAATGGGGACTCAAAGAGGCAGACATAACTGAAAAGACTGAACAATACTAAAATTCTTCAAGGAAAGTCAGTCCTGGAGAAATAGGAGCTGTTGGATAACGGAATTCTATAGACCTAAAGGGAAACAATTTTCTTGAGGATGAAAAGTGGGATTTGTCCGAGAAGACCAATGCCACAACCACATGGAATTCATGACCAGCCTAGATTTGTAAAAGGTATATAAAAAAGTTGGAAGCAAGGGAAGTCAACAAAAAATGAACATAACAATGATCCTGTCAAAATAGCATTATGGGTGCCAGAATTTGAAATTGAATATAGCTGATGAGGAAAGAGCAACAAATAGGATGTTGCATTAGCTGTATTGGGTGAAAAGGGAAGATCAAAGAATGATAGGACCTTTGCTTGAAAGGAGTGAGAAAGTAACTGATGAGAGAAAAGAGGAATCTCTTCATTTTGTCTCACTTCTGCTTTTTTCTTCCAAGAGGAATGAACTTTGTCAAAGAAATGACTGATCAAAAATAGCTATCAGGCAGGTGATATCCAGGGATAGAAATAAGAACTGCTCTTGATGAAGTCAAGTCACTTAACTTGAATAAACTACAATCTTAGATACTCAAAGAAATGGAAGATGCGATGGCAGAGTCCCTGTGAGCAATATTGGAAAGATCATGGGAAATGGAGAAATAGCACACAGCAAGGGGGGAATAGTCTTGATTTTTTTAAAAAGTCAGGAGGACAGAAACTCTGAGTTAGGGATGGAGAACCTGCAGCCTCCAGGCTACACATGGCCCTCTAGGTCCTCAAGTGTGACCCTTTGACTGAATCCATATTTCACAGAACGAACACCCTTAATAAAAGGATTTGTTCTGTAAAACTTGGACTTGGTCAAAAATCCTGGTGGAATTATATGATAGATTACTAAGAAGATAGTGAGCACCTAAAAAAGAAGCCCTTTCCAATCAATAACAGGACAAGCTAGACTAACAGTTTTTGACAACTACTAAACTGAGAATATTGTAGATATAGTTTATCTAGAGTTTCGCAAAGCCTTTGCTAATGCATTACATACTATTCTTTTAAAAAGAATGAAAAGTTGCGCAATAAACAAAATACAATCAGTAGATTTTGGAATGGTTCAACATGTGGACTCAGAGTTAACTGGACAATGTCACATCGGCAAGTACTCTTCAGGGGTGTGCCAGAGGGATCCAGTTTGGGTTTGGGTTTGGGGTTTTTTTTTGTTACTTCATATTTGTATCTATTTTGATGATAAAGGCATGCTCATCCAACCTGCAGAGGATACAGTCAGGAGGGACTAGACAATAATATACTGAAGGAAAATCAGGATGTAAAAACTATAAAAAGATATCTTGATCCTGACGGAGCATTGGGCTAAATCAAATAATATGAAATTTGACTAAGATAATTACAAAGTCTTAAATTAAACATAAATGAGCCTTAAAAGACTCAAAAAATAAACTTCACAAGTGTAATATTGGTGAGGCATTGTCTCAGAAAGATCTAAGCATTCTGGTGGAAGGCAATCTCAATCTAAGTTAACAAGCAGATCTTGTAACAATGAAATAACTGTCATGAAGAGGGAAGGGGGTGAATGCCTCTGTATTCTGCCATGATCAGACCACATCGGGAATACTGAATTCAGTTCTGATAGCCACATTTTAGGGAGGACTTTGATAAACTATAGAATATCCAGAGGATGACCCCTAGAATAGTGATGGGCCTTGAGTCCATGTCTTAAAAGAATTTGTTGAAGAATTGTTTAGCATTTATGAAGACAAGAATTCTCAGAGAGAACATGATAGCTATCTTTAAGTTTTTGATGGGTTCTCATATAAAAGAGGACTTAAAATTTTTCTGTTTGGTCCCAGAAACACTGAGAAGTTACGAAGTGTGAAATGTCAGGTCCAAGTAATGAAAATTTTTCAAATAATTAGGGCTTTCCCAAAGGGGAAAAGAAACAGTGCCTCAGGAGGTGGAAGGTTTACTCTCCTCCACCCCCACCCCTTGAATCTCATTCAAGGAAGCACTTGATGACACCATGGGGGTTGATACAGAGGTGATCTTTTTTTCACCTATGGGTTGGATTAAAGGAATCACTAGGTCCCTTCCAGCTCTCAGAGCCTATGACTGTTATTAAAAGGAGTATGCACATAGTATATATTACCCAGTGTTCCAAAACACATCTTTCTGAGAAGGTCCTTGAAACACTTTATTTATCTGCCCTGCAACTCGCTGGTTTCTCATGTCTGCAGACTGTTGGTTTCACAATTCTTAATTTTTTTTAAAGATAGATTAAGCTATCAAAAAGGAAATTATTTTAAATGAGTTAAGGCTGAGAAAGCAAAACTAAGGGAACATTGGTACACAATGATTTCGTGAGGTAAATGAAGACAAGTCAAAAATGCAGCTGATCTTTAATTAATTGTAACAACCCGTGTATGTCCCTTCCATTTGCCTGGGGAAGTAGGAGTTATACAAGTAGAAAGATATGCATGTGGTCATATGACTATTTTCTGAGGTGGAGGCTTAACTATTTTTCTTTGTTCTAAGCAAGGATTTGATGGAACTGGGATTATATAAAAGAGAGATGAATGCAGCATTCTTTAAAAGGCTCATTAAAATATTTTAAAAAATAATTTACATGACCTGTCACCTGCAGGCATTTCATTACCACTTTAAGGAGGTGAGAAAATAAATCATTAAATGCATGAAATCTTTCTGAAGATGTTTTTTAAGAGGAAGCTTTCCCAACTTCCTCTACTGTGGAGCTCCAAAGCCATACCGAACTTCAGCTGTTTAAACTTCATAAATAAAGACACCTGCAAAGAAATTCAGTGTTTGATTTCATTGGCTAAACACAAGTCCTCACTGAGAAGGCATTAGCCCTAAAAGTTATTGCTATCAGATCTGTTCCTTCACATCTGCATCTTCATTTGTTTGTTATAGGACTGAGCAAACATTAAATTCCTATTTTAGTCCAATTTTTTGGCTGGGGAAAAATTAGCCTCAAGTATGTGCACATAACAACTCTATCAACACTGGGAGGAATGGTTTAGGAATCAGTTTGGGAATGGTTCAGTTCAGAACAAAAGCCCCTAGCTGGGCCTAGATCAAGAGGTGATCTCTAAAATAGGAGAGAATGTAGTCAACACTGGTAGAACCATCTTACAGCTGACTTTCAATGTTCTAGAGGATCAAGTGTCCAGGTTGTATATTATCCTAGCCTTTCTTACCCCTTTGCTATGTATTTTGTTACTCATTGGCACTTCCAACAGAGAGGTAAATTAATTTTTAATAGTTATAATTTTTAATTGACTTCTTAGTAAAGAGAGGGGGGAATATCATTGTAGAATATCATATATACCATCAGGCAGGGTTTCCAATATTGGTTTCATTTCACTGTTTTCTTCTTTACAAAAGAGAGTTTCTAGAAAGGATGGAAAAAGTACATCTGACTTGCAAGAAGTAATAAGGCAGTAAGCATCAATAAAACAAAGATCTAAAATAAAAAATCAGATTTCTGAAGCTACTGGTTAAAATAAGGTCTGAGGATTTGTTGTTATGTCTTCCAAGATGAGTCTGAGCAATAATTTTAGCATTATCACTGTCCTCTCTGCCCCAGTCCTGTTATATAAATACACCTTGGAGAGCAGCTTTTGTGGCAATCAGAAGTCATGGCTGCTCATTCTGTAAGACTCAACATTTCAGGACTTCAGTAGTATGAGTACTCTCAGCTGCTATTTCTCATGCTATCTCTCATCCTTGCATTTCCTCTTCTCATAATCTCACTCTCTTCTTTGTCTCTCCCTCTCAGTCTGATTCTCCCTTTCCTTTCTCTCTTCCTGTTTCTCTCTGTCACCCTTGTTTTACCTCTTTGTATTCATATATTTGTATTCATTTGTATTTAAATCATTGTCCTTTCTTTTAATCTTTGTTTTTGTCTATCTTTGTTGCAGCATTCATCCTTCCACCTTTCAGTCTTTCTCTGTTTATCTCTCATTTTCTCTGTTACACGCACACACAAACATACACACACACACACACACACACACACACATACACACACACACATAGAATTAAGCAGCATATGGCAGCTTGGCTGCAAACATGAAAAATAAGTCTTTTAACAAGAGCCCAGGACACCCTTAAAGTTCATTTAATCCAACCCCCTCATTTTAGAAATGAAGAAACTGAGGTCCAGAGGATGTAAGTGATTTGCCCATGACCCCACAGGGAGTGAGCATCATAGTCAGCCAGGTAGAGTATACTAAAGAGTAAAAGTGTCAAACCTGCAGCAACAAGAGCAAAAGCAAAGGGATATTACAGAGAATCTGAAAATTCACCTAAAAATGAAATTTTATATTCCTGGACTTCCTATTGCCTCTATTTTGGCTTTTCCTTGACATCAGTACCTGTGGGCCCCCTGAGTATTTCCTCCAGGATTATGTTTATGTCCTCTTCCCAAAAAGAATGATCCTTGGAAAGAGGTGATTCTGCAATGGGAAGGGAAGGGAAAGGATAAGCAAAGGTAATTATTATGGAAGGCATAGAAAAATGGGGTGAGAAAATAAAATGCTGGAGACTTTAATGAGGATCAAAAAACCGTTTTAAAGAATTCATTACTTTTTAATTTTTTTAAAAAAAAGCTTTATCTCCAACCCAACAGGGCTATGAAGCGTCAATTATCTATAATTGAAAATAAATGGCTTTTCAATTGTTATCACCATTGCAGGACAAGCCAGAAGCTCATTCAGTCGAATCTACACATTAGCTTACACCAAGAGGAGTGACGGAGATAAAGTGGAACCTCAACCAGAGACACAATTTTCCCCCCATTTACATTTTTCTGGCCACTAAATATTCAGCCTCTGGCACAAAATCTTTTTTCTTCATAAATTCAAGCTGGGCACAATATGCTCCATCTCTATTCTTTCCTCCTGAGGTAAAAAAAACCAGTAGTAATATCACTCACAAAATATCATTTTCTTTTACTCACTCAATTATCAGACAGTATGCCAACACCTCTCTTCCATGTTTCTTATTTTAACACTGAACTTTACATTGCTCAGCCCTAAATCAGATAATCTCCTTGTCAGTTCCCATGTCCCCAAGTTAATTTTTATTCTACTTGTTCCTTTTTATTCCTCATGGGTAAGTAGCCAAAGTAGAAATGATAACATAGGATCTTTTCCCCTCTTTCTTCCTTGTCACCAATCCTCCTTGAATGCATTTTATAACTCAATCTGGTGTTTTTCTTGTCTATTCAACGAGGGATTATAGAATGGTGGAAGTTAGAGGTGAAGGGGCCCTTAGAGATCATCTAATCTAACATTCTCATTTTAGAAATGAAGAAATTGAAGCCCATAGAGTTCAAGTGACTTACCCATGGTCATACAGATAGTGGGCATCACAGTCAGCCAGGTACAGAATGCTAAAGAGCAGACATATCAAACCTGCAGCAGCAAGAGACCCTCAAAACTCCCAAGTGAGTCCAGAAACCAATTAAAATATCATTGGAAAATATTAAGCAAAATAAATAAAAATACAATATAATATAATTTCTAAATCAATAGGCAATCTTCACCTCTGATGTCTCTGAAGTAGAATGATCATCAAGCTATGAAAAACATCGTGTTGATGGGAAGGAAAGGATGGTCTTCTGCCTTACCCAATACTCATTCACATTCTATACTCAAATGAGTAAATCTCGCGCAATTTCCACACAATTTGTGATAAAGATGTGGCTAGGATATGAAAGAAAAATCTCCCCACCTATCCCCCCAAACATACTTGTATATACCTCATGATTCTTTTAGATCTGTTTTGCTGTTCAATCATGAGGCTTCATCAGCTTGCAGAACTTTATTTGCAACCCCTTCCAGTAATGCAGATAAGCCCACAAGAGTAACTACTTGGGATTCTGAGAGGTTACATGATTTTCCCATGGTAACAAAGCTGGTAAATGTCAAAAAGGCAGGATTGGACTCCAAAGAATTCTTCCTAATTCTTTGCCTTAGAATAGGCATTTTGTTAACCTGGGCAAGTATGTGGCTCAGTGGATAGAGTTCTGGCCTTGAGATCAGAAGGACCTGAGTTCAAATCTGACCTCAGATACTTCGTAGCTGTACGATCCTGGGCAGATCATTTAATCCTGTTTGACTCAGTTTCCCTATCTATAAAATGAGAAGGAAATGGCAAAGCACCCCAGTATCTCTTCCAAGAAAACCCCAGTGGGGTCACAAAAATTGTTCATGACTGAACAAGAACAATAAGCACATTCTAAGAGCCCCGTAAATTCTGTCAAAGTCCAATGTCAAGTCCATTGAATCAGAGAACTTAGGAAAAGGGCCACTTCTGCTTTTCTCCTTGGAGTAGTGTGGTACGGTAGAAAGCATACTAACTCTGTGGTCAGACAGCCAGAGATCAAGCCCTACACCTGATGCTTCTACCTATGTGGCCTGGGACTTAGTCACGACTTCACTTGGGATCAGTGTCCTCATTTGTCAAGTCAAGGGTTTAAACTAAGTGGATGTCTGCTAAGTTCCCATCCAGCTCTAAGTCTAGGATCCCATGGGAAGGGTGGAGGAAAATTCTCCCTCACATAGAAAAGGAGCAAAACATCTGGAAGTGACTAAAGTGTATAAAATAAAGCATCAATAAAACAAAAAATTAAAATCAAGGAACCAATATATTTCTTATAAACTGGCTAAAATAAGATTTGGAGCTTTGAGTTAAATTTCACTTAGTCCCCCTAAAACAGAATATTGTATCTCAGATGTGATTATTTTCTTGGAGACCATAAGGATTAAACAACTTGCCCAGGATCACACAACTGGTAAATGTATGAGGCTGGGTTTGAACTCAGATCCTCCTCCTGATTCTAGGGACAGTACTCTATTCACTGAATCACCTAGTTGCCCCTCAAGTATAATTTTAGGATCATCACTGTCCCCTGCGGCCCAAACCTGTAATAAATACATCTACAAAAAAAGAAAACATACTTAATAATTACTATCCCTCTGAGTTAGAAAGTGATTTTTGTCATCCTCATTTTCCAGAAGAGAAAAAAAAAATAACGTTTCACAAAACTATTGATTTTCTTCCCACAGACAAGAAGCCAGCAGGAAAGACATTCAGATTCAATCTCCTGGCACCATTAACCAGGATCTCTCTTTTAAGGCCCTTTTTATGAAGCAGATTCATTCATGTTGCTTCCCCTTCCTTTGTTCCTAATGTCTTAACTTTAAGTCTTCTACCTTACAAGAAATCTCTAGATTTCTCTGAGAACCAAGATTCACCTTGAAATATTATGTACTATTCTAACTAACATTCTGAAGTATGTCACATGCCTCTGGTCATTACTAAAGAGCTATCAGCCTTTTACTGGTGTATTTTAGAACTACTTGGGATTACTTGAAAAGGGTGAGTGTCTTGAAGATGAAACATGTTTCACCACTCAGAGTTCACGTCTATATACTTTTCATATGCCTGTATCTTTTTCTTTTTCATTTCCTGCAGACTTATGTGTAACTTAGAGAAAAAAATACATTATCATCACAATTTAGACTCCAGAAAATTTACTTCCAATTCAATTTGTTACTATAAATCGAAATTTCAGTAGAACAAAACTAACTTCAATCATAGTATGTACTGCACCATCTCTGGATCTCCTGTCTTGATCTGTGAATTGTCTTAATTATCGAGGGAATCCTCACTTATGTCTCATTGATCTAAGAAAATTCTTTATAATCACTTTTGTTACTTCTATATTTTCAGATTTTTATTTTTTCCTTTGTTCCAATGCCGGAGAGAGATATTTCTTAATTATTTTTTTAAATAAACAATATGTATAGATGTATAGTTTACATTTGGGACTTAAAGGGAAGGAACTGGTAACTAAATTGAGTTGAAGACATTAGGAAAAGAAGCACAAATAAGCTGGAAACCTTTGAAAGCTACAGGTTTGACTTCTAAACTTAAAGGAGAAAAACAAGTGTACAAAATAAAGATGTGCTGTTTCATGAACAATCCTCATTTTGTTGTTTTTCTTCTGCGTATATGGAAATATCCTATTTTATTTGGTGTTTATTAAGTTCAGAAATTTTTAGCAGAAGTTAGAATATAAAAACCAGAGCAAAAGCTAGGTTGCTATGTGCTTAGGGCTGAGTCTTCACTGGGGGAGGAGGATGCAAAGTGAGAGGTTCAAAAATTCTGAGGGACTCCAAAGTCACCTCTTGGGAAGGTCATGGAAGAGAGGAAGAAATGAGGGTCAGGGATGGAGAAGTGTGTATATAGTAGGAGAAGGAGCTGTGATCTCATAGTTTCCTATTTTAACTAATTATTCCTGCTAGCTAGATGCTAAGCTTAGTTATTTCTGTGTCCCTCTAAATTCCATCATCCTTAGGAAAAGTTGAGCTGCTCCACCAAGCTATAGCTCTTAGGGAGGGAGGCAGAAAGGACAAAGAATTGCCTGATGTTGCCATTCCTGGTTTCAAAGGAAAGTAAGGGATCTTTGGAACTTTCAGGAAATCATGAGAGACATATATGTCATGTTCCCATAGAGAATAAATGATAGGATTTTTTAAAGTCATAAATATTTTCCTTTCCAAAAGTTGAACTTTTCATTCTGGGAGTTTCTTTGCACATGCACTCACTGAGTAAGTCAATAAAAACAAACCCTAAATGTCTAGTGAATCCTCTAGGAATCTTAAAGAGTCCCATTAAAACACAAACTTCTGGCACCACATACCAGCCTAAAGTCTGATGCAAATCAGGGATGTCTCTGGAAAATAGAATAGTACTTGTTGTCCAGCTCACGACCTCCCAGTTATCTCACAAAGAAGGGATGGCTTCACAATAATCAGATGTGGCATGACAAATAAAGCACTAGTCTTAGAGTGAGGGAGTCCTGATTTCAGATCCTGCCTCAGACACTATCTATATGACTTCTTTCAGCCTCAGTGTCCTTATCTGCAAAAAAAGATAAAAGCACCTATTCCATATATGCATATATGTACAAGTAGAATACACTTATATGTAGACATATATAGATATGTACAGATATATAGTAGACATGTGTAGCTAGCTATATATAGTTTTGCAAACTGTATATATTATATAGTATATATATGTATATATACTATATAGTGTATTATATATTATAAGCATGCTATAGAAACTGTTATCTTATTCCCGGGTATATTCTACACAGTAATTGGATATTATTCCTTCCATTTTGTCCTCCAGCTATGGCATCCAAGGCTGTGTGCTGGATACAAAAGAGACAACATGGTGTAATGGAAAGAACACTGGATTCAGAGTCGCAGCACCTGAGTTCAAGTTCAGATTCTGGCAATTACTGACAGTGTGACTTGGGCCAATCAATCACGAAACATTTATTAGGTGCTTCATTAAACAGACACTGTGGCAGGAGCTGAAAATGAAAAGTATCCTTGATAAATCCACATTCTCACAGTCAAAGTCATCAGACCTCATTTGCCTCATCTGCAAGGTGAGGAAGTTGCATTCAAAGACCTTCCGGTCTTGAGTCTTGTGAAAGCTTGGGCATGCTCAGTCCAACTCACTCATTTTACAGATGCACAGATTGGGTCCCAGAAATGTTAAATGACTTGTCTAAAGTTACACAGCTCACAAGTAATAGAACCATGTTTCAAACACAGGTCTTCCAGATCCAGCACTCTTGGTACGGTTACCACATGATAAATTTAACACTCTGGAAGGGAAAGTTTTGATTGCAGAGAATTCAACTCAATCACAAATTTAAAAAAATCTACAAACAGTTCAACAGGGATAGAAAACTTTTGCTATTAGTTAGATCTAATATATGGTAGAGTAACTGGGAATCAAACCAATAAAAACAGCATCCCTATTGTACGAGAGTAGCTTTGGATCATCCTAAACTGAGGAATGTGTTACTTGTCCGGTTTTCTGAGGGAAAATTACTCAGGAGATTTGAACTGGGGACAGAGGATAGTCCATAAAAAGAGCATCCTCCCTATCTCCCAACCTTAGCAAGCAACCTTACCCCCCTCTTAAAATCTCCTGGAGTGGTTTACCTTGGTTTTCTCTTTTTCAAAGATTAAAGTACACTAAAATTAAAGTAAATTAAAGGTAGATGATGAGTAGTATCTAATATCAGAGATAAAGATCTCAACAAATACATACCTAATGGCTCTGGCCAACAATATTTTAGACTATTTTTAGAGCCCTCCTCCTGAGCCAAAGGAGAATTACCATAAACGTTTCCTTGTAGTTTGACCCTAGACTTAATGCTAAGGGCCTTTAACCCACATGATGAAGGAAAAGAGATGAAAACATATAAAATCAGATGTTGTTTATGGAGGGGGGAGAGTCTTTTATTCACTGTCTACAGTAATGGATGATTTTGCCGATGAATTAGAATGCATATAACTTACAAATTTAAAGTTATGCTTCCCTCAGTGACCTTAATTTGGCATATTCTATATTAGGGCATAAATATAACAACAAACATGGTAATATAAAACACCATTACGTGTGCAAGGGACAAATAATGATAGCTGAAGGGATCATAATTTTGATTTCCTTCATTTTTATGTGTTTAAATTCTCAAACACAATGTTGCATAAAGATGTATTAGGTGGTATGTTTTTCACTGATCTCTCTGGCTCCAGTCAATATTTTTGCTACTGCTCTGTGAATTTTCTTGGTCCTACCCCTGTCAACTTCCACTAACATTGTACCATGACCCATTATGGCATGAAAGTGGTTCCAGTCTCTCAAAAATTAGCAAGGTTATCAATTGTTCATCAATCGACTGAGCCAATATAATAGAAATTACAATTCTGCCTAAATAAATTTATTAGTCAGTACCATACCAAACTATCAAGAAATTATTTTATAAACCTTGAAAGCATAATAACAAAATATATCTGGAAAAACAAACGGTCAAGAATATCAAGTGAATTAATTGGGGAAATGTAAAAGAAAGTTCTCAACCTGTACCAGATCTCAAACTGTATTCTAAGACAACAACCATAATTTAAGAAAATAATCTGGTACTGTCTAGGAAATAGAGTGATTGATCAGTGGAACCGATTAGGTGCACAAGATACAATAGTTAAATGACCAAAATAATTTAGTGTTTGACACAAAGACCCACTTTCTTGGGACAAAAACTCATTATTTGACAAAAGCTGCTGGGAAAAAACTGGAAAACAGCATGACAGAAACCAAGTATAGACCAACATATTTGCTGTATTCAAAAATATGGTCAAAATAGGTACATGACTTTGACATAAAGAGTAATATCATAAACAAATCAATAATACAAGCAATAGTTTACCCATCAGATTTATAGAGAAGGGAAGAATTTATGACCAAATGAGACAGAGGGCATTGTCATATGTAAAACTGATCATTTTGATTATAATAAATTAAAAAGGTTTTACACAAATAAAACTAATGCAACCAAGATTAGAAGCAAAGAGCTGGAAAACAATTTTTATAGTCAGTGTAAAGGTCTCATTTCTCTAACATATAAAGAACGGAGTCAAATTTTTAAAAGTACAAGTCATTCCCCAGTTGATAAATGGCTCAAAGGATATGAATAGGCAGTTTTCAGATGAAAAAATCAAAATTATCTGTAGTCATGCAAATTCTCAAAATTATTATTGACTAGAGAAGTGCAAGTTAAAACAATTCTGAGGTACCAATTCACACCTATCCGATTGGCCAATATGACAGAAAAGGAAAATGACAAATGTTGGAGGGGATGTGGGAAAGCTGGGATACTAAGATACATTGGTAGAGTTATCAATTGATCCAACCATTCTGTAGAGCACTACTACCCTTTGATCCAGAAATACCACTAGTAGGTCTGTATTCCAAAGAGATTGAAAAGAAAAAGGAAAAGGATCTATTTGTACAAAATATTTATAGTAGCTCTTTTGTGGTAGTAAACAAGTAGAAACCGAAGGAATATTCATCAATTAGGGAATGGCCAAATAAGTTGTGGTATATAATTGTAATGGAATGCTATTGTGCTATAAAAATGATAAGCAAGATGATTTCAAAACACCTTGAAAGACTTATAAGAAGTGATGCAAAACCAAGAAACAATTGCACACAGTGATAGCAATACTGTACAAGAGTCCACTGTGAATGACTTAGGTATTCTTACCAATACAATGATCCAAGACAATTCCAAAGGACTCATACCCACATCCAGAGAAAGAACTGATCAAATCTGAATGCAGATTCACGAATACTATTTTTCACTTTAATTCTTTGGTGTGTGTGTGGTTTTTTGGTCTGTGTCATTTGTCACAATATGACTAATATACAAATATGTTTTGCATGATTGCAGATGTATAACATATTGAACTGCTTACTATATCAGAGAAGGGGGTTGGGGAAAGGGAGAGAGAGAATTTGAAACTCAAAAATTTTTTTAATGAATGTTAAAAATTGCCTTTTACACATAATTGGGAAAAAATAAAATATGAAGTTAAAAAACTAGCGGAAGTAAATATTGAAAACTAAAAATTAATTAATAAAAGTAAAACAAAACTAAAATGCCAGCCAGGCAAACACAAGTCCTAGGGCTGGTCTTGCAAAGCTGAAAAAAACTGATTACATTCCAGGGATAGGCTCTTGACAGAAGAGGAGCTCGGTTCTTTACAAAGGCTTTTCATGAGAGGGTTATCTACCAGAAGATAATGAAATATTTGGCCACAGAAATCAATTAAGACTGTTTGAAAAAAATATGGAAGAAACAGCCGTAGGACAGAAAACATGAACCATAGGATTGAAGAGTTAGAAGGAATCTTGGAGGCAGTCATCCAGTCTAACTCCCACAGTTTACAGGTGAGGAAACTGAGAACAAGAGAGAAAATGTGGATCGCGAGTGTTATCTGTATATTCTAGGATCTTATGGAATTGAAGCAGAACAGATGAGTATTGACCTTAGAGTTATGAAGACCTGTATTCTAATACTTCCAGTGACACTTTGAAGTCGCTTTGAGCCCCAGACCGCTTTCTAAGGTTTGCAATTGGCAAAGGTGAAGGGAGTACCTACAAAAACAGACACAGATCCTTGACACAGTGGCGACTAGGTGGAGCAGAGCAGTGAGTTCTGGACCAGGAATCACTAAGTCTTGAGCTCAAACTAAGTTTCAGACACATCCTGACTGTGTGACCGTGAGTGAATCACTAACCTGTTTGCCTCAGTTTCCTCTTCTGTAAAATGGGGGTTAATAATTGCATCTATCTTCCAGAATGTTTATGAGGAAAAAATGATTTAATAAATGTAAAGCACTTTGCAAACCTTAAAGTGCTATATAAGTGGCATCTATTATTATTGATTTAATGCAATAAACATAATAGAAATCATTGAATAATGGAATCAAAACTGTGTAGTAGAAGAGAAAAACTACTGGCTTCGAAACCAAAGGATGAGATTTTGAACTCTGACTCTCTTCTGCTTCCCTTCCTTTAACAAGTCTAGGAATTTTGCATTTTTCTTGAAATCCTGAAGTACTGACATCAAAGCAATAGCCTTGGTTATGTCAGCTGATCTCTTAAGTATTCTCCTTTAAGATTCCAAGTCAGAGAAAAGTAAGTGAAAGGAACAGTTTTTCAGCTGAGGGGCTCTGTTCAACATGGCAGAAGACTGCTAAATAAAGGAAATCTTGATTTAGAACTGCTAAAGAAATCATTTCAACTTCCACCTGGCTGGTTTGGCTTGATTTTAATTCAGTGCTAAAGAGTTCTCATAATTCTGTGAATGCTAGCAAAAGACTAATCCAAATGTGTGAAAGAGGGGCAGTGTAAGACATCATCTTACACCTGCCTCTGCTCAGTACAAAATTTAGTAATGATAGTGAACCAAGCATCTTCCTGGCAGCAGGGTGTAAGTCAGATGAGGCAAAAAATAAATATTGCCCCAGCAGGGCTTCTTAACCATTCGTGCATCATGAACATGATGCCTGATGAAGCCCATGGACCACTACTCAGAAACTGTTATTAAATGCATAAAATAAAATATATAGGATTTAAAAAGAAACCAATTATATTGAAAATCTGTCATCAAAATATTTACAAAATGAGTTAATGAAATCAGGTTAAGAACCCCTACCCTAAAGCACTTTTCTCCCCACTTTCCTGTAGATATGAAGATAAACAGTTTTCCTGTGGATAAAAAGTTTCCCCCACACTCCTCAATTTTCAACCCACCTAACCAAAAGTTTGAGGAAGGCAAGGGAGTGAGATTTAGAGGAAGGGAGAAAGCCAAAGCCCTTCTCATTCTTTCCCAGTTCTCCCTTTCTTTCTCAATGAGCTTCAAGCTACAGGAACAATTGTCTCTTGGGCAGTTAAAGCCCAGTCACTAAAGCTGAGCTGTCAAATACTACTCAATATTCAAGACAGCTCTGCCAGGAACATGTTCCTGTCTTATCTTCATCACTGAAAAGTATCTGTATTGATCCCTCCCAAACCTAAGGGTCAAATGAAAATTGCAGGGAGATGAATTTTCAGGAAAAAATGCAGATGTATTCTGTCCCTTTCGTTTTTCCTTGACTCTTCAGAATATTATCTCAGACAGAGCAATTTGGGAAGCTCAATATTACTTTGCTTTCTCCTGCTTCTTTTCCCTCAAAGTCATGCAAATAGCAGTCATTTATCTGTTTTTTTTTTCTTTTTTTTGCTTTTGGTATTTCAAATCTAAAGATCAGTCAGGTAGTTACCCTTTAGACTCTCCATTTGCATGAACAATTCAATTCAACAAACATTTAGAAACATACACAATTGCATAGTTTTCAGGTAGATGCTGTGGATAAAAAAGTAAAAAAATGAAAGAGTTCCTGCTTTCAAGGAATTTGCATTCTATTGGGGAGATACAACATGTGGAAAAGTAAGTATTAAATATATACAAAGTAATTTCAAGAGGGAGATATTATTAATAACTCAGATTCTCACCAAAAGGCCCCTTTTAGAGGTACCAACTGAATTATTCTTCGAAAGAAGTTAAGAATTCTAGAGGCAGCTAGATGACTCAAAAGATAGAGCTCAAGGTATGGAGTCAGGAAGAAAACCTGAGTTCAAATCTTAATTCCAACATTTAATAGCTACACAACCCTGGGTAAGTCATTTAACCTCAGTTTGCCTTAATCTATGGGAGAAGGAAATGGCAAACCACTCCCATATCTTAGTCAAGAAAATCCCAAATGGAGTCACAAAGAGTTGAACACAACTGCCCAACAACAAGGATGCTACAAGGTGGAAAGTACATGGGAATGCATTCCAGACATTCAGTAACATGGCATAGAGAATGGACATGGAATATTAATAGCTGACTGACACACAAATAAAATGCAAAAGAAGAAATTTCTACACTGGATATCCATTTAACTGTCATTAATTCAGCAATTTCCAGGTACCTGCCTTCCAATTTCTTTGTTGAATAGGAAGGAGTGCACTGGTGGTGCAAAGTGAGAGGAGAAAGGGATATATAACATGAGAAGTGTTATGAAGGTAGAATCAGCAAGACTTGGCAACTGATTATGTATAGGAGGTAAGAGACTGAGGAGTCAAGGATGATGCTTATAGGTAATGAGCCAAGGTGACTTAAAGGACTAGTGGTGCCCCAGCTAAGCTGTATTAAACTTGTAGCCTGGCTAGCTTAGCAAAAATCCAGAGTATGGCTAAACTATATTAAAAGAGTTATATACAAAATGGGGAAATATTTAACAAAATAAATAAAAATACAACCTAGTCTTAGTTTGTGATTTTCTAAGTTAGTATGTGGCCTCAGAGATCCATTTCTATTTGAATTGGGCACCACTACCCTAAATGGCAACATGAATGTTAGAAAGAGACAAGGAGTGAAAGATAAGCTTGAATTTGGACATGCTGAGTGTTAGATATCGCCTAAACATCTAGTTCCAGATGTCTAACAAGTAACTGGGATATAAGATTAAAGATCAGGAAGGAAGTTAAGGCTTAATGAATAGATCTATCACCTGCATACAGATAATTGAATTCATGGAACTGATATCACCAAGTGAAATAGTATAAAGGGAAAAGAGAAGGGGCCTGAGGACAGAGACTTGTGGGGATAACTATAGTTATCAGGTATGACCTAGATGATTATCCAGCAAAGAAAACTGAGGAGTGATCAGATAGGTGTGTGTGTGTGTGTGTGTGTGTGTGTTCATGTTCGTCCTTCGTTGCCAAAGAAGTATGATGCCATCAGAAATATGATGACATGACTTGCACTTGACTTTGTTTTGAGTGAGGGAGGGCTGTGCAGGTCACCAACCTCACTTCTCCAGAGTTATCTGAATCCAGTGACCAGATATTCATCAGGATGACTGGAGATGACCCAGGATGAGGCAATTGGGGTTAAGTGACTTGCCCAAGGTCACACAGCTAGGGAGTGTCAAGTGTCTGAGGTGAGATTTGAACTCAGTTCCTCCTGACTTCTACACTGGCGCTCTATCCACTGCACCACCTAGCTACTCAATCAAATAAGTAGGAGAACCATGATAGAATGATGTTAGGAAAATCTAGAGACAACAGAGTATCAAGGAAAAAAGGGACCAAAACTGTTAAATGCAAGAAGGATGAGGATTGAGGAAAAGGTTTTTGATTTGGCAGTTGAGATCACTGGTAACTCTGGAGAGAGTAGTTTTAATTGAATGAAGACATCAGAAACCAGACTTCAGGTAGTTAAGAGAGTTAAGGAAAAGAAATAAAGATACCATTTTTCATTACGTGAGGAGGTATTTGAATCTATGTCTTCTAATTCTACAGTCAATACTCTTTCCACTGTACAATGACTCCTCCTCTTCCCTTAAGGGCATATATCCTTCTTGCATCTAGAACTATTCACAGACTCTCAGCAGTTTGTGAGGTATACAGCCATCTCTTCAACTCATATCTGAACATAGGGCACTCTACAATATACCTACCCAATAAATGGTCATCCAGACTTTGAAAATCGCCAGTGAGGGAAAATCCTTACTTCCTAAGACTGTATATTTCATATATTACTGAAGGGTTATTCTGTAGTAAGGAACTTTTCTTTCCCTTACATAAAACCTAAGTCTGCCTCTCCGTAACAGCTCCCTTTCACTTCTGGTTCTGCCCTTTGGGGACAACAACAAAAAAGTCTAATCCCTCTTTCACATGACAGCACTACAAATACTTCAGAACAGCTCTCAAAGGCTGCCTCACACCCAATTCATTTTTATTTTCTTCCAAGTCAACTATCTCTAGTCCCTTAAACAATCCTGTAATGCCATGATCTCAAGGTCCTTTGCCATCCTCATTTTCATCCTCAGGACATTCTCTAGTTAGTTAATAGTCTTCCTGCAATGTGAATGCAAGACTTTAGATCTAGTCTGACCAAGGCAGAGTACAGTAGGAAATCACCTACATAGTCTTGGATACTAAGTCTTTTTAAATACAATCTAAAATCAAACTAATTTTTCCAACTTATATAATTGTTTTGACTGCCACTCAAATCACATGTGCTTAAAGAATGGCCTTTACAGTATCTAACCACACTTCTATAAAATATTTGTGAACTTGATTTTATTCATTTGAAGGAGGTTTTTGCTCTTAATTTTGCTACAATTATGATAATTAATTATGTACTTCTTTCCATTTTAACATATTATACATTTTCCTCTCTTTGCCCCCCCCATCCATCTCTCCAAAAATAATGGTTATAAAGGCATGTGCACAACACCTCTGCATAAAATCCACGCTTAATGCATGGTATAATCTATATTCAGTATCTTGTCCTCTTCTTTTCCCCGCACCCAGATCTCAATCATGGTTTCTTCCACTTTCTTTTCTCTTAACTTCTTTCTCTCAATTCATTCTCCTAGGTTAGAGTTTATTTTGTTTATGACTAAGATCTCCCTAAATTTACCTTCTCTCCTATTCTCTTTTTTCTCCCATTCTTTGTTGTTTATTTCATTGAGCTGAATGTAGTTCTACAACAAACTTTTACATGTATATTGATGTATCTGTGTATGAAACTATCTTCTAATGGTTCAAAGAAAATTGAGATTCGAGTGACTCCTACTCTGTTCACCTCTTCCTCCTTATTTGTATAGGCCTTTTTTCTGTGTGCCCCAATTATTTAAGATATTAAGAGCCCCCCTTATCTTCCTCTATCCTGCTCAGTGCATTTCCTTTTGCCTTTCTTTTAATTTCTTCTTTTTAAGATCATCAAAATATAAAGCCATTCCAGGCTCTCTATCTTATATGATTCCTTTAATGACCCCTGGTGACATTAGAGTTGTGAGGGTTCACTTATTTCATCTCTATTAGAATGTAAACTTTTCATCTTTATATAGTCTATTCTGATTGCTTGCCTTTTGTATTTCTCTTGACTAGTGCATTTGTATTTCAAAGATTCTACTCAGCTCAAGTCTTTTCATCAAGAACATTTAGAAGTCTTTCACTTCATCAAAGGTTCATTTTTTTCCCCTCTAAGACTAAACCCAACCTTGCTGGGCAAGCTATTCTTGGGTGTAAGCACATGTTCTCTGCCCTTTGGAATACTGTATTCCAAATATTTGAGTCCTTTATAGCTGCCCAATCCTCTGTACTCCTTATTATGACTCCTTGGGGCTTGAATTCTTTCTTTCTCATTGCTTACAGCATTTTCTTTTCCTTGACCTGAAAAGTCTGGATGTTATCTATGATATTCCCAGGAGATTTCATTTGGGGGCTTCTTTATGGAAGTGGCCAGTGAATTTTTTCCACCTTCACTGTAGCCTCTGACTACAATAGGTCTAGATAAACAGTTTTCATTCAAAATCTCTTCAAATATAATATTTTTGCTTTTTTTTGGTGGGAGAGCATGGCTTTCAAGTTCAAATATTTTTTTATTTGTTTTCCTTTTTGACCTGTTTTCTAAGTCAGGCTGTTACTTGGGTAACATTGTTTACTTTTTTTTAAAACTAAGTCTTTCCTCTAAAGTTCTTGGTTCTTTTTCAAGTTTTTTCTCTAACACTTCCATTTCATTTATAAAATTATCTTTAATGTATACTTTATTTCATCCAGGAATTTTAGTTGATCTCATAGCTAGACTGTATTTTCATTGAGATTTTGAATGTAGATATTTTGTAATTCCTTTTTTCCTCTTGAGTTTCTGTCTTGAGTGTCTCTGACTCCATAGTAGTTCTAATAATCGGTGTGTGTTGGGGAAATGCGGGGAAGGATTGTTCCTTCAGTCTTCTGACCTTATTTCCAGAATTAAAATTTTGTGATATTATGACTTCTGGAAGGACTTTTAGGGCCTTCTATGGCCTTAATCTACACTATCTGTGGTCCTGTCACTTTTTTCTCTGGGTATCAAGTGATGTAGGAGATGCTCAAGCCAGAGAAGCTGAAACTTTTAGTGAGCACAAAGTAGGCTGATAAAGAGCATGGTCTAATCACTCACTACCCTTCTGGTCTGAATTTTTCAGATTCTTATATGGTCTAGGCCTAGTTAACACAACTGAAAACTTATTCCTGTTTAGAGCCCCAAAAGACAGTTGCTGACCACATCCTGTCATTTAGCTAAAAGGTTCTGTAGGTTCAGAGTTTTAGAGCTGTTGGTTTACCCTCATTTGGAGTCCTTGCTCTACCACAACTACAGCACCCAGATCAGGTCTGTGGATTGAATGTATTCAAGGCCATGTGATGGCAAAAAACACAGTCCTAGTCTGTAATATCTGACTTGTCTTCAGGTCCCTACCTAAGTCCACTCTGGATCCAGGCCCCTTCTCATTAGAATGATCTTCAGTAATATTTATACACAGCCATAAGCCCCAAACTAGGTCCTGTACTGAAAAACTTAGAGTGGCCTTTCCTGGCAGGTCCCTACTCCAGTGATCCATAGGCCTTTGACTATATCCCTATACTATCCAAATCTGGAAAAATTAACCACTATTTTTCCTTCCTGTATTTCTTGATCAAAACTTGGATTGATGCACACACCCCGCTCCCCATCTTTGTTATAGTAGTTGGGAGAGATCTGGTTGTGCTACACTGTCTCTTCCTACTCCACCAGTCTCACCTGAACTTGATTTCTCAAAACCAAATATAAGACTTTTCATTTTTCACTATTAAATTTCACCTTATTAAATTAAATCCAACATTCAAGCCTGTCAAGAAATTTGGGAATCTGGTTTCTATCACTCATTATATTTGCTATTTCTCAGTTTGTATATTTTCCTTCTTCAGGCTTGATAAACCCACTATCTGTTCCTTCATCTAAGTCATTGATAAAAATGTTAAACAATACAGGGTCATGCCCAGTCTCTGGTGTATTCCATTAGAAACTTCTTTCCAAGCTGATTTTGAATATCATTATACTTCTGAATAGAAAGTCACTCAGGCATACTTTTTGAAAGCTGCTGAAGTCATTGCTTAAAACATTTGCCTAATGCCACTTTGAGAACTGCTTTCTCAAAAAGTTTTTTAGCCACATAAGAAAATCAGTATTCTTATATAATATTCAAGAAATGCCTTCATTGAGTATATCTTTTATTTTTCCCCTACTCATTTGTCTTCAGCTTATCTCTGCCTTCCTGCTTCAGCTAGGTGAAATTCTTTGTGAATATGCTTATCCCATCTAGCCTGCCATTGCTGTGCTTGTAACATTGAAATATTCAGTTTGGCCAATAGCATACAGATATTTTCCTCATAATTGGTTTGGGCCTACCTCCAAGATCTCACTTAGCTGACTAGCCAGAAATGCCCTATACCTTCCATATGACATAAAACGACTAGGTCAACAAATAGGTAAATTGCAGCATTTGAAAGGGTCAATTTTGATGCCACAGCCTAGAAGAAGGGAAAGAACTCATTTCTGTGATATCCTGGTGAAGTCACTTAGACAGAGGCTGTTGGCTCTTGAGTCTCACTTATCCTAAGCTAACTGTACCTTCAGATATAGGCAAATTAAAGTCTAAGGTAGTTCCATGAATAACTTAGAAGATGTTTATTGGCCAGATGATCAATCCAAATGTGAAAACAAACAACTTGAAACACCATAGGAGGAATTTCCTTTCATTTTTATGATTTTTATGTTTGTTTATTTACTCCCTAACAAAAGCTTACATATTTCTTTTGATATCAACAACCTGCAAGACTTAACAGGGTGAACCATTCCCCTCTCCTTCTTCAACTACACTCACACTGGCCAAAGTCAAGGACAAAGTCTGTGAAGACTAGGAAAGGGGGTAGCTAGACTGTAAGCCATGAGGGGTAACTAATATGGAGGCATCCATGGATTGCATGGCTGTTACATGTGAAGTAAGTGGATAACATGGGTGTAACTGGCAAAATATTTTAAATGTGAATTGTTACAAATCAATGCATAGCTGTACTAACAAAGCAGCTTATCTTCCTGTTACATAATTGAACAGCCACAAACAAAGCTCTATGCAAATAGTATTCCTTCTCAGCACTGTCCTGGGTGCTACAGATTAAGCTAAACAGTAAAGGTCTTTGACTTACAATATTTCCAACACTTCCTGCTACCATGTATACGTGGAAAGAAATGGCTCATATTTCACTGTTTTAACTGAGCAAGCAAAAATTCTAATTGAATATCAACAGACAATATTGAAAAGAGTAACGATTTGGGGAGTGAGAAGACCCACGTTCTAATCCTCCTTCTTCCACTATTTTAACTTTGTGACTTTGAATAAATTCTTCAAATTATCTGATTTTAAAAAGAAAGAATTGGAAGTGGATCAGAGGTTCTTAACCTAGAGATTGTAAACTTGGTTATGGGATGGTTTGGGGTTTTGCTTTGTTTTTTTTAATATCAGCCAATGAACATTTATTAAGCACTTAATAGGTACAAGTCACTGTGCTAAATACTGAGAATACAAACACAAGCTGAAAGAGAGTTCTTGCCTTCAAGGGGTTTACATTCTAAAGGGGAAAGACATAAAAGAAATCTGAAGGGGGAATGCAGAAGGTATGCAAGTTGGGGCCCTGTTAAGAAAGTCCAGAGAGTCAGGAAAGGAGCCTAGAAATGAATGAAGATGTATCTGACTTAAAACAGATGTTCTGGGACAAACTGGCCAATCATAGAAAGCAGCCATGGGGACAGAGTGAACTTTCAGTGTGAAACATCCAGATGTGGAGTGAATTTAGACTGTAACAAATTTTAACTTTTCAAATAACCATAATTATTTAAATAAAGCAAAGGAAGAGATAAATATTTTTCCTAACCATGAGAGATAGCAAGAGGAATTTGTCATATTATCCATTCCGACTGAGTCCATCTCATCACAGCTTCCACCAAACTGGAGTGTATTATACTCATAGTCTGTCTAATCACTTCAGCCTTCAATACCAAAGAGAGATAAATTAATGATATAGTGGGATCCAAATGGACCACCAAGAAAACTAACTAGATTAGTCTAGCCAAAGCCAGTACCTTAGACTATCATCAACACTATTTAAGGGCTATCAATATAAGATTTTAATGGAGAACCTACTACACAGCAGGCAATATTCTAAGTGCTTAGGAAAACAAAAATGAATTAAATACTCCCTGCTTGCAAGAGGCTTGCATTCTGACAGAGAAAGGAACAAGAATATCTCTTAAGTCCATACAGAATATACAGGAAGAGAATAAACATAAATAAATGCAAAGCAGTAGCCACAAGAAATTTTGAAATGAGAGCACTAGCAACTGAGGAAATCAGGAAAGTCACTGTGTAATAGGTGGTGTTTGACTTGCATCCTAAAAGAAGAAAGAGATTCTATGAGTTAAAGGAGAGGAGAGAGTGCATCCTGGGCATAAGGCATGGTCAACATAAAGTTGCAGAGACAGAAGGTAGAAGGTCCCTTACATCATGTAAGGGACAGAGAGTAGACCAATTTAGCAGGATCACAGAGTAGTGCAGGAGGAGTATTATCCAAAGAGGCTGCAAAGAAATGTTGGGGCAGTTATGAAGGCCTTTAAAAGCTAAACAGGGGACCTTCTATTTAATCCTAGAGAGAATAGAAAGAAGACAGAAGAGAAGAGGGAAAGCTTCTTTCTGACAGAAAGAAAAGCAAATGCATACATACTCATGTACACGTATATTTAAGGTCACAAGAGCATAATATTCCAATATATGTTTTCTTATTCTAATGAGAATAGTTTATTTACTGAAACCCTACAGATAAAGCATATAGAAGTAAAATATACATATATGTATATAGTGCTTAGAAAAGAATCTATTCATATATTATAGATGTAATGTACTGGGCCTGGAGTTAGACTCACCTTTCTGAGTTCAGATCTATCCATAGACACTTACTAGCTGTGTGACTCAGGTCAAGTCATTTAACCCTGTTTGCCCCAGGTTCCTCTTCTGTAAAATGAGCTAGAGAAAGAAACAGCAAACTACTTCAATATCTCTGCCAAGAAAACCCCAAATGGGGTCAAAATGAGTACTACACAACTGAAAATGACTGAATAAAATGTTTTCTTATTTTAATCTATTTATAGATCTATATATTCTGCTCCTATTAAAATAACAGCTAATATTTCTACAGTGTTTGAAAGTTTACAAAGCACTTTACAGCTATCACCTCATTTTGCCCTCAATGGTCTTCTGGCTTTGATTGTTTCAAAAGAAATCCCTGGTTCTTTATGTACTCGTGGATAAGGACCCATGCTGAAATGACTTGTCACTTGGGTTTGACATAGAAAACTGAGGAGTTGCTTTGACCTTCTCTTCCCTATGACAGTAGTAGAAATGCAGGGTGCTATACCCATTCAAAGGAAAAACAGCTTCCAGCTGACTTTCTTATCATTCTTATAATTTGTTATCATGTTGGCATCCTGGGGGTAACTCCAAGACTTTCAGTGAAAGACAGAGGATCAAGTATCCCTTCCTCACTTGGCATCACAGTAACCAATTTCACATGACATCTAAAGTGGAGGAATTTTACAAGGAAAGCTTTATTTGGGCCCTTTTCTGTCTTTTCTGCTTTCTGTTTTCTTTTGTGAGCGAGTCTCCAAGCATCCACCTTGAGATGGACACATCCAGGCTTAGAAACAATCTTGTGAGGAAGAAACATGGAAGTTTCTGGGTCCATTGTGTAAAGTTGGTTAGTTTTTTCATTACAGAAAATAATCACTAGCAAGAGAAGAGCAAGTCCTTGTCCTAAGTTTACAGAAATCATTAACTTTGAGGGAGACAGTGCAGAGCCAAGGTGAAATGTAAAATGTTTAATCAACAGTCCTTCAAACTGCTTTAAATTCTTCTTATGATTTAAATATAAACCTCCCTCTATATTAAAACAGTATTTATAAATTATTGCTGACTTACCTATAATGGTTACTGCCTTAAGATATTTTAACACATTCCACCAATGTGTGAAATAAGTCTTTTATGTTTAACATCTATTTAGCACATAGGAGACAAGTATCTGTCCCACACAAGATTTACATAGTAAACTTAATACCTTTTATTTACTCCTTTTAGGAGATGTAGACATGAACCAAAACCTAAACCATAAGCAATTTTTCTGTTGCGTGATAATGTAAAGGTTTAATGAGTCCAAAAAAAGGTAATTTAGCCTCATTAGAGACAAAGTTATCCAAGATTAAACGAAGTCTGTAGAAGAGTCATAATGACAAAGAATGGAAGTATCTTAGAGGAAACGCAGAACATTAGTAGACATGGTGTAACTGGTGTCATTGGTTAACCATGTGGTGAGTGGGTTCCTCTTTAATTAGCTATGGAGGCATTCAAAAAGGTCTATCAGCCTCATCCCAGGCCTTTTGTTCATTCTTGCTTCATCTGTTTTCTGGTGGTATGACCCCCCACTTTACCCACAGTGTCTGATAAGAGACAATGCAGAAAAGTGGGAGGTCCTTATGAAAGGATCCTTAGCCTATAATACATTCAATTTTTTTCCCCTTTAAATGAAGGAGATTGGAGTATCTTCTTTACCATGCAGTTAGCCAAGTGAAGCAAGTTACCAAATGTTCACATGTGCTCCATAGTATTTCTAGAATACAAGATATGGACTGGATGTGCCTTTGAGAGACTATGGACACATACATGCACATATATGTATATGTGTATGAATATAGATAGACAGATGGATAGATAGGTAGATAAATGATGTCCATGTGTGTAAGGGGGTACTGTGAGGTTGTTGTTTTGCCCATGTAGATTATATACGTCAATATGAGTCTGTCTAGATGTAACTCAAAGAGAGGCAAGAATAGATACCTCTTTTCATATATATATACATATACATATATATAATTTTTTCTAATTACACGTAAAAACTATTTTAATGTTTGGGGTTTTTTTCCTCACCCTCTCCCTCCTCTGACCCATCATTGAGAATGCAAGCCATTTGTATAGGTTATATATGTGCAGTCATGTAAAACATTTCTCCACATTAGTCATGTTGTGAAAGAAAACAGACCAAAAAATAAACACCCTCAAAATAATAAAATAAATAATAGTATGCTTCAATCTGCATTCATACTCCTTAAGTTCTTTCTCTTTCGGTAGATAGCATTTTTCATCTTAAGTCCTTTAGAATTGTCTTGGATCTTCGTATTGTTGAAAATATCTAAATCATTCACAGTTGATCATTCTGCAGCATTGTTACTGTGTATAAAATTCTCCTGGGTCTGCCCATTTCACTTTGCATCATTTCCTATAAGTCTTTCCAAGTTTTTCTGAAGTCATTCTGCTTGTCATTTCTTATAGCACAGTAGTACTCAATTACAATCATATACCACAATTTTTCAGCCATCCCCTAATTGATGGGCATCCCCTCAATTTCCAAATCCTTGCCAATATAAAAAGACCTTCTATAAATATTTTTGTACAAATAGGTCCTTTTGATTTTTTAAATCTTTTTGGGATACAGACCTAATAGTAGTATTGCTGGACTAAAGGGTACACACAGTTTGATAGCTCTTTGGACATAGTTCCAAACTTCTTTCCAAAATGATTGGAATGGAAGTATCTTAGAGGAAATGCAGAACATTAGTAGACATGGTGTAATTTGTGTCATTGGTTAACCATGTGATGAGTGGGTTCCTCTTTAACTATGGAGGCATTTTTTTGAATGCCTTTTTGGGTCTATCAACCTCATCCCAGGCCTTTTGTTCATTCTTCCTTCATCGGTTAAACTGTATGTTAGTGTCCCAATTTTCCCATGCCCCCTCTAATATTTATCATTTTCCTTTTCTGCCATATTAACTAATCTGATATGTATGCAATAGTACCTCAGAGTTGTTTTAATTTGAATTGTCCAATTTACATCATATTTTTTCTTATGATTTTTTTGATACCTTTAATTTCTTCTGCCAAAAACTTTCTCTTCCTATCCAATGACCATTCATCAATTGGGGAAAGAATTTTATTTTTACAAATTTGATTCAATTTCCTATATATTTCAGAATTGTTTAATCAGAGAAACAATGTAATTTATTTAAGTTTCTTGCTTTCCTTCTAATTTTGGCTGTGCTTGGTTTTATATAAAAACCATTTTAATATCATGCAACAATTTAGCAAAAGTTTTAAAGAAATAAAATGTGGTAGGAGGAAGGACTTCTTGTTAGCCCATCCTAGGAGACATGGTATAGTTTACATGCTGGGTTTAATAATAATAACTAGGTATCAGTTAAATAGAGACACTATAGGTGTTGCTGAAACTAAGTTTTCACAGTCACCTTTAGAGCGCAGGTATCTTTATCAATATAATAACTAGAATTACTGGAAAACTCTGAATGAGAAGAATTTTTCATCCAAGTGCACTTGTTAAACATGTATGTCAAACATCTCCAACATGCTCTAGAGATGAGTTATCTCTGTCTCTCTCTTCACAAACACACACATATCTTGCAATCTCTCTGTATTTCATCTCTGCACTAGTGTTTTTACAAATTGAAGACTTGAGAATAAATGAGAGATTCACATCCTGCTTTCAGAAGTGAGAAGCTAATATTATGTGGGTGAAAATATTTCCCTCAAGACTTCAGGCCCATAGCATCATAACACATATTCACAGATAATGAGGTCTCAAGATAAGTACAGAGGCAGATAAAATAAACACATTTTATACCACATGTCAAGTACACTAGAAGAAATAACTGTTTGGTTTTTTTTCTCTAGTCTTAAAAATTTGATCCCCAACAAGGCAACCTGTGTTCTTAAGGCTCTAGTGAAAGAAGCAAAGGATAGGATGCAGATTCGGACAGGAGCCAACTTCTGTCTCAGGAGTCAAACCAAAAGTTTCACTATCATTCATAAGCCTGATATTTTGTACCTTGACTCTGCTGCTTGTGGTCTCCTCAAGTACGACAACAAATGAGGTGCAGCTTAAATATCTGATATGATTCAAGTACAGATTCTGACGGGACTTTATAGTGGGCATATGATATTTAGATAGACACAAGGAGAAAGCAATGAGAAACACATTGTCCTTTGACACCAGAGGGAAAAGATCTAATGTTAGCATTCTCACCTTGAGTAGGCTGAATACTAAAACTTCCCCTATAAATTAGCTATTCCCTCTCAGAATTCAGAAGCAGTATTAAATATTGTGATGAGGTTCCCAGGCCAGCCCATTTAATTCATAATCTCAATGAACTACAATATTAGCATAGGACATTGATCCATTATCATCTGCAGAGCCTGTGTTATGTAAAAGAGAATGACTTGGAGTTAAGAAATCTCACCTTGGAAATTTACTAGTTTTGTGGCCATAGGCAAATCACTAAACCTGTTTTCTTTTTCTGTAAGCTGGAGATAACAATAGCATCTACTTCAAAAACTTATTGGGAGAATCAAATGATTTCTGCATGTAAAGAACTGAAAGTTTTAAAACACTGTCCCAACATCAACCATGATGGTTGCAATCTGGCTCCTACCAAGCAATTCTGAGTTGCATATGGAGGGACACATGATTACTAACTGGTAGAAAGAATACAGAGAAGATGCTGTGTATCTGCACAAGATGCGGTGGGTGCCAGAAGTCCTTGGAGAGAAACTTGGTGATTCAAAAGCTTCTTCTGGGGAAACAGATAGAGAGGGAGACACTGCAAGGAAGCAAAAGAGGAAAAGGGGCTTAGAAATAGCAGACATAAATGAGAAAATGGCTCTATCGTATCTCCACACTGCCCTGAAATTCTAGAGAATGGAGATGTCTCTTTCTTTTACAGTTTTCGTTGAGATCTGATCTTGCCCCCAGTTAGAGTTCAGTTACTGTTGTGTATTTGGGCGTCAGGATGCCTATATGTATAGCTTTCCTACCTTCTATTTACTCTTTTGCTTAGATAAATTGATTTACTTTCTATGCATTGGTCTTCTATATAGATAGTGGTAATAGCAATTTAAATGGAAAAACTATTTCCATTCATTATTAAGTCCATATGACCTGCTTAAATCACCTGGAAACCTAAGTTACATGCGGAGGGAGGAGCTTGCTAAAAGGGTTGAACAGGAAGGGTGGAGCAGAACTGGGAGAAAATGTGGGTGGAGCAGAAGAGAGAGGATGTAGGCAGGCACAGCAAGGGTCAGGCTCATGAGTGTTTACTTCTGAGAAGGCCCCAACAGAGGTGAGGAGGCTTGGGAATGGCTTTGCCACTGCAATGATCATGTTTATTAACTTGTTGGCTACCATGACAGATTTACCTTTATGGTTCTGGAATCTGGTTTACTGGTCTAAATGTCTGCCTTCTATATGGAGAGTCTTTTATACTCTGTGATTGAGAACTATGCCAGCACATTCATAGTCACCAGCAGTGCTGTATTGTATTGCCTTGCCAATACATTTGGCATCATGGATATAAAATCTCTATTTTGAGGCAGAAAGGATTTAGAGGAAGAAATTAATATCTCAGGTTGGGATGACTTACTGTATTCTTCCCTCAAAAGGAAATGGGCAAAGAGCACTGGACCCTGTGAAAACTGGGAAGCAAGGTTATAGGAGGTTACCTAGAGACTTGGAAAGGTGTTTGCAAGGAATTCCAATTAGATCAGGGAAGGAGCTGGCAGGGGTAAGTAGGAGAGACTGGATTTTATTAACAGATTACCATGTTATGTGTAAAAGCAGAGATGAGCTGCTTATGGAAAAAAAATCAGATGGAAAAAGAGTTAGCTAGTTTGCATGAGAATTCTCAGCCTTTGTGCTCTCCTTTAAAAGAACAGGGTGAGAGGTCTCAGGTGGAAGAAAAGGCTGCTCATTTAGCTCAGCAGAAGCTGAAGGCTAACAAAAGAAATGTGCATATGACCTTTGTAAAGGCCCAACCTAGTGGCCACAGTGACAACTGCCAGGAGAGGGCACTGGAGGAAAACATAAGGAAGTCAGGGCAACGAAGTGAAATGATGTAACAAGGAGAAATTTCTCAGGCAGAAACATGCCCTACAGTGAGGCAGAAACAGGAGAACCAAGAAGGTAACACAATGTTTAGGGAAATAATTGAAGATTTTACTCAACAGTAGACCACAGGTATTTTGAGTTGGTTCACTCAAAGGATGAGATAATCATTAATATCTTGGATGCTGAGAATCAGTGATGAAGGGGCCAAAGGAATAACTATAGATGGCATGAATTGCTTGAAATGTATAGGTATTGTACAGCAAGCCTTTAGAGATTACAATGTGCAAGGAGGTAACACTACAACTAATCTGTTAACTTTGGCTGCATAAGGCTATAGCCTTAGAGCCATAGAGCCAGCATTCTACTGGCTCTATGTGTTCTAGTGGAGACAGACCCTGGTTTTCACTTAGGGACTGTATAAGAAAATTGAGGAAAGAGGTAATGATGACTATGATAATGACTGAAAACACAGATGCATACTATGATACCCCTTTTGTAGTTTCCCATAGGAGCATAATAGTGAAGACAGCTCCTTCTGCTTACAAGCATTTAATTTTGACTCTAGTACTTGGGGAAATAGGGCACCCTCTTTTGGAGGTGTTGGACAAGATTTCACAGTTAAGTGACTTAGGGGACTGGGGAAAAGACAAATTTCCTAGAGAAAGAAGAATAGCCAGCAGATTCAAAATCAGAATAAATTGACAAGGAAAGAATTATTTACTGCTCTATTGAGAGCAGGGGTAGATTTTGGAAGTATAGATGATATTCCAACTAATTAACTATGCAGAATATACTGAGAAAAGATACTTGATACTAGACAAAACAGAGAAGCAAGAACTGCCCTTACAGATCTTTATGAATCCTTGTATCCAAGTTTATCACACCTCAGAGAGAATAAGAAGTTGACTGAGCCCCAGCTCAGATTAAAGAAATATACAGATAGGATTATATACCCCATATCAATTTGACCATATATTGGAAAAATGGATCAAATACTCTAACTAGGGCATTAATAGATATTGGGGCAGAGCCCTCCCTTATATATGGAAACCATGACAGATTTAAACATGGAACTCCTATCACCATCACAGGACAGGTAGGAGCTAGAATATCAGTCATACAAGTCACTGTAATGATGAAAATTGGACAAATATCTGAGAAAGAACATACTGTGGGACTTGCACCCATTCCTGAATACATCATTGAAATAGATATATTGAGAAGGATAACTTTAAATTTACATGAGGGGAGATCCCAATTTGCAGTAAGGAAGATAAGAATTAATACAGTTTTAGTGAGTAAAATAAAATTGGACTCAGTCCCTTTACCAGAACCTTCTGAAGTGACTTCTTTAAAGCAGTATTGTATGCCAGGTGGGAAAGATGAAATTACCAATGCTATAAAGGAATATGTTGAGGCAGGAGTGTTAGTCCCTACAACCACTCAATGGAATAATCCTATCTAGTCAGTATGAAAGTCAAATGGGATGTGGAGGGTGACAGTGTATTGTAGACAATTGAATAAGGTGACTCTTCCCTTGTATGCTGCTGTTTCAGATACCATTACCTTAATAGAAAAGATCCAGAAATACCATGGACTTGGTATGCAATTATTGATTTAACCAATGTTTTCTTTACTATACCTATTGGATTCAAAACAATGGTACCAATTTGCTTTCACTTGGCAGGGATAACAATATACTTTTACATGCTTGCCACAAAAATGTCTGCATAGCCCCACTATTTGTCATATGATTGTGGCTGAACATTTGGATGAATTAGAGCTACCTGGTATACAGCTTACCCACTACATAGATGATATTATGATAGAGGGGAAAACTGTAGAAGAAGTGGAGAAGAGTTTGACATTTTTAATTGAGAAATGAAAAACAAAGGATGAGAGATTAACCCTGCAAAGATTCAAGGACCAACTCAAACTACAAAGTTTTGGGGTACATAATGAAATTAGGGGCTGCAAGAGATTCTCCCACAAGCCTGACAAAAAATTCAGGATTTTCCTATCCCCACCAATAAGAAAAATGCTCAAAAATTTGTAGGATTATTTGGATACAAGAGACATTATGTAACACATTTTGGAAATTTTTAAAACCCTTATATAAAATTACCATTAAAAAATATGAATTTGATTGGGGACTTGAGCAGAGTAAAGTTTTTGCAGAAGCAAAGGCCACTATACAGTTGACCATAGATTTATGACCTATGCAAAGTGACTTAATGGATGAATATGCAAACTGAAGTTTATGGAAAAAACTCTAAAGCTGAAATGTACTCTTAGGATTCTGGTCTAGAAAACTCCTTTCATCTGGAGCTCAATATACCCCTTTTGAAAAGTAGTTGTTAGCTGCAAATTGGGCTTTGGTAGAGACTGAACAGCTGATTTTAGGCCATGAGGTAATATCAAGGTCTAAAATCCCAATTATGACCTGGTGAGTACCCCAGCTTCTCACAGAATTGGACATGCTAACATAATTAAATAGAAGTAGTATATTAAGAATAGATCTAAAACAGGCAAAAGTGAAGTTTCTGCTTTACATGAATCTATAGCAAACATAGATACTGAGGGAAATGATATACCCTCTGAACCAAAGCAACAGTTGGTACAGTCCTTGGTAAAATAGAATGAGAGATATGATGAATTAACTGAAGAACAAAAGAGATATGCATGGTTTACTGATGGGACAGCAAAATATTTGGGTCACCAAAGACACTAGAACATGGTACTCTGTAACCCATGTATTAGGTAGACTTTGGAAAGTGCTAGGATATGTGGAAGTAGTCAATAGGTTGAACTTATGGCAGTACACCAAGTTATTAAAACAGAACAAGGGGGGACAGTGTCATATATTCACTGACTCATGAGAGGTAGCTAATGACTTAGCTACACGGATGACCATGTGAAAAAATCAAAATTGGGAAATTTATGGCCAACAAGTCTGAGACAAAGAATTATGGAAAGATATGTGAGACAAGTATTTGGTTACTAATTTCTCAGTTTTTCATGTAGATGCTCACGCGACCCTCACCATGCCAGAATATAAGTAAAATGCACATGCTGATCGACTAGCAAAGATTGCTACTCAACGTATTGTTTATTCTATGATACCAACTGATGATCCAGTACTAGCAAAATGATCCATAAAACAACAGGCCATGTACGGGTCTATCCTACATACCAACAGGCACAAGACCAAGATACTAGTATCTCTCATTCATTGTTAAAACAAGTAGCAGAGGAATGTTACATATGTCAGTTGGAAAAGGAATGAACTGTTTCATGGGGAGTAACTGGAGAGATGGCAAGAGGAAAAGTACCAGCCCAAATTTGGCAAATAGATTATATTGGACCCCTACGCCAAGATAAAGGATGCAAATTTATATGTACTTGTGTTGACACCTATTCAGGTATACTAGTGGCTTGTCCCTATAAGAATGCAACCTAGAAAAACACATGTAAAACATTAGATATCATAAGTCTATATTGTGGAATCCCGATACAGATTAAAAGTGACAATGGGTTACATTTCAAAGGTAATGAAATGAAGAGATATTATATATTAAACAACATAGAATGGATATACCACATTCCATATTATCCACAAGTGTCTGGGTTAATTGAAAGAATGAATGGATTATTTTTTTAATGTTTATTAATTTATTTTTAGTTTTCAACATTCATTTCCACAAAATTTTGAGTTCCAAATTTTCTCCCCATTTCTCCCCTCCCCCCACCCCACAACACCTTACATTCTGATTATCCCTTCCCCTCAATATACCCTTCCTTCTATCACACCTCTCCCTTCCCTTATCCCCATCATCTCTCTTTTCTTGCAGGGCAAGATAGATTTCTATACCCCATTACCTGGATTTCTTATTTCCCAGTTGTATGCAAAAGCAATTCTTAACATTCATTTCTAATACTTTGAATTTCAACTTCTCTCCCTTCTTCCCTCCCCACCCATCCCCACTGAGAAGGCAAGCAATTCAATATAGGCTATATATGTGCAGTTTTGCAAAACACTTTCGTAATAATCATGCTGTGTAAGACTAACTATATTTCCCTCCATCCTATCCTGCCCCCCTTCTTGAGCGGCTAGGTGGTGCAGTAGATAGAGCACCAGTGACTTAAGTCAAGGAGGACTTGAGTTCAAATCTCATCTCAGACACTTGACACTCACTAGCTGTGTGTCCTTGGGCAAGCCACTTAAACCCCAATTGCCTCATCTTGGGTCATCTGCAGTCATATTGATGAATAACTGGTCACTGGATTCAGATGGCTCTGGAAGAGAAGAGAAGCTGGTGACCTACACAGCCCTCCCTCACTCAAAACAAAGTCAAGTGCAAGTCATGTCATTATTTCTCTAATGGCATGGTCTTCTTTGGCAGTGAAGAATGAACACACACATCCTGCCCCCCATTTATTCTATTTTCTCTTTTGATCTTGTCACTCCCTAAAATTGTTTACTTCTATTTACTCCTTTCTCCCATTTTCCCTCCCTTCTATCACCCCCCCACCCCACTTGTCCCCTTTTCCCCTACTTTCCTGTAGTGAAATTGAGTGAGCATGTTATTCCCTCCAAATGTGAAAAGAGTAAGCTTCACTTTTTCCCTCTCACCTCCTCCCTTTTCTCCTCCATTAAAAAAGCTTCTTCTCACCTCTTTTATGAATGATAATTTGCTCCATTCCATTTCTCCCTTTTTCCTCCCAATATATTCATTTCTCACCCCTTAATTTTATTAGATAGCATCCCTTCTTATTCAACTCACCTTGTTCTCTCTGTCTGTGTGTGTGTGTGTGTGTGTGTGTGTGTAATCCCTACAACTATCCAAATACTGAGAAAGTCTCAAGAGTTACAAATATTATCTTTCCATGCAGGAATGTAAACAGTTCAACTTTAGAAAGTTCTTTATGATTTCTCTTTCCTGTTTACCTTTTCATGCTCCTCTTGATTCTTGTGTTTGAAAGACAAATTTTCTATTCAGTTCTGGTCTTTTCATCAAGAACACTTGAAAGTCTCTATATCATTGAATGACCATTTTTCCCCCTGAAGTATTATACTCAGTTTTGCTGGGTAGGTGATTCTTGGTTTTAATCCTAGTTCCTTTGGCTTGTGGAATATCATATTCCAAGCCCTTCATTACCTTAATGTAGAAGCTGCCAGATCCTGTGTTATCTTGACTGTATTTCCACAATACTCAAATTTTTTCTTTTTAGATGCTTATATTATTTTCTCCTTGACCTGGGAACTCTGTAATTTGGCTACAATATTCCTAGGAGTTTCTCTTTTCAGGTCTCTTTTAGGAGGTGATAGATGGATTCTTTCAATATTTATTTTACCCTCTTGTTCTAGAATATTAGGGCAGTTTTCCTTGATAATTTCAAAAAGGATAATGTCTAGGCTCTTTTTTTGATCATGGTTTCAGGTAGTCCCATAATTTTTAAATTGTCTCTCCTGGATTTATTTTCCAAGTCAGTTGTTTTTTCCAACGAGATATTTCACATTATCTTTCATTTTTTCACTCTTGGTTTTGTTTTGCAATGTTTTGATTTCTCATAAAGTCATTTGCTTCCATCTCCTCCACTCTCATTTCTAGAGAACCATTTTTCTTCAGTGAGCTTCTTTTCCACTTGGCTAACTCTGCTTTTTAAGAATTCTTCTCCTCATTGGTTTTTTGGATCTCTTTTCCCAAATGAGTTAGCCTATTTTTAAAGGTGTTATTTTCTTCAGCATTTTTGGGGGTCTCCTTTAGTAAGCTGTTGACTTGCTTTTCATGATTTTCTTGCATCGCCCTTATTTCTCTTCCCAATTTTTCCTCCATCTCTCTTACTTGACTTTCAAAATCCTTTTTGAGACCTTCCATGGCCTGAGACCATTGCATATTTATTTTGGAGGCCTCTGATGGTAAGCATTGTTCTTCCTCATTCAAAAGGATGGAAGAAAATACTTGTTCACCAAGAAAGTAAAATTCTAGTCTTATTTTTCCCCCTTTCTTTGGCATTTTCCCAGACAGTTACTTGACTTTTGAGTCCTTTGTCAAGAGGAGGGTGTACTTTGGGGACCTGTAAGTTCTCTGTTCCTCCAAGGTGGCACAATCAAGGGAGAGGAGTTTAGTCCTCTCCTGGACTGTGCTCTGGTCTGGGAGCTACCAAAGTTTTTCTGCCTAGGATCTGCAAATAGAATTCCCTTTGTAGAGCTTCCACCAATTCCACTGTCAGCCATCACTATTCCTCACCCCAGGACTGCCACTCAGGACTGAGACCCAGATCAGTGACAATTTCCCCAGGGGCTTTAGGCAGAGAGCTCCATAAATGGACACTGCTGATGCTGCTGTTGCCACCACCTGGAACCAAAGCTAGGGGAGGACCCTGCTCCCTTCTCACCCAGGAGAAAAAAGTTTATCACTGACCTTTGAAGTATCTTTGGTGTTTGTGGATAAAGGGATCTGACACTGCCACTGCTGCTGAGGATTCTACCTAAGAGGCCTGTTCTGGTCCTGTCCCTGCTGCACTGCATGGCCAAGACTGGGCTGGGCATTGTGTGATAGACCTTTTCTGTCAGCTTTCCAGGCTACCTGAGGCTGGAAATCTCTTTCACTCTGTCGTTTTGTGCCTTCTGCTGCTATAGAATTTATTTAGAGTCATTTTTTACAGATACTTTATGAGCTGCATGGGAAGAGCTAGAGTATGTGTGTCTTTCTACTCTACCATCTTGACTCTGACCCAGAATGAATGGATTATTGAGAGAACAGTTAAGGAAGTTAAGTTCTAATCATTCTTATCAATATTGGAAAGATAATTTGTTCACTGCTTTCTATAGTTTGACTAACAGACCATTGGGAGGAAGTAGACCTCTAGTCAGAATGATGACCCCCAAATCTGCAAATTAGAAAATGACAAACACATAAGATCCCAAATATCGAGTATTATATTGTGAGACCAGATATCCTAGCACTGCATACAGGCACAACTGTTGAGAGGATATTTGGTTGGATAGAAAAGAAATAAGAAAAATTTCTACTGGATTATGTATGAAAATCTCTAAAAATCATTTTGGATGGCTATTACCTAAGTCAAGATTAGCAGCTCAAGGAATACATGTATTTGCTGTAGTGATAGATTCTAATTATCAAGGAGAAATTATTGTGACATTCCAAAATTCAGGTGATGAACCCATATAGCTTTGTAAAAATGATAGAATAGTTCAAGTGATTATTATTCCTTATGAAACAATACCACTTGTGAAAACTTACTGTCCTTCTTAAATAAATTGCAGAGGAACTGAAGCATTGGGCTTTATTGATAGAAAAAAATTGAGAGCTAATGTATGGGTAAAATGCTAGATGACATTCCAAAGGCTGCAGAAAATATAACACATGGGAATTTAATAATGTAACTGTTGTTTATTCAGGAGAGGATAATGACCATATTGTAAACTTTAACTCATATATTCTACCATGAATGAGGTTATGATAGTGGATTCATGGACTCTAGAAGCATGGTTGATCCTATATCTACTCTGCTTTTGGTTATTGTCTCCTTTTTTTGACTTTTTTTCTGTTAAGCTTGTTTGCTAGATTCATTTCCTGTAGGCTTATTAACCTCTACCTGCAGATAACTGATCACTTAAGCCAGATGTCACCCCCCATTCACAAATGTGATATGTCATCTCTGGACCTAAAGTTGACCAAATTCTAGATGCCAACTAAAGAATTGATCTCTCAAATATGACCTCTTGGGGCAGGGACAGGTCTACATCCAATTTTGGCAGGAAGTAGCCAATGAAGAAGAGACTTTCATCCCTTACCCCAAGATTTTAGGTGCCATTTGTTCGAGGGGGGAGTGATGGAGTATTTGTGCTTAAGCCCCAACTCAAGATTTTTTTATGTGCTCGCTTTATATGATCCCTGTTACACTATTGTAAAGTTCTATTGACACAAATGCCTAAGACAGTGTTTTATAAGCTTATTTTCTGTTATCCCTGTTACAATTCTGTTGATAACCATTTCCCCATCAACCTATGTAATGAATATGAAAGATCTTGGGGCCGAATGTAATAGCAATTTAAATGGAAAGATCTTTTTCTTTCGTTAATAGGACCATATGACCTATTTAAATCACCTGGAAGCCTAAGTCACATGTGGTGGGAGGAGCTTGTTGAATGGAAGGATGGAGCAGTACCAGGAGGAGATCATGGTGTGTTTGCTTATAAGAAGGCCCCAGCAGAGGCAGAGGGAGTCTTGGGAATGGTTTTATCACCTGTGGTGATCATGTTTATTGACTTCGTGGTCAGTGTGATGGATTTAGCTTTCTAGTTCTAGAATTTGGGTTTCTGGTGTCTAAATAAATGTCTTTCTTCTGCCTTCTATATGGAGAGATTTTTATATTTTGCAATTAAGAATGATGCCAGCATATTCATAGTTACCATTATGGTAGCATAGTTACCAGTGCCGTGAATATTGCCTGGGTGACACAATAGTGTTTGGTGGGAAGGGGCCAAGCTGATGAGTATAAGCTAAGGACTGCCCTCTCCCTTAGGTGTAATCAGGAAAAATGGCATTGAGCCTAAAAGTCCCAAAGCAGCACGCCCCTAGAACAGAGATATTTGAGGGAGGGGGAAGAATATAATTCCGGCCCAGTATCCCTCTCAAATAAACGTGGAGGCTTACCTATACCACCACCTCGCCAATCCCTAGCTATTGTCCTAACAGCATAGACACAACTCCAGACTCCTCTCCACAAAAATGTCCAGCCTCACAGGACATCCCTTTACCATAATCACTGTACAATGAAGTGAATCTGTACATTTAGATAGTTCTTGTGGAAATATATATTCTACATGTGACCATGCATATCTTTATCTTTATCATCATGCAATTTCAACTTAATAATCCATTTCAACTTTTAACTTGGGATCCTAGAAAAACATCTCCCTTCTCAATGCCCACCATGTTCCTACCTTCATCTGCCCAATGTAGCTCTAAAAAGAGGAGATAACACTTTCCCAGATTCCTACAGCAAACCATAGCAGCAGGTACAACTCCAGCAGAAAGAACATATGGACCAAGGAATGTATGGGCATCATAGGCACCTTTGGTGATGGTGGGTCAGTGTTGTTCAATGAGGTGGCTAGGTGGTACAATGGATGGAGTGCTGTGCCTGGAGTCAGGGATCTTGAGTTCAAAAATGACCTCTGACACTGACTAGCTATGTGACACTGGGCAAGTCATTTAATTTATGTTTGCCTCAGTTTCCTCACCTGTAAAATAATGTAAATGTAATAATCATGTTATTATTAACTGGGTAGAGATAATGTTACAATAATAAAATATAAATAATGTAAAAATGCAAAATAAGATAAGTCTATCTTCCATGTTCGTTGTCAAAATCAAATGCAATAATATTTCTAAAGCACTTAGCTCAGTTCCTGGTACACTATATAAATTTATGTAATAGTTATGAGTCTGATGCTCATAAATCAGTGACTGCAAACATATTTCTTTCTATTAAAGCTTTCTTCTGTTAAAACACTCATCTATTACCTCATCATGGCACAGAGGTAACCTTGGAGTTTTAAAGGCTATGCCAGTAGAAGCAAAGCTCCAAAAGCTCCTCCCATGCTAATAAAGGCTTCAAATGTGGATCTGGCACCAAAGCATACATCTGGCATCCGAAGAACGGTCTGACTGAGCTTAGCAATGCTTAGCATTGGTTTGACTACTGGGTGATATTTTTTTTAGTCACAGAAACTCCCCAAAACAGTCTCAGAAATAATCTTCTCTAACACCCTGCTTCTAATGGTGAGGAAACTGAGGCTAAGAATAGTGAAGTGACTTGCCCAAGGTCATATAAGTGGTATAGAACAGAGCTGGGATATGAAGCCTTCTGAATCCAAATCTATCATTGTTTCCCTTCTGTCACATAGTCAGACACTCTGTTACATATCTCTTCACTACTTCATTGACCTCTTAGTACCAAAAACAATGTGCCTCTTCAGCTTTACATATTAATCTAAATTGTGTATACGAAATCATTTTCAATGCCCTTTCTGTGAATTGTGCTGCAGGGCAAAGGACTCTAGCATCATAAAAATAATCATGCCATTCTAAGAATCACAGACTCTTAGCACTGGAAGTCACTTTGAAGGCTATCTTGTATAGACCATACCTAAACAAAGAGATCCTTCTGCAATTTCCCACACAAATGGTCTATCCAGCTTTTGCTTGATGAACTGCAATGTTAGGGGAGCTCACTATTTACTGAGATAGCATATTTCAGTTTTGACTGCATCAGTCAAATAGATGTTTCTAAAACCTATCATTAACCTACTAAAAAATCATCAATGACTCTCTATTGCCTCTGGAATAAAATTTAAAATCCTTAACATGGTATTTAAAGTCTTACATGAGGTAACTGTCACCTACCTTGCTGGTCCCACTTCTCCTTACCCTTATCTGGAATTCACTACCTCCGAAGCTCTGTCTCACTGTCTCCCTACCTTCCTTCAAAAAGTAATTCAAGTGCCATGTCCTCAGTAAGGCCTTTTCTGATCCCTCCAGGTGTTACCACTTTTTCTTAAATTACTTTACGACACATTGATTTCACTAGTGTTGCATCCAAGGAACCACTAACTGATTATTAAATAATCAGTGTGAGCATTTACTCCTCAGAAACCAGTAAATGCTACAGATCAGTGCTTGATTTACTGTTTTGTTGATTGTATAGACTTGAGAAAGTCATGGAGAAGATGTTAATATGAAGATTAAACTTAAAATTATGTCAACAAACATTTCTTTTACAGAGGGGGAACTGGTTGTTAAACATTTACAAGCATACTGCTGGTTGTATACACCCACCTTCCCAGTAGAAATAAATTCTTTGACCTTGGAAAATATTCTCTCTGTTTTTTTATCACCAGTGCTTAGATCTCTGCCTTGTAAATATTAGGCACTTTTAGTAAATGCTTGCTTTAGTGAATTAGGAAGACTGTCCATATGTTGAACTACCTCTACAAATATTGTGTGCATTTTGGAAGGATGGACACTGATGAATTTTCAGAATACCAAAGCCTGCATGAGGTCACTGCAACCCAAGGCTTTTTGTAGGCTCAAACCAATCTCACTGAATGCATGAGTGTTGTGTGGGCATCTACTCAGGGTGCCATGAAAAATTTCCTAAGCTAAAGGAAGCTAAAGCACACAGTGCTGTTTTCAACTCAGAAATCAGAAGCAGAAAATAACAATCCCCCAAATACATTTCTGAAAGAAAACTGCTGTTGAGTCTCAGCCCACTCTGTTCCTGAAATGCTTTTTTGTATTGACATTTGCACCCTTGGAGGTGAACCCACATTCTGCTAACACAGACACCAAATACCAGATCAGCTGTGTCAATTCTACCTGAATCTGCTTATTGAATTGTTTCCAACACACACAGTTTATGGGTCCATTATTACTTTGTGTTGGTGCCCAGAGAGCTCTACAATGGCTGCATTTTAATCAGCTCTAAATAAATATATAAATGAATACCACATATTTCGTTGATCATTTACTGGAGAAAAACAGTTCCCCAACTTGATGCCCTTACAGGCCACCCCCCCCCCCCAGTGCCTTCTCTGATTAGCCACAGATTTCTACCTTGAAGAACACATGGACTTTTATTTTTATTATATTATAATTTAAAACTGTTAAATAATGAAACTCTTCCAAGCCTGTAATAAATACCCTTGCAGAAAGAAGGACATGAATATTGTACTGAGCAAATGCATAAATACAGATTGCAATCATCTGAATACAGTTTAAACTAGATCAGAGAATGATGCTCAAGGCATTCAAAGACTTCTTTTGCAAGCACTTAAGATCAAAGCATTTCTTTAAAAAAAGTTTTTATTGATGCCTTTTTTTAAATAGTTATTTTCTGATATGGCATCCCCTGCTACTCTGCGAAACTTCTCCCATAACATAACAGTTAAGCAAAACTAGGTGGCACACTGACAGTATCTACCAGCATATGAAATATTCTGTACCTTATTCTCCTCACCTCTCTAAGGAAAGAAGTGACATATAATTCCTCCATTCTTTACCAGGGCTACAATTAGCCATTATAATTATACAGCATTAAATTTCCTTTCAGTGTTCAGAGTATTTCTATGTGGGGCTTTCTTCACCTCACTTCACAACTAATTAGAAATCTAAGTAATCTATAGATAAGAGAGTGAATCTTTTAGAATTGGGGTGGGGTTTCTGGTAGGGAGAACTGGGTTACTTAAGGTAAAAAGAGATTTAGGATATAGAAAGGTAATTGTTGCTTGATAAAACTAAAGTACTTAAAAGACCTGCATACTTTTCTCCTTTGACTCTTATATACAAAGAGGAGATAGGTGGGGTTCCAAGTATAATAGAAAATGGCTTTGTTATATTGATTCAAAGTCAAAAAAGTGTATTGGTTGAGCAAGACTATTTATTGAAGATTTTTTTTGTAAAAGATAACAAAGACAGATTATTTCACAATGTCCTATAACAGAGACCACTTACTCCAGTCTGGCACTCAGACATCCTACCCTCATAACCATATGTTTTTCTCACACTCTTATCTTTGTTTTTCTCTCATTGTTTGCCCTGCTTCCTTTATGTCAACTAAAAACTTAACATGGCCAAATGCAAGACTCGCCTTCTTCATGATGCCTTTCCCAATTAGCAAACTGATAAACACAAGATAAAGAATATGAGAAATAAAAATGTAGAGAGAGAAAAATAAATCTGGGTAGAGTTAAATAGTTCAATCATAGTAAAAAAAAAAAAACCCAGAATCACAGAGTTGGATGGGATCTCAGGGGCCATCTTACCCAATACATTTCTGAAAAAGAAAACCCTCCTAACAATAGATCCAACAAGTAATAAGTCAACCTAGCCTTTTGTTTGAAGACTTTGGTGAAAAGAAACCTACCATTTCCCAAGGCAGCTCATTCTACTTTGTATTATCCAATTGTTAGGAAGTTTTTCTACACATCAATCCTAAATTAGATTCTTTAGATTGTTCCTAATTCTACCCTCTGGGGCTATGCTAAACAAGTCTCTTTTCCTTAACACTTCTAACACCTAAAGAATCTTCCTTTCTCCAGGTTAACCACCACTAGATCAATAAGAAGATATGACATCAAGAGATTTCACCATCCTGGTTGCCCCGATCTGAACACTCTCCAACTTCTAAGTAGTCTTCCTAAGGTTGTCTAGAATCAAACACATTTCTGCAGCTGTTGTGTAATTAAAGCAGAATACTGTGGCACTATCTGGTAGGGATGACTACATTATTGAACATAAAGAAGAGATTTAGGAAATATAAAAGCACTTCATGAAAAACTGAACAATGTAGAACACTGACATTCCTTGTTCCTTTAACCCTCCCTGCAAGACAATCTTAGGTACTATGGCTTTCTAAATGGAGTCCAAGTGCTGATTTAGGCTCTCAAAGACTATATCAGCAGAATACAAACACTACCAAGTCATGCAAAGTTAAAATCTCAGCTTGCATGGGCCTACTGATGGACCATACATCATTTAAGGGCCAAGCCAGCAAATTTTAGAGAGTCTCATTGACAAAGTTTGGCCACTAAGTCATAATGTTTCCCCTTCCATAATAACTCATGGAAATGGCTAGTAAGACACAGAGAAGTTACAATCTATTTTCATGGAGGTTATGCCTACACTCAGGAAACTATGGATCCTTGAATGTCTAGAAATGCCTTTGTATGTCTTCTGTCTACATCTGTATCCTTTTTTTCCTCAAGGTTAAGGCCTGTGTGTCATGACTTTATTTCTTTAAAAGAACATCTCACCCAGGCTACTGCCAATAGGCAACTAGTTGTTCTTCTTTCCTCATATCTCTCAACCACTCTAATCCATACTCCATACAGTTACTAAAATGATGCCTATAAATAGAAGCTTTGATCATATCACCTTCCTTCTCAATAAACTCCAACTTATTATTACTAGGACCAAATATACACTATTCTGTTTGGTATTTAAAATTCTTAATAGCCCTGGGCTCAAACTACCTTTGCAGCCATATTAGACATCACCGTCCTTCATGTATTCTATGGTACAGAAAAGTTGAACTTCCTCATACAGATACTTATCTTTCCCAAAACCTTTGCACAGGTGATAACCAAAGCCTTCAATGTGCTCCCTCACTATCTCCACCATTTAGAATCTCTAGTTTCCTTTTCAAGATTCCTCTCAAGTGCTATTCTCTATATCAAGCCTTTCTTGATCCCTTCTGGCTGCTAGTAGCTCATCTGAAAAATTACTATGTGCCTATTTATATATTTGTTGTCACCCCCAAGAGAATATGAGCTCATTGAGGTCAGAGGATATTTCAATCTTGTTTTTGTATCTCTAGTGCCTAATATAGTGACTGGCATGGAGTAAATGCTTAATAAAAATTTTTATACAGTATTTTATTTTTTTACAATTACAGGCAAAGACCCTTTTTAACTAAAATTCATTTTGTTTACTTTGAGTTTCAAATTTTTCTCCCTTCCTCTCTTTTCCCCCTTCTATGGATGGTAAACAATTTGATATAGGTTATATATGTGCATTCATGTAAAACATATTTCTATATGTCATATAAAAGAAAAAACAGACCAAAAGAAAAATAATCACACAAAAAAGTAAAAATCTTCAATCTGCATTCAGACTTATCAGTTTTCTCTGGGTGCGGATACATTTTTAACAAATTCTTATCAATTAATAAATTGATTGCTGGATGCTTAGTGCACTGTTGTACAGAAACATTTGAACACTTTAGCAAATATAATGACATAGATATATAGCCTCACCACCAATATGGACTATAACCCCTTTCTGATTTAGTAAAGGGTTTTTGAGAGTTCCTATTGCCTAAAATTACATCACCTTATGATTACCTTGGTGATGAATATCTCCAAAGTTAGTTACACCATTTTTTGAGCAACAGATATGCACAATCCATCACTGAGTCCATACATTTCTTACTATCATGAGGCATAATTCACCATGCATTGAATTCTTCTATCAATAATTCTGGGGCCGCTGTCAGATGTGGAGTTTAGCTGGCTTGGTATACTTTTCAAATCATTACACAAATCTCCTAAAGCAAGTCTTGGGAGAATAGAAACCAACTTGATCTCAGTTTTCCATATTTGCAGTGGATTTTCAACACTTGTAATAGGATTTTCTGTAATAGTAACTCATAGGACAAGAAATATGGGATGACACTGATTCTCAATAGCAAGAAGTAAAAATAGAGATGAGTGGGGCAAGGAGGGATTTTTATGAGTTGAATCAGAAAGTTACTGAATGTAGAGTTAAAAAGGACCTCTACAACTCCTCACTGAAAGGTCAAAGAAGTTAATGGACTTGATCAAGAAGTAACAACATATTAATGTTTGGTTTTTTTAACAAAATCTAGTAAGGTATATTTTAGTTCACAGTTAATTATGCATATTAATTGGTTTTCCTTTATTAATCATAGAGGAGAATCACCTTGAACGCAAATATTAAGATTTACACAATGTCTGGCAATTCTGGGAAGAGAAACTTGAAAAACTTGGAACTGAACTTGTACTCTGGGGTCTGAATTACTAGGATTAGAAATTTCTGTCTGTACTGTTCAACTTTACCAAAATTTATTTAAACTCATGTCTGACTTTGAATAGATACTGTGTGTGATATTTCCTAAACATAATTGTTCTTGCATGTAGGTAAATGATCACCTATGTGTAATTTGTGGGGCACAAGAAAGAATTCCCTGCTCAAAAATATAAACTCTGAATACCTAAAATTTCCTATTCTTATGCTCAAATCATTCAAGGTCTGGCCAGCATCTACCAACTAAAGTTATAGATTCTTTCAGGTCTTCGCATAAAGGCTGGATGACCACTTGCTGGGATGGTGTTGAGATTTTCAGACATAGTTTAGACTAGGTCTGCTTCAAGATCTTCTATAATAAGGTGCCTCCCTAGCTTTCCAGACTTATCTCATCCTATTCCCTTCTATATACTCTCTATACCAACTAAAGTGAAATAATACCTGTCCCTTGCCTTTCTAATTACCACCATTTTTCAAACTATTTTCTCTGCTGGAATTTTTTCTTAATGCAAAGGGGTAAGCCCTTTTGCCTATTAAAACATCACCCATTTTTAGACACAGTATATCACTTTCCATATCTGAGCCTCAGTTCTCTAACCAAGAAAATTAAATAGGGTAGATAATACCAAAGTCTCCTTCCTGTACTGGTACTGTATTTCTTCATACATCTTCAAATAGCATTATACATGATGTATAAACCTTAGTATAAAGCTTTACTATATATATAGTATATATATCTATCTATCTATCTATCTATATATATAGATAGATAGATAGATAGATATACTATCTATACTATAAAGTATAAGCTTTAGTATAAAACCTTAGCCCAGTTCATAGTCAACTAATAGTTTTTAAGCTTTAAAATAACTTAACACTGCACTAAAACTTTTGGGACATCCTGTATATCTAAAATGCTTTACAAACATTGAAGTGCAATATAAATCTTAATTTTAATTATTACCAGCACTTTTATTATTTATTATTATTTTCAAGCTATGAGACATTTTTAAAATAAACAAAGGACCTAAAATAAATAACTGAGGAGTATCTACCACATCCTCATCCCTGTACTTAGTTCCAGCCATCTGATAAGTCATTATATGGGAATTTTTTTGGCAAAGAATTTTTCACTACAGGCCACCTCAGCCTATTGCCCTTAACAGCCATCAAAGAAAGTCAAAGGCTTCTGAAGTACACAAATCTTTTTTCCTTATTACTTAGGGCATCTTCCGGTCCTCTGTCCTAAGGTAAAGCTGGCTCAAGACTCAAACATTTTTAACAGTATTATGAGAGGTAGTAGATACCTTCATTATGTATTTGTTTGAAAATCTCTACCTCTGTTTCCATCAGTGCCATAAAGAACATCAACCTCCTCATGGAAAACTGCTCACTTCATTCCCTGCCCCACCCCACCCCTGCTTCCTTTCCTTGTTCTCATTAACCCTAACCCCAAGTTGAGATATTTGACTTACAAATTCTGGAAAATTAAGTCACTCAGGGCATGACCATATCAGCAGACGCTTTCATGACACATTTGTTTTTGAAAAGCACTAATTCAGGGGAGGAGCCAAGATAGTAGAGTAGAAAGATTCACATATGCTAGCTCCAAACCTTCAGCCCATGGATTTCCTCTAAAAAGAATTCCCAACAAATTCTGGAGCAGTGGAAGCCGTGCAGCAACACAGTGAAGGAGATTTCCATTCCAGAGAGCCCTGAAAAACCGACCCCAAAGATCCATTGCACACTGGACAGGAGTGGAGGCGAGCCCTTCCCTGGCCATGCAGCACCGAGAAAAGCAGTTCCAGCAGATCAGAGCAGGATTCAGGGATGGAATCCCAGTGGCCACAAAGGTCCCTCCACCCACAGGCACACAGGTCAGTGAGAGACACTTCTGGGCTGGCTGAGAGGGGAGTGGGGTGTCTCCATAACTCAGGCCCCCTCAGGAGGCAGTGGCAGAAGCAGTGAGTGGCCAGAGGCTCCCAGAGCAGGCAGGAGCTCAGCAGGAGCTCCATTACAGAAGGTCTCTGCATAAACCCCCTGAGGGAACTGAGCCTGGGAGGTGGTCCTGCCCCCACCTGCGAATCTGAACTTAATCCCACTGAATAGCAGCTCCCCCTGCCACTGAAAGCCCTGAGGCTGGGGAGCAGCATTTGAAT
>CM053772.1:148908688-148924587 GCA_028658325.1 Potorous gilbertii
CAAGTAACTGGCTGGGAAAATGCCCAGAAAAGGGAAAAATAATAAGACCATAGGAGATACTTTCTTGGTGAACAGATGTTTCCTCCCTTCCTTTCTGATGAGGAAGAACAATGCTTACCATCAGGGAAGGACATAGGAGTCAAGGCCTCTGTATCCCAAACATCTGAAATAGCTATCCAATGAGCTCAGGCCATGGAAGAGCTCAAAAAGGATTTTGAAAATTAAGTTAGACAGGTGGAGGAAAAACTGGGAAGAGAAATGAGAGAGATGCAAGAAAAGCATGAAAAATGGGTCAATACCTTGATAAAGGAGACCCAAAAAAATGCTGAAGAAAAGCACAAATTCCCATTCTACTCTAGTCCAGAGGTACACCATCCTCTTCATCAAGAAAGGCATCTTTGGGGGATGGAGCCAAGATGGCAGAGTGAGAGTAACAACTCACCTAAGCTCTTGGACAAACTGCTTCAGGTATCTCTGAAAGGAGAATCTGACCAAATTTTGGAGGTGCGGAATCCAGTGGGAGACAGACTGTGGCAGATTCGGAGCCCAGGACAAACTGGAAGGTCCATGGGAAGGATCTGTTCCTCAGGGGTGAGCCCACAGTGCACAGAGCAGCACATCCAGTACAGCAGAGCAGAAGGGCCCTGAGAAACCTGAGACAGCAGCAGGCGGAACCAGCAGAGTGGCAGCTGAGGGTGGGAGACCAGCAGAGTTGAACCAGTGTTGGCCACCAAGTGACAGATATCAGCACAGCAGCTCCTGAGACTTTCAGCCCGCAGATTAAACATCGGTAAGTCACCTACTTGAACTTCTGGGAACCAGAATGGCAGAGTGATCAGTATATGCTCTCTCCCCTGCCCTTGATGACCGTGAAATAACCATAAAATATTTCCCCAGAAAAGTCCTGAATAAACGGAAACAGCAGAGGGGGCAAATAGTCTCAACACCTAAGGCTAGGAAAACAGTTAAGGGGGATTCCTCCTACTGTGGTGGAAGCAAACTGGAAAGGAAAGTGCCAGGAAAGGAGCCCCAGAAGGGGAAGGGGGGGGGGAAACTCGCACTAGCATCTAGGGGTGCCTCAGCACTCCAAGGGAAACAGGAAGACAATAGGGCAACTGGGATCACCATTCCCTGAGTTTGCCTTTGCCTCAGTTCAGCTGAGGAGATCTCCCATGACCAGACCACCCCTCTCCCACACTTAACAAGCTAACCCCAGGGCTGATCTGGGAAACACAAACAAAAACCTGTTCTTAACTTTTTCACAGAAGTCAGCTTAACACCAAGTTCTGCAGCTTCTAATTGAAAGAACCAGAAGCCACAACACACAATCATCATCATGACCAAAAAAAGCAAAATAAGCGTGAAAAAAAACCATAGAATCTTTCTATGGGGATAAGAACGAAAACACAAATACCAAAGAGGTCAGTACTGAGACTGTACTTCCATCTGAAACTTCAGAAGGGACTATGAACTGCTTGCATGCACAAAATGCTTTCCTGGAACAGCTGAAGAAGGAAGCAGAAGAAAAACCAACCCAATGATTTTAAAATTATAAAAAAAGAATTCACTGATGAGAACATCTCTTTGAAAAGGAAAATTGAACAAATGGAAAAGGAAGTACAAAAATTAACTGGAGAAAATAATTCCCTAAGAGGAACAGTTGCTCAAATGGAAAAGGAAGCAAAAAACTTAACTGGGAAAATTGGACAAATGGAAAAGGAGGTACAAAAATTAACTGGAGAAAATAACTCCTTAAAAGGAAAATTTGGACAGATGAAAAAGGAGATGCAAAAGTTAACTGAAGAAAACAGTTTGATAAAGATTAGAATTGGGCAAGTAGAAACTAATGACTCAATGAGACAGCAAGAATCAGTCAAACAAAATCTAAAGAATGAAAAGATAGAAGAAAATGTAAAAGATCTAATTGGGAAAACAACTGATCTGGAAAGTAGATCCAGGAGAGAAAATTTAAGAATTTTTGGCCTGCCAGAAAGCCACAATGAAAAAAGAGTCTGGACAATATCTTCCAGGAAATCATCAAGGAAAACTGCCCAGAAGTGCTAGATCCAGAGGGCAAAATTGTCATTGAAACAATCCACTGTTCACTTCCCAAAAGGGATACCAGACTCAAAACCGCAAGAAACATCGTTGCCAAATTCTAGAACTATCAAGTGAAGGAGAAAATACTACAGGCAACCAGAAAGAAACAATTCAAATATCAAGGAGCTACAGTCAGGAACACACAGGACCTTGCAGCTTCTACATTAAAAGATCGAAGGAATTGGAATCTAATATTCTGTAAGGCAAAGGAGTTGGGACTACAATCAAGGATCAACTACCCAGCAAAGTTCAGCATAACATTTCAGGCAAGGAGGTGGTCATTCAACAAAGTAAGGGATTTCCAGAACTTCCTGACAAAAATGTCAGATCTTAACAGATAATTCTATCTTCAAATGCAGGTCTCAAGAGAAGCATAAAAAGGTAAACTTGGAGGGGAGGAAGCTTGTTAATCAATTTGGGCAAACTGTTTACCTCCCTATAAGGGAAGATGATACCTGTTAATCTTGAGAATTGTGCATCTATTATGAAATATAAAAGGGATATACATAGAGGGAATAGGTATAAAGTAAATGATGTCATGTTAAAAATATGATTTAAGTATGCAAAGGGATTGTAACAGGAGGTATGAAAAGGAGGAAGCAGAAAATGGTAAATTACATCACAGAAAGAAGTACAAAATCATAGTAGAGGGAAAGAGGGGAGGGAGATTAATATTGTTTGAGAGATACTCTCATCTGATTTGTTTCAAGGAGGGAACAATAAACTTAAGTCGATAATCCTAACTAGCTCTATAGGCAGTAGGAGGGGAAGGGGGAAGAAAGGGGAGGAAAGCTAAAAAGGAGGGAAGAAGCAGTAAGGGTAAAGGGGAATAAAATGGAGGGGGAGCTAAAAGAAGGAAGGGAAGGATGCAGGAGGAGGTTGTGAAAAGTGAATACTATTGAGGAGGGGAAGGGAGATGGGAGAGATAAAAGCACAAATGATGGGCAAGAGGATGGAGGGAAATACAAAGATTGTAATCATAACTGTGAATGTAAATGGAATTAACTCTCCCATAAACTGGAGATGGTTAGCAGAATGGATTAAAAGCCATAATCCAACAATATATTTACAAGAAGCACATTTGAAATAGGGGTATACACACAGGATAGGTCAAAGCTTGGAGCAGAATATACTGTGTTTCAGCTGATGTAAGAAAAGCAGGACTAGCAATCCTAATCTCAGACAAAGCAAAAGCAGAAATAGATCTAATCAAAATAGATAAGGATGGAAACTATATCCTGCTAAAAGGCACCATAGACAATGATGCAATATCATTATTAAACATGTGTGCTCCAAGTGGCATAGCATCCAAATTCTTAGAGGAGAGGTTGGAGGAGTTGAAGGAAGAAATTGACAGCAAAACTATACTAGTGGGGGATCTCAACCTCCCCTTCTCTGAATGTGATAAATCTAACGTCAAAATAAACAAGAAAAAGGTTAAGGAGGTAAATAAAACTATGGATAAGGTAAATATGATAGATCTCCAGAGAAAATTGAATGGGAATAGAAAAGAATATACCTTTTTCTCAGAACTACACGGCACATTTACAAAAATTGACCATGTACGAGGACACAAAAACCTCACAATCCAGTGCAGAAAGCAAAGATAATCAATGCATCCTTCTCAAATCATAATGCACTAAAAATTATATGTAAGAAAAGGCCATGGAAAGACAAACCAAAAATCAACTGGAAACTAAATAATCTAATCCTAAAGAAGGAATGGGTTAAAGAAGAAATCATAGAAACAATCAACAACTTCATTCAAGAGAATGACAATAATGAGACAACCTACCAAATCCTGCAAAAGCAGTTCTTAAGGGAAGTTTTATATCTTTGAATGCCTACATAAATAAAATAGAGAAAGAGGAGATCAATGACTTGAGCATGCACCTGAAAAAGCTAGAAAAAGAACAAATTAAAAATCCCCAAACAAATACCGAATTAGAAATACGGAAAACCAAAGGAGAGTTTAATAAAATTGAAATTAAGAAAACTATTGAAATAAGAAATAAAACCAACCATTGGTTTTATGAAAATAGTTGGTTTTATGAAAAAACTAATAAAATCGATAAATCTTTGGTCAATTTGATTTAAAAAGAGAAAGAAGAAAATCAAATTCCTAATATTAAAAATGAAAGGGGTAAACTCACCTCCAATGAGGAGCAAATTAAAACGATAATTAGAAATTACTTTGCCCAACTTTATGCCCACAAATTCAATGATCTAAACAAGATAGATGAGTATTTTAAAAAATACAAATTGCCCAGATTAACACAAGAGGAAGTGGAATACTTAAACAACCCCATCTCAGAAAATGAAATTGAACTTCCTAGGAAAAAATCAGGGCCAGATGGTTTCACAAGTGAATTCTATCTAACATTTAAAGAACAGTTAATTCCAATACTATATAGACTATTTTTGAAAATTGGGGAAGAAGGAGTCCTCCCAAATACTTTCTATGATACAAATACGGTTTTGATACCTGAACTTGGAAGAGACAAAACAGAGAAAGACAATTATAGACCAATTTCTCTAATGAATATAGATGTAAAAATTTTAAATAAGATTTTAGCAAAATGAATACAGCATCTTATAATGAGAAAAATACATTACGATCAGGTAGGACTCATATCAGGAGTGCAGGGCTGGTTTAATGTTAAGAAAACTATTAGCATTATTGATCACATCAACAACAAAACTAACATAAACCACATAATTATCTCTATAGAGGCAGAAAAAGCTTTCAACAAAATACAACACCCATTCCTATTAAAAACACTGCAGAGCATAGGAATAAAGGGGACTTTCCGTAAAATAATAAGCAGTATCTACCTAAAACCTTCAGCAAGCATTATATGCAATGGAGATAAGCTAGATGCATTTGCAATAAGGTCAGGAGTGAAATAAGGATATCCATTATCACCACTATTATTCAAAATGGTACTAGAAATGTTACCTGTAGCAATTAGACAAGATAAAGAAATTGAAATAAGAATAGGCAAAGAAAAAACTAAATTATCACTCTTTGCAGATGATATGATGATACACATAGAGAATCTCAGAGATTCAAGTAAAAAACTACTTGAAATAATAAACAACTTTGGCAAAGTTGCAGGTTACAAAATAAACCCACACAAATCTTCTGCATTCCTATATATTAGCAACAAAGTCAAACAGCAAGAGATAGAAAGAGAAATCCCATTTAAAGCTTGGGTAGACACTATAAAATACTTGGGAGTTTACCTGCCAAAACAAACCCAGCAACTATATGAATACAATTACAAACCACTTTTTGCACAAATAAAGTCAGATTTAAGTAAATGGAAAAACATCAATTGCTGAGCCAATATAATAAAAATGACAATTCTGCCTAAATTAATTTACTTATTTAGTGCCATACCAATTAAACTATCAGATAATTATTTTCTAGAGCTCGATAAAATAATATCAAAATTAATCTGGAAGAACAAAAAGTCCAGAATATCAAAGGAACTAATGAAAAGAAATGCTAGGGAAGGTGGCCTAGTGCTACTAGACCTCAAATTGTACTATAAAGCAGCATTATCAAAACCACTTGGTATTGGCTAAGAAACAGAGGGGTAGACAAGTGGAATAGACTTGGCACTCAAGACACAGTAGGCAAGGAATATAGCAACCTCCTGTTTGATAAACCCAAAGACCCCAGCTTCTAGGATAAGAACTCACTGTTCGACAAAAATTGCTGGGAAAACTGGTTAACTGTGTGGCAGAAATTAGGCATAGACCCATGTCTGATACTGTGCACAAGAATAGAGTCCAAAAGGGTACATGATCTAGGTATAAAGATGGACAAACTAGAGGAGCAAGGAATAGTGTATTCATGAGATTTATGGAGAAGGGAAGAATTTTTTACTAAAGAAGAGATAGAAAGCATTACAAAATGCAAGATGGAGTATTTCGATTACATTAAACTGAAAAGTTTTTGCACAACCAAACCCAATGCAACCAAAATTCAGAGGGATAAAATAAATTGGGAAAGAATTTTTACAGATAATGTCAGGGATAAAGGCCTCATTTCTAGAATATATAGAGAACTGTGTCAAATGTACAACTATACAAGTCATTCCCCAATTGATAAGTAGTCAAAGGATACGAATAGGTAGTTTTCAGTGGAAGAAATTAAAGATATCTATAATTATATGAAAAAATCTCTAAATCACTTTTGATTAGAGAGATGCAAATCAAAACAACTCTGAGGTACCATATCACACCTATAAGATTGGTAAACATGACAGAAAAGGAAAACGATAAATGTTAGAGAGGATGCGGGAGAGTTGGAATGTTAATTCATTGTTGGTGAAGCTGTGAGCTCATCCAACCATTCTGGAGAGCAGTTTGGAACTATGCCCAAAGGGCTACAAAAATGTTCATACCCTTTGACCCAGCAGTATCACTACTAAGACTATCCCCAAGAGATTATAAAAATGGAAAAGGGTCCCACATGTACAAAAATATTTATAGCAGCACTCTTTATAGAAGCCAAAAACTGGAAATCAAAGGGATGCCCATCAATTGGGGAATGACTGAATAAATTATGGTATATGAATGCAATGGAATACTGTTGTGCTACAAGAAATGATGAACAAGAAGACCTCAGAGAGGCCTGGAAGGACTTATATAATCTGATGCCGAGCAAAAGGAGCAGAACCGGGAGAACTTTGTGCACAGCAATGACCACACTGTGCGAGAGTTTTTTCTGGTAGACTTGGAACTTCATAATAATACAAGAACTTAAAAAAAAAATTCCCAATAGTTTTCTAAGGCAAAATGCCTTTCACACTCAGACAAAAAACTATGGAATTCATTCACAGAATGAGGCAGATCATGTGTGTGTGTGCGTGTGTGTGTGTGTGTGTGTGTGTGTGTGTGTGTGTGTATTATGTTTTGATTTGTTATATGATTTCTTCCATTTATTTTAGTTCGTCTACACATAACTATAGCAAAAACATATTCAATAGGAAAGTATATGTAGAGCCTATATAGAATTATATGCTGTCTTAGAGAAGGAGGGGGGTGGTAGGGGGTAGGTGGGAGGTTAAAATCTAAGTTTTATGGTAGAGATTGTAGAACATTAAAAAAAATAAAAAATAAATTAAAAAAGGAAAGGCATCCTTGACAGGCCTCCACTCCAGAGGGAAATGACTTTGGGTATTCCAAGGGCAACTTGCTTTTTGCATGGTTTGTAATGACTGTCTAGAGTACAAAAAAATCTTAGTTACTGTACATCCTGTAACAGCCCCACCTGATTTCCCCTACACCTAGCCTATGTCCAAATTTTCTTTCCCCTAATACACAATGAAATTGAATACTCCTCTATTCATTGTCCTATTCCCTACAGGTGTAGGGTGTGTTCAGGGAGCACAAGTACCTTTGGTGTGGATGACTGCCAAGCCCTTTTCAGGGATGCTTTCCACCTTTATTGTCCACCTGTTCCACCCAACTCTCACCAGTGCCTCCAAGAAACTGCAAAATGCACCGTGGCCATACCCTAGTAAACCATTTCAGCAGACTGGCCAGACCAGGTTGAGGGTAACCAAGTGGTCTCAAACCCATTGGTGAGATAGTGGGGTGTCTACCCCAAGCATGTGGAGACTTTCCCTGGTGGAATGGGCTGATGAGAACAATTTGTCCCAACAGTCATGAAGGCAGCTGAAACAGGAGATGTGGAGCACTTAAAGCTTGGTTAAACACCAAAGGTACCAAGATATCCCCAATCATCTTGATTCTGTCCTGCCACTGGACTCTGATGACTCTGAAGGAGAGTGAGACTGATGACCTGGTGCAACTCTGGCTCACTTAAATCCAATTTCCGTACAAATCAAAAGATATCACCCCTACCAATTTACTATTTTACCTATCTCAAAGTTCTGTTGCAACAGGCAAGTGATGAAGCAACAGGTATGGATGTACTGGGAGCTATAGTCACAACCTGTACAAAGGCACCCCAAGCCATAGGACCATTTCTCACTGGAAGCAGCAGTGTAACTCCACAGCCTGCTGGATGTCTGAGAAGCCTTTTAAGGATTGCACTGCTCACCTCCTGGTGTGAGGAAAGGGGCTAGAAAATATGCCCTAAAAATTGTCTGCTTGCCCAACTGTGGCCTGATTACTGCAGCAGGCAGGGAATTCCACTCTGCAGTCAAAACACAAAAATATGTACAAAATGTACATCTGCAAAGTTGATTCTACTCACCATCGGCACATGGAATGTGTGTAGGTTTATAGATACCACAAAATCCAGCAGATCTGAAAGACTAACTACTCTTATTGCAAGAGAACGCAACAGGTATCACATCCAAATAGCAGCCTTGAGTAAAAAAAGGCTGGCAAATGAAGGTCAGCTTACTGAAGTTGGAGCTGGATGCACATTTTTCTGGAGTGACCCCAGTGAAGGGAAGCACCATGAAGCTGGCATAGGTTTTGCAATCCAAACTAATCTAGTCAGCAAGCTGATATGCCTGCCAAAAGTAGGGGATGACAGGTTCACGACAATGTGATTGTCACTCGCAGAAAAACGCCATGGCACCATCATCAGTGCTTATGCTCCCACCATGAAAAACCCTGATGAGGAGAAAGAAAAATTTTATGAAGACTTAGAGACTCTTATCATCAATGTGCCAAAAGAGGACAAACTTATAATACTATGTGACTTTAATTCTAGAACAAACTCAGACTACCAGTGGAATGGAGTTGGAAACAGCAACATCAATAGTCATTTACTGATGAAGGTTTGTGCATCAAATGACCTTATCACCAACACTGCTTTCCGTTAACCTAAACACAATCAAACTTCATGGATGCACCCTCACAGCAAACATTGGCATCTAATAGACTATATGCTTGTACAGAGAAGAGACAGACAAGATGTAAGCATGACAGAGACAATGTGTGGTGTAGAATGCTAGATTGATCATTGACTTATCCTTTCCAAGCTAAACATTCACATTCATCAAAAGTGCCAAGTCCAAGATAAAAGGACTACCAATTAATATCAACAAATTAGAGCTCTTCTCCGAGTGTAAACAGTTTGTTACTGACTTGGACGGAAAGGTGAGCCAAAACACAGTTGGCAACAGTGGAGCAGAAAAGGAGGGGGCAGCTCTTAGAGATTTGGTGTACAGCACTGCATTTGCTCATCTGGGTCAGAACACTCACAAACACCTGGACTGGTATGATGAAAATGATGGGGAAATTCAGAAGCTGTTATAGTTTATCAGTCTCTAAGAAGGAAGCATTTAATTCCATCAAAAATAAAGTACAAGCAAAGCTTAGAGAGATCTAGGATTCCTGGCTCAGTAAGAAAGCAGATAAAATTCAGTTTTATGCTGATAGCAACAATCCAAAGCACTTTTATGATTCCCTGAAGGCTATTTATGGACCAAAAGCCTACGGTGCATCAGAACTACTCAGTGCTGATGGAGCCACATTAATTAGTGATAAGGATATGATCCTAGAGAGATGGCCTGAACACTTCCATAGTGTTTCAACAGACCATCATCAATCAATGCTGAGGTCATTGACCTTTTACCTAAGGTTGAAATCAATCCATCCTTAGCTGAACTTCCAACTGAAAAGGAGGTTTGGAGGGCCATTAGGCTGCTTTCATGTGGCAAAGCACGTGGTGCTGATTCTATTCCAGATGAGATATAAGGCAGGGGGACCATTGCTCATACAAAAACTGACTGAAATTTTCCAAGTTACATGGGAAGAGGAGGTTATCCCTCAGCAGTTCAAGAATGTCTCCATTATTCATCTCTATAAAGGCAAAGGAAATAGATTGTCCTGCCACAATCATAGTGGGGTCTCTTTCTTTATCATTGCTGGCAAAATTCTTGCTAGAGTCCTCCTTAATAGGCTGATTCTTCACCTGGAAGATAAACATTTACCTGAGACCAATGTAGCATCAGAAATGGCTGAAGAATAGTCGATATGGTGTTTGCTGTCTGTCAACTCCAGGAGAAATACCAGGAGCAGAACAGAGGTCCGTATGCAACATTTGTAGATCTGACCAAGGTGTTTGACACTGTTAGTCATGAGGGCTTATGGAAAATTATGTCAAAATTTGGTTGCCCAAAGAGGTTCATCAATATTGTACACCCATTTCATGATGGTATATTTGCCTGGGTTCTGGATAGCGGACAATGCTCTCATGCCTTCCCAAGTGAAACAGGCTTGTGTGTTTGCTCCTATGCTTTTTAGCATTATGTTTTCAGTCATGTTGTCAAATTCTTTCAGTGAGGATGAACATAGCTACAGGGCACTCACCAAAGTCAACATATACATATTTTTTTTAAACCAGAAACCCTCATCCCTATGGATGCCAAGTTAAGATCTGCCAGTCTAATCCTGTTCTTTTACTTTACAAGTAGGAAACTGAGGTCCAGATATTTCAAATAACTTATTGATGGTCTTCTACCAACCTGATAAGGTTTTTGTACCACACAGTACTTTATTGTACCACACAGCCTACACTGGTATTTCTCAATGGATAGTCCTTAGATGATGCCTCAGGGTCCCAAGAGCCCTTTAAGGGGCCCACATGACCAAAACTATTCATAAGAATACTAAGGTATAAGAATACATGTCTTTTTTACTCATATTTTCTCATAACTGTGTAGTCAGAGTTTCCAGAATAAGAATTGAAGATTTAGCAGCAAACATCAAAACTGGGGCAGGTAGGTGGTAGAATGAGTAGAGCACTGAACCTAGAGTCAGGAGGACTTGAGTTCAAATCCTATCTTAGGCACTTGACACACTAGCTGTGTGATCTTGGGCAAGTCACTTAACCCCAATTGCCTTACTGTGCCCCCTCCATAAAAAAAACCACCAACATTAAGGGAATATCTGATCTGCAGAAATCTAATTTGCTCTTATAGATGGATGAATCTATATGGGTGGATACATTTGCTGTTTTCCTTGTTTTCATTCTTTATTAACACCAACTAGTCTTCAACCATCTTTTATGTGAGTGCTTGGAAACAAATCCAGTTGGTGCTGAAATATTGTATATTGTATTGTATAACTTTTATTTGTATAACTTTTGTATATTGTATAAATATTATTTGAAATATTGTATAACTTTTATTTGAACTTCATTGTTTATCCAAGGACAAATATATTAACACTGGCACTAATCGTGCAAAAGTTATGGTGGCTAAAACTGTTGGACCTTAACATGATCAAGATAGTGGCACCAAACTGAACTTATCATCATTATATTCTTCAACACTACACACCAACAGTAATATGAATAAATGGATGGATAAATACATAAATTAATGAATGAATGGATACTACCTACACTTAAGAATGTCATTAATAATGCAATAAAAAATTGTTAACTTTATTAATTCTTAACCTTTGATGTCTTTTTAGTATTCTATATGACAAAATGGGAAACACACATAAACACTTCTGCTACATACCAAAGTATGGTGATTTCTCAAGGGAAAACCCATGAGTAATAGTTTGTGTTGCAAGTTGAGTTGGTCATTTTTTTTCATGAAACATCATTTTTCCTCGAAAGAATGACTGACCAACAAACTATGGTTATTCGGGCTTAGACATTTCGAAGACATTTTCCTGAAAATGAATTGAGTGAACCTGTCACCTCAATATATTGTCAATGATAAAATTCAAGCTTTCTAGCAAAAATTTGGAATTTTGGAAAACTTCTATCCACTACCATAAGCTTGACAGACTCCCCAGACTTAAAGTCCTTGTTGATGAAATCAGTGGTCATATTAACAAATATGATTTTTATACTGTATAATGAAGTGTGTCACTATTTGGAAGATCTTCATAACTCAGCTAATTAATATTTTCTAAGTGATCAATGCGTGATGTTGTAAAATCACACATAGTTAAAAGATCCCTTCAAAATGCAAGATAGACCAGCAAATTTTAATGTAACATATGAGTATGAAAAGTTAATTGATATGGTTTAGAGTCTACACTGCAACTAATCTTCAAGGAACTACTATTTATTGAATTTTGGCATTATAGCAAAGAAGAATATTCACAATTACTTGAAAAGTCTATTAAAACATTATTCTATTTTCAAACCACATATCTGTATGTGAGGCTGGATTTTCTCCACCAAAACTATATGACTACAGATTGAATACAGAAGTAAATATGATAATCTATCTGTTTTCTATTAAGCTAAACATTAAATTTTCAAACCTAATATAAATGCAGATATCCACAACACATATTCATATGCGTGTATGCACACATACACATATTTTGTCCAACCTGTGATATAATCAGAGTAAGGAACCCCAAATTAAGAAACTGTTTTCAATAATACAAATCTGTAACTTATAGTCTTAATGAGTTGTAAAAGTTAAATGACTGACTTGCCCAACAGTGGAATTAATATATCTCAGAAAAAGGTCCTGAATCCAGGTCTTCCTGATTCCAAGGGTGACCCTGTACTTACCATAATACCCTGCCTCTCCACTTGCATAAAATGAACATTTAATAATGGCTTACTTAGTTTAATTAGATAGAATTGAGCTATGGTTCAAATACTAAGTTTCATTTGAAGATGAGTATGGGCTTTGAGCTTGACCTTTCTCATGCTAACAAGGTCTCTATTTGTAATTAACGAAGGGAATTTAGGGTATAAGGCAGATTCAAGTTTAAGATCATGCATTACATGTATAAAATATCATCCTAGATCATGGAAGCTAATTATCTAAGTAGTGCCAAGGTCACACAGAAATATACACAATCTCTTCAGATTTGCAGAATCTCATATTTCTACTTAAAAGTATATTTACTTCAATCAGAATACATTGAGCCTCTGTCTACCATGGGGAATATACTGAGAAGTGCAAGGAAAGCATTAAAAGACCACCAAGACAACAAGAGTGCCACCCTTGAGGAACTTAGGGAAAGATAACCTGGTATAGCACAAAATGCCCAGAACTTGGAGTCAGAAGACTTGGGTTCCGTGATTGGCTTTCCCTCTCATTAGCTGTATGACCTTAGCCAAGTGATTTAATCTCCCTGGAGCTCTACTTTCTCCTTAATCAAAAGAGAAAAATAACACTTCCTCTACTTAAATCTCAGGAAATAAAGCACCCTCTAAAAGAACTGTAGAGCTTTGAATTATTATTATAATGCCATAAATGTGAAAAGACAGGCAAAGATAAACATGATAAAAATTAAAATATGACGTTGCGACGGCAACAGTCAAAAATGAAGAAGACATTTCCAACTGGTTTTAGCTTGGCTACAAAAATTAGAGGGTCCCATAGGGAAAGGAACATTTGAACTTGGTGTTAAAAGATGTGTAGATTGTCAAAAGATAGAGATGGTGAGAAAGGACAGTCCTAGAGTCTGGAGTTGGGGAATGTGTGAGGAAGCAGGAGTGTGTATGGAGTGGGGGTGGAAAAGGATTCTTAGGAAATGATCTATGCTGCCTGAAGACAATAGAAAAACAATAAAGGTACACATGTGAGCTTAATTGATTATATGACCTTCTGGGCAGTGTAGATGAGAAATTCCTTGAACCACAACAATAAGAGCTGTTTCATTGCTGTTAAGTGGAATACCATTTTTGTCTGGAAAACCAAGAAGTGCCTCATCAACTTAGTAGGTAACTGACAGAGGCCTGGGAGTTTTCATTTCTAGACACAGGAAATTTCTAAGGCAGAGGAAATGAGGAAAATAGGGTAAAAATATCACATAACCCCTGCAGACTATCCTACTTTAAACAGTATCTTGTAACTTTCAAAATAAAGCTTGAACGCTTTTAAACTGATAAACAAGGGTCATAATAGAGTGCTGTTTATTCTTCTCCACTTCAAATTAATAAGCATGAATTTATTGCCCACTACACACAAATCACTCTGCAAAGTAATGATGATTTATTTGATACTAGTTTTGGACTCAGTTTGAAAAAGGAGAAAACTTTTGGTAAATGAAGAAAAAACATATAAAATAATATGTTGTCAAAACTTGATGTGATTTTAGACACAGGTTTGTTCATAGAGCAAAAAGCACAGAACTGGAAATAGCAGGAAAACCAAGTTTTTCTTTTACACTTCGAAGTTTAAAAAACACTTTATGTATGTTATCACATTTGTTCCTCACAACAACCCTGCAAGTCAAGCACTGCAGATATTTATCAGATAAGAAAACTACTAAGGAGGATGATCTTCAGATTGGAAAGTACAGATAGCAGGTTGCTAGTAGGCAGATGACACCCAAGGTGAGCAGTGATGTAGAAAGAAGACACACAGTTCACCTTGATGAGTTCAAGACACCAGGACCAGATAAACTTTCTTTGAGTACTGAAAGAATTATTAGTTTTCATTGCTATTTCTCTGTCAGCAATATCCAAGAGATCATGAACTATGGAAAAAATACCACAGGATTAGAGAGAGTCAGATATTGTTCCAATTTTTTTTAAATGAGGAAGATAATGGAAAAGACAAACTATAGGAAGAGATTTGACTTCAACTCCTGACAAATTCCAGAATGTATTATTAAAAGCACAATAAATGAACTAAAATAAGACATGATTACAAAGAGATAGCATGACTATCAAGAATAACTCCATTATGGAAGGCTAACTTCATTTCCATTTTTGACAGTTTTTAGATAAGGAAATTGCTGCATATTCTAGCTACATTTTAGCAAAGGATTTCGCAGAGTCTCTATTGCTTTGGGGGGAAAGTAAAAGAAAGATGTTGACTAGATGATAATACACTTACATGGTTTCTGAAAATGGTCAAATGGCCAAACCCAAAGAGTAATCATCAGTGATTCAATATCAACTTGAAAGAGAGGTTTTCAAAAAATTGTTAATAATTTGGTGCTATTCAGTCAGTTGGATAAAGGCATAGATGTCAGGCATACCAAATTTTTGACATGAAGCTAAAAAGGATAATGGATACACATCATGACTGAATCAGAGTCCAAAAAGCTCTTGTGAGGTTAGAACATTGGGTTTTATCAAATAAGATAAAATTACTAGGAATATTTTTTTCTGAAATCAATTTCATAATTACAAGATTGGAGAGGTATAGCTAGAGTCCAGTTCACATGAAATGATTTGAATGGTTTTGTCAACTGCAGAGTCAACATAGTGTCCAAGAAAATTACTGTGACCTTAGCATTGAAGGGCATAGCCCCTAAATAATAGGGGTGACAGTTCTGTTGTACACTGTCCTTATTAGTCTATATTTTGTGTTATTGTGCTCAGTTCCAGGAACCACATTTCAGGAATGATATTAATAAAACAGGCAAACAGAACAGTTAAAAGTCTTGGGATTATATGATACTAACATTACTTACTTGAAGGCACTAGGAATATTTTTCCTGGAGAAGGGAAAAATTAGAGGAAAATGCTGTTTTCAAGCACAGAAACTGCTGTCCAGAGGGAATAGACATGTTTTCTTTGGTCTGGGGAGGTTTAATTAAGTGGAATGGATAGAAGTTGCAAAAAATTCAAATTTATGCTTGACTTATTGAAAAAATTCCCATTATATCTATAACTCAAGAGGTTGTGTTCCTCAATACTCATCATTGGGCATGTTATAGAGAGGAGTGTGTGTGTGTGTGTGTGTGTGTGTGTGAATATGAGTTGTGCTAGAATGGAACCTTGTTGGGCATGTTATATAGTGTGTGTGTGTGTGTGTGTGTGAATATGAGTTGTGCTAGAATGGAACCTTGTTGGGCATGTTATATAGTGTGTGTGTGTGTGTGTGTGTGAATATGAGTTGTGCTAGAATGGAACCTTG
>CM053772.1:148925087-148969690 GCA_028658325.1 Potorous gilbertii
GGAAAATATAGCTAAGCCAGATTGGACTCACTTATCCCTCAGGAGCAAAAACCAAGGTTATCTGAAGGCCAACATGGCTATGCACCTAGAAGTACTAGTTATGGTGAGAGAAGGGGGAAAGAAGGGAACTAACTAGGCAAGGACAGAGACACTACAGAGAGAGAGAGAGAGAGAGAGAGAGAGAGAGGCTTGCATTTGAAAACAAAAGATATTTATCATTCTGAACACAGCATGGGATACATTTTAAGAAGTTTACTGGTTATTTAAATGGTATAAAGTTTGGGGATATAAAATACTAACTTTAAGCCGTAAAAGAAACATTCATATGTTGTGAAATCCTTCCTGCTTCCCTCCTTTTCTGTCCTCCTCTGCGACTTCACTAATACAGAGAACCGCCATGATAAGGTTCCCTTTAACAATACATATCAACAATATCATTTAGAGAATGACCAAGAGTGTTCAGAAGTTATGTGGCTTACCCAAGGTTACATAGTCAGTAAATTCTCAGAAATGGGATGTGAACCCAAATTATTCTGATTGAGAAAGAGTCTCTCTCTACTTTGAGGTGCTATTTCTCAGATAAACCTCTATCTTCTTTAAAGCATTTACAAAAGCAATCTCTCATTAATTCTCTCACTTTCATGAAGTTGACAACAAGCATCCCACCAGGCTTTAGCTAGTTATGGACACCTCACAACTGTTTTGAACATCACCCTCTCTCAGGAACAAGAAGCAAAGAAAGGAAAGGTCCTGTTAAGCAATCCCATCTCCAGATTCCTCTGCTAAACAATCAGTTCACCAGGAATTGATGTTTTCTTGTTTTTAATTAAAATAGTCTAAGTGAATTACTACTTAATGATTTTAAAAAATAATAATAGAGAGATAGAGATAGATGCCCAAGAATGGGAGGAGTTTCAGAGGAGATCTTAAGGAAAGTGAGTGACATTCATAAGCTAAACGTGGCAATAAGTAAATCAATAGAATTTAATGCTGAGGCTCTGGAGTCTTGCTTGATTTAACTTCTTTCATTATGAAGTCATATAGCTTTCTCTCCTCTTAAAAAAAAGTTTAAATAATAGCTTACATTTACCAAAGATGCCAGAGGCACAACAAGCTGAAGAGGCAGGGGTTCTTAAATCAAAATGATGTGGGGAGAGGGGGTGCTGATTCCAAAGGCTTAATGCCTGTGCCAACCTGACCTTCTGGGAGGCACATGAGCTGCTCAATTAAGTTGATTATGCTTCACCTCTAAAGTGAAGATAAAATCAGGTACCTGCATCATAGGGCTGGGCGGCACTTACAAGCAAGTTATATGGATAATAAAGCACTTAGCCAAATAGAACCGAAGGTTCGGAGTGCACTTTTAGGTTCTCCTGAGCTAAGAAGGAACAAAGAGAATAGAAAGGTATTATGCCACAGTTGGAGACAACAGAGATAGTGAAATCTGGATGAGGATCCCTTAAGGAAAGGTCTTCTCTTACAAAAGGAGCCACAGAAATGTGACCATTCTCCAGTAAACTGTGGCTAATAAGAACTAGAGAAAGAAAAACTGGAAAGAGAGGAACAAAATTCAACTAAAGAAATATTTGCTTGTTATTCAGTCCTGTCCAACTCTTCATAAACCCATTTGGGGTTTTCTTGGCAAAGATGTTGGAGTGATTTACCATTTCCAACTCTAGCTCATTTTACAGATGAGGAAACTGAGGCAAACAAAGTTAAGAGATTGCCCAGGGTCACATAGTTAATAACTGTCTGAGGCCAGATTTGAACTTGAAAAGATGAGTCTTCCTGATTAGCTGTGTGTGTAGGGGTTGGGAGGGAGGTGCAATTCAATTCAGCAAACATATCTTAGGTATCATGTCACTGCTGTTCAATTGTGTTCAGCTCTTCATGACCCCATTCAGGACTTTATTGGCAAAGACACTGCAGTGGTTTGTATTTCCTTCTCCAGCTCATTTTACAGATGAGGAAACCTAGACAAAGTTCAGTGACTTGTTGAGGGTCATATAGCTAGTAAGTATCTGAGGCTACATTTGAACTCTGGAAGATAAGTCCTCCTGACTCCAGGTCCAGCATTCTATCCTACCACCTAGTTGCTGTGCTAAGTTGGCCTTAGAGATATAAAAAAAAAATAAAAAATAAAATAATCCTGCCCTGAAAAAGCTTATATTCTTGGAGGATAGATAGATATGACATGTATGCAATTAAGAAAATCCTTAGTAAATTTAGAGGAGCCTCGGGAGAAATCTGGTAACATTCCACCACAGAGGAAGAAGCAGCTGAGTTGAGCCTTAAAGAAAGCTAGCAATTCTAAGGTGAGAAGAGAGTGCATTCCAGGTATGAGAGGCAGCCTGTATAAAGTCACGAGTGTGGGAAACAGCACACCAAGGTGAAGGAAGGCAAATAGGCCAATCTGGCTATAACAGAGTATAAAGTAAATGAGATCCAAATTTTAGGAGGCTTCCAATGCCATAGGGAAGCATTTGTATTTGGTCCTAAGGCAATAGAGAATCACTTTCAATTTTTGAGTGATTTGCCCCTCTGCAACTTGTACCCTTTCCTTCAGTATCTGTCCTCTAAATCCAAACAAAACAAATCTAATCCCTTCTCCATGTGACAAATTTAAAAGAAAATTATCATATATATCTCTCTATTCCCTATCACCTCCAGCATTCTCTGAATTTAAAATCCCCAGTTCCTTCAAATGGTCTTTATATGACTTGGACTCAAAGTCCATCGCACCCAGAACCAAGCCCTGTACTCCATATGTAATGAAGGCCAGTTATAGGTTGGAGCAGGTGAGTGGTACAGTGGATGGTGCAAACAAGCTATCAAGACAAACACAAAAGATCTAGCATCATTTTGATTACCTGGCATTGTTTTCACATAGACAAAACTCAGGACATTAGGAGAAGAAAACAACCAATTAGGGAGACAATCTCAGTAGCACCTATCTCTAGTAGCCAAGACACACTGACAACTAACAGAATGATATAAGAGCAAAGCCCAGTCTCTAATGATCAAATGATAAGAACAATAACTTCTCAAAAGAAGACTTGTTATCATCAGGGGCGCCTAAGTGGCGCAGGGGATAGAGTGCAACATCCAGTCAGGAAGACATCTTCCTGAGTACAAACCTGGCCTCAGACGCTTACTAGCTTTGTGACCCTGGATTAGTCACTTAACTCTGTTTGCCTCAATTCCTGACCTGTAAAAATGAGCTGGCGAAGGAAATGGCAAACCACTTCAGGATCTTTGCCAAGAAAAACCCAAATGGGGTCACAAAGAATCAGACACATATGAATAATAAAACTTCCATTACATGAAACACTGTTCCAAATAAATGTAACACCGAATTCAAATCAAAGTAAATCCAAAGAGTCAACTCACATTCAACAAACTAACAAAGATAAGAACAAATGGAAATGGTCAATGTTGAGAGATTATGGAAATACAGAGTCACTAATATCTGTTAATACAGTTATGAATTGCCCCTACCATGAAGTCACCCAAATAAGAATAAAACAGCTGAATCTCCTTGGGCTATTGGATTTTGACTCTTTGTAAAGGGTATTTGATCCATTATACAGTCCTGAAGCAGGGACCTATAGCTATGTCCAAGCTTTTGTTTGGTATAGCAATATGATATTTTTCCTAATAGCCTTAGAATCCCTTACCCATCTTTCCCCATAAATTGATGGCAAGTTTTAGTTATCCCTATCTTACAGATGGGGAAAATGAGGCAAGGAGCTGCTACCAAACAACAAAGCTTCCCTAAGCTATCAATTTACCTCATAAGGCCACCACACAGAAATGTACAGATTTTTTCCTGCCCCATCAACTAGTTTATTCCAATTACATTTTCAGGGTCCACTCAACTCCCCCTCCCTTTTGAATCTTGGATGAGTGCGTGTATATGTCAACCATGTAAGAATCCAGGCATGAGATGGCCAATTGCTATAATCACTCAGCAATATGTCTACAACCCCAGGCACATGCATCCACTGGCTTTATTACCTGACCCCTCTAAGGAATGAATAATGTGATTTGAATTGGCAAAAGCCATGATTTTTACTTTAAAATAGATCTTTTATTTCTGAGCCAGAGACAAGCAAAATGCCTTCAGCCTGAGCTTTTTTATTCAGATCAGAGCAATGAGATCAGTTCTAAGGCAGAGAATCAAGGAAAGAGGAGAGAGAGTTGGTACCTGAGGTAATGGACTGTAAAGGACAAAGTTCGAAATTAAATGTTATGGTTTAAATGTTTCTGTAATTCACCTTGTCTCCCTCCCTCCAACTTCTGCATTAAGGAAATAAACCAAAAAACTCCTCACTACAAAATGGAAGACAACCTTTCTCTAACAGCAGAAAATTCTCCCTGCCACATGAATTTGAACTATAGCAATGTGATTTCTATGGAAATAAAGAGGCAGAAAAGTGAAGACTGTTTAGAAGGGGATGTAAATGTGGGACTAAGGAGCAAGGCTCCTGCTTGCCACGTGTGCTTAGTAGATGAGGCTGTATTTTACTGAATGTTGTTACTGAACAGTAGAGGAGAAGGGGAAAACTTTTTAATTGATTTAGAGGGACAATATGGAAAGGGAACCCAGCCTAGATGACTTCAGGCTGTTCATCACCTCTGTTATGCCTGAGAAAAGTGCACATTTTAGCAAATGAGATTGTTTTTAAGTTTAACTTTGCATTTCAAGGGTATGTAACTTCGTATGTTGTACTAGACATGATGCTATGATTCTTGGAGTCTGAAGAGTAGCTTGGACATTTATTGCAAACGAAAGATTTGAGGATAAAAAGTTTGGAAGATTTTACATAATGAATAATACTTTCTTTAAATTAAGTTTTGTCGATAGCTTACATTTTAATATCACCTATATTTTCCTTTATCTTTCCCTTCCAGGCAGCCACCTTGGATAACAAAAAAATAATAAAGCAGTTGGGGGCATGGTTTGAACCCAGTTCAGCACAAGTAATTGGCACTTTGGAAAAGTCTTTGGTTATATGCCACGATCTATACACATCCATAGTGCCTTCCCTCTGCAAAGAAGGTGGGAGATATTCTAGTATCTCTTCTTTGGGGCCAAACTTGGTCATTATAATTTCACATCAGTCATTTGTTTACTGTTTTGCTGTTCTACATGACAGTAAAAATCATGATCCTTAGCAGATAACATGTACAGAGTGCCTACTACGTGCCAGGAACTGTGCTAGTGCCTTTCATCCTTACAACCACCCTGGAAGGTAGCTACAATTATCCCCATTTTTCAGATGATGAAACTGAGGCAAATAGAGGTGAACTGACTTGCCCAGGGTCACAGAGCTAATAAGATGTCTTAGGTGAGATCTGACCTGCAGTCTTCCTGACGCCAGGTCCAGTGCTCTAGCTGCCGTGCCACCTAACTGTCTCCTATTTACATGGTTGTAATCTAGTCTACTTCAGTTTGCCTATTCTGCTTATTTTACTTTGCATCAAATTCATGTCTTCCCGTGCTTTTCTCCATCACCTTTACTCTTACAGTGCAATAATAGATCATCGTATTCCCATAATATAGCTTGTATAGACATTCCCCAAGCAATGGGTATCTACTTTGTTTCCAGTTCTTTGCTAGTACAAAAGGTGTTAATATAAAATTTGGATATAAATGTAATCTTACTTTTTAACATTGACTTCTTTGAGGAACATGCCTAGCAGCACAATCTTGGACCCTTTAATGTAATTCCAAATTGCCTTCCAAAATTGTTGGACAAATTCTGTAGAACAGGGATAATTAGTTGCAGTTTGTTTTTCAAAGAGGATCGATAATATTGCAGACGATGTCTTGACTTGTGCATGAATTGGACGTAAGTGAGGTAAAATTGCACAAAGTTAGCCTGACTCTCTTCTCCTGAATCACTGAAGTCCAGTGGTAAGACAAAAGTCAGAACTATTGACCTTGGTCTGGGATGCAGTGGATAACCTTGGTGCCTTTGATGTTTGACCAAAGCGTTCCACAACACGTGCTTCAGCTGCCTTCATGGCCTTGGAACAAATTGTTCTCATCTGCCCATTCCATCCTAGGAAATCTGCATATGCTTAAGGTAAACATCCCCCTAACACGCCAACTGATGTTACCCTCAACCTGGTTCAGCCCATCTGCCAAGGGAAGTGGTCGCTGCACACGCTACAGCTTCTTGGAGCCACAGGTGAAAGTTGGGTAATAGTAGACATCAACGGTGGATGAACAGCCTTGAAAACGGCTTGGCAAGCCCTCACACCAGACATGATAATACTCCCTGATCACTCCATGTACCTCTCACAGAGTTGTTATGAGGATCAAATGAGTTAACCTGAGTTAAACACTTTACAAATCTTAAAATAGTATATAAATTCCAGCTATTATTAAAATCCATATTCTTGATACAGCAGAAAAAGCAAGGAGTCTAGAGTCAGAGAACCTAAGTTCAAATGCTTGCTTTCAGTTGTTACAACTATTAACTTGGGCAAGTCATTCAAATTCTATGGAATTCAATTTCTTCATCTGAAAAAACATGGGTATTGGACTACATGGACTCTGAGGTCTCAGTCCTAGATTTGTCATCCAATTAGGAAACAAATGCTTCTGTGTCATTTTTAAAAAATATTGTTGTTCAGAATTCTATTTTCAGACACAGGAGTCATTTTTAATTGACTGAAATATTTTTACTGAGCTAGAAATTTTCCTTAGTATTTCATTTGCTTGATAGGTCTCCACTTATATGAGGTTTTTTTCACTGAGTTAAGAAGTTTCTCTTCAGTCTATGTTGCTGATAATTCCTATTAAATGCCTCCCTGGAGAAAAAACATCATTCATTTTCTTTGAGGGTTTCAGTTTTCTATTAGCTTCATTAGCCAATGCCTGGTAGATTTCTCATGTAACTGGCCTCCACAAGATTTAATATGTGGCAAATTCAAATAAGGCCTCAGACACTTATTGTGTGATGCTGAGCAAGTTTCTTTACCATGGCAAGCCACTGCAGTATCTCAGCCAAGAAAAATCCAAATGGGTCATGAAGAGCTGGATACAACTGAAAACAACTCAACAACAGCAAAAAAGCTCAGTAAGAGATAAGAAAAGAGATGCCTGTATATAATATGCTAAATTTCTCACATTCTTCTAATTGTGACAGTAGAAAGAAATTTTTCAGTCAACCAAGATACAAATATATCACTGTTTTTTCCAATGTTACTGATTTTTTTTTATATTACCAATCCTTCTCAGTGACCATTCCTCCTCGATGTCTCACACACACATAGGATCTTTGTACAGTTAAGTGAAATAACCCACAAATTGGTCAAATCTAACACATAACAAGTCATTCCCAGAGAAGAGAGAGGCCTGCTTCAACACTTGTCTTCTAAGGTCAAGACTTCTCACTACAATGATCATATTTCTAACGTCTTTCAGTGTTGTTTTCCTTTACACAGAGAATTATACCCAGCAGAAAAATGGGCTATTTATATATATATATATATATGTTTGAAATTCCAACACTTTGGCAAACTAGTTACTTCTAGGAGTCATGAGCATGATATATGAACACTGAAAAAATATACCCAAACACAATATAAAAGTCCACACCAGAAGCAGGAGAGAAAAATCTATTCTATGATTGAGTTAAAGCATCTCAGCAGATTAAAGGTTTCATTGTGAGAATTTTCTGTGTGCTGTAGTTTAGGAATCTAGGGGCAAGGCAAACTGCCAGAATGGTATGGTTGTCCTTCTTTGAAGAGGACCAAAATGACATGACCATTGTAAAGTGAAATTTCAGTGTGTCCAACTGTGGCTGATCAGACCAATACGAGCTCGGAATGCTCTACCACAGGTCGGCCACAGATAGTCCGTATGACTATTTGGGGTGGATATCTCAAATTTGAGTGTCCTATGCTAAATTTGTTCTCTCTCAATTCTGCTTTGCTCAAAGACCACAGCACCTTTTCTTATGTGAGCACGCCATGTTGAGCAGTCCTGTGCCAGTGTCTCGCATGTTGCACAGTCAAATTTAAAGTTCTTGAGAGAGACCTTGAGAGTGTCCTTGTAAGTTATCCCTAAAATAGTCTTTTTGACAAGCATAGATTTTGCATTTGAATAACAAGAGTCCTTTTCGGGTCTCTTTCCACCTTTGGTGTCCACCTGTTCCACCTAACTCTCACTTGTGGCTCCAAGAAGCTGCAGCATGCACAGCGGCCACACCCTGGTAAACCATTTCAGCAGACAGGTCAAACCAGGTTGACAGTAACCAAGGGTTCTCAAGCCCATTGGTGAGTTAGGGGGGTGTCTACCCCAAGCATGTGAAGACTTCATCTGGTGGAAAGGGTGGATGAGATCAGTTTGTTCCAGTGGCCCTGAAGGCAGCTGAAGCAGGTGATGTGGAGTGCTTAGATCTTGGTTAGACTCTGAAGATGCAGGTTATCCACTGCATCCTGAGCCATCGCCAGCCGTCTTGACTCTGTCCTGCCACAGGGGCAAGGTAAACTGCCAGAGAAGGGTTGTTGGCTTCCAGCTTTCCTTGCAAGGCAGGTGTTTGTCCTCCCGGATCATCCCTAGCTCTACTACACTTCTCCCTATAACAAAATGCCCTCCGGGGACTCATGGATCTTGGGAGGAATTAAATCCTAGTAAAACAAAAACATGACCTTGAGACAAATTAAAATGAGCATCATGCTTACTATCATTCCAATTGAGATGGCAAGGTTTACTCAATAATGATAATGAGTCTCTAAGCAATAAGGTGACACCCAAATAGATGAGGCAGAAGAGGGGTGGCCAAGGGGTAGCAAGAGGAAGCAGAATGATCTCTGTGTGAGACACATGGTTCTCTTGTAGTATACTGCAGGGTTTACTACACTGAGGGTAACAGACAGAGTCATAACTAGAACATGAGGAGCAGAATTTTGTGCCAGGTGATAGACATGAGTCCTTGAAGGAATAAGGAGAGAAGAAAAGGGGGAGAGAGATGATGTTTTTTTTCACAGAGGCATGGGGAAAGACGTTCTGGAGTAGAGGCTGCCCCTGTCCAATGCAAATACCTGGGGAGGCTGTCGTCAATCACCATCCTCTCTCTCACTCCTCCACCCAACTGAATTTGGTCCAGGTACAGTTTTAAGTAGTTCTGGCTCAGTACTGTACCTTTCCTTTGGATCACAAGTTGGTAAAGAGATGTTTGTGCCCTTTATTGCCTCCAAGAGATCTCAGAGTCAAAACTTAACCCTCACTTTTTTAAATAGTCTTGTCTATTGATATGAAGAGCAGCAAAGTGTTGCTACTTTGTAATATTTACTGCTTACAGTGTCCTGGGAGTCATGCAATGTCCTCAGGCCATGACTTCCAGAGTACTTGAGGTCTCGAAGACCCAGGTCTCAATTGCTTTTATTACAATACCTAAGTACTTTTTGCCAGTGACCTAGAAGCACTTCTTTGATACATTGGTCATATTCCATGGACTTTCTGAGGCTGAGCTTTAACTTTCTAGTGTTCAAAGGGTTAGTTGTTGTCCAGCTGTTTTTCAGTCATGTCCTGCTTTCTGTGACCCTATTTGGGGTTTCTTGGTAAAGATACTAGAGTACACCACCTAACCGCCCCTTAAGGGCTGGAAAGTGACCACAGGGCATGATGTCTCTAGTTAGTAGGTCCAAGTTTCACAGCAGGTTAGGCGATGCAGCTATAGTTTCCTAATATACTTTTCATAGCCATAGATCTAAAACTAGACTGATCATTAGAAGCCATTCATGACAGCTTCATTTTGCATATGAGGAAACTATTTCAAAGAGTACATTAGGGATATATCATTTGCTATTGTTGGTATTGAGTCATTTCAGTCATGTCTGATGCTTCATGACCCCATTTGGGCTTCTCTTGGCAGAGATTCTGAAGTGGTTTTCCACTTCTCTAGCTTATTTTACAGATAAGGAAACTCAGAAAAACAAAGTTAAATGACTTGCCCAGGGTCACCCAGGTAGTAAGCAAGATGGTATTTGAACCTACATCTTCCCGAAACCAAGTTTAGTACCGTAACTACTTTACCAGACTCTCTCTTTATACCTGGTAAAAAGAACTCTCTTCCTTCAAGTAGAATTTACAGTTCAGCCTGATTTTCAGTGAATCTTTCCCATTATAATTCATTCTGGCAAAAATTACTGAGTACCTCTTATGGGTCTACAAAAGAGCTCAAATTTCCAAGATTCTTAAATGATATAATGGGCATTTAAAAAAAGGTCAGTGTAGTTGGAAAGGTACTTCAGAGAGAGGAAACAACAAGAGCAAAGATGCAGAGGCAAGAATGAGTGTGGTTTGTTTGGAAAACAGTGACAACACTTGTCTGCCTTGCACTGAGAAATAGAAAACCAAGAGGAATGGGAAAAGTAAGCTGAATCTAGGTTACACAGGATTGTGACCCTGAACTATCAGGAGAGGCAGGGTAGTGTAATTAAAGGATATAATGGTATTTGCATTTTATAGTACCTATTATGTGCCCAGTACTATGTTTATGCACTTTACAAACATTATCACATTTTATGCTCAAAATAGTCCTGAGAGGTAGGAGGGAAGGGAGGCAAACAAAAGCAAAGTGACTCACCCAAGAGCACACCAGCTAATAAGTGTCTGAGGCTAGATTTGAATTCAGGTCTTGGTAACTTTAGGTCTAGCACTTTAATCTACTTTGCTACCTAGTTGGAATAAAAAGAACCGGAATTGAAATAGTAGACATGCTACTTGGACATGACCTTGAATAAGTTACTTAATCTCTTTAGGTCTTAGTTTATTTGCCTATAAAATGAGAGGAAATCGCAAATATCTTTTCTTGTTCTGAACCTCTGAAATACAATAAAGAGCCTATAAGTAATTAAGACAATGGTTTAAAACACTTGGTAGCCTTTAAAGTGTGACATATGCCAGTTATTATTGTTAAAAATTACCTTCTTTTCCTTGAAATGGTAAGAAATCTCTATAAGGAAAATGACTGAAGTCCCAGAATTTTGGTAAGCCATTCCTATATATGTCTCATTCGTTCTTCAAGGCCCAACTCAAATCTGTCTGACTAGACTGCAAAGATTTCTCCTTCTCCTGGCCTTTCATCACACTTACTCTCAATAGTATATTACTGTAGAGGATCTATTCTATAATGAAAGTCCAGACCCCTCAAAGTTAGGAACTAGGTCTTATACGTATATCCTTGCATTCCCAGAATATCTAGTAAACAGTATAAAAAGGGTTGTATGAAATTATCTCTGATACATCTTCTAGCTCTGACTCTATGATTCACTTAAGATACATCCATAAGAACATATCTCACCAGTTAGTTCCCTGATGGTCCCCATTCCTATGACCCAGAAAGGTAAGGCTCTGAGTTCCCATGTTGACCCGCATCATTGTTCTTACCTGTTTAGTGTGTTTACTCCAAAAGTGAGGGTACAGCTAGGCGGATCCCTGACATTCCAATTTTCTAGGCCCATTTCTCTGCTTTTCCTTAATCTTGTCCATTGTGGACCAGTCTACATGAATGAGAAAGAAGACCAAATGTTCTTAAACTGTTGAGATAACCCATCTAGGAGTAATGGAATTTTGCTATTTCAAACCTTCGGAAAACCTTCAGAGCTATGGATTTGGGTACTCATGACCAAATGAGAATATGTTAGGACCCAATGAAAACTGTTTTGCCCCAGATCCTATCCCTTAGGTATTCATTAAAACCCATGAATCTAAAAGGAAGAAAGGAAGGAAGGAAATAGAAAGAACCTGTATATGGCTGCAAAAAGTTCGAAGCTGCAATAGTTTTTCCTTTGTTCTCTCCTCTCTTACATACCACTGGATCTAGGCAAAATAAAATGGTGGAAAACTCTCAATATTTAGTCCAGAGAGTGAATATCAACACTGTTGAACGGAAGAAGTAAAAAAGTAATAGATGGATACCATTCTGCAGGATTTCGTGTGCCCCCTTTAATTTTTGTAGCACTCGTGGATCTTCCTACTTCTAAAGAAAACAACATAAAAACCTAGAGTTCTTTATACCAAAGAGTACTTTCTATTAGTCAGTAGATTCACTGTATAGCTTCCACAGCCTCCTGACAGCTCACAGAAACCATGTAGTACAATCTCCTCATTTTCAATATGAGGTTTCTCAAGCCCTGTTAAGCAAAGTAACTGACTTTCCTATGTGGCAACAATATATGAAGGGCACCATTCTTTGGCACAAAACATTGCTGCTATAACTCCGCAGTCTGCTCATACAGATTCCCACTCAGCTTCCAAAACCAGAAAGTTAGTTGTGTTTCCTTTAAAGACAATTTCAGATCAAGTGAGTAATTCGCTTTTTGAACCTTCCAAGAGGAACAACAAGAATGAATAACATCTGCAGCACATTTCTTCTCTCTGGGTTGCTTTTTCCCCCCTTCTCAGTAAAAGGTACAAAATAAGTGTGATTTAAGATATCAGACTTGAATTTCATATTTCCAAAAGAAAAAAAAAGGCAAGGGGACAACGATTTGGCAATTTACAAAAGTAGATATGAACAGAAAAGCATTTGCTTAAATGCCTTGTAATATGTACGATAGCATCTCAGCCTAATGCCCCTCAGGGAAGAATCTTTAACATGATCTGTGTTGTGGCTACACTTTGTTCCCACAGGAATCTCCTTCCAAAAGCCCACTTGTTTGGTTCATGTCACTTGAAAGAGATAAAACTGACTAGATGCTCTCACAAGCTGTCCTGTGGCAGGATAAATGTTACTACTTAGCATTGCAAAAGTGCTTATAATCATCTTTAGTAGCTGTTACTCATAACATTCTTATGACATAGGAGAAGGTTGTTACCTCCATCATTCAGTGAAGTACAATAACATGCTTGGGGTCACACAAGAAGTCGAAAAGTAAAGATGGAGATTGGGTACATGACCTAGCCTCCAGAGTCATATTCTAAAATTCCCATGAGAGGTCCAAGTATCCTAGGAACAAGTCTTAAAGTCCAAACTTGCCAAAAGCTAAGATATCAGAACTAAGTAAGAATTCTTGTGCTTTCTCTATCTTAAGAACAAACAAGCAACACAAAACAAAAGTCAATTGCCGGATCCAGAACGAGAGAAAGAATTCAATGTTAATATGAAGCCAGGATTAAGAGTGTCGTGTGAGTAAAGAGACAGCCCTCTTCTCATCTCCCCACATGCAACACTGACCTCGAGGCGCTCCCTTTCAAGTTGAGAATTCTGCTCATGATTAGCACACTGTTGCTCCCCTCTACAACACTCACCACAATTTAGTATCCTTTTCTCTTGGGCATTTATTGATAATAGCTGTACTTTTAGCAGGGCTTATCAGCATAGGTTTCTCCACACAGAGACTATACCTGCACCATGTATGGAACCAATACAGCTTCATTAAGCTCCTATCATATGTTAAGAACACAAAGCCAAAAAAGTTAAAGAGCCCCCACCCTCAAAGAACTTAGAATCTATTAGATCTTGCACAATGGTAAGAGTGCTGACCTTGGATTCAGTGAATTTGAATCTTACTTTTAACACTTAAAACTTAATTCAACTGAACTGAACTTAATAAACATTTATTTTGTATCTACACTGTCTCTGGAGCCAGACAACTTCAGTCCAAGTTTTGCCTCTGATGTTTGCAAACTGTGTGATTTTGGTCAAATCACCTAACTTCCCAAGATCTGTTTTCTCATCTATAAAATGGAGGAATTGGAGCAGACGATCTCTGAGGTTTGTGCCAACTCAAGAATTATGATCCTATGCACAAGGCACTGTGGTAGATGCTACAATGTAGAAACAAAAATGGAACAGCCCCTGCCCTCAAGGAGTTGATACTGGGAAGGTGGGTGAGAGGGAAAGAAGAGGAAAATGAGACATGATATGTGCCCAAAGAGATATAATACAAAGTTGAGTCTCATTTTCCTCATCCATGAAATGAGACATATGCTTGCCTCTGGGTTGGTGTAAGGATCAAGGAAGATAATATTTGTAAAACTCCAAGCACAATATATTTATATTTCAGTTGGTATTATTGTTTGGAAATAATGTTTACCCTGAGGTGCACTTCATTTCTAAGTCACAAAATCCAAGGATTTCACAGATGGGAAGTAACCTCCATATTGACCTAATATCTGAATAAAGAATCGCCTTTATATCATAACCAACAAGTGATCATCTAGCCTTTTCTTTAAAACCACAGTTCTCAAAGTATGGTACCTTATGGAATCCCTGAGACTCTTATGAGTAATCTGTAAGGTCAAAACTTTTTATAATAATACTCAGACATTTTAAATTCTATATGGCAGATATCAATAGATATAAACCTGGAATGTTCTGGTAAGTGTTCAACAACTGACTCTCTGGGGGAAAAAAACACTTTTAACTTTAAGCTGCATCATTAATATTTCCTTCTTCACTTTCTTAAATCAAGACAATCAATAAAACAATAAATTGCAACTGATGTATAGCACTTGCCTGTTTCCCAAGTATAAATGCTGATATCCTTGGCTATATCCCACATAAACAAAAACTCTTGGAAGGGTAGGGGTCCTCAAGGATTTTTAAAAGCATAAAGAGATCCTGAGACAAAAAAGCTTGAGAACTGCTTTTTTAAGACTTTAAATGGTGGCAAACAACCCTCTTGCTTCCTGTGATAGCCTCTTCCACTTCTGGGTAGCATTCTTTGTTAAGAAGTTTTTTTTAATATCAAGCCTAAATTTGTGTCTTGGCAATCTCCATCTGCTACCCCTAGTTTTACCTTCTGGGGTGAAACAGAGCAAGTCCAATATCTCTTGCACCTTTCAAATATTTCAAGATATGAAAATGACATGTCTCATCTCACTCTTTTCCAGTGTCCAGTTCTGGCTATCAAACATATGTTATCTGCAAATTTAAAAAAAAACACAAGCTATGCTTTCAGTCATATTACTGATAAAAAGGTTAAACAACATAGGAACTAGTTACTCTCCCTACAACACTGGATAAAGGATTAGCACATTAGAACTTCAGTACAGACTTGGTCCCAATATGGCAGGAGACAGTATGAAGCAGGTGTGTCTTAGATTCCATGCAAGGGAGTTGAGTACTGAAATGGCCAAACTATGTGGAGCTCTCACTCAAAAGGCCTTGTTATATGTGGGCTTTAATGACCTACAAATGATAAGAAAACTAAGAAACTACTTTTAGAGGGTCATATATCTCATCAGTGCCTAGGGCAGCAATGCAGTATATTTTCTCTGCCTTGAAGACCATGCTGTCTCTGGCTGTTAGACTCCATTTAAGGAAAACTTTATACTTTAAGAAGCACATTAAAGCACAGTGAAGGAGAGGAATTAAAGGAATGCTTTAATCATTGTTAAAACCTGGGGAAATGGAGTGTCAGGCTTGAGCACTATCCTCTGACTTGTAGGGGATGTTAGTGCATCCACTGAGTGATATGCTGTGGGCAAGGGGAATTTTAATAGGCACACAAGGATGAAGGCCATGTTGTGTCTGTTAGGGGAGACAAAGTTTTGGATAAAGGCCCTGGCAAGGGCCAGTAGCCCAGAACAGCCTCCGCTCTATTAGACATGAAAAGGAGCATTCCTTCCAAAGCTGATAACAAGCCATCATGGGAAATGTACTTCATTTTAAGGCCAAAAGAAAGGATATTTTCCAGGTTGGTTCAACTGTAAAACAGTAGCCTTGACACAAGTCAGACTAATGGTGGGAAAAGATTCCAGGAGCTTTGTCTAGACTATACTCTATCTTCACTCCTCCCTGCTGAAAGGAAGAGAGGGAGAAAGGAGAAAGACATGACGAGGAAGGAGATAGAAATGGGGGAGAGGCGATAAACGAGAAGAGTGAATGAGAACATATAACACTGGCCCTTCTTGATACAACTTTTTCATCAAGCTGAATATCTGGGTCATTTCATCTCTTTCCTTTCTAGTCCTGAAATAATCACAGCCTCAGAATCAGTTACTTCTTTCCCCATGTTGTCTCCCCCCAAAATGCCTTCATTTGTACACACAACATTGATGAAGGGCCAGACTCACTACACCCTAAGATGATCAAAGACACCCACCGCCACTCACAGGAGAAACGCACGAGACTTGCTGGGGTGTCACTGGTCTTTCCTGGTGTCTCTTCTTCTGGTTTTCTAGGACCCCATCTCTAGGCTGTCCCAGGCCCCAATGCCTTCCTATATCTCCCAATTCTTAGCCTTATTAAAGCAGTGGGTTCATCCTCCATGGGGAGGATGGACTCTGTGACCATAACTATGAGGGTCCCACTGATGCTGTGCAGAAAAGTGAGGTATCCCATGTGAGCCCCAAATTTCATTTGGTTTTATTTATTTCTCAGAGAGGAAGCATGGTACAATGAAAAATGAGCTGGATTTAAAAATCAGAACCTGAGTTCTCATCCTTTCTCCAACATGTATTAACTAGGTTATCTTGGGCAAGACATTCAACCTCTCTGAACCTCACTTTACTCATCTGTAAAATGATGATCTTTGAGTCCATTCCATTCTCAATCTGTGACCCACTGATCCTCATCGCTAATTAGGTCTCAGTCAGATGATTAGATAAACCTGACTTGTCAGATAAAGGAAAACCCTGTATTCTGGTCCTGCCACTCCACATTGTACCCCCTAAAATGTCTGAGGCCTCTGAAGTGAAATTTATAACAAAAAAATTGAAATAGAAAAATGACACAAATGTAAAAATTTAATCTATACTCATTTAAAGTACTCTTAGGGCCTTGGCTGCTAACTAAGAACCCTGGCTTTATTTTGCTTTAAAAAAAATGGTAACAGCTCAAATACAGGTAGTTGGGCTTACTCTCCCAACTCATACTTGCACTATATGGTCCCCAGAGATGATTACTATTTCTTAGGGTTTTAGGAGTAACTTTAAAAGTTTGGGGTATACCTAGTTCACAAGCCTCCATCTAGTATATTCTTCCAATATCAGATGATTGGTTTTTATCTCCTCAACATCATCAATATCAGTGATTAAAATTCCAATGTCAATTTACTCATTAATATCTCCTCAACATTATTGATAAGTCATCAACATCAATTAGCTTTTATAAGGGGCTATTTGCTTAAAAGAAATAGCAAGATTCAAAAAAATCTCTGAAACCAAGCACACATTCTTGTCAATCCCCTTTGTCCCTTGAGAGAGTAGGCCCAGACTTCTAATGGGTGGTACAAACATTCCTTCTACCAGGGTAATTTTCATGTGCAGTATAAAATGGATGGAGAAGTTGTTGTCTCATTTGCAGGACACTGTCTCAATTGCCAAGTTAATTCCATGCTGGGCTGTGTCAAGCAGATTACTTCTAACCACTTTGACTGCTGCATACTCTGCTATGGACTATAGTTGTGGGACCTCTTCTTGCTACCTTTCCAAGTTCACAAGATCATAACCTGATCTGTTCTATGGTTAATATCCATTCACCGAGCATCAGGAAAGAAGACATACAACAGAGACAAAATAAACAAGAGACACCAAGCCCTCAGTCATGTGGAGGCCATGATGGAGAGTGAGAAGGAGGCCAATTCTGCTGCCTTCCTCCTAACCCTAACATTTAAATAAGTTCTTCCTCATCTGAACGCTCCCAGGAAAGAGATGAAATTGTATCTCTTCTTGCCCTGTGGATACCTAGAAGCTTGGCATCACCACATAGTAAATCACAAGAAACAGTCACAGTATGCGTATGCATGCTCAGAATTGGGAAAGCACAACCCCTCTCCCCCAGCATTAGACTCCAGCATGCATCTCCGGAAGTAAGCTGAGGAACCTGAAACAAACAATATTGCGAATGCTCCAAGGACTGGCCCTCCAGAGTCCAGCCTCCCCACACCTCTATACCATTACCCTAAAAAATTGTTTTCCAACATTTTCTCAAAAAGTTCACTTATTATTCTGAGAGTGCCCTTTGCCAGGCAGGGACCTTTTCCCACTCCTTTCTTTTAACTGCCATTATCAAATAAGCAAGTACTCACTTGACAAACTTGACAAACATTTGACTTGACAAACATTTATTAAGACCCTACTGTATACAGAATACAATGCCAAGGACTGTGTTAAAACACAGTCTCTGTCTTCATGACATTTACAGTCTGCTTTGAGTAGAAGACAAACTCTTTTCTTGGCAAAGATAAAGCAGGAGTCAAAACCTACTATTCCAGCAATAAAGAGTACTTTCTGTGGAAACTCCCTCCACAAGTGCTGATCATCAGCTCCTCTACACATTATATAATCTTTGAGATTTGTCTGGGCACACTGAGAGGTTACATGAATGGTCATGTAGTTAGGTCTACCTGGCTTTATCCACTATATCTCAGTATCTCTCAAAATATAAAAATATGACTATAAGTCAAGTTAAGTACATTAAGGAGATTAAAAAAAAAATAAAGGACTCTATGTTGCCTACAAGTGAAGACGATGTTATCAACAGGGGACCTGGGAAGGATCCATGGAAGAGATACCTTGTTGATGTTGTTAATTGAGCTTAACAGGATAGGTAGGAAGTCAACAGGTAAAAAAGGGAAAAAAGACTTTCCAGGAAGACAGTTGGAATGTGGGCAGGAAAATTTTTGAAAAGCAGACAACAGTTTAGTGTGTATAGAGCATTATAAGTATAGAAGATAGTAATACAAAATTGGAATGGTAGGGGAAGGTGACTTGGATGCCACACAAAGGCATTCAAGCTTTACTCAGGAAATAATAGAAGTTGCTAAAGACATTTGAGCAGAGATCATGATCATGTATATAAATTAAGATGATTAGTCTATTTCAAGGAAGAGAAATTGGAAAGAGGAAACAACTGTTTTAGGGAGCTGTCCATTGTACTAGGAGTGTGATAGAAAGGGAGAGATGGTAATGGTAATTGTACAGTGGTAGAATTTGCTGTATATGACAATAGGAGAAGTGAGGGAGATAAAAAATCAAAATAACACCTTCTTGCTGTCCTTGGCTTCATTCAAGTCTCAGGCAAATTCATTTGCCCTAGAAGAAGCCCTTTCCTTGATGCCTTCCCTCCAAGATTTTTTCCCAGTTTATCTTATATGTATACCTTTTACGTACATAGGTACTCTCATGTTGTCTCCCTATTGGACTGTGAACTTTTTGAGAGAAAGGACTGGACTTTTTTTGTTTTTTGTTGTTAGGTTTTTTTCTTTTCATTGTATCCCTATCACTTAGCCATGGTCTCACAGTTACTTATAAATACTAACTGACTGATGACAAATTAATCTTCCTCCTGATAGGCACACTAGAAATTATGAAGCTATGAATCAGTACAACTATTTTGAAAAATAGTTACTTGGAATTATGCAAATAAATAGACTAAAATGACCATGCCTTTTACTAGACTTATACTTCAAGGAGGTCATTAATAAAAAGAAAAGACCTATATACATCAAAATGTTTCTTTAAAAAATGCTTTTGTAGTAGCAAAAAACTGAAACAAAATACATAGCCATAGTGATAGGATCAGTATTGGGCATGGCCCCCAAAACCTGGGGTTGATAAGAAAGTAATTGATGGCCAGCTCATGGTTGTGCTTGTAAAACTGTCCAGTAGATACCCTTCAGTCCCACCAAAGTCCCTGAGCTATTTGGATTATTCAAAGTAGGCTAAAGAGGGCTATTGATTTGGTATTTTGCAGCTTTCAGAAACCTCAAGATATATTACTGTTGGTAGGATCAAACAGAAACCTGAGTTACCTGAACCATCCATGCAGTTATTATATGATAACCATTCCCCAGGGAAGTGAAAGTTATTGTTCTCTAGTAATGGAGGTGAAGGAAGCTGGAATACTTTGTTACACCAGATCTCCTTACAACAACCCTGTGTTACCTGTGAGGGAGGTAGACCATGTCATTACTGTTTAGTCATTTTCAGTAATATCTGACTCTTTATGACCCTATTTGGGGTTTTCTTGGCAGAGGTACTGCAGTGATTTGTCATTTCCTTCTTCAGTTTATTTTACAGATGAGAAAACTGAGATAAACAGGGATAATTGACTTGCCCAGTATCACAAAGCTAGTGTCTGAGATTAGATTTGAATTTAGGAAGATGAGTCTTTCTGACTCCAAGCTCAGAACTCTATTCTCTATACCACCTAGCCAACAAGAAGGACCATACCTAGAAGCTTACAGTATATCACGGAGAGCTGAACAATCATCATGCCTCTCTCTACAGTTGTCCCTGATTTTCTCAATGTTGTAGACCAGATAGCCTATGCCCAAGATGAGTGTTATGGGTTAACAACCTTGCCAGTACTTCTATCTCTATTCCTATGACTTAGGCTAGTCAAGAACAGATCACTTTTACCTGGGAAGGATTCCAATACACCTTCCACAGAGCTGAACTCTCCTTCATATTGCCACATTATGGTGAAAAGAAATCTGAAGAAGTCCTCCCTGAGGCCATTGCTATACAAAGAAATATCAAATTCACACTGCAAAACCAGATTAAAATATAATTGGGAAATGTTTAGCAAAATAGGTAAAAATACAATTCAACACAGATAATTAATTTGTGCTTTTCTAAGTTAATATTTGACTGCAGTACCTGTTTCTACTTGAGTCTGACACCACTAGTAAGGTACTACTACATAGATAACATAATATTAACTGAGCCAACTGGTGGCAGAGGTCCTAGATCAGATGGTAGCCTGTATGAGTAGCAAGGGGGAAAAAAATCAACCCTAAGAAAATCTAGGGTCCCAGACTGCTCAATCAAGTCTTGGGGAATATAGTAGGTGGGAAAAATTCATAGGATTACAGACACAGTTCAGAAAATACTATAGACACTTGTATCTCTAGGATTTAAAAAATATACTCAGAGACTTACTAGACTCTAGGTTTTGTAAAACCCACATTCCTTACCTAGATATCCTGCTGTCACTCATTTACTGAGTCACCCATAGTCTATGTCCTTCAAGTGTGGCCCAGAATAAGCCACTGCTCTGGAAGATATAAAGCATTCAGCAATTTCCCCCACCTTGGACCCTCATAAATCTGCAAGGATCATGTTTCTAAATGTCTCTGTCCATAAAAACCAGGCTGGTTAGAGCCTTTGGCAGGCACTAAGGGGTGGCCAGAATGAGCTATTTGGAACTCCAAGCCTCATGGAGCAACTACTCACTAGAAAAGCAACTGTTTGCCTCTTACTGAGCCTAAGTTGTTACTGAATAGATGACACAAATTCATATGGACACACTTTGTCCTGGGTTGCCTATTAAGGTAAAAACAATGAACACGAACTTGAACAGACTTTGAGAGATAGTGGAAGTTAGAGAGTCTTGAAATGCTATCATCCATGTGGTCACAAAGATTCAGACACGACAATGACTAAACAATCAAAAACATTTACCTGATAAGAATGGACCACTTTTGAACACAGCAGAGTTGCCTTGACCTCAAGATCCCTTCAGCAGGTTCTATATACTCCAGAGAAAGTAGCTCAAGTCTCTGTCAATTGATGGTCTTCCTTTCTTTCTGGATGGTTTCCCAGAAAGCCTTGAAAGACCTTGGGTAGAATTTTTGGGAGATTTCTTGCTTTCCAATAGCATGGGAGAGGTAAAGCTATTTCTATAAACTATGATGAGTGTGTACTTACCTAGAACAAAGGGTATCATCCAGTTATGTGTGTGCACGCGCACATGCATGCTTTCACTGTGTTTTTAGGGAAAGAAAGACAATGTATACACTATTGTCAAGTACTTTAGCACAACTATTTACACCAAACCAAAGAAACAATATATTCTTTGTCAGTCTATTAGCTAATTAGATTCCACTACAGCTAGGTGGTGCAGTAGATAGAGTGCCTAATCTAGAGTCTGGATAACCTTAGTTCAAATTTGACCTCAAGTACTTACTGGTTGTGTGATCCTGGGCAAGTTACCTCATCATTTTTGTCTCAGTTCTTCATCTATAAAATAAGCTGAAGAAGAAAATGGCAAAACACTCCAATATCTTTACCCAGAAAATCTCAAATGGGGCCCAAGGAGTTGGACATGACTGAAAAATGATTGAACACAGTATCTTACTAGATAGGATAAAGGAAAAGGGGTGATTTCCTGCAACAATTCAAACTCCTCAGTTTTCTTTTGTAATGGGGAGAAGGGAAGAGCAAAAGGAAGCATTCAGTACATAGAGTAACACACAGAAAAAGAAATATATTAATAGCAAATATGGCACAAAATGGGGTCAATATGTCCCATTCCTATTCCTCTTTCTTGCCTCACCATCTCATTCTATCCACTGGTGGGAGAGTTGGTCTCATAAGCAGCTTTCAAGAGGAGAAAACTAATCAATCAACAGCCAGTGAAAAAATGTTCCAATCACTAATAATTAGAGAAATGAAAATTAAAGCAACTTTGAGTTTGCAAAATTAGATTTGCATTTAAATTAAAGCAAATTTGAGATTTCAACAACTGTAGCATTCAAGACCAAGATGCCCTTCCTTAATATTTAATATCTCCTCCTAAAAGAATATTGGGGATAGGTACTATCTTTGCCATATTTGTATCCCCAGTACTTAGCACAATGCTTGGTACATATTAAGCACTTAATAAATGCTTCATGCATTCATCTCAAAGCCAATTTATAAACTGAATAATGACTCCTTGCTCAACAACTAGCAAATAAATCTGATGTTCAATGTTCCTCAATTTCCAAAAATGTAGAAGAATTGGAAAAAATCAAGCTTGGAAAAAGCTAAACTCAGAATGAAGGTCATAGTCTCTACTACCAGTCTAACCATATTCCTCACCTTTTAATGCAGATGCAAGTCAAAGTTTGAACTTGGACTTTTCCTCAGTCCTTCCTAAAAACAAAGCATATAACAATAGAATTCAGAAACTTACAGACCACAGAAATGTTTCTTAAGAGAACTAGTCTAGTATAGACTGGGTTGGGTAAAGTACCTTAGTGAAAAGCCCTACCCTATTCCTGTTTCTTGCTTCATCACCTTATTCTATCCCCTGGTGGGCAAATTGGTCTCAAAAGTAGTTTTCAAGAGAAGAAAAGTAATCAATCAGCAGCCTGTGAAAACAATGCTCCAAATCACTAATAATTAGAAAAATGCAAATTAAAGCAATTCTGAGGTTCCACTTTATACCCATTAGATTGGCAAGGTTAACAGCACTTAACACAGTATCTGGTACACAGCAGGTGCTTAATGCTCATTGACTGGTCCCCCTACCATCCCCGCAAAAGGGGAGGGTGGTGATGGAGGGACTGCAGAGAAAAGAAGCACATTGATTCACACTGTTTGTGGAGCTGTGAATTGGTCTAGCCTTTCTGGAAAGCAATATGGAACTATGTCCCAAAAAGTCATTTAACTGTGCATAATACACTTTGACTCAATAATACACTATTAAGCCTATACTACAAAGAGATTAGAAAAAGAAAAAAATGTCTTGCATATGTAAAAATCCTTATAGCAGTTCCTGTAATAGCAAAGAATTGAATACTAAGAGAATGACCAATGATTGCAAAGTAGTTGAGCATATAATTGTATATGAATATAATATAAAATTATTGTGCCACAATTCCTTAATTGTGAGAGGGAGTTTCTGAGAAAATTAGTAAGATATAAATAAACTGATACAGAATGAAGTGAACAGACCTAGGAAAGCAATTTATACAATAACAACAGTACAGACATACAACTTTGAAAGACTTGAGAACTCAACAACAAAATGGCCAACTCCAGTTCCAGAGCACCAAAGATAACCCGCTTCCTGTAATAAGGTATATTTTTGGTCATGGCCAATGAATAAATTTATTCTGTTTGACTATGCATATTTATTATGAGAGGTTTGGTTTTTTCTTCTTTTTTAATGGGGGTGAATAATAATACCTAGCATCTATATGGTGCTTAAGTGACTTACATACAGGCATATCATACAGATAGTAAGTGTTTAAAGCCAGATTTGAACTCAGGATCTTCCTGACTTCAGGTCCAGCATTCTCTCCAATATGCAACCTAACAAAGCAAAAATAAATGCTATTAAATAGAATTTTCTTAAGAAAAAAATTTATTTTCACCACTGACTCAAGATCAAATACAAACTCCTCGGTTTGGTATATAATGGACTTCACAACTTTACTCCAAACTATCTTTCAAATCTAATGTAATAATAATGAAACCATTAAATAGAGATGAAAAAAAGGGATATAAGATAGTTCACAAGGACAGGGAAGAATCACTGTGAGAGGCCTAGAAACTTGAATAATCCTTTTTAAAATTAGTTTTGTAATATTTCCCACAAAAACCCTTTGTAACGTGATAGCAGTGGCAGTGCCATACAATGTATGCTCTGGAGCAGGAGGAACTTGCCTGTATCACTTATCACCTGTGTGAGTCTCTCTGGACCTAATTTTCCTCACTTATATAATGAATGAGTTGGAATAAATGGTTTCTATGGTCCCTTCCAACTCTAAATCCTATATCTTAAGTCCTATTACCTTGGAATAGGAGCAATTTGAAATATCCTCCATGTTTAGCAAATGAAGGAAACAGTAATCCTATTCTCAAACATAAACAAAACAAAAAAAAAGCTCAGTTGGGAAGGAGCTTGACAGGGAACTTGGATCATAAAACATAAAAACTGAATTTGAATCACATCCTTGATAATTAATACCTGTGACCTCTTGGGTACTCCTATAACTTCTGTGGACCTCAATTTCCTCATCTGTAAAATGAAGAGATTGAACCAGATGATCTCTAAGGTCACTTAGAGCTCAAATTTTATTATTCTAAGCATGTGGGTATTTTTCTCCATCTGTTCCTTCTACCTTTTTCCTTTTTATCCACTATTTTCTTCTTTCTCCCTTCTTCCCTTTGTCAAGCACTAGAGTGTCAGCCCCCTCTACTGTAAGCCATGAATATAGCAAAGTATAATAAAAAAAATCTCTGGACAAGATTATGGATAGAAACATAAATAATATTTATTTATCATTTAAATGTATTTTATATTTATATTATGTTTCTATAGTTTTATATATTATTATGTAATATGTAACATAATTTAAATGTTACATATTTATTTATATTTGTATAAATAATATTTGGTTTCTCCCTGTAATCTTGCCTAGAGATTATTTTATAATAATACAGGTATACTATTTATAATATATATCCTAGAGATAGAGATAGATATTCTGCTACCCGGCTGACTAAATAGAATATCCTTTTTCCTTTATAAGCAATGTGTCATTCCAATATATAGGGTGTTTGTTTCAGCAGAATCACTTGGAGCAGTATCCGTTTTCTCGTATTCTGTGCCCCCTCTGCTGGTCATCACTAAGTTTTGCTACGTTTTTCTCTCTTTTCTGATAGCTGACTTTAAATTTTAGGAAGTCAATTTTCCTTCAACTAATAACTTTCTTATTCTAGGATCCAGTTGACCTTTACTGAGTTAGAAGCCTCTATGTCAAAGCCCATCATTCAGTGAATATTGAACATAGGTTTTATTTATTTAAGCCAAGGGTTTTCAAAATCTGCTTCCCCAAAATGAGCAAATTCAGACAAGAAAAAGAGCCTTTTAACCCAGAATGTTGATGAACTTTAATGATTCAATTCTTTTCTGCTTGACAGAAGATGACAATTACTGCATTTTCTCATCAAATACAAGTCATTCGAAAACATTGAGACTGTAACGTTCAGGAGCCCAGCAGGCCACAGAGAACCACATTTGCTTCAATCCTTGGCCCACTGCCTCCATTCACTGAGTATGCAGATCCACCCAACCATAGCACAAGATAATCTATGGTTTACACAATCAGAATGACTTGTAAATAAGGTTTAAGCAGCCTGGCCATTTTAGAGAAAAACAAGCAATTTCTCCTAGGACATCCCCTCCATAAAATCAACAGTTCTCATTCATTTGGCAAATACTCTCTGAGCACTGACTTTGTGTATGAATTGGAAACAGGTGGTGAATAGACAGAATCATAAAAGACTGGATGAGATGGAAGAGTCAAGCTTGGAAGGGAAGAAAACAAGCCAGTGTTTAGGGAGTACAGTGGAGTGAACCCATTGTGTCCAAATCCTGCCCATACCATTTGCTACTTCACCTATATGATTCTCAGCCTCTCCATCTGTAAAACAGGGTGCCCAATCCTATGGTTCCTCAAATGAAATGATTCTGTAAAATACTACATAAATTCATGCAAACCCCTTCAGCAAGTTACTTAGTTTCTGTACATTTTGGTTTCTTCATTGGTAAATTGGAAGATTTCAGCTACATCACCTCCAAAGTCCCTTCCACATCTAAATCTATGATGCTACATCCAACACTTGACAAATTTTGAATCTCCCAGCTACTTGCAAGTTTTCAATTACTAGATTCCATTGGCTCATGGTTTCTCCCATTTATCCTATGTGAATTTCATTGGAAGAAAATGAAGGGATTTTCAGAATTTTGTGCTTGAAAAAGATAAAAGAAAATGAAGCAGACAGAATGGGAAGGTGTTACAGCAGAAAGAATGCTAGCAGGGAGAGGAGCCAGGACGGTAGAGTAGAAGGACGCACCTCTAGAAAGTCTTCCCCCAAAGCTCATAAAATACCTGTAAAAAATGACTCTAAACAAATTCTAGAGCAATAGAAACCACAAAATGACAGAGTGAAAGAGATTTCCACCCCAAGGCAGCCTGGAAGGCTGACAGGAAAGGTTTATTGCACCAGGCATGGGACAGAGTACAGCCCAGGCTTGGCCATGTGACTGCAAGTACAGGATTGGAGCAGGCTTCAAGGCGCCACTAGCAGCAGCTACGGGTCCCAGACTCCTCAACTCACAAATGCCAAAGACAGCATCACAGGTCAGTGAGAAAGCTGTTTCACCTGGGTGAGAAAGAAATGCAACAGTCTAACCCCAGCCTCAGGTAGCAGCAGTGTCCATTGTTGGAGCCCTAGTCTAAAGACCATGGGGGAATTGAGCAGCTGGTCTCAGCCCTGAGTGGTGGCTCTGGGGTGAGGAGAAGTTCTGGCTGGTATGGTGGAAGTGGTAGAGGCTCTGGAAAATATATTAGGAGGAGAAAGGGAGAAATGGAATGGGGCAAATAAGGCAAGAAAAAGTTTTTTCAATGGAGGTGAAAAGGGGAGGTGAGAGGGAAAAAGTGAAACTTACTCTCATCACATTTGGCTTAAGGAGGGAATAACATGCACACTCAATGGAGAAAAGGATAAATGGGTTGAGGGGGGATGATAGAAGGGAAGGTAAATGAGAGGAGGCGGTTAATTAGAAGCAAACACTTTTGGGGAGGGACAAGGTCAAAAGAGAGAATAGAATAAATGGGGGGCAGGATAGGATGGAGGGAAATATAGTTAATCTTTCACAACATGACTATGATGGAAGTCTTTAGCAAAACTATACATATATAGCCTATATTGAATTGCTTGCCTTCTCAGTGGGAATGGGTGGGGAGAGAGGAAGGGAGAGAAGTTAGAACTCAAAGTTTTAGGAACAAATGTTGGGAATTGTTTTTGCATGTAACTGGGAAATAAGAAACACAGGTAATGGGGTATAGAAATCTATCTTTCCCTATAAGAAAAGAGAGAAGATGGGAATGAGGGAAGGGAGGGGTGTAGATTACAGGAAGGAATAATCAGAATGCATGGTGTTTTGGGGAGGGGAAGGGAAGAGAGATGGGAAGAAAATTTGAAACTCAAATTCTTGTGGAAATGAATGGTGAAAACTAAAATAAATCAATAAATTGGGAAAAAATTAAAATAAAATTTAAAAAAAGAAAGAAAGAATCCTACTGCAGAGGGCTGAAGACTTGGCTTCACATGCTGATTCTGCTGCATGACTCTGACAAGTGACTTGAAATCTTTATACCTCGGTTTCCTCAACCATAAAATAAGATAAGACCACATCTCCAGAAGAGTTTGTCCCTCTCTGAATCTGATCTTACTAAGTGTCCCATTTAATCTATGATAACTTACTAAATCTTGCAACTTATAAAATGCTTTTATGAAGTATTTTCCTCATAAACCTTGTGAGAAAGTAATGAATATATATTTTACAGGGAATGAAAGTGAGCACATAGGAAGTTGTAAAAGCAAACACTCCAACATACACAAGAGGACCTGCTATTACAGGTTCTTAGATCTGTTTCTAAAAGGAAGACAGCTTTTGAGGGGTCAACAATCTACTTTAATCAAGCACATATACCAACAGAGAAAATACAAGCAGGACCTACAAACAGGGCTTCCAACTGTCTGACCATAGGCAATACATACATCACAGATCAACAGAGATAACTGTCTGACCATACATACATAATTGCCAAAGAGAGAAGCACCAATATCTGGGTTTTCAAAGCTGGTTGGCTCCTTAGGAGTTACCCACAGTCTCCTCTAAACCCCCAGAATATTTATACACTTTTCAGAGTCAGAGGGCATCACAATCCTTGAGAATCAGTGCTTCATTAGAAAATTAACAAAAGGTATTAGCCTCCCCTAATCAAGCTTCCCTTAAGGGGAAGGCCCATTAATGGGTGGAGAAGATCTTTAACTCTCATAATTACCATTTTAGAAGTTAATTTTGCTAGACTTTGCACACATAGCTTGTGTCTGAGGCAGGATTCTAACCCAGTTCTAACTTAGAGATTTGAACTCTATCCACTTTTCCAGAAGAGAGGGCATTGATGAATTGTAACGTGTTCAGAGCAGGGGAACCTGAATAGTATTTGAGGAGGTTTGTAGGGGGAGTCAATCCGCCTCAATGGAAACAGCTTTAAGTTATGTCCACTCTGTTCATTTGCTATGCCTACACTAAATTCTCCGAAAGATCCTGGTAAAAACTCTGCAAAGACAGATTTGGACAACCTACAGTTAAAACATGGCTGGCTTCCTGAAGGCATCTTCAGGAAGAAATGTTGCCAGTCAGAAGCCACCAACTCCATGAGACTCTAGGGGACAGCAGACCAAGCTTCAGTACTTGTATAAGATCTAATCATGCCAATTCAATTCAACAAGGATTTATTGAAAGCCTACTATCTAGTAGACTGAAAAATGGCATGGTATAATGGATAATCCAAGTCAGTTAGCCTTGGATCCAGAAAGACCTGGATTCAAGTACTGTCTCTGACCCATACTGGCTTCATGACCCTGGACAAGTTACTTAATTTTTCAGTTCTAGAGGTCAATGGTATCAAGCCACTGCAGAGTGCTGCCAGAACCCAATAAAAATGTAATGGGGTAAAATGCAATTTAATAAAACAAATAAAAATGCAATGAAACATAGATGATGGTAACTTGTTTGTGTGTAAGTTAATATGCTACTCTCAGGGATTCTTATATATATGACTTTACTGTCAGTTTCTTGGGCAACTAGGTGGCACAGAGGATAGAATGCCATGCCTGGAGTCAGGAAGACCTGAGCTCAAATCTATCCTTGTTCACTTACTAGCTGTGTGACCCTGAGCAAGTCACTTCACCCTGTTTGTCTCAGTTTCCTCATCTGTAAAATGAGCCAGAGAAGGAAATGGCAAACTACTCCAGTATTTTTGCCAATAAATCCCCAAATAGGGTCACAAAGAGTCAGACAACTGAACAATAACACTCTATTTGAGTTTGACACTACTGTTCTCAAAAACATTTTAAGACTTTAACCTGCAAAGAAGCTGCTAAACTACATTGGTAGGAGTTTCCTCAACTGGGAATGAAATTATAAATGCAATCCTTATCACTGTAGGTTCAGCATTAATTCTAGGGAGCCCTCAAAAAGACAAGTACTTACTCTCAATGAGCATACAGGGTGGAAGCAACAGTTGCACAAAAGAGCTAATTCAAATTAATTTAGAGTAACAGAGACCTACTTGGGGAAATCAAAAAGGTCCCCTTCTAAAGGGTGGCACTTTGAATTGAGCTTTCCAGTGATGTAGGAATTCCAAGAGGATGAAGGAAGGAAAGAGGGAGAACATTCTAGGAATATATAGGATAGGATTTAAAAAGTGGAGTCAGGTTGATTATTAAGTAAATTAATGGGGCTTAAGCAATGTTTTCATAAAGTACGTATGTTTTTGCCTTATGATTTTGCTTCAATTAAACTCTAGATATAAGCAACATATCACCTCCCCACTTTAGACTTTGCAAACTGAGCTATTATTATTTATTCTATTTATTCTTTCTCTCTCCTGAAAAATCAATCCCCTCATAGCCCAAAATGCTTGTGTTTTTTTTTCTTCTGAATTCCCTCCCCTACTGGCCTCCATCTGCCTGGCAGTGAGATACCTCATACTGAATAGGGTATCCCAGGCCTTTCTAAAAGTCTTCATGATTTTCTACTAATAAAGACCTTTTCGAGTTTTTGAAAATCTGACTCTTTAGAAAACCACAAATTCACTCTCCCACACACATTAAAGTCTTGGAATTCATGAGTTCCTTTATATGTATCAGACCCATGCTACCTAGCTAATAGACTGTTCCCCTTGATCTGTCCCCTTCAACCTCTTCATCCCTCTGGCTGACATCAGTGTATTCCACTGCCTGTCTACCCAAATAGCTTCTTGGAGTTCTCATGTATTCTTTATGATCTGTGTTGTGTCCATTCTTTTTCTCCATCTCCAAATACTGCAATGACCCTTAGACTTTATAGAAGATCATTGCAAATCTACACTGACTTCTAATCTATTTGTATATTTTTTCTGCCATGTGCTCTTTCCAAAAAGCTCAAAGCTACTGGTTCACAGAAGCTAAGGTCATCCTCCACATGTATCCCTGACCATAGCTAAGGAAAAATGGTGGACACCATTCACCCAGGATTCTAAGATTATATTTAAGATGCACTTGATCTATATCAGTATTCTTTTTTTTTTCAGTGACATGGCCCTTCCATAGAAGCTTTCTTCTGTCTTTTTTCTACATTAGGGAATAGAAATGACTTTCAATTTAACAGTTGGTAAGTTCTCTAGCTCTCCAAAATCTGCCTAATTATAAGCTAATTATCCCATTCAGACGCTTTGCTTTATCTCTTCTTCCCTAGAAACACCACTGGACGTTTGCTTAATGTCAACCTCATCTACATAGTCATTCTTTCTGAGGTTCCATTCTAGAAACTCATAGCCACCAGCACCAAGCTCCCCTGTTATTTTTGAGTTCTTAATCTGTTCTCTACTATCATTAAGGAGAAGATCTATCTTAACTTTACCTACAGCAGGGTCTTATACTTTCTGGACCATAAAATTTTTCTTCATGTTATAAATATTTCTTTGATGATGCAGGTCTGCCTGTATTTTTTGTTTGATATATACCTAGGTGGTTAAATCCATGAGTCTGTGATTTAATCATCAAATAGTTTCAAACATGTGGAAAATTGGTCCAGAAATTTTTGGCTTTTTCTGCCCTCCACTCCAGGCAATCTCTCATATTTTCTATCGTATTCCTTATACCAAGAAATTGGTAAGATTTCTAAGCTTATCATCAGGCAATCTGGGCTCAAATCCTGTCTCTGACATGATATACATTTTTCATTGTTGTTCAGTCATTCAGTAGTGTACAACTCTATATGATTTTGTCCATGGGATTTTCTTGGCCAAGGTATTAAAGCGGTTTGCCATTTCTTTCTACAATGCTTCTCCACTTTATGGATGAGAAACTGAGGTAAATAAGGATTAACTGACTTGCCTGGCGTCACACAGCTAGGAAGTGTCTGAGGATCTGAAATCAGGTCTTCCTGACTCCAGGCTCAGTGGTCTGTCCCCTGCACCACGTTGCTGCCCCTGTGATTCACACTAAAGATTTAAAAATAAACAGAAAGAAAACCCAACTCTCTCCTGAAGGAGCTTGCATTCTATATGTTTACATAAGAGGTACACACAAGTGGTCAAAACAACACACATACAAAGTGAAAAATTAATTGAAGCAGGTGGAGAGGAAAGATGACATTTGAGTTGAATCTTCAAGAAAGCTAGGGATTCCAAGAGGTAAAGGAGAGAAGAGGAAATATTGCAAACCTGAGGAATGCTCAAGGCATAGTGGCCAGAGATAGAAAGTCATTTGTCCACAGGAAATCACAAGCAGATTTGGAATTTGACTAGAGTATGTGAGGGAGCTAGTAATGTGAAGCAGTTAGAAATAAAGGTTGAAGTCAGTTTGTAAAATAGTTTACATGCCAAACAAAGGAGGTTGAATTTTGTCCCAGAGGCCATAGGAAGTCACTAAAGAATCTTGGGGTAGTGAAGGGACATGCTCAAATCTGTACTACCCACATAATCTTGAACAAACAACTTCCTAGTCCAGACTTCAGTTACTTCAGTTTCTTCAATTATTAAATGAAGAATTTTAACTAGATCAGGGATTGGCAAACTATGGCCTGAGTGCCAAATTTGGCCCCCTGCCTGTTTTTTGTGTGCCCATGAGCTAAAAATGTGCCATGCAGTGGACCATATTTGGGCTGTGGGCAGTTGTTTGCCAACCCCAGGACCAAGATGATAATCTATAATGTTCCTCCTAGCTCTGAATCTTCTGAAGAACAGATCTTTCACTGATTCCAAACAATCAATAAAATAGTAACAACTGACATTTCAAGTTTGCAAGGCCTTTTACCTACATAAGGCATTTGAATGATATGCCCTTTGCCACACAGATGGTAGCTGTCAGGAGCAGAATACAAATCCAAGTTTCCCTAACTCTAAGCCTGGCATTTAGTCCACAATAAGGTCTTCAAATATGCTTTTGTAATTCTTCATATGAATTATTCAAGTAAATGTAACTTTAGTATACTTGTCCATGTTAATGCACCATAACTTAGCATCAATTTATGAACTACAGGTGCTCAGAGCACCAGGGAAACCTTATCCCCTATCTACAATCTTGCCAACTGAATTGAATTACCTCTGGACATGCCATTTTGCTAGAAGAATCCATAGAAACTCCCTTCCCAATCACATACAATCCTTTTGCAAGGTCAGCTGAAATTATCCAAGCTCATACTGAGGTCAGAGACACCACAGTGTAAAAGGCAGAATTTCAAGTTGAGAGTCAAACGACTCCCATCCCTGACACATGTCAGCTATGTGATGATAGGCAAGTACTTTCTCCTCCTTCGGCCTCATTTTTCCCATCCATAAAATGAAGAGATTGGATTAGAGGACTGCTAAGATCTCAGTCCAGTTTTAAATCTAAGAACTTTTATGATCTCCCTTATGAAGTTCCAAAAATTTCCTTTTTCTTTCACAAGAACTTGAGCATGCTTTAAAATGGGGCACCAGAGCAAATACCCTTCCCTCTAACAGCCTCAACCTGTAACAGTGGTTTGCCTTTGTTTGATTTTTTTTCTTCTCCTTTTCAAGGGTTTCTGGATTACAGAATTCATGCCAGATACCTGGCGTAATGCAAGGAATATAGGTAAATTGCCCTGATCAGTGCCTGCCCTTGCCTATTCCTTGAGGTTATCACACTGTGGCTTCATTCAGACAGTTTTCCTTGGCCATGGGCACCCAGAAGAAGAAAGATTCTGTGATAACTGGAACTAATGTACTAGAAAGTTCACTGATGCCACAGGACCAGGAGGGCACCCAAGGAGCTCTTAGCACCTTGGATATAAATACCATCATCTTGTTAGATTTGTATTATACCAACAACTATCCGATGGGAGAAAGCCACTTGGAGGAATGTAACAACCCAAAGCACAGTCAAGAACATGCTCCCAGCAATTAGCAGCTATACCCAAAGGGCTATAAAACTGGGCATACCCTTTGATCCAGCAATACCACTATTACGGGGATAGCTAGGTGGTGTAGTGGATAAAACACCAGTGCAGGAGTCAGGAGGACCTGAGTTCAAATCACCGTGTGACCTTGGGCAAGTCACTTAACCCCAATTGCTTCATCCTAGGTCATCTCCAGCTGTCATGATGAATATCTGGTCCCTGGATTCAGATGGCTCTGGAGGAGAAGTGAGGCTGGTGACCTGCACAGCCCTCCCTCACTCAAAAAACAAAGTGAAATGTAAGTCATGTCATCATTTCTCTGATGGCATGATCTTCTTTGGCAATGAAGGATGAACACATACATATCACTATTAGGTCTATATCCCAAAAAGATTATGAAAAAGGGGAAAGGATCCACATGTGCAAAAATATTTATGGCATCTCTTTCTGTGGTGGCCAAGAATTGGAAATTAAGGGAATGCCCATCCATTGGGGAATGGCTGAACAAATTGTGGCATGTGAATGTAATGCATACTATTGTTCTACACAAAATGAACAGCCAGACTTCAGAAAAACCTGAAAAGACTCGCATGAACTGATGCCAAGTGAACTGAACAGAACCAGGAGAACACTGTAGACAGTAACAGACACATGGTGCTAGGATCATCTTTGATAGACTTTGCTCTTCTCAGCAATGAAATGATCTAAAACAACTCCAAAAGATTATCCACGTCCAGAAAAATACAGAGTCTGAATGCAGATTGAAGCATACTATTTTCTTTTTTCTGTAACTGGTTTTTCTTTCTTATGGTTTTTCCCTTTTGTTTTGATTCTTCTTTTACAACATGATTGCAGATGTATAGCCTATACCAGGTTGCCCGACATCTTGGGGAGGAGGGAGACAAAGGAGGGAGAAAAAAATTTGGAATTCAAAATTTTTTTCAAAGGGAATGTTGAAAACTATCTTTACGTGTAATTGGAAAAAATAAAATACTATTAAGTGGCGGGAGGAGGAAGAACATTCTCCCCTGACTTCCTATTATCTAAATAAATTTCTCTTTGTCATGTGCCAAATAGACATCAATACTATGTTTCCTGGAGACATGAGCTGCCAAACAAGTAGGGACAACTAGATACTTCCAAAGCCTTTACCTTCCTAAAATCTCTGAAGTCATTTGAAAAGGTTTTGATAAGGTTTAGAAAAGGCAGGGCCTCTTAAAGAAGGAAATCTTTGAAGGGGGCAGGTGTCAAGGTGTTGGTCTCACAGTTTCTTAAAATCAGATAAGATTAGCTCCATTCCACCTACAACAACCTGCTAGGACTGCTATTTACTTTTAAGGAAAGGGTTTAGGCCACGAAAATCACTCTCCCAACCCTGATATAATTAGATGTTTTGCAAGGACGGGTAGAGGGTGAGTTTTCTCCTTGGAAAGGCCATGTGTCTAGTGAATGAAGAGTTGTCTTTGGGCTAGGTGGTTCTGGATTCACGTATTGACCTTAATGTACACTGGCTTGTCACCTCGGTCAAGTCACTTTTCCAAGTGCTCTAGGCAAGAGTCTGACTATAACTAACAGGGAAGGGGTCAATCAGCAGCAGAAGAAGAAGTCTCCTTATCAGAAGGTTCCCTCTACCAGTGGAGGTCCAAGGCCAAGTCCTATCCATCTGTGTAGGGGGGGAGGGGCAGTAAGAAAGAGGAGAAGGGTTTAGATCTTCATCAGTGTACAGTTCCTTCCACTGCTGCATATCACAAGCTTATCTTAACTTCCCATTTGCTTGTGGGCAGAAACTATTCTTTAGGGCTTTCTTCATAACCCAGTTCTTAGCACAGTACGTGGCACATGGTGGGTCTCTAATAAATGTTTATTGAATGATTGCCTGCCTACATCACCTATAGTATCAGAGGGAGGGATTTCATCATTCATACCAAAGACTTCATCCTGAACTCTCAATTTCCTAACCTTCTCAATTGAAATCCCTTCCTTTCTTTATCTTTGTTCAACCACACTGTAACGTTATACCTCACTATATACAACAGTGAGAACTTTGAAATTCCATTCTCTGAGTCCATCCTCCTACTCTTCCCTTGGTACTCTTTTCTTTATTCTTAAATACACTCTACTCTCATGGCAATCTTAGTTCCCTTGACCTCTCCGTAGTCTTTGAGTTGATCCCTCCTGCTTTGGCTTCACATATCCTTATACTCAACTTTAAACACGTTATTGGTCATTTTAATTCTCACTCTCTAGACTCTCTTGACCCTTGACCTTCCACCTTTCCTCACCTGTGATATAAGTACCCTTTTCTCCGTTTGATTTCTCTCCTACTCCAAAGCTACTTAGCAATGACAGAAACATGAACAATAAAATTAGTGGGCAGCTTAACGCAAGGTACAGAGGGCTGGTCTCAAAGGGAAAAAGTCCACCTGAACTTAGAGCTTGTTTTTGACCTATATCAACTGTGTGACCTTTAAGCAAGCTACTTAATTTCTCAATACCCCTGGGAAATTTTCTAAAACCATAACTTCATGAATAGGTGCTAATCTGCATTGATAGAAGGATCTCCTGTGGAGTTTCCCCATGCCAAATGAAATTATAGGTCTGGACCAAGAATTTTAAATGAGCCGACAGTACAAACTTAGGTGAGAGAAATTGTTATTCCTCTCTCATATTAATAACTAATTATTAATTTAGACTAAGATTTTCCCTTTCTATTTCCTCATTTGAAAATCAGCCTCAAGGGCATTGCTGATAGATGAGATTGACCAAATCCTCACGGTACATACCTTTTCATCTTTGGTGGGAATCCACCCAATGAGAAGACTTTACAAACAGAATCCAATCATACCCTTAGGAAATAAGCCCCGTCTGTCCTTGGAAACTTCCATTAGAATTTAGGGTGACCTAGCTTATAAAAAAGAAAAACAACCAGTGAGGTCTGGATAGAGAAATATTCTTTTGCCCAGATTGCTGGAGGTGGCTGAGTCTCCTAATAGGATCATGCTCTCTACAGGAGGAGTTGTAGACTTTTTATCTTCTCCTCACTATATGTCTACCCCCTCATTGATTGTTAACTAATCAGCCACTCTCAGGTACACCTTCTTTTCCAAAGACTTTTTTAAGCATTCAGAGGCCCTCAAGATTTATCTTTGGTTTACAAGAAAAAGCCAAATCACCTTTTTATTCATTATCTGCTAGTCATAATTTAATAAGATTATTAATTACCAAGAAACTATGTCTCTCAAACTTTTCACACATCACATACATCCTTACTGCTGCCTGATAAGCCAGTTAATCTACCTTTAATACTTATTTTTCACTTCCTATGATATCTGTTGAAAAACAGCTCTTCTCCCCAAGTCTACTCCAAACTGTAATACTTAGCTGGATAACCTAGCCTCCTACTTTAACAAAACCAGTCTCATTCTGCCATTTGTTTTTTATATCACAGTAAATAGATGCCTGCCCTCTCTCAGTCCTTTTCTGGAATTAATCCTCCTCTTGCAATAAAGATGAAAAATTCAGCAAAAAAAAATTGATAACACAGCTGCAACTGATGTAGACAACGTTCTGCTCCTGAAATCTTGGCCTGAAGAAGGATGCAATCTTTCATCCTCCATCAATAATTTTTCAGTTCAGCATTCAAAGACTCCTCACATTTGACACCTCTGACTACACAGTAATATGTTATTACATTCATATGCCATAAGTTTTTTCATCCATTCCCTGATAGGCATTCACTTTATTTCCAGTTCTTTGCTACCTCAAAGAGTGTTGTTTTGAAGATTTAAGTATGTGTTAATCATGTTTTGATCTTTGCCTTCCACAGAGAATATGCACAGTAGTGAGGTCAAAGAATACAGAGTTGTTTAGTATAATTCTAAACAAATATCCGGAATGGTTGTATCAAACCACAGCTCTGCCTACTATGTATTAGTGCATTCAGTTTCCCACAATAGCTCCAAAATTGACTGTTTCCATTTTGTGCTTTTTTTTCCTGTTTGCCCAGATGCAGCTGGATGGTAAAGTAGATATATTGCTGGACTTGGAGTCAGGAAGACTTCAGATACTACCTCAGACACTTTCTAGCTTGAGTCACCCTTCTTATTACGTGTGTTCACTGTGGAACTGGCATCTGGTGCGAAAGGCATCAAGCCTTGTATAGAAAGCTTGGTCCCCTCCTTTCCACCAGCAAAGCAATAGTGATCATAACATAACTTGAACTTTAAAACCATATCCCCTAAACTAATAATATTGGAGCAGTATAATTCTAGCCCAGTACCCCTTCTCCTCTCTCTGAGAAGAGTTTCTAGGTGCAACTTCCTGCTTCCTCTCCAAACTGGAAATAAAGGATCATTTGGAGAAAGGTGGAAGAAGAAGAGGATAGACATGGCTATTCTAATTTCCTTGAGCTACACAATGACACTCGCATGCTTCCTATTAGGGGATAGCCCTCCCTATACTAGTAAGAGAACTCAAAATCACCTTCATATGGTAGAAGAACTCTTTCCATTTGAGCTGCCTTGTGGGCAGGAAAGAGGTTGAAAGTCATGTCATTTTTAATCTTGAAACACTTCTCCACTCTCCTTCATCTTTCAAAGATCACTGACAGTGGATGAGCAAGTTCACAATCTCCGATTTGAAAGAGATCTCAAAGGTCACCTAGTCCAAGTCAGAGCTAAACAATACTACTCTCTGCCCCCTACCTGACAAGTCATCACCCAGCCTTTGCTTAGAGACCTCCAATAAGGGCCAACCTACTCCACTTTTGGATAGTTGTAACAATTTGAAAGTTGTACTATTTTATGTTGAGCTGAAATCTCCCACCTGTAATTTTCACCTTTCGTTCATAACTCTTTCCCTTGACTTACTCTTTTATCTACACAGGAGCCCTCCAAAATCCTTGAAGGCAGCTATCATATCTCCTTTAAGTCTGCTCTTCTTTCCAGCTAAATAAGACCAGTTCCTTCTGGTAATTTTGTTTTTCTTTTAGGCAATCAGGGTTAAGTGACTTGCCCAGGTTCAAACAGCTAGTAAGTGTCTGAAACCACATTTGAACTCATGTCCTCCTGACTCCAAGACTGGTGTTCTATCCACTGTGTTCTTCTGGTAATTGTTATATGGTATTGTCTCAACAATCTTCAAATTCCTTATGACCTTCCTTCAAACACGGACCCCAAACCTGAACTCCATATGTGATTTGCTGAAGACTATGTTTCTGTTAGAGTGGTTTAAGTGGTCATTACTCATATTTAGTCATTTCAATCATGTCCAACTCTTCCTGACCATATTTAGGATTTTCTTGGCAAAGATACTGGAGCAGTTTGCCACTTCCTTCTCCAGCTCATTTTACAGATAAGGAAACTGAGGTAAATAAGGTTAAATAACTTGTCCAGGGTCACACAGCTAGTAAATATCTAAAGCTGGATTTTAACTCAGGTCTTCCTGGCTCCAGACTTGGCACTCTATCCACTACACTACTAGTCTAAGTACATTGAGTTTATGAGTTTCTATAACATATATTTGGCTCATATTGAACTTTAGTGCACTAAAACTCCCAGATTTAACCATGACTCTGTTATCTTTTCTTCTTTACTCAAGTATAAGATTTTATATGTATTGCTGTCATAAGAATCATATGAATGTTCTCGTATGTAGAAATCCCTTTGAATTCTAAATCTGTCATGCACAGAGATCATTAGAGCACTGGACCTGAAGTGAGAAAGATCTGAGTTCAAATACAGCCTCACACACTTACTGGCTCTGTGACCCTTTGCAAGTTACTTAAGCTCTGTATGCCCGAATTGCCTCCACTGTAAAATGGCTATAATAATAGAACTTACTTCTCTGGGTCATTGGGAGGATCAGATGAAATAATATTTGTAAAAAGCACTCAACATAGCACCTCGTACAAAGTAGGTGCTAAATACACGTTTATTCCCTTCCCCTATCCCTCCTTGTTGTGCATGACCTAAAAATTTGATGAGCTTTCCATCTACATCTGAATTACTAATAAAAATGTTAAAAAGCATAGGATAAAGCACAAGGCTCTGAGGCAAATCCTCTAGAGATTTACATTCAAATTGATATTGACCATTCTTTGGAGTCTGAGTAGTGTCATCACATCGGCCAGATCTTACGGTACAGTAGGATATTCATTTGACCATCATGACATGAACTCATCATGGGCAGTTTAGATTCTAGTTCCATTCCTTTCTTGGTTATCAATTCTATATTAACTATTTTTTTCTGTTTCCACCTAAAAGTCATTCTCCTTACCATAGAAAACAGGAAAAATTCTCAACTGAACATTTCTACTTTCTCTGTTGTCCATTGTAATCATTCCACCCTAAGTAATTAGCCCTTTTTTAATCTTCATCTTTTCCAAAGCAGAGCAAAAACAAGCAAAAAAGGTTTTGTTACCCTAAGAATTCTTCTCCAGCCTTAGCTCATATTAAATTTAGCACCACTGAAAAACATCTTTATAAGGCAATATTTCTACAGGACACTGAGGTCAGCCTTGGGTGAAGGAGGATACCTTTGGAAGTTCTAGTTATCTGATTTCTCAAAGAAAAAGCAGGGGACACAATAATCCTGTAAAATTTCAAAGTAAATCAAGTTAGCTTTTCCCAACCCTTTTTTGTGTCTCACCTCCTCATGCTTGAGTTTACCTTGTAAGAACTCCTCGCCTAGGTTGTGAGTAAATGGATTAATGTCCATATATGGACAGGATCTGGGATTTCCCCATTTTAGAAACTTTCAGTGTGGCCACTCCCATGTGACATAAATTCTAGAAAACTGGTTGACATACATAAAAGTTAAGTGATTTGCTGAGATACTCACAAGTACTAAATGACAGAGGTAAGCATTGAACTCAGGTCTTCCTGATTATAAGCTCAGTCTTCTATTCACTGTGTATGGTATTAATAAAGTTGTTATTTCTATTAAAACACTTCTGTTTAAATGTGTTGTAAAAAATTCACATATACACATAAAAATAAGATCATCCAATCTTTGACACCCATTCCACAATTTTATTTAGGAGCTAACCCCCTCTCTATTTAGGGGTTCAGTTGTATATCAAGCCAATCTGATTTAATTCATTTGTTATTTTATGAAATATTTATAAGGCCTTGCATCAAACATATGGTGTATTCCCTTTGCCGGCTAATTCAAGAATTTTTTTTTTCTTAAGCCATCAAATTCATTTCTTGTCAATCTGGACCATTTGCTGTTCATGCTTCAGTTCTTTTACAGCACTTAGGTGATGCTGGCTGTTTTTCTTTCAAAATAGTTGTTCCATTATTTTAGTAAAATTATTCAGGCCCTCGCTTGCAGGGACTAAAGCTGCCTGATTTACCTTACTCAAGTGGCCTATTTCAGAATTGAAGCCTGTCTCTTAGGAACAGGGACAAACGGGGACTATTTATCTTACTGCTCCAGAGCTGAAGGCAAATCTCCTTCCCAGTGGAGGAATTGCTGCTGAAAAACAGCCCTGAGCACTCCCTGGCAAGAATTGCCTAAAGCAGGCTGGAGAACACTCAACTAATATGGTATAGAGTTCAGGAAACAACAGCATAAATCATGACTTCTTATGTTTAATTTTAGGATTCTAATTTCTCCATACATGGTACAAACAACCAGTTAGTTTGATCAAGTCAGTCAAGCAACCTGCAAATTCAGTGGGAAAAAAAAGTCCATCCAATCAGAGGGTGGCAGAATTGACCAAAGAATTCAATCAAGACAGTTCAGTCAATAGCAGTAATCCCTAGAGATCTCTATCTCTCTATTTTGAATGACATGTAAATTCAGCTCTGCTAGACTGAATAAAGAAAGATAATGCAGACATGGCAAACAGTGATTTTTGAAAGACAACAAGCATTTATTAAACACTTGAAATGTGCTGGTTACCATGCTAAGCATTTGAGAAAGACAAAAGTATGGGCCCTCTCCTGAGAAAGCTCACATGCTAAAGTGGGGAGACAACATGAAGAAAATTTGTATATCCAAGTTATATACAGAACATATGGAAGTTCATCTCAAGGAGAAGGCACTGGCAAGGGCGGGGGAGGGAATGGAAGCTCAGGAAATGACGCCTACCGAGTGGGATTCAAGGTAAATCTTAAAGGAGAGCAGGAAAGCTAAAAGGCGGAGATGAGAAGGAAGAGTATTGCAGGCATCAGGAAAAGCCAAAGCACAATTATGAAGTTGGAAAATGGAGCATTGTACACAAAGAAGAGCAAAAAAGACTTAATGTGAATAGTGCTTATTGTTATTAACATATATTATATTAGCATATAAATTATGCCCCTTCACACTATGCAAATAGGATTTCTGAAAACAAAGGAGTTGGAAACAACTGCCTTAACTTAAAAAAAAACATTTTAAGACCTCTACAAAAGTCACACTCTGTTACATTATCAAATATAATTCAGGATTTTGAAAGACTCTACCAGCAAAGTGGTCTGCACTGGCAGCATCTATGAAGCTTTAAGAAGTCTGGGGGCGGGGGGGAGGTGGACCGTATTCCTGTCATTGGAGGGCCAGACTAGCTAAAAGTGGAAAAGGCCCATTGCCAGATTTATGCAGAATAAGAAATATTTTCATACAATTGACCAAAAAAAAATCTATTAAGCTAGAGAATGGTTGTGACTTTTATTGGCAAAAGATAGACTCAAAACAATTATTTGATCAGCACTGCGTGTCAGGCACTGTCCTAAGTGCTAGGGATAAAAGTATAGAGTTTACATTGTAAGGGGAAAGAGAACAAGTATATATGAATATATACAGTATAAATGTGAAGGAAATAAATACAAACATACAAAGTACTTAAATACAAGATAGTTTGTGAGGGAGGGCACTAAGCAGTTGAAGGATTAGCAGAGACTTCACATAGAAGATGGTGTGTGAGCTTAAGTCATAAATCCTTGGAGTTTAAAGTAATCCAAGAAGCTTTCCTCTCCTCTCATGCTCTGTACTCTATAGTATTCAGTGTTTTCATGAAACAAAATCCCTCTGATGTTTTAGTTTGGCTTCTTCAGATTTGCTGCCATCTGGTTTTGTCTAGAAGAAACAGTTTCTAAGGTGATCCTACATAACCAGACATTTAAATCTATTCAGTGACCTGGAAGTCTAACAAGACTGATAGTCAAAGCTGTCTGGGGAGCCCAACTGTGATGTACTTTAACTTCCTAATAGTGCTAACCCGGTGGGTTTTATACCAGCTGAAGCTCCTGCATTGTATGGTGTGATGGATCATAGCCAAAACTTCCTGGAATGTACTCCTCTTCCAAATCAGCCACTCAGCCAACAACTTTTGGGGCTCCAAACAGATAGAGGCTCTAGTAGAGGATATGAAGGTAAGAGGAGAAATAATTCCTACTATGAAAGAGCCTTCTGTGTGGCAACCTGATTTAAAGGATGGAAGACTTGCCTTGGAGTTAGGAAGATCTTCAAGTTCAAACTCTAAAACATATTAACTGTGTGATCACAGCTAAGTCACTTAAGTGCTTGGTGCTTGAGGGTAAGCTCTCTAAAACACTGAGGTACAGATAAGTTGCACTGGTGGAGTCAATTTCCATCCTAGAAGTAACCCAGGCCAATTAAATCAAAAGTACAGAACACGGAAAGAAAAGCGGAGGAAAGGAAAGAACTTGCTGCCTCTGAATCAACTAATTCTTATTTTCAGAGATTTCCTACCTATGTGCAATATCTCCGTGGCCTTTTCTGTCACATTCTTTATCCTAACATTCTTGGTGACATACCAGATCAGAACCTGTGTCTGCTGTTAGGAATTCAGTTTCTATGAGCTCATTTTTCTTCTCATTTGGCTTCTTCAGATTTGCTGCCATCTGGTTTTGTCTAGAAGAAACAGTTTCTAAGGTGATCCTACATAACCAGACATTTAAATCTATTCAGTGACCTGGAAGTCTAACAAGACTGATAGTCAAAGCTGGCTGGGGAGCCCAACTGTGATGTACTTTAACTTCCTAATAGTGCTGATGTCTAATGACATTTCAAAAGTGTCAAAGTGTCTAATGACATTTCAAAGACACTTGGAAATTCCTTCTCAATTTCAAGATGTCATTTCATGTGATAAGAGGTAGTGCAGAGGGCCAGTCTTAGAGTCATGAAGACCCAGGTTCAAGCCTCCTATCTGATACATGCAACAGTGCTCCAAGCAAGTTTCTACCTGGTAGCTTTTTCTTTTTTTCTTTTTTTTTTTTTAATAAATTTATTTATTTATTTAACTTTTCAAAATTCATTTCCACAAAATTTTGGGTTCCAAATTTTCTCCCCATTTCTCCCCTCTCCCCACACCAAAATGCCAAGCATTCTAATTGCCCCTATCACCAATCTGCCCTCTCTTATAACATCCCCTCCCTTCCCTTATCCCCATCTTCTCTTTTGTCTTGTAGGGCAAGATAACTCTCTATACCCCTTTATCTGTGTTTCTATTTCCTAGTTGCAAGAACAACACTCAACAGTTGTTTCTAAAACTTTGAGCTGCAACTTCTCCCCATCCCTCCCTCCCCACCCATTCCCTTTGATTCAATATAGGCCATATCTGTGTAGTTTTGCAAATGACTTCCCTAATAGTCGTGTTGTGCATGGCTAACTATAATTCACTCCATCCTATCCTGCCCCCCATTGCTTCTATTCTCTCTTTTGACCCTGTCCCTCCCCAAGAGTGACTTCAAATTGCTCCCTCCTCCCACTGCCCTCCCTTCTATCATCTCCCCCACCCTGCTGATCCCCTTCTCCCCTACTTTCCTATATTGTAAGATAGGTTTTCATACCAAAATGAGTATGCATTTTATTCCTTCCTTTAGTCGAATGTGATGAAAGTTTCATGTTTTTTCTCTCACCTCCCCTCTTTTTCCCTCCACTGAAAAGTCTTTTATTTGCCTCTTTTATGAGAGATAACCTGCCCCA
>CM053772.1:148970190-148993862 GCA_028658325.1 Potorous gilbertii
CTGAGAACTCCTGCCACCTGTCCAATGTGAAGGCCCTTCTCCCTTCTTGGCCAGCTGAATAAACCCCATCATACCTTTGGCACCTGTGGGTTAAGGGATCTGTGGACCCTCTGCTGTTGGGACGGGGGATTCCATGACTGGAGATTCCACCTCAGAGTTCTGTTCACGAGCTGTGCGCATGGCCAAGGCTGGGCTGGGCTCCATGCTCCGAGCTCCGCTCCTGTCCGGTGACATTTCCTGTGGGCCTTTCAGGTCACCCCTGACTGGAAATCTCCTCCACTCTGTTGTTTTCCACTTCTGCTGCTCCAAAATTTGTTGAGAGTCCCTCTCTACAAGTGCTTTATGGGCTGTGTGGGAGCAACCTCCATATGTATATCTTTCTACTCCGCCATCTTGACTCCACCCCTCCTTGGTAGCTTTTTCTACAAAAATGAATTCACTGGTCTGGACAAATAAAAACTAAATAATAAATAAATTATGGCATGAATCATGTGGCTCTATCTAACTATATCAGTGGCACAAGTTTGTTACCCATCTTCCCACCTCAGTTACCTTTCAGAGTATCACAATTATTAGGAGGTAAAGAAGGCAGTTTGCCTGAGTTGGGCATTCTATCCTTCCAAATAGAAAGAGAAATAGCTGTTTCCCCCCAGTCATGCCTTTCTCCTATTAGTAAAATATTCACAGCTCAGTGTTCAGTGCTCCCAGATCAGAATTGAAGAGAACATAGCTAGACAATGCTATGTATCTTACAGCTTCACTGTATTCAATGTATTTGTTGAGTTACATTCAAGGAAATCTTCCATATTGCCCAATGGACCAATAGAGAAAATTAGATTGCCAATATCTCCAAAGTTGCTTGATGGTTTGTATGCTGTGCAGTGATATATATATATATATATATATATATATATATATATATATATATATATGGTTTCTGTAGGTGTTCCTATTTCACATTTTACTTCAGAGTTTTCTCTTTAGGTGAACTGCCAAAATGCATTCACTTTGTTCCCAATTGACTGCAATGGGAGAGAAAGTAAAGATTGCGAAATCTTCCAGGAAAAAAAGGAACAGACACAAATGAATTATGTAGATGAAGAGAATATACCTTTAAAAATGTTGTATATCTAGCAGCTTTATTGCATTCAATGTATCTGTTGAGTTACAATCAAGAAAATCTTCCATATTGCTTAATGAACCAATAGAGAAAAATATGGTTGAAAATTGCTCCAAGATTGTTTGGATTATTTAAGGTTTCTGTAGGTGTTCCTATGTCACATACCACTTCAGAGGTGAATTGTTGAAATGTGTTCATTTGGTTCCACACTGACTGCAATGGGAAATTAAGTAAATTTTGGGAAAAGGTCGAGGAAAAATGGAACAGACACAAAGTAATGATGTAGATGAAGAGAATATAGCTAGACAATGCTATGTATCTAGCAGTTTCATTGGATTCAATGTATCTGTTGAGTTATATTTAAGGATATCTTTCATATTGTCCAAAGGACCAATAGAGAAAGATACAGTTGCAAATTTCTCCAAGGTTGTATGAGTTATTTGGATTGTGTGCATTAATAAATATAAGAATTCTGTAGGTATTCTTATTCGACATATCACTTCAGAGCTTTCCCTTTAGATGAATTGCCAAAATGCATTCATTTTGTTCCCCATTGACTTCAATGGGAGAGAAAGTAAAGATTGGGACAACTTCAAGGAAAAATGCAACAGATATAAACTAATGATGTAGATGAAGAGAATATAGATAGGCAATGCTATTTATCAAGCATCTTCATTGTGTTCAATGTATCTGTTGAGTTACATTCAAGAAAATGTTCCATATTATCAATTGAGAAAGATACGGTTACAAATTTCTCCAAGGTTGCTTGGATTATTTGGATTCTGGGCATTGACATACATGAGGTTTCTCTAGCTGTTTCTATTTCACATATGACTTTAGAGTTTTCTCTTTAGATGAATTGCCAAAATGCTTTCATTTGGTTACCCATTGACTTCAAAGGGAGACAAAGTAAAGATTACAAAAATGTTGAGGAAAAATGCAACAGATACAAACTAATGATGTAGATGAAGACAATAAAGCTAGACAATTATATGTCTAGCAGTTTCATTGTATCTGTTGAATTACACTGAAGGAAATCTTCCATATTTCCCAATGCACGAATAGAGAAAGATATGGTTGCAAATTTCTCCAAGATTGGTAGCATTATTTGGATTCTGTGCAGTGATATATATAAAGTTTTTGTAGCTGTTCCAATTCACATATCACTTCATAGTTTTCTCTTTAGGTGAATTGTGAAAATGCGTTCATTTGGTTCCCCATTGACTTCAATGGGAGAGAAAGTATATACTGCGAAAACTTCAAGGAAAAATGCAACAGACACAACCTAATGATGCAGGAGAACACAGCTAGACAATGCTATGTATCTAGCAGCTTCATTGTATTCAATGTATCTGTTCAGTTACATTCAAGGAAATCTTCCACATTGCCCAATCAACCAATGGAGAAAGATATGATTGCAAATTTCTCTAAGGTTGCTTGGATTATTTGCATTCTGTGCATTGATATATACATATATATATATATATATATATATGTGTATATATATATATATATGTATATATATATACATATATATATACATATATATATATATGTATATATATATATATATATATATATGGTGTTCCTATTGCACATATCACTTTAGAGTTTTCTCTTTAGGTGAGTTGCCAAAATGCATTCATTTTGTTCCCCATTGACACCAATGGGAGAGAAAGTAAAGATTGTGAAATCTTCGAGGAAAAATGCAACAGACACAAACTAATGATGTAGATGAAGAGAATGTAGCTAGACAATCCTATGTATCTGCATCTTCATTGTATTCAATGCATCCATTTAATTACACTGAAGGAAATCTTCCATATTGCCCAATGGTAAAACAGAAAGATATCGTTGTAAATTTCTCCTAGGTTGCTTCGATTATTTGGATCCTGTGTGTTGAAATATATAAGGTTTCTGTAGGTGTTCCTATTTCACATATCACTTCAGAGTTTTCTCTTTAGATGAATTGCCAAAATGTGTTCATTTAGTTCCCCTTTGACTTTAGTGGGTGAGAGAATAAAGACTGTGAAAACATTGAGGAGAAATGCAACAGACAAAAACTAATGATGTAGATGAAGAAAATATATCTGGGCCATCCTATTTACCTAGCATCTTCATTGAATTCAATTTATCTGTTGAGTTACTTTCAAGGAAATCTTCCATATTTCCCAATGGACCAATAAAGAAAGATATGGTTGCAAATTTCTTCACGGTTGCTTGGGTTATTTGGATTGTGTGCATTGATATATATATACGGTGTCCGTGGCTGGTCTTATTTGACATATCACTTCAGAATTTTCACTTACATGAATTGTGAAAATGCATTCATTTGGTTCCCTATTGAATTCAATGAGAGAGAAAGTAAAGATTGAAAAACCTTCGAGGAAAAATGCAACAGACACAAACTAATGATGTAGATGAGGAGAACACAGCTAGACAATGCTATGTCTCTAGTAGCTTCATTATATTCAATATATCTGTTGAGTTGCATGCAAGGAAATCATTCATATTGCCCAGTGGATGAACAGAGAAAGATATGGTTTCAAATTTCTCCAGGGTTGCCTGGATTATTTGGATTCTATGTATTGGAACATACAAGGTCTCTGTAGGTGTTCCTATTTCACATATCACTTCAGAGTTTTCTCTTTAGATGAATTGCCAAAATGCATTCATTTTGTTCCCCATTGACTTCATTGGGAGAGAGAATAAAGATTGTAAAAACTTCAAGGAAACAAGCCACAGACACAAACTAATGATGTAGATGAAGAGAATGTAGCTACACAATGCTATATGTCTGGCAGCGTCATTGTGTTCAATGTATCTGTTGAGTTACATTCAAGCAAATCTTCCACATTGGCCAATGGAGCAACCGAGAAAGATATGGTTGCAAACATCTCCAAGGTTGCATATATATATATATATATGTGTGTGTGTGTGTGTGTGTGTGTGTGTGTGTGTGTGTGTGAAATAGGAACACCTACAGAAACTTATATAACGTTTCTGTAGGTGTTCCTATTTCACATATCACTTCAGAGTTTTCTATTCAGGTGAATTGCCAAATGTGTTTGTTTTGTTCCTTGTTGACTTCTTTAAGAGATAAATTTAAGATTGCAAAAATTCCAGAGGAAGAAAGGCAGAGACAGAAACTAATGAAGCAGGTGAAGAGAATAGAAGCCTCTTCGTTGTATTCAGTGTACCTGCTGAGTGACAAACTGCATTGATATATATAGGGTTCCTGGAGGTCTACCTATTTCATATATCCCTTCAGAGTTTTCTCTTTAGGTGAATTGCCAAAATATGTTCAATTTGTTCCCCTTTGCCTTCAATGGGAGAGAAAATAAAGATTTCAAAAACTTGGATTAAAGACTCAAGAGAAACAAACTAATGATGTACATGAAGAAAATCGAGCTATATAGTATTCTATGTATATAGTAACTTTGTTTTATTCAATGTGTCTTTTGAGTTATGTTCAAGGATGTTTTCCATGTTGCCCAATGGACCAATAGAGAAAGATATGGTTGCAAATTTTTCCTTGGTTGCTTGGGTTATTTATATTCACTGAATTGACACATATAGGGTCTCTGGAGGTGTACCTATTTCACATATCACTTCTGAGTTTTGTCTTTAGGTGAATTGTCAAAATGCATCTACCTTGTTCCCCACTGACTTCAATGGGAGAGAAGCTAAAGATCATGAAAACCTTGAGAAAGGACTAAAGAGACTCAAACTAACGATGTAGATGAAGGGAACTGACATAGGCAATGCTATGTGTCTAGGAACTCCATCGTGTTCTTTTTACCTGTTGAATTACATTCAAGGAAATCTTTTATATTGCCCAATGGACAAATAAAGATATGGTTGCAAATTTCTCCAAAATTGCTTGGAATCTTTGGATTTTGTGCATAATTGTAGATAAGATCTCTGGAGGTGTGCCCTTTTCATATATCACTTCAGAGTATTCTCTTTAGGTGAATTGCCAAAATGTGGTTAATTGTGTCCCCATTGACTTCAATGGGAGAAAAAGCAAAGATTGTGAAAACTTCGAGGAAAAGCTCAAGAGACTCAAACTAATGATGCAGATGAAAATTATAGAGATAGACAATGTTCTGTATTTAGGAGCTTCACTGTATTCAAAGTGTCAGTTGAGTTACTTTCAAGGAAAACTTCCATACTGCACAATGGACCAAAAGAGAAAGATATGGTTGCAATTTTCTGCAAAGTTTCTTTGAATCCTTGGATTTTGTGCACGGCTATAGATAGGGTCCCTGGAGGTTTACCCTTTTCATGTATCACATCAGAGTTTTCTGTTTAGGTGAATTGCCAAATGCATTTATTCGGTCCCCCTGTTACTTCAGTGTGAGAGAAAATATTGTGGAAAAAGTCAAGGTAAAACTCAAGACTCAAACTAATGATGTATAAGAAGAGAACAGAGCTAGACAATACTCTGTCTCTAGGATCTTCATCGTATTCAACGTATCAGTTGAGTTACATTCAAGGAGATCCTCCATATTTCTCAATGGATCATACAGAAAAATATGGTTGCAAATTTCTCCAAAGTTGCTTGGAATCCTTGGATTTGGTGTATGCTATAGATAGAGACTCTGGAGTTTGACTCTTCATATTTCTCTTCAGAGTTTCCTCTTTAAGTGAATTACCAAAATGTGTTTATTTGGTCCCCCATTAATTTCAATAGGAGAAAAATTAAGATTGTGAAATCTTTGAGGAAAATCTCAAGAGATTGAAACTAATGATGTAGATGAAGAGAATAGAGCTAGATAATGCTCTGTCTCTAAGAGCTTCATTGTATTCAAGGATCTGTTGAGTTACAGCAAAATGTTACATAGTGCCCAGTGGACATTGGTCAAAGATTGGAGAAAGCTAGGGTTCCAAGATGCTTGGAATCCTTGGATTCTGTGCATTGATATAGATAGGGTCTCTGGAGCTTTACTCTTTTGATATATCATTTCAGAGTGATTCACTCTTTAGTTGAATTGCCAAAATGCATTTATTTGATCCCCCATTGACTTCAATGGGAGAGTAACTAAAGATTGAGAAAACTTCTAGGACAAACTCAAGAGATGCAAACTAAAACTCGAAAAAAGTATTTTTTTAAGCTCTTTTGATTAAATCTGTGTGCTAGGAGTCTCTTGCATGAACCTCTGGGTTCAGTTCTCCTGTCTTGTAATAAATACACACATTTACCTTCACTGGATGCATCTCTTTCAGTGACCGTTTCTGGGTCTTTGTACAGCTGGTGGACAGTCTTTTTTTTTTCAGCCTTTCCCTAGTCAAGTGTCCATCAGTTTCTCCATCTGTTCATTAGAAATTCCATCTGGGAATATTTTGTAAACAGGCAAATTGCCAAGTCTCTTCACTATCTTGTGTGAGTTAGCATTCCATCAGTCATCTAATTGTGAGTCTCTTAAATCATGAAAACCCACTTATCCTTGTCTTCCACAGATATAGAAATCTGGTAGCATCTACTACATATACCTAAAAATGAAAACCACTGGCTGCCTAGTAGATAATCCGGAGAATTTTGCCCCAGGGCATAAAGTACTTCTCCACATCAGTCCTTTTGTTCAAAGTTCGGTAATCAACACACATCTATATCTTTCCATAATTCTTAGGCAACACAGTACAGAAAATGTATAAGGGCTGTTGAATTCTGTGATGATTCCATTAACCTGCATCTCAGTGAGATAGTGTCTGAGATCCTCCATTATAGACAAATGAAGCCTCCTTAATCTTTCTCTCAATGGTCTGAAATTGGTGAGCTGTATTCTATATCTTGCACTTCAGTCACAACCCACATCCCATTCATGTAAATGAGAACACACCTGTACTCTTGCTGAATTCCAGTCTCTACCTAGCCTTCTACTCCTGTGGTACTGAGGAGTCCTCAAAGCCAAATACCTCAGGATCCAGTTCAGAAGGTGAACAGTTAGGGTTCCTGGAATCTCTTGCGTGTAACTTCTTATAAGTCTCTGCATGTATGGTCAAAGCATGCAAGTGTGCAGTCTCAGTTTGTCACTTGCAGTATCCTGCTAGAATTCTGAAAAGATTAAAATTAGCTCAATCAATGCTGACACTACAGTGAATGTTGGAAGGTCTGGACATACTAGAGCCAGAGTGTCTGCTTTTCTGTTGACAAAAACAGCTTCCTTAGGAAATTTCAAACTCATGTGAATGTGTCCCACATATGGATAATCTGTATCACTCAAACCAAGTGTCATAGGCTTTAAGCATATTTTACCCAAGAATTTGTCATAAAATTGGAAAAATAATGGTACTTAGATATCTTTGTCCAGGACAGTATTGGAGTCTTCACTCTCAAATTTTACCATCACCTCTGCACAACGTCCTAGGAGTCCAGATGGAATAGACCCATAGGGAATTGTGATTGCTCTTGGGGGCCCATGGTAGCATCCTTCCCTTATCCAGCTCCAGTTTCTCAAAGTTGGATCAAAGTATTTTTAATTTCTTCATGATTAAAGGTACATTCTCCATACTAAAATACATGCATCTAATCCACAATTATAACAAGAAGTGCATCTATTACTCTGATGATTACCTGATGGAAGTAGCCTTACATGAGTCCTATGTGTCCTCCCTTCCCTTGGTCCTCTACCTCTCCAAGGAGAATGAGATTGGTCATGTATTATCTCTTACCTGATAGTCTGAGGTTCTATGACTAAAGCTCAGACTGGTGATGCTATTGTCCTGCTCCTCTGGTCCTCAGTAAGAAGGCATGGAGGCTGCTGAGGTTGAGCCCTGTGGATTATATTGATTTTGTGCGCAGGAGTACTTGTCTCCATTTTTGGTAATGATGTCTGTGTCTGTACAGATCTGAGCACAGTCAGCTGTACGTGGGCCATGTACCAATCCCTGGAACATTCTCTCTGGTGTAATTTTTCCTGCATTTTCAGGATCCACACCCTCTATCTGTATTAATCCTTTATCAAGGGATTATTTTGGCATCAGGGTCAACTACCATACTGATGGTAAGTTCTTCAATTTGAAAAGGCTACAACCCAATTCCAAAGTGGAGGGAGTATTGATGCATAATTTTCTAGATGATTGTGCACTCAATACAACCTCTGAAGCTGAGATGCAACAATGTATGGATCAATTCTCTGCTGCCTGTGCTCATTTTGGCCTAATAATTAACACCAAGAAAACACAAGTGCTCCATCAGTCACCACCACACCATCCATAAGTGGAAACATCAATTACAACAAATGGAGAAGTTTTGAATGCTGTCGATAATTTCACTTACCTTGGGTAGTGTACTTTCCAGAGATTGACGATGAGGTTGATGCATGCACTGCCAGAGATAGCTCAGTGTTTGGGAGGCTCCAAAGAAAAGTTTGGGGAAAATGAGGTATTATTAGACTGACTACCAAACTGAAGGTCTAAAGAATCATTGTGCTGACCTCATTGTTCATTGTTGCCTGTGAAACATGGACAGTCTACCAGTGCCATGCCAGGAAACTGAATCACTTCCATTTGAACTGTCTTGGGAAGATTCTGAGGATCACCTGGCAGGATAACGTACAAGACACTGAAGTCTTTGCTCAAGCTGAACAGCCAAGCATTCAGACTATGCTTCATAGAGCACAACTCTGATGGAGTGTCCATGTTGTTCAAATGCAAAATGTACGCTTGCCAAAAAGACTATTTTATGTCCACTTCCTATGAAAATAAAAATAAAATAAAATGCAAACAAAAATATTTTCTAGAGTAGGGAAACAAAATCCCAACTTAGAAATAAACCTAGTCACAGAGAAGTCCTTTAAAACACCCTTCTAAATTAGGTTCTTTTCCCAGATCTCAGTTTGTCTAACCCATTCAATAACTAAGAACTGGGTAATAATTGTGACCAAAACCAACTTAATATATCACCACAAAAGTATCAATCTGGAAGGGAAAACCCTCAAGTTTTCTCACCAAAACAGAAAGTAATTGATTTTTACACTTGTTCTAAGTCAAGAAAATCTAAACAACAAACTGTAGTGGTTTGGGCTGGGCAGCTATTACTGAACACTCAATGAAAAGTCAGAGATTTGGGTCAAAAGGTGTAGTCAAGTAGCACCATATCAAGCACAATGGTCCAGAGAAAACTTACTGAAGCAGGATATGACAAAAAGTAAATTGTCTCAGCTTTTATGGGAAAAAAATTTAGCCCCCAAAGCCCCCAAATATCTTATAAAATATAAGAAACCAAAAATTATATTTCTATGGGCATATCACCCATATGTAAAGACATGGAGCCCCATGTGGAGAGAGGGACCACTACACTACAAGGGAGGTAGAAGAAGCATCTTTAGCCTCTACTTCCTTGACCTTTCTCCAAGAGAGACTTTCATTTCTCCCCAGAGAGGAAACTGGAGTTTGAGAGCAGAGGCTACCACTTTGCTCTCCTCAGAGAGAGAGGAGGACTGAAGGCTCCCTTAAATCTTATTAATCTAGGGGAAATGATTAGGTTCTATCTAATTTTTAACCACTTTGTCATTTTGGGAAAAAGAGAGAACCCAAGTTCTGTATTTGGGGCAGTGGACAGAATACCAAGCCCTGAGTCAGAAAAACTTATTTTACAGAGTTCAAATCTTGCCTCAGATACAATAGCTGTGTGACCCGAGGCAAATCATTAACCCTGTTTGCCTCAGTTTCCTCATCTGTAAAATAACTTGGAGAAGGAAATGGCAAACCATTCCTGTATCCTTGCCAACAAAATCCCAAATGGAATCACAAAGAATGGGACATAACTGAAAAACAGCTGAACAACAAAGCTCTAGATCCAAGACTTGAATTCTTTTCTACCTAATGCCAATTCCACAAGGAACATACACAGCAAAAAAACAAAGAAACCCATTTGCCTAAATCATAGCAAAACAGAAATCAGAGAAGGCATTCACAGGAGAATCTACAATCAGACAATACAGAATGAAGGAGCTCTCCCATTTGGAGCAAGATAACTCAGCTCAACCAAAAGAGAATGACCTGGATCTCATCCAAGAGGACTCAAAGTCTCTAGAGTGCCAAGCTGGGAATAGGGATATGATGTTACTACTCACCCCTCTCAGGTCTTCCCAGAATCTTTTCCTTCAGCATCCTAAAGTAGAATTGGCTGCTTTCCATGTTTTTCTCTTTCCAAACTGGAAGCTAGAACAGCATGAAGCAATATCACTCAGGGTCACTCTAGGTATACTTGAAGTTTGAGTCTCCAAAGGGAAAGTGGCCAAGAACTGAAGCTCTCACCTCTTGCTAACTCTGTCCTGCCTATCACTCATGTCAGGGCCTTCATCTTCACCAGGAAAGAGGGAGTCATGTACCAATGGTCTTTGGGATAGGGGTAAATACATTAAATAAAATATCTTAATGAAGCAACTGACTTGTGTCTGAGGCTGCTATAACTTAAACATGCTAAATTCTGCAAAAAAAAGAATTAGTCCCAACCTCTCTCCCTTCCATCTGGCTCATTTCCTCCTTTCCTCTCTTTCTGCCCTACTATGGCACCCAAAGCACTTGTTAAGCTCCAATGATTGACTCCTGCATCAACAGATCTTCAACTGTGGGGATGGGCTCATTTACAATGACTTCTATTCCTCCTTGGCTATGCTGACTTCACTGCTGATCAAGTAGACCTAATTTTGTCACTGACTAGGAAGATAACTCTAAAATCTCCATTCATTTCATCCTCAATGGACAAGTGACCCAACCTGGGACAGCCATGGCCATGGCACCTAAAGGAGGTGTTGGCTTTTTATGTCAAAACTGCACTGCGGAATTCCAGACCAACAAAGTACAGGAAAAAAAAGTAGAAACAAGATTTTATCACTGGTCCTGTGGTCCTGAACCCTAAAGACTGAGTCAGAGACATGTTTGAAGCCAAGGCAAACATGGCATCTACAGAATCTCTATCATAGATAGTGTCGATATGGGTATTCACTTGGTGGCATCACCTCCTTTCATGACATCAGCTCTCTTAAGGAGGAAAAATGTGACTGCTTCCTGGGCAATATCATGATGAAGAGGGAAGACTGGCAGTGGCTCATGCAGGAGTCACCCTAAAGGAACTCCACAAAATTCTACAGTGGAACAGGAAGGGGAAGCTGCCCATACATGGAACTGAGGATTTAACTCTCCTCACTGGTATCCAAAAACAGCTACTGTGTAGGGTAGCCATAGCCATTCATGAAAATGATAAATATTGGTTTGATCAAGTTGGTTATTATGTGATTTTGATGGACTCTTTTCAAGAAAGTTCCACCTTCCAGATTAACATAATCAAGTATATCAGAAAGAAATAATACAACATCTGGTTATTGGTGGCAATACAGTGACAATTGTCCGGGAGAATAAGTATACTGATGGACACCTGGTGGTCTGCATGGGCAGCTACTTCATTTGTCTTTTGCAGGAAGTTCTCACAATGTAGGCAGATCTAGATAGTAGCTATATATAAATTCTCAGAAAAAAATAGTCACAGTGCTTTTGGGTTGCAATCACTGATAACAGAAGCATCCAAAAGGTGGGCAACATTGTTACAGCCTTCATCCTTGGGGCTTCCACAGTGATCACAGGATTTCTGTTGGTGGCCACCACAGAGGCCCCACATGAATATTTCTTCTCCCAAAGGAATTCAGACAAAAAACAATACAGGAGGATGAGACATAGACAAGAACATAGGAAAGAAAAACTAATATTTCAGTGAAATAGACGATCCAAGAGACTCAAGTTTGTTCCAGGGCAGAGGTGGGGAACTTGCAGCCTCAAGGCCACATATGACCCTCTAGGTCCTCAAGTGAGGTCCCTTGACTGAATCCAAACTTTACAGAACAAATTTGTTTAAATTCAGTCAAAGGGCCACACTTGAATCCAAACTTCACAGAACAGAATTGTTTGGATATTCTTAGCAAGATATTGGTGCCAAGAGCTTAGCTGAAATAAGTCATGTTATACTCACAGGAGCTGAAATTTGAGAATTCATCTGTCCAGGTGAAAGGTGGTTTCCATGAGCTCTGTTTGCATGAGAAGTGGCCCTTCTTAGAAGTGGTTTGGTTTGGTTTTGCTGGCCCTTACTTCTCCCCTTTTTGGTTTTTCAAGAGAAAGTTGGATTTTTTTAGTAATTCTATGAAGGTTATAGAAAACTTTTGAAAGAGAGCATTGAAAGTCACAGAAACATTGGGAATTCAACTTAATTTGCTTCTCCTCTTAGAATGCCAGCTTCCTTCAAAGCACTGCCTCAGATGTCACTCCTACAAGAGGCCTTTCCTGATCTCTAGACTTGAAATTATTTTATATTATTTTATACATACTTCGTATTTAATCTGTGAATGTGTATCTTCTCAATGAAACATTAACTACTAAATAATAATAATAAATAACATTTATATTATCCTTACTATGCGCCACTCTGTACTAAGCACTTAACAATTATGATCTCCTTTGATCAACTATCCTTCAAGTTGGGTGGTGTTACTGTCTTTGTTAAGCGACTTGCCCAGTCACTTTGTTAAGTGACTTGTCACACATCTAGTAGGTGTTCAAGGCCAGACTTAAACTCAGGTCTCCTTGACTCCAAACTTGGCTCTCTATTCACTGAACTGCCTAGTGACAGTCATATGTGGTCATTTGCCTGGCTTTGTGCTTTGAATATAGTAGTTATTCAATAAAATGCTTGAATAGGACCATTAGATGTTTCTTAAGAATGTATTGTGTACGGAACAATGGGGGAGATACAAAGTTAAGACAAACATCTGAACCTGTCTTCACTGAGCTTAGAGTCAGTCAATTATTAGGAATAGGTCTTATAAGGGCAGTGAGGTGGCACAGTGGATAGAGTACCCAGCCTGGAGACAGGAAAACCTGAGTTCGAATATAGGCACAGACACTGACTCTGTGTGACCCTGGGCAAGTCACTATATCTTGCTTGCCTCAATCTCCTCATCAGCAAAATGAACTGAAGATGGAAATGGCAAACCATTCCAGTATTTCTGCCAAAAAAAACAAATGAGGCCACAACACAACACAACAACAACCTATAAGGAAAATCAATGAAACTAGGAGGAGTTAGTTTGGAGAAAAGGAAAGTGACAGAAGATTTAATAACTGTTTAATAATAACAACACATAATTTAAATGGCGCTTTATAGCTTACAAAATGCTTTAAAAAACAATACCATAGAAGAAGGTAGTAAAAGTTTTATCATTCTCCATTTGCAGATAAGAAAGTTTCAACCAAATGAAGTGACTTGTCTAAGGTCACATAAGTAAGTAGTCACAGAACCTAACATTGAACTGAGTTCATTTTCCCATTTGTATATCAACTATTTGTATTCACCATCTGCATTCCCAGGTATTTGGAATTACCTTGACAGAAGACCTATACAACCAACAAAAGGCCCAAAAGTGAAGAAACAAACCACCCATACAAAAATACTCTTTCATGTCCTTCTAACAAGGTAGTCTGAATAAATCATTTTCTTTCATTTACAGAGAGTTACCACTTGGGGGAGAACGTGAGCCATCAATAAAGAAAAAGAAGGAAAAGAGTAGAGGAGGGAAGGAAAAGGAGAAAGAAAGGAAGGGAGAAGGGAAGGAAGGAAGGAAGGAAGGACGGAAGGAAGGAAGGAAGGGTTCAAAGAATGAAAATATAAAGGAAAGTACATTCTTCTAGATAGAAGACTTTTCCTTAACTATTGACATTTTACTAAAACGTCACATTATTTCTTCAAATCTTCAAAGCAGAAAGAGTGAGCAACCATGTGAGATGGCAGGGAAACAAGAGTGGATAGTCCAAATAGAGGTCGCAATTTCCATTCTTGACCATCTTTATCTTATATAAAACACAAGGGTATACAATTTATACTGTTTTTCATCGTATATTAATATATATTTATTGTTTCATATGTATATATATATATAGTTTCAAAGAGATATCATTTGAGGGTTAATGCTACACCAGCGAAAGAGGGGCTATGTCGTATTCAGTGTCTCGGGGCCCATGAAGTAAAAGGTTCTTTCCACCCTCACTGCTCCATGTTTTTCCCTCACACTTCTCCTGAATTTACATTTCCAAAGATGAGTAAGTGACAAGCTTTACCTATTTTTGTTTTTTGTTTCCCTGGCCCAGACACCTACATCAGCCTCATGTTTCAGAAAATGAAAATCAGTCACAAAGTCACAGAGCCAATGATGGGGAGGTCTGGCAGGGAGATGAGGGATCATCTGGTCTAAACTTCTCAAGGCATATTTGAGGAAACTTAGGTCCAAGGAGGTAAAGAAGTTAAGTAATTTTCATGGGAAATATTCTAATGAATAGGAATAAGCTTTTTTAAAAAGTCAGAAACATAATTAGGAAAGCAGCATGTCAGGGTCCAGTGCTAAGATTTTGTGCTCTCCCTTTGATTGGGGCTCCTCTCTCAATTGGATCTGCTCAGAGGTTCCTAGTCATAACCAGGCCCTTTTTCCTTCCTCCTTTCTGATCATACACAAGTAGTATTGGATACACAGGGCTTTGCCTCAGGATGCTGATGTATGAGGGCTCCCAGTTACATTGACTTCAGCCTGAGCTCAGCTCTCTGTCTTGATTTGTGTACCTCCTCATCAGCAATCTTAACCTAGCCATTCCTCTTTCCTGACACTTGCTCTATTCAATGTCCAGTCGAAACCACCATTTCATGAGAGGTTCGAGCCATGTTCACTTAACTCCAGACGTGCCTCTCACTTTCTGGACTTTCTTTACTTCACTAAATATTGCTATCTTTCCTCATTGCAATGTAAATTCCTTGAGGTTAGGAACAAGATAGTGTTTTTATTTATATCATCAGTGCTTAACATGGTGGGTGGTACATATTGAGTATGCAATAAACTGTCTATCTATCTATCTATCTTTCTATCTTCCCCACAGTAAATGTCATCCCTAAGCTCTGCCTTGTGATCCATAGTCACCTGTGCCATCACATGACACAAACATCCCCAACACCACTACCACCCCAGGAGTCGTTTACTGTGATGTCTCTCTAGTCACATACTATCCACAGTACAGGGGCAGCTAGGTGGCATAGTGGACAGAGTAGAATTAGGAAGATGGCCTCAAACACCTGTGTGACCCTGGACAAGTCACTTAACCCTTTTGCCTCAGTTTTCTCATCTGTAAAGTGAGTTGGAGAAGGAAATGACAAATGACTCCAGTATCTTTGCCTAGAAAACCACAAATAGGGTCACAGAGTCAGTATGACTGAAATGACTCAACAGTCACAACATCCACAGTATAAGAGAAGAGGGACAATTCTGAATAGCATCCTGGAAGGAAATGGGCACTGTAGTCATCTAATTTTGAAAACACAGTGACTTTGCCAGATGTCAAACCACACTGAGAAGAGAAACAGGATGAAAACAGTATAGGAAATACCAGGCAGTTTGCATGTTACTCATCACCCCAGAGATAAAGCTCCAGGACCCAGGCTCAAAAAAAATACATTAATATGAAGAAGTGTAGTCATCTTTTTGTTTTCATTCATTCAAATTCTATAAAACAAATGTGCCAGGGAATCAGCTCAGCACTAAAGCACACAAAGACAAAAACAAAACAGTCTCTGCCCCGTACTTCTATGGACATTGCATCTATATACATAGATACATATATATCAAGTCATTTAGAGTAGTTTTGAGGAGAGATGTGACAACTGTTTAGTGTATTTTAGGAAAGGTCTTATGTAGAGAGTAACTTAGAAAAAAAGCTGTACTTTGAAGGAAGCTAGAATTGTAAGAAGCAGAAATCAGGAGGATGTACATTCCAGGAACTCCTCATGCAAACACACAGAGACAAGAAAGAAAGAAAATCTCAAGTGACATGCTGTGTACAGCCCAAATGAAAAAAAAATGAGTTTTAAAGCACATGATTAATTATGGGGAGGGGAAGAAAGCTGAAAAGAAGTCCACAGCTAAATAGCTTCTTATCTTCCCCACCCAAAAGTAAGTTTAAGGTTATTAAGTGATAGGTCTAGGCACTCAAAAATGATCAATATATTGCCCAGTGAACTTCTTCACATTGGTTAAAAAAAAATCTGCCCTAAGTAAAAAATTCACTCTGTGAAGGGTAAAGAAATATTTCATCATTCCAGCATGAGCGCTCAAATATTCTGAGAGTCAGGTGATTGGTATTCCTGGCTAAGTGATATGGGGAGTGTTTCATTCAATGCCAAATTTGAGTATCAGTTTTAAATTCTATCATCTCCTGTATTAACACTCCAAATTTCACTGTGGGGACTCATATACTTATCTGTGAGCATATCTAGGCACCCATGACACCCTCATGGAGTAGAACACACAATTTCACTCTGCTTATCTGTAAGGACATATGTAACAAATTAAGAAAATTAAGGGACTTAATGTCTTGAATTAAATTATAGGAATAACCAGACGCTTCGGGCATTAAGTCGTAGAATGAGATCCACAGCTACTTAGATATGTGCTAAGTGCAGGAGCCCGACCATTGTGGAGAGAACTAGTATGGAGCAAAACCATTCCTCCCTATCACCAGCAGATGGCAGTAGAACACAAACAGTTCTGCAACAACTTGTGCATGAGACGGGTTAATGTTTGTTTTACCGTAGTTACAACTACACAATTCCCATTCTAAAGGTGAAAGATGTGAGTGAGAACCCTCATAGTTAAAGTTAGGGTCACTAAGGAATCTTCCTTGGGATGCTACCTGCAGTTAAGGGTTTGAGTGGATTAGTTGCCTTCAATGCCTGGGGCTTGCTGAAAGAGTCTAGATAAGAGGGAAGGTGATAACCAGTTGCTGTCCACTAGGAGGATGATTGATACATAGATGTCATTCCTGGGATACTATGATCCTATCCAAGGGGAAGATATAGTCAGTTACATATAGTCAGTTATAGGAGGAAGGGGGAGAGAGAGAGAGCAAGTGAGAGAGAGAGAGAGACTCCTACTTCATATATGTCTGTCTCTTTTTTTCTCACTCTTCCTAGTGCAATGAACAAGGGATTGGAGTCACAGGACCTAGATTCAAATCCAGGCTCAGTAACTTCCTTTGTAATCTTAAACAAGTCATGACCTTAGTTCCTTTATCTTCTGAACGAGGGAGGTAGACAAGATGGCCTGAAAGGCCTCTTACAGTTCTAACACCATGATCCTGGGTTCCTCCAGCAAAGTACTTTTCTAACTCATTAGAGCATAGACATGATCTCGGATTCTCAGATTTGTTCTAACAAGACATAAACTCTAGTTGTTCCTACAAAAAGAGTATGGTTTCAGACATAGTCCTAGTAACTACTGGGCTCTCTTCCAAAAGTCAGCTTAACAAGATGTGGAGATTCCAATCACATGTGTGTCCAACAGGCATTGACTTTAAAAAAAGTAACTCAAAGATTATTCTTCTAAGGCATGAAGGAGTTATGTTGGGCAAAAATATAGAAAGATTTTGGGCATGTGATGAATGTTATCTAATGACAGTAACTAACATCAAATTTAGGAGTGGTTCATTGCAGCAATAATATATGCATAGCTGGATTTAATATTAATAAGTAAATCTTTGGTCTCCATCCTAATGAGGATAAAATATTCTACAGGAATTCTATAATAAGGATAATTTGTAAAGGTGCAAGGGCAGTTTAGCTCTTCAGCAGGCCCCTGCAGAATTCAGGGAAGATGATTTCTTCTGTCAGTCTGAAGGCTGTACCACTATCCCATAAAACATGGAGCTTTACTTTGTATTACCTTAAGAGGTAATTTCTAAGGATAGGAACCATGTCACTGCTCCCATTGGGAGATTGGTGAGTATTAGGCAATCTTCAAAATCCATTCCCATCCCACCTCAGGCAGCTTTCCTGGGTGGTCTAGAGGTTGGGATTTGCTCTCATCACCATTGAAGCCCAGACTTAATTTACAACAAAGAATGAAACTTTCCTTTGCTTTCAAAAGCCCCTGCCAGGTCCTTTTCTGAAGGGGAGCAAAGGCTACCCAGTAGTATGCTAACTCTATTTCCCCCATCCCTTCACTCCACCCCTATCCATTTGTACAGTCACTTGGCTATCAGGCTATGGACGAATCCCCATACAGACAGTCTTTATTACTGTTTCTCTTTTCACTGTTTCTTCATTAATCTCATTAAGATGCAATCTCATTAAGACGCAACCAAAGACTTAGAGAAAAAGAGTCTCCAGAGGAAGAAGGGGGAGAGCAGTCCCTCAACAGTACAAGCCACTCTTTATCAACTTACTTTACTTTTCTATAAGACAAACATTTTTTAATAAAGTTAGAATTAAAATGGATTGACCAAGGTAGTTTTTTCCCATATTCAGCATGAATAATTAAAACTCTACAAGTGCTATTGAAGCAAATGAATATTTTCTAATGCTTATGGGTTTTATTTTTTCTATCATCTGACTTACTGAACTTTTCAATGCTCAGTGGGAGTAGAGGAGCGGAGTCACAGAGTATTCAGGTACTTGGGGTAATACCGGGTTCAGGTATGGTACAGTCCCTGCCCTCACGTAGCTTTCAATGGAATATTAGATATACATAAATTATTGTAATAAATTAAATGGGCCTATGCTAGACCCAAAAGGGGAAAGATTGGTAGCAACTGAGGAAATCAGAGAAGGACTTCTGGAAAAGATGAATTTGATTTGTCTTAACTAATGAGCAAGAGGTTCATCAGATACAGAAAAAGAAGGATAGATGTCAGGACTTAAGGAACAGCATGAGCAAAGACAGAGAGGTAGAAGGGACAGAGAATTACTTGCAAGAGGAGGATACAGAGGATAATCCAGCTTGGCTGGAGTATAGAGGATGTGGAAGGGAGTTTGGGCCAGCCCAATGCAGCTGTTTTTCTGGTCCTTTGAGGCTTTCAGAGAATCAATAGACCAGTCAGTAAATACTGAAAGCAAAAGACCGTTATTTAACATGCTTTTTAACTCAGAAGAAAAAGAGAACTTGTAGATTAACTTGAAAAACTCAGAGGCATGTGGAAGGAGTCAAAGAGCAGGCAAGGATACATGTCGAACATCACTAGGGAGACAAGGCCTCTGGAGGGAATGGTACACCTGCATCTTGAGAGAAGGGGGAGAGTCTGGAGTGAGATGACCCTCAGGACATGGCAAAGGGGTCAATGACCTGACTAACTAGCCCTCCCATTTGGGCCAGGATCTCACTGTTGTTGTTTAGTCATTTTCAGTCGTATTCAACTCCTTGTGACCCCATTTGGGGTTTTCTTGGCAAAGATACTGGAGTGGTTTTCCATTTCCTTCTGCAGCTCATTTTGCAGGTGAAGAACTAAGGCGAACAGGGTTAAGTGGCTTGCCCAGGGTCCCACAGCTAGTAACTGTTGGAGGTCACATCTGAACCAAATCTCCTGACTCCAGACAAGGCATTCTATTCACTGTACCACCTAGATGTCCATAGGTTCTCTTCACTATCCCAGCCCCACCGTGACAAATTCAATGTAAGGACAGCCCCATGTTCAAGGGTTATGTGGGATGCTAAAGAGGATCAGATATGAGCGAGGAGTCTCCCTTGGGTATATCTGATTAGTTTCCCAGTCTGATGTCACAGCTTAGAAAGTATCTATCAGTTATGAGGGTTGCATGGGGGCATAAAAATTTTAGGTAGAGTTGGAAAGGTTCCAGAAGTGAAACAGGCCCCACAAAGAAAGGAGTGGAGACAATCTGTCACATGAAAGGCTACTGTCATAAAACCAGAGACTTTGGGTGTTACCACACAACAGTTGTGGGAGAAGGCTGGGAATGTAGGCTATAGGAAAGGTAGGGAGATTAATCAATGTTATGATAGTCAGAAATATGGAGGGGGAGAGAAGGAGGGAGAGGAAAAAAGAGGAAGAGAAGGAAGAAAGGTTAAACCTCGATTTATTGGAATTAAAGAAGTTATAAAGGGAAAAATAGAGATGGAGGAACAAATAGGAGTACTTAGGAAAAAGTATTCAAAGAATACTCTTGTGAATTCAAAGACTTAGGTTGATCAGTTAGGACCATCAAAGAATTTAGAGCTAGGAGTTTCAAAGATCGTTTGGTCTGATCAGAATTTTAGAGTCAAGGAAACTGATCCCCAGAAATGTTAAATAGCTTTCCTAAAATCAGACAGTAAATGAACAGTAGAGTTCAACCTCTGTTTTTTTGGTTCCAAGTCTAACATTATTTCCATTTACTCCATGTTCTCTCTATTTCTAAGAAGTATGAGGTCCCAGATAAAAGTCTGTTGTTGTCAATAAAGTACATTATCCCATCAGGGCAGTTAGATGGTACAGTGGATAGAGCAGGAATCAGGAGGACCTGAGTTCAAATCTCACCTCAGATACTTGACACTCACTAGCTGTATGACCTTGGGCAAGTCACTTAACCCCAATTGCCTCATTGTGTGTCATCTCCAGTCATCCTGATGAATATCTGATCACTGGATTCATATGCCTCTGGAGGGGAAGTGAAGCTGGTGACTTGAATACCCCTCCATCACTCAAAAAACAAAGTCAAGTTCAAGTCATGTCATTTTTTCTCTGATGGCATGGTCTTCGGCAATGAAGGAAAGACATACACATTATCCCATCTGAAGTTCAACTGATGTGTTTTTAAAAGTATATATTTTAAAAAAGAAAGTTATGTGATAACTTTAATATATATTCAAAAGAAATAGCAAGTTGTACATAACAGATTTGCAGTTTCATGTTGCAATCATCTTTTTTTTCTATTCTACTATGGCATGGAAATGGTTGTTTTATTTCTGAAATTCAGAATAAATTAAATTCAGAGTAAAATAAATTAGTTTTTAATAAATTTTAAAAAGAATAATACATTGAGAGTAGCAACAGCATCATTTTTAGTATTTGTAGTCCTAGTATCCGCCACACAGTAGGTACTTACAAAATGCTTCTTGATTGATTGATACCCTTATAAAAGTGCTAGCTGTGATCTTCTCCATAGAGATGAGTCTCAGTGGAGGGAAAGGGTAAAGGGGGAGGTGATTACATTTCCAAAGATAATATGGTTTAAGGAAGTACTCAGGGATTTTTCCCAAGAACATTCAAAAAAAGTTTTGCATCTGCTCTGGAAACTGGCTCCCTGGGGGCAAACATGACACACTGAGTGCAAACATGATCCATAATGTGAAAGAGTAGAGAATTCAAACAGAAAGTCTTGCAGATGGATCATGGAGTGAATAGTGACTGAGTTCTCTGCTGTATGGAAAAGGACAATACACAGTACTCATTGAAAGTCATTTGTTTGCAGTGTCTAATTCTCGTTCAAGGAAGGCATACTATTCATTCAGATGAGGCCTTACTAAATGAAACGGAAATCTGTAGGTAATGTAATGTAGGTAAAGCAATTTTTTACAAACTCAGAACTCTGCAGCATAAAAGTGTTCACCAAAAGTGAGTCTTTCAGTCAATTCAAGTTACATGGAGAAAGTATATCATACATGGAACAGGAAGGCGTAGTTATAGTTCAATGAGGTAATTTCGTTATCCTGGGCTGCCAGTCAAGAGAAAACTCGAAGCAGTACCAGACTGTATTTTGGGCCTTCTCTACTATGCCCCATAGTATGTAAGAAGGATTTTGTTATCCTTTTAAGTTTAGTTTCTCAGGATCCATGTCCACAGGAATGTCTAGTTTCCAAGTGTTAGATAACTCCCAGAATAGTCCCAAGGATTCTAGATAGTAGTCCCCAGAATCATAATGACAGACAGTCTTACTGAGGCTGCCCCATGAGATATGGGGTTGACATAATTGATATTTGCTACACTTGCACAGAATGATGATATTGCTAAAGTTGGCAAGATGCCTTCTTTGTTACCCTGTATAAGTCAAGTGGGCACTGGTCAGTGAGATGGGGGAAAAATACACAGGGGAAAGCACTGGGCACCCACAGGGGTATCTGTGTGTTCCTCAACCGGCCCCCATTGTGGCTTGAGGGGATTTACGGGAGTGCGCAAGTGTGCCTGTCTTGATTGACTCCATTGAGATGTAGGGATAATTGCCTTCCCTTTTCCTGGGCTCCTCTGAGAAGGGTGATTAAGGAATGCTGTAGGAGCAGGTTTTCCCAGCAACCATTTGAAAAAACCAGACTAGAATAAAGCTGATTATTAACCCCTCTGAAGCTGTCTGCCTGTCTAGCCAGATCAAGAAGAAACACGTTAGAGGTTGGAGTTCGAAATCTCCAATGCCTCTTGCGTGTTATCTGTGAAACAACCATAACAGAGAGCTGTTATAAGACCAGAGAAAAAGTGGTTTTTAGGAGCTCACAGCTGGTGATTTCCAGATAAATCTTAAAGATATGGGAAGCATCAAAATCTAAAATATAGGACAAGACAGTTTTGGGCCCAGATTAGAAAGAAACTTTCTCTCTGAAGGTAAAAGAAAATGAGTAGGAAATATTTTTCTAGGTTTCTTACATCAATGGTTTCACCAAGGTTGATCTTAAAAAAAAAAAAAAAAGACTATGTCTCTCTATTTTGCCTAGATTGAAAGTGCAATATATAGGGGTAAGGTATATGACTAGAGAGGTAAAAAGGCATCAGGTTGTGAATGAGAAGCAGAGGATTTTATATTTGATCCTGGAGGGGGAGCCATTGGAGACTATTGAATGGGTGATAGGGTAAACCTTTAAGCTAAATCTTTAAAGAAAATTTCAAGTAGTGGAGATGAGAAGGAAGTATATTTTAGAAATGGGGAACAGCCTATGCAAAAACACAGAAGTAGATGCTATATAAAAGGGACAGCAATAACTAGAAGCATTTGGTTGAAATGAAGACTATAGCAGACAGGGAAATGGGATAAATTAACAAAAAAAGTCTGAAAAGAGGGAGAGAAAGCAGATTTTGAGGGGTTTTAAATGTCAAATAAAGGACTTTGTATTTTATGCTAAAGGCAATAGAAGCACTAAGACTACCAGAGGTCACCATTCTTTAGCCACATATTGATCTATTGACTAGAGCTGGCTGAGTAAACTCCCATGATGCCAGGCCATCATGCAGGCTTCTAGAGGACTGTAGGTCTCTATTGGCACCTTCCATTTCTTCACTCCAGAGAAGTGCAAGTAATCCCACCAGTCACTGAAAATGCCCAAAATGCCCAGGGGGCTGGCTAGCCTGATCAGGAAGACAGTCTAAACCCTTATCTGACACACTAGGCACAATCCTCTTAACTTAATGCCTATTCTAATGAGTTCCCTCTTGGTGAGAAAAACAACAGCTGGTAATCCGTTTAGCAGTTGTCATTCATAGTGGGTTCAGCCCATCTAGATGAACTATTTTGATATAAATCACTAGCTGGGGTACAAATGGTTTTCTGAGATGTACCTGATATGACTCCAAAAGTAAAAGAACACAAGAAAAACAGGAAATCAATTTCTTTCGGATGTGATAGACCTGGAATTTCAATCAGCAAGTATTTATTGACCCCTCCTTTGAGTTCCAGTCTAAGTTCAAGGAATATAAATAATAAAAGTAGAGATAATACTTATCCCTTGAGGGCCTGAGAAACACAAAATGAAAATTTTTTTACCACCAG
>CM053772.1:148994362-149013482 GCA_028658325.1 Potorous gilbertii
TAACTAACTGACTTTGTGATGATAACATATTTAACAGACTTAAACGTCCCTTCATGAGTCCTGTATGTACCTCTGAGGGGTCAAGGGATTTATTCTCTCTACTATTAGCTGCCAGTGATTTGTGCTGCAGTTTCATTTAACTAATTAACTTTTACAAATCGATATTTACTGTGAAGGAGCAGTTAGGTGGCTCCGCTGACCCCAGAAGTAAGAAAGACCCAAGTTCAAATGCTGCTTAGCATTAAGTAGCCTTAAATGCTACTTAGCTGTGTGATCCTGGGCAAGTAATTTCACCTCTTCTGCCTCTGTTTTCTTGTCTTTAAAATGGAGATAACAACAGCAAATACCTCACAGGATTGTAGTGAGGGTAAAATAAGATTATATCTATAATACACACAGGACAGGCCGGGGCACACAGTAGGTTCTTAATGCTTGTTGTCTTCCCCCTCATACCTAAATTCAGCCAGGCAGGCAAGAGCCAGACCAAGAACAAAGTCCTGGGTGACTGGTGCCTTTTGAATGTACCCCACTTCCAGTTTTGTGGTTGATAAACAACCTATCTCTTCATCACCTGGATCCATTTATGGAACAGACAGAACACATGGCTTGATCTGAATCAGGGAGCAGGAAACGTATATAATTCATCAACATACCTTTCCAACTTCTTCCCTATGGAAGATTGCATCAGCCTCTTACCTTCTCCACTAAACATATAATGTCTAAGTTTAAACTAAGTAGAAATTTATATAAATTTAAATATATATATTTTTTATATGTATGTGATATACATATATTATATAAATATACAAATTAAGAAGAAATTTTCCCTCTTTGGGAACCAAGTTTCAGAACAGTCCATAGATTAGCAAAGTTCAAAACCTCAGTGAAGAAGTATAGCCCCTCCTCCAATCCCCAACACTGTCCATTGTACCCTTCCTTTGTCTCATTAACCAAGTTCGGCTTCCTTCAAATACTCTCTCTTGCTTCACAGAGTCAGTTTGGGACATGCCTCCTAATGGTCCTCAGGCGTGTTTTCCCCAGGGACTCCAGCAACAGGGAGAGCATTTCCAAGGGCCAAAGCAAACAAACAAATAGGCCTCTTTCCTGGGCTTAACAGTTGGTTTTCCCAAGTTTCTCCCGGTTATAAAAAGATATTTGTACTAACAGGAAATAGTTTCTTGAATGACAAACTTTCTCCACAAAGGCAGCTTAACTCCTTGTCTATCAGCATGGTCTGTGCAGAGGAGGATCATCTCACTTTAGCCTTGAAGGGCACCTAATAGATTTCTCCTTCAGTAATTAGAAGTTCATGTCTATAACAACAGTTCTCCATGGCACAATGTGAACCTGGTGCACTTCTTAAATCAGTCTGCCTGGGAAATTCCCATCCTTCCTCCTCAATTAGAATGTTCTTTTTAGTTAATAAAGGAAGTAGTTTCCAGGTACATGTGAGGAATTTTTTTTAATGGGCAGCAATTCAGATTATCTTTTTTTTCAAGCTATGGCATGCAACCTGCATTAGCAGTAGGTGATTCCTTTCAAAAGAAATCATATTTAACCCAACATGACTTTGTGTTAGATTGATATGAAATGGGTCATTGTGTATTTCAAAAGCTAAGGAGAACAAATGAATTCATGATTTAACTATGCATTACATTCACTCTTCTCAAAAAAAGAAAAAAATCTTTTCAAGATTCAAAGTTCCAAGTCCTACAAAATATCTTTGATTCACAGAACTGTCAATGGAAGACCCAAAATAACTCCCTTCTATAGAGAATTCAATAGCAGAACTAGAGACAGATGCAGAAAGTGACCACCATTTCCTTCATCTGATCATTTTATCAGGCCGTAACATAGTAGAATATGGAACAAACTTGAAATCTGGAAAATTGGGTTCATAAGCCCAGCTCCCACATGTGTTGAGTGTGGACAAATCTCTTAACTTCAGAGAGTTTCAGTCTCATTTGGAACAGGCGCTGTCAAGGGGAAAAAAACCTAAGTTTCCTCAACCTTAGTTTCTTCGTCAGTAAAATGGTACTTCTACTACCTCCTCCATCAAGTTGTTGTGAGTTAAGTTCTTTGGAATCCTTATAGAAATGTGAACCATTATTACCTCAATACAAGTGTCTGTATTTTCTGGATGTGGGCATTCTCCTTCCCACCCTGTAGAGAACAACCTGCCTCCAACTTGGTAGTTAAATCTCGGAGAGGCTCGAAAATGACAAATAATTTGTACATGGCCAGAAATCGAGTTAATATCAGAGATAGAATCTGAACATAGGTCTTACTATGCCACATTTCTATGACTGCGTTTTGATGCACCCTCATTATGACATTACACTTATACAAATTTATATATGATTATAAATAAGATCTGTAGCTTAATATAAGTATTAATAACATTCAAAATGTCAAACTTTTAGCCTTTCCCCTTCATGATGTATTTTGCTCAGTCTTGATTAGTTCTCAGATCACATTGGTGTGAGAGAGGAGGTTTTTTTTCCTTATGCCCAAGGCTGGATCAACACAGGAACATTTTCTTATCAACATGATTGTATCAAATATTTTGGCGATAGCAAAAACATACCAGAGAGTCTTAACTTCTGGTTAAGACTACTTCCCCAGGGAATTTTGTAATTGATAATACAGTTGCACAAGAGGTTGTGTGACAATAATGCAAAAGAAATTTATGTTGAAAAGCTCATACGTGACAAGCAAGTGGTAAATAGTGCATTCATGTGTCCAGTAATTCACATTTTCAGATGACTCAAAACTGAACCAAAGGCTCCTTTAGGAATTTTTTCATATGTTCCTGAGTGCTTGAGATAAACAGAAACCAATAGACCTTTTTTATATTTTGATCATGGAATCATAGATTTAGAGCTGGACAGGACTTAAGAGACCATGAAATCGAAACCTCTCATTTTACGAATGAGGAAACCAAGGCACAGAGAAGTTAAATGACTTGCCCAAGGTCACATGACCAGTGAGTGTCTTAGGTAGGATTTCAACCCAGATCATTCTGATTGCAAGTCCAGTGTTCTATCCACTAAACCATGGTTTTTAAATTTTTTTTATATCTGCCACACCACCCCTGAAAAAAGAAATGGCACAGGAACAAAAGCATTAGCTCCAGAGTCAGAGGACCTGGGTCCAAATCCCAACCCTGATACTTACTAGCTATGCGACATTGGACAAGAGACTTAAAACTTCCCTGGACCTTGGTTTCCTCATCTATAAAATAAGAGGGTTTAACTAGATGACCTTGAAGGTCAATTCCTGCCCTTGATCTATGATCCTATGACCTTCTAAAGTCTGAAATGGAAAAATCTCTTTTCCATATGAAGTACTCCCTCTCTGGTCACATACAAATACATTGTTGAGAAAGATAAACTGGAGAACCAGGAAAGGAAAAATATTGAAAGTAAATGATTGCACATCAAAAAATTAAAACAATGGTCCTAAAGGTGTTCTCTGATATTCCAATAGATCTGTATCACAGCAAAATGCAACAACAGGTTACAACTGATATGTGCCTATTCATTCCAAGGGAATCACATCCAGATTCTCCTCTAAATCTACCATAGGAGATTCATGTAATGTACAAAGACCCTTTCTTGCATTCTTTTGACATGCAAGGAGAACAACCCTCTACCATCTGGATCTTGTCAGTTCATCAATGTCCTTCAAAATACACTATCCAACAATCAGCAACATGGGACTAGCATTGTACCCTTTAACTCAATTCACTAAGAAAATCACCAATCACACTCTCCCCAACAAACTGCTGTGTAGTTATTTATGGGAAGCAATCTTTTCTCAGATGGAAGAAACTTGGGGAATAATAACTCTATGACAAATTTCATTTCCACAAATTTCCCTGGATTAAATCAAGAATAGTAAAATCATAAAATGTCTTTTTCCATATACCCAATTTTAAATTGGGTATAACTTTGGGATAGAATGTGATTGAATTAGACAGCTTCTTACATCTATGAAAATGATGCTTGTATGAGGCTATGGAAATCCATCTAATAACTTCATAGTCACATATTATACTACTAGTACATAGCAAAGGACCTTTCACCAACAAGAAGTGGCTTTTGGACAAAGCCAGGGTTTACCCAACAAGAAAGTGGCTTTTGGACAAAGCCAGGGTCTACCCAACTATATTTTCCCCCATTTCTTTTTATAAATTATTAATTTATTTCCAGTTTTCTACAATCACTTCCATACGTCTTAGATTTTCCCTCCTCAATACAGCATGCAATCTTATATGATCCTTGTATGGGTTCTACACCTACATTCTTATTAAACACATTTTTAAATTAGTCACGTTGCATAGAAGAATTCAAACTAATGGGAGAAACTATGAGAAAAAACAAAGCATAACATTCTGCATTCCAGTTCTGTAGTTTTTTCTCTGGATGTGAATGACATTTTTCTTCAAGAGTCCATTGGGAGTCCTTTAGGTCTCTGCATTGCTGTAAAGGGCTCAATCTATCAGAAAAATGTCCATCTCCTTGTCTGAAATAGTATGCTCAATTTGGCTGGATAATCAGACCTTGGTTGTAGTCCAAGTTCCTTTGCCTTACGAAATATCATATTCCAATCCCTCTGATCTTTTTAATGTAGAAACTTTAAGGTCCTGTCTGATCCTGACTGTAGTCCTTGATATTTGAACTGTTTCTTTCTGAAAACTGGTTGCTTGCAGTATTTTCTCCTTACCTTGATACTTTTAGAATTTGGAAACAATATTCATTGGTGTTTTCAGTTTGGGATCCCCTTCAGGAAGTGAATGGTGGATTCTTTTAATGACTATTTTGCCTTCTGGATCTAGGAGTTCTGGGCAGTTTTCTCTATGATTTCTTGGAAGATATTGTCCTGGCTCTTTTTTTCATCATGGCTTTCCAGGAGACCAATAATTCTTAAATTTTCTCTCCTAGGTCTCTTTTCCAGGTCAGTTGCTTTTCCAGTGAGATATTTTGCATTTTCTTCTATTTTTTAATTCTTTAGATTCTGTTTGACTAATTCTTGATGTCTGATAGAGTCATTAGCTTCTACTTGCTCAGTTCTAATTTGTAATAGATTGCTTTCTTCAGTTAATTTTTGCATGTCCTTTTTCCATTTGCCCAATCATTCCTTTTAAGGAGTTATTTTCTCTAGTTAGGTTTTGTACTTCCTTTTCCACTTGTCAAGTTTTCCTTTTTAAGGAGCTGTTCTCATCAGTGAAGTCTTTTTTCATATTTTTAAAATCATTGACCAATTTTTCTTCTACTTCTCTAACTTGACTTTCAAAATCCTTCTTGAGTTCTTCCAAGAATGCTCTTTGGGCTTGAGACTAGTTCATATTCCTTTCTGAGTTTTCAGATGGGAGAACAGTCTCAATGCTGACCCCTTTAGTATTTATGTTTTGGTCCTTGTCCCCACAGTAAGATTCTGTGGTCTTTTCTTTTGTGGTTTCCTTCCTGCTCATGATGATTGCCTTTTTCCTGGGTTTTAAAGTGGATCTCTGCTTCTGAGGTACAGGTGTCTCTGTCCCATATTTCTTGTGCTTAGAACTTGAGGCTTTATGTATTGTGCTTTTTGGTTATTTCAGCTAGAAAGTAGAATTCTGCAGCTTGCCTAGTGTTGAGCTGGCTGGTGTCCCAAAGCAGAGGCCAGTTGAAGTCTTCCTGAATTTTCCTGGCGTTACCCCGGAGTTTGCAGCACAAGGTGTGGGGGAGGGGTGGCCTGGCCAGAGGAGGTCTCCTCTCTTGAGCTAGAGTGCAGGCAGGCCATCTGCACTAGTGTGTTCCAGATTTCCCTGATTGTGCTAATGTATGTTAGTGGTCCTGTTGGTGCTTATGGGCTCCACTCCCCTGGGGCTCAGGATCTACTCCTGATTCTCTGAGGTGGGACTATCTGGGACACCTCTGGTCCTGAATTGGTTGCCTTTAGTCACAGCAAAAGTGACCCCCTTTGTGATTTTCCTAGCCTCTCAAGTGAAGAGACTGTTTACCCCTTTGGCTGATGGCACTATTCCAGAATTTTTCCTGGGGAAATATTCTCTGGCTTTTTCAAGGTCAACAAGGGGAGAGGGAGAGCACTTACAGATCATTCTGCCATCTTGGCTCCCAGAAGTTCAAGTAAATGACTTATAGACATTTAATCCTGATAATGTCAGGTGTGGCTGCTGCTTTTACCTGGGGTTCTGCGCTTATCTCTCATTCAGTTCCAGTGGACTCCCTTCCTAAACTGATATGTTTGAGAATCCACACTGCTGCTTCTGTTTCAGTCCACCCAGCAGCTCCTGCTCAGCTTTGCTATGGTGGGGTCTGCACTGGTACAGCCTATGCACTCTGTGCTCCTCCAACCCTGTGCAACAGATCCTTTCCATCCAGGACATTTCAGGATGTCCTGGGTTGGAAATCTGCCACATTCTGTCTCCTAGTGGATTCTGCCACTCAAAAATTTGTTCCGATTCTCTTTTTTGAGGTATCTGTAGGAGTTTGTCATGGGTCTTAGGTGAGTATGTGCTGTCACTCTGTCATCTTGGCTCTGCCTGCCCCATTTCTTAATAATGAAATCATCATGGGAAAAATAATTAGGATTTTAGATTTAGAGCCAGAAAGACCTTCAAGAGGCCATGTATTCCGCACCCTCTCTCCCTTTACTGACCCTTTTTCCTAATTTTAAAGATTTAGAAACTGAGACCAAGAGAAATTAACTCCCCTAAAGTGGCAGATTAGGGACTTGAACCTAATTCCTCTGATTGTGAATCCAGTAGTCTTCCCACTATACCTTTTTTATTTCACCAGAACAATGTAGAATATACTTTTTTAAAAGGATATTTCTTATTACTTTGTCAGGGATATGAGGGGAGAGAAAAAGTGGGACCAAAAATAGTGGAAAAGTTGTTTGACCATAAAGATCATAGGGAAATCCATCCCTTTGGGGGTGCAGTTCCCTGGTCTTGGGCAATACTGACCTTCCGCTGGCTTTTGATGTGGGGATGAGGACATATCTTGCCCCTTTCTCTGTCCTCTGTTCATACTTTTTGACATTTAGATGTTACTAACGTGAAATTGCAAGGCGCAGCAATATGTGTATATGTGGAGGGGTGCTACCTGATAACACTAGCACCTTTTTTTGCCATACAAGAAAAGAGGTATGGTGTTGATACCAATACCAGGGATACAATTCTGTATATAACCACCACTGTCCAAACACACATCCAACTGGTAACTAGATAATGTCTGTGGGAAACAAGGCAGGGGCAAGGGGGACAGTAAGAATATTTTATCATGTCTCTTTTCCATAAACTCTGGAGCAGCTGCAGGTCTATCCAAGTACTTCATAAACACACACATTCCCTCTTAAACATTTAGTTTATAACTAAAAAGACTAGCTCATACTTATATAACACTTTAAGGTTGAAAATACTTTCCACATATTTTCTCTAAAAGGTTTGCTGCATTGAATGGAATGGAACTGAATTCAATTGGATTGAACTGACCCTCTCAGCCTTATGTGTTAGGTACATACCGTTAGTATCATCCCTGGTTCACAGACCATTTAAATGTTCGTCAAGAATGGAATCTTTGAACTTCTCTTCTCTATCCCTATCTTTATTATTATTTTACAGATTAAGAAACTCAAGTCTTGAGAAATGAAATGACTTGGGGTTAGGTGGCTGAGTGGGTAAAGCAGGGTACTTGGGGTCAGAGAGATCTGAGTTCAAATCCTGCCTCAGACACTTACAAGCTGAGTGCCTCTGGTCAGGTCACTTAATCTCTATGTCCTTGACTCCTTGTCTACAAAATGGGGTTAATAATATCATGTAATTCACAGAGTTTTTGTGAGCATCAGATTGAAGAGGAAGAAGAGGTTCAGGAGTCGGGTCATCTGGAAAGAATTCAGAGAGGCAGATGTTCTAGTCAAGGGCACAAGGACACAGAAGTGGCAGGCTAGTCCTTAGGTGTACTAGCTGCCTGGAGAAGGACAGGAGTTTCTTGGGCACTCAGCCAGGAGTGGGGTATGCTACAGGGGAAAGGAAGCAAGTGTTTTGGGAAGGGGAGCAGCTGTATCTTGTTAACAGGTAAGGCTCCCTTTTACCACGCAGATTTAGATTTAGGCAATGCTCTTATTGTTGTTGGGCAGAAGGCAGCCTCATCATTACCCTCTAATTATTGCTAAGAAAAATCTTTCAGGAAAATGGATGGTGTCTCTTCTTCAGTAAGTTCTTCCTGCTGACAAGGGGCATAGAGAGAATGAGATGGGTTTGGGAATTGATGTCTGAACTTGTTGCCAGTGGAGTCCAAGGTGGAGAGTTCTATACCAGGCATTGAAGATGGGGTTTCTATATATGAGAAGGCACAAAGTGCACTAATAAATTACACCAAGGTAAGTTCTCATAAATGCAATTGGGTTACAAACCTGCAGAACAATTATTGCAGAAGTAAAGTTTAAAGAACAGTCATGATACACATGTCAAATGTCCACGGGGAATAGGTACCGCCCCATCTGATTCTTCTGGATCTGTTGAGTTAGGGCTAGTCTTTTTATGGGCTATATAGCCAATTCTAGTGGAGGAAGAATCATCCCCACCCCAAAAGCAAGGTATCTCAGTACTCAGTTGTTTTAAAGGGGTCATTCTCTGCTTCATTTCTTACCCTATCTTAATTACTGAATGGGCATTGCCTCAGTCAAATTGAGATCTGTTAGATACCTTAGCTTAAAAAAAGGCCAAGGCCTCCCACTGAATCAGGGGCCATCTCCACTTATCCTGATCTGTATATCACCACTGTACCCAGATGGCTCCAGAGGAGAAAGTGAAGCTGGTGTCTTTGTATAGCCCTTCCTCACTTAAATCAAATTCACTTGTAGGTCACAGAATCATATCTCTGATGTTATAGTACTCTTGATGAACAAAAGACAGACAACATCCACTGTGAGTAGAAAAGAGGAGCTGTTCCACTGGGGACCCAACTGGAATTGGCCAGTTGAGTAACACAGCTCCTTCCTTCCTTCTTTTCTTTCTTTCTTTTCTTACTTTCTTTCTCCTCTGTTTGCATTGGGCATCATACCCTTACCTGTGGTTGCTTTGCCCAAAGGAATGCAAACTGTGATCACTGGAAAAGAATTGGAAATTGAGGAAATGCCCATCAATTGGAGAATAGCTGAACAAGTTGTGGTATATGAATGTAATGAAATACTACTTTGCTATAAGAAATGAAGAGCAGACAGATTTCAGGAAAAAAATGGACTTTTATGAACTGATGCAAAATGAACTGAGTAGAACCAGGAGAAATTGTTCACAGTAACAGCAACATTGTGCAATAATTCACAGTGGATCACTATGAATAATTTAACTATTCTCAGCTATATAATTATCCAAGACAATTCCAAAGGACTTAAAATGAAAAATGCTATCTATATCCAGAGAAAGAACTGATGGAATCTGAATGCAGATTGAAGATACTGTTTTTTACTTTCTTTACTTTTTCATGTTTTTTCCCCCTTTTAGTCTGTTTCTTTTTCACACATGACTAATATGGAAATATGCTTTATATGATTGCACATATGTAACCTATACCAAATTGCTTATTGTTTTAGGGAGGGGCCTCATAAAGGAGGGAGAAAATTTGAAACTCAATTATTTTAAATGAATGTTAAAAATTGACTTTACATGTAATCAGAAAAATAAAATACTATCTTAAAAAAAATAAAAATTCAGAGCTCTTGCCACTGCATTAATGTTCATTCACAGAAGGAAACTGGTCCACAGTAAAATAGATCATGATTGTTTCTTGTACATGTTGGTATTTCAGATAGTCCTTGGTGGAGTCATAAATCAAATCTCTTTGAGAAAAACAAATAGACAGAAATTTGTCAAATCTCCAGAGAATCCAGGATATAAGTTGCCATGTGAACTAACTTTGGTGGCTACGAAGTGGTAGATAAGTTATCTTAGCAGTTTGGAAGACAAAAAAAATATGAAGCCTTTTCCAAATGCCCTCTGGTTCCTTGACATCCCTACCATCTTAGATCCATCTTCATTTTTTTTCCTTTTTCAAGAATGTTACCTTGAAAAAAAGAATTCACACAAAGCTAGTTTGCATGGTTTTTTTAAACAGACTTTTCTCTCTTTCCTTCTATTCTTTCTGATCTTCCCCTATTATCACCCAACATACAGGATATTCTTTCCTCTGCTTGCCTTATTTTCACTTCTTTAAAAAAGATATTAAATGTAATCAGTTTGTAGGCCTCTACAATGCCTAGATGGGGCTATATACCCATCTGAGAAACCAATTCATTTCATGAAACTAGTGAGCCTGTCAGCATAGTCATTTGGTTTCCAAAAAGGAAAGGAAAAAAAAGAGAACAAAAGCACACATTATTCTTTCGATGGGAAATGAATCTTTAAAGAATAAAAGGGGGAAAAGGACCTGACACTAGTATCCTCCCTCTACACCCCACCCTCATTTGAAAATTTTAATTCTTCTCACAAGTCTATTGTGAATAGATTGATGAAGGGAAAGTCTTAGGTAAAAAAGCTCCAGATGACCTATGATCCTGACCTAACTTAGAGAGATTGCTTAGAAAGTATCTCAAGATTTGACAACAGAGGATCTTGAATGGGCCTGAGGCTATGGAATCCCTTCCCACGGAATTTATTTATTTCAAAACCTCTCCCTGTTGTTGAGAGACTGTCCACAATGATGCCAGAAGCGTAATAGAAAAATATGGGAAAACAGAACTGTTTTTATGAGGGGGGAAATGGTCTGTTTGATGATAATTATTAAATTAAAACTGTAAACTATCAGAAGAGAACAGCCCTAGTGATTATGCTGCTCAAGGTCTAAATTGTGACCACAACAATAGGGCAGAGTCTTCTGGCTTTGAGTCAGTAAAGCTTGGGACTGAACTCGACAATGATTTCAATACCATGTGGAGAATCCCCAAGGTTTAAAGTCAAAGGTGCATGTCATTCAAAGGTCAATGAAACTGGGAGACTGTGGAATTTACTGCTACATAAGATTCCAGATGAAGCTACTTTTTCCAGCCCAGTGTGTGTGTGTATGTGTGTGTGTTGAAGAGAGAAGAAAGGGGTGGGGGGGATGGTGCAAAGGGAAATTTTTCAGATCAACTACAAAGAAACAATCATCCTTTAGTTTAGAGCAATTTGGGAAATGCTAATTCATAAATTCACAATTATGCAAAGCCAATAAATTCTGGGTACTACTTGACTAGTTGAAGGAGCAATTTTGCAAAGGCATTCTTAGCTACTATGCCTTTTAGTAATAATTTTAAAAATAAATTTAAAAATTTTGGTTGTGACCTCCTAAGTTCTCCGGACAAATACATCCAGCACTTCTGAAGTTCCTTGATTGCATCTTGCATAGATGCTCTGCTCCAGCCATTTCATGGATTGAAGTTTCTTGTTTCCTTAGTGGATGGTTTCACAAGTTGCTGTAACAAAAAGAAAAGTCGGGGGAGATGATGGAAATCACCATCTATTACATATCTTTTGATGAGTAGACTCAAAATTTAGTTAGGCTGATCTCTAGAATCAGAGGACTCAAATCATAATGTTCATGACTAACCTCCTGAGTAGCCCAGGGCAAGTCAATTTCCTAGGTGTGCTGGACTCAGGAAGACCTGGAATTAAATCTAACCTTAGACATTTACCAGCTATGTGACCCTGAGCACACAATCTAGTGTACACATCTTACCCTCTGTTTGCCTCATTTTCTTCCTGTAAAATGGGGATAACAGTAACTCCTAACTCTCAGGACTGATGTGAGAGTCAAATAAGATAATATTTATAAAGTGCTTAGCACAGTCCCTGGCACAGCATAGCAGTCATATAAATGTTTGTTCTCTTCCCTTGGCCTCCATGATGGCCTTATGGGGACTAGATAGTGTTGGAGGTCCTTTATGTCACTATATCTGTAATATTTTGGTTTTGTGGTTCTCTAATGCTATATAGTTCATCATTAGACCTACAGACAAAGCTTTTGTATTAGATATCACTGGCCAGGGATTGCATTCGACTGTTTCAGCCTCCCAGAAGACAGTCATCCTCATTTCCAAGATATATAAGCAACTGATTCAAATTTATAAGGATAAGAGCCACTCCCTAATTTATTAATGGTCAAAGAATATGAATAGGCAGTTTCATAAGGAAGAACCTCAAGCTATCAAAAATCATATGAAAAAGTGCTCTAAACAGAGAATAAATAAATACAAATTAAAACAGCTCTGAAGTTCTACCTCACATTCATCAAATTGGCAAAGTTAACCAAAAAAATGGAAAGTGACAAATATTGGAGGGGTTGTAAGAAAACAGGCACATTAATGCACTGGCAGTGGAGCTGTGAAGTTGTTCAGCCATTGGAAGGAATTTGGAACTAGGCCACCCAAATTACAAACTATTCATATCTAGTAGTGATGCCACTACTAGACTTATAACTTCAAAAGAATCAAAGAAAGAGGAAAGGGAATCATATGTGCAAAAAACATTTGTAGTTCTTTTTTGTGTTGACAAAGAAATGAAAATTAGGTGGTTATCCCCCTCAGATGAGGAATGGTTGAGAGAAAATGATATGTGAATGTAACAGAATACTATTTTGTATAAGAAATAAAGGAGACAGTTTCAGAGAAAAATGGGGAGATTCATATAAACTGATGCAGAGTGATGTGAACAGAATCAAGAGATAACAATATAAAATAAAAACAACATTATAGAAATGAATAATTTTGAAAACTTAGAAACTGTGTTCAATGCAGTGATAAACCATCATTCTAGAGGATGAAGAGAAGTGATAGATACAGATTGAGACATATTTTTGGACATAATGTAAGTGTTTTGCTTGGCTGTACATACATGCATACACACATACATACATGTGTGTTTGTTATAAGGACTCTATTCCCCTCCTATTCCGCCCCACTCTCAACTTCCAGTGGGAAGGAGACAGGTGGAAGAAGGGAAAATATTTTAAGTGAAAAAAATAACTTAAAAAATACTCCGAAAAGTGAGATTATGAGCAAGACACATACAATGAAGATACAAAAGTAAAACTGAAATGCAAATTTCATTTTAAATGGGATTATATTTTAGTTGGAGATAGGAGTGTATTACAACATGTACATATTTAGGAAGGAGAAAGAGCGCTAAAGGGGATTCGAGAAAGAAGTAAGATTTTAGTAAAGACTCTAGACCAACTAAACACAAATTTGGTATTTACTTTGACTTTCTCTTCCACTTCCCAATACCCCTAAACCAGTATTTCCCTGTTAGAAGGAAATTCTTTTTGAAGAGGTAGATTTTTCACACTTAAGCTTCAATGGGATATTCCCCTTCATCAATTTAAATCACATTTTTCTAGAGCATAGTACATTAAAGAAAAGTATTATTGATACTTTTTGTAATTACATCACATTCATTTCTAAACTTAGCCCTCTGTTCATCTATGTAGTGAACTTTCTCTTATTTACCAAGAAAGTGGGGTGAGGGGAAGCTGTTTAGGAAAACCAGTTCATTGATGGTGGCCAGCAATATGTGCAATATTCCAATATTCATAATCCCAATCTCTCCAATAAAGGGAGAGAGGTACATTTTCTTAATTCTGCAGAGTCAGTCTTGGTCATTGTAATTACATGGCATTATATTTCATTTTTTCTTTCATTTTCTTGTAGTTATTGGGTATGTCATTTTCATGATTCTGCCTACTTTACCTTGCATCAGTTCATATAAGCTTTTTGATGCTTCTCTGAATTCTTCATCACTGTCATCCCTCTGAGGGTACTAATATCTCATTATATTCATGTACCACACTTGGTTTAGCCATTCCTTAAAGAAAGAACATTTACTCTTTCTAATTCTTTGCTTACACAAAAAAAATACTTCTACAATATAGTACCTTGTTTTCCAAAGTGGTAGAAACTGAAAAATTTATCTCCTAGAGATACCCTGAGATCCTGAGACCACAAGGCAAAATGCAGATACCAGTATGTTTGATGGGGAGCCCACTAATTCATGGATCCATGAATAGATTTTAGTGCTCAAATGGGCAATAAGTTGGACCCCTAGAAAAAGAGGAAGAAAAGAGTGGATTAGATTTCCTTTGGGATAATACATAGCACTTTCAACAATTCTAAGCCTTTCTGTGATGCAAAAGTCTATATCATTAAGTCTAATATCCTCCAGGTGATGGTATAAGGTTATGAATCATGAAACACCATGATTTCTAAAAAGTCAAAATTGCAAATCATCCAAAGAGCATTGAAGCTATCTGTGATGATCTAAGTAGCCTGAAGCTATATTTCCAATGGCATCTTGCATCTAAGAAATTGTATGAGGGATGTAATCAAGGTCATGGATGATTTGTAAAGAAGACGAATGTTGCAACAATGAGAAATGTCACATGGACAACCAGAGTACTGTGCTGGTATACATGAAATGTTCAAAAAAGCCTAAAAGGAGACTTTGTCCCATGTTGGGTACATATTTGGGGGTAATATTTTTGACACAGCATAAATAAGAATACACAAGATAACCCAGCCTGGATGAATTGTGGATGGTACCCATGCATCACGGATTGTAATTTGGGATGAGGAATGCTCACGTTAAAAAGACCATGGATTCATCAAAATATTGAACTAATAAGTACACACATGCTGGTCTCTCTTACATTAAAGAACAATATATGAAGGACCATAAACAAAAGAATCAGAGATCTGAATTCTAATCTAATAAACAAAAAGGACGATTTTGCTCAGAGGTAATAAGAGTTTTCATGAGGTCTTCAAAATCCTTTGACACTTTCCATTCAAATGAATCTGAACAAAGATAAGACCTAAGCTACAGGAAAAGGGTGATCATTTTGTTTCCGGACCATATACTGCCTTATGTATATATGGCTGGCAAGTGGGGTGTAGGGTGTATTCAGGGAGGACAAGTACCACTACCTTTGGTGTGATGGCTGCCAAGTCCTTTTCTGGGCTCTTTCCACCTTTGGTGTCCACCTGTTCCACTTAATTCTCACCTGTGGCTCCAAGAAGCTACAGCATGTGCAGCAGCCACACCCAAGTAAACCATTTCAGCAGACGGGCCAAACCAGGTTGAGGGTAACCAAGGGTTCTCAAAACCACTGGTGAGGGGTGTGTCTACCCCAAGCATGCAAAGATCCTGAGCCATATCCAGTTGTCTTGACTCTGTCCTGCCACTGGACTGTGATGACTCTAGAGGAGACAGTGAGGCTGACAGGACTTCATGCAACTCTGCCTCACTTAAATTCAATTTACGCATGAAACAAAAGACATCACCCATACCATTTCACTATTATGCCTTAAAGTCTTGTGGTGATAGGTGATAAGTGATGAAGCAGCAGGTACGGATGCACTGGGAACTGTGTCACAACCCTGCACATAGGCAGCCCAGGCCATAGGGTCATTTCTTACTGGAAGCAGCAGTGGGACTCAGCAGCCCCTGGGAGTCTGAGCAGCCTTTTAAGGATCACACTGCTCACTTCCTGGTGTGAGGAAGGGGAATAGAAAAAGTCCCCTAAACATTGCCTGCTTACGCAACCCTGGCCTGATTACCATGGCAGGTGGGGAATCCCACTATGTGGTTGAAACACAAAAAATGTACGAAAATATGCAAAGATGATTCCACTCATCATCGGCACATGGAACGTGTACCTACTAACAGACAACACACACAAAGAACTGAAAGAAAAACTGCTCTTATTGCAAGAGAACTCAACAAGTATCATATCCAAATAGCAGCCCTGAGTGAAACAAGGTTGGCAAATGAAGACTGGCTTACTGAAGTTGGAGCTGGATACACCTTTTCCTGGAGTGGGTGCAGTGAAGGGGAATGCCGTGAAACTGGCATGGATTTTTGCAATCAAAACCAATCTAATCAGCAAGCTGGCATGCTGGCCAAAAAGAGTGAATGACAGGCTTATGACAATGTGATTGCCACTTACAGGAAAACACCATGCCACCATCATCAGTGCCTATGTTCCCATAATGACAAATCCTGATGAAATCAAAGACAAATTTTATGAAGACCCAGAAACCCTTATCATAAATGTGCCAAAAGAGGACAAGCTTATCATTCTGGGTGACTTTAATGCTAGAGTAGGCTCAGGCTACCAGACTTGGCAGGGAGTCCTAGGGAAGAATGGAATTGGAAACAGCAAAAGCAATGATCATCTACTTTTGAAGATTTGTGCATCACATGATCTTCTCATCACCAAGACTGTCTTCCATCTACCTAAATGCAATAAAACTTCATGGATGCATCCTCACAGCAAACACTGGCATCTAATAGATTATGTGATTGTAAGAAGAGACAGATAAGATGTGAGAGTGACAAAGGCGATGTGTGGTGCAGAGTGCTGGACTGATCATAGACTTTCCTTTCCAAGCCAAATATTTGCATTCATCAAAAGTGCCAACCCCAAGGCAAAATGACTAATACAAGAATTAATGTCAACAACAACAGCTTTTCTCTGAGGTGAAATGTTTGCTGCTGTCTTGGAGGGGAAGTTGAGCCAACACACAGTTGGCAACAGTGGAGCAGAAAAGGGGTGGGTAGTGTTCAGAGATTTGGTGCACAGCACTGCATTTGCTCATCTGAGTCAGAACATTTGCAAACACCAAGACTGGTTTGATGAAAATGATGGGGAAATTCAGAAGCTGCTAAATGAAAAACAAGAACTCCACAGGATTTAGCAGCAGGATAGTTCATCCACCTCTAAGAAGGCAGCATTTAATTCCACCAAAAGGAAAGTACAAGCAAAGCTTAGAGAGATGCAGGATTCCTGGCTCAGTAAGAAGGCAGATGAAATTCAGTATTATGCTGATAGTAACAATCCAAAGCACTTTTATGATTCCCTGAAAGTTGTTTTTGGACCAAAAACCTATGGTGCATCACAACTACTCAGAGGTGATGGAACCACAATGATTAGTGAAAAGGACACGATCCTAGAAAGGTGGGCCGAACACTTCCATAGTATTCTCAACAGACCATCATCAATCAATGCTGAGGCCATTGATCCTTTACCTCAGGTTGAAGTCAATCCTTACTTAGCTGAACTTCCAACTGAAGAAGAGGTTTTGAGGGCCATTAGATTCCTTTCATGTGGCAAAGCACCTGATGCTGATTCTATTCCAGGTGAGATTTACAAGGTAGGGGAAACCACTGCTCATACAAAAGCTGACTGAAATTTTCCAGGTTATATGGCAAGAAGAGGTTATCCCCCAGGAGTTCAAGGGTGCCTTCATTGTCCATCTCTATAAGAGTAAAGGGAATAGATTGTCCTGTAACAATCACAGGGGGATCTCTCTCTTAGTCATTGCTGGCAAAATTCTTGTGATGATCCTTCACCTGGAAGATGGTCATATACCTAAGAGCCAGTGGGGTTTCTGAAAGGGCCAAGGAACAGTTGATATCATGTTTGCTGCCTGTCAACTCCAGGAGAAATGCCAGGAGCAGAACAACGTTTGTAGATTTGACCAAGGCCTTTGACACTGTTAGTCATGAGGGCTTGTGGAAAATTATCTCAAAATTTGGTTGCTCTAAGTTCATCAATATTGTACATCCATTTCATGATGGCAAGTTTGCCTGGGTTCTGGATAATGGACAAAGCTCTCATGCCTTCCCAGGCACCAATGGAGTGAAACAGGGCTGTGTGCTTGCTCCCATGCTTTTTAGCATGATGTTTTCAGCCATTTTGACAAATGCTTTCAATGAAGATGAACACAGCATCAAGGTCAACTACAGAACTGATGGTAAGTTCTTCAATTTGAAAAGGCTACAGCTACAAACTAAGACCAAAGTGGATGGAGTGTTGGTGCATGATTTTCTGTTTGCAGATGATTGTGTACCCAATGCAGTCTCTGAAGCTGAGATGCAACAAAATATGGATCGATTCCTTGCTGCCTGTGCTAATTTTAGCCTAATAATCAATACTAAAAAAACACAGGTGCTCCATCAGCCACCACCACACCATCCATAAGTGGAACCATCTGTTACAACAAATGGCGAAGTTTTGAATGCTGTGGATAAGTTCACTTACCTTGGTAGTGTACTTTCTAGGGATGTACACATTGACAATAAGGTTGATGCACTCATTGCCAGAGCTAGTTCAGTGTTTGGGAGGCTCCAAAGAAAAGTTTGTGAGAGAAGAGGTATTAGACTGACTACCAGATTGAAAGTCTGCGAGCCACTGTGCTGACTTCATTGTTGTATACCTGTGAAACATGGACAGTCTTCCAGCACCATACCAGGATACTGAATCATTTCCATTTGAACTGTCTTAGAAAGATTTTGAGGATCACCTGGCAGGATAAGGTACCAGACATTGAAGTCCTTGCTTGAGCTGAACTGCCAAATATTCAAACTATGCTAGAGAGAGCACAACTCTGATGGGCTGGTCATGTTGTTCGAATGCAAAACGTACACTTGCCAAAAAGACTTTTATGGAGAACTTGCATGGGGCAGGTGATCACATGGTGGCCAGAAGAAAGTGGATACAAAGACACTCTCAAGAACTTTGGATTTGACTGTGCAACATGGGAGATACTGGCACAGGACCGCTCAGCATAAATGTTCACATAAGAAAAGGTGCTATGCTCTTTGAGCAAAGCAGAATTAAGACAGCAATAAATAGTAAACACAGGATGCACAAATTTGGGATATTCACCCCAAATATTCAAACAGACAATCTGTGCCCAACCTGTGGTAGAGTATTCTGAACTTGCATTGGCCAGCCACAGTTGGACACACTGAAATTTCACTTTACAATGGTGATGTCATTTTGATCCTCTACAAAGACAAAAGACAACAACCCAACTCAGGCTAGCAAGTTGACTCCTAGCCTTCCTGATGGTCTATATGTACATAACTGGGTGCCAGTGAAGCTAGTATCATGGGTCCACATTCATACTGACCAACAAACTTCACACATAAGGAATTCTGAAATAATGCATGCATGCAAAACATTTTGGAGCCACAAAGTACTCTAAAGTGTCAATTACTATTGCTACTTTATAAACTACAAAGCAGAATATAAATGGGAACCATCACTGTTGCCCCCATCCTCAACATTCTACTCTAATG
>CM053772.1:149013982-149057384 GCA_028658325.1 Potorous gilbertii
GCCAACATAAAGTGACAGTATGAAAATGAGGAATGGACATTTTAATAATCAACTTTTTAGAAGATTTTACATTAGGAGACAGTACAGTAGAAAGAGTATGAGCTCTAGTTAGAGGATGAGTTAATATTCCCCTTCTGATGCTTACCATTTGCATGGCCTTGGGCAAGTCCTCCATTGGCCTCTTTTCTCACGTGCAAAATGAAAAAATTGTACTATATTGCCTCTGAGGTCAGTCAATAATTTAACAATTTAAATATTAGGAATTTGCTATGTACCAGGCATTGTGCTATGCATACAAAGAAAGGGAAAAACAGCACCTGCCCAACCTTAGTGCACATTATAATGCAGGAAATAGGTAAATAACTAGATAAATTTGTTAATTTGTTTTTGCTTAATTGTTAAAATAAAAGTTACCACAGAGGGGAAGGCACTAGTTGCTGAGGAGGCCAGAAAAGGCACGCTATAGCAGGTGGGATTTGAGCTGTCTTGAAAGAAGCCTGGGAAACAGGCAGAAGTAAGGGGGCAGAGTTTTCCAAGCATGGAGGATGGAAAGAACTGACAAACAGAAGTATGTATAGAATGATTTACATATGTATATGGAGGGGAGGAAAGAAAAATAATTTACATGATAGTTTTATTCATATTTAAAAGGAATAGTAATTTGCACATACTAGATTTGAAGTTTCATGTGCAATTATCCTTTTTTTATTATACCATATTATGGAAAAATGCTTGTTCTATTCCATAAATTAAATATTAAATTAAAAAAAATTTAAAAGGTGCAGACATGGGAGATCAATTATCTTTTATGAGAAACACCAACAAGGCAGGTGTAACTGGAAGATGGTGTGAGTGGAAGGAAGTAGGACATAAGGGGGCTATGAAAGCAGGACTGTGCCAGCCTTTGAATACCACATGAATTTGGAATTAAATCTTCAAAATAATAAAGTGTGCTAGGGTTAATTGTGTAGGGTGGGTATTTTGGGTGTGTAGAGAGGGAAAACATGGTCAGACCTGTACTTCAGGAAAATCACTTTGTTAGCAGCACAGATGATGGAGAATCATTAGAAGGTTGTTGGAATGGTCCAGATGAGAGATGAAGACTTGAATTAGAATTGATTAGGGTTGTGACTGAGGGAGTGGAGAAAAGGGGACATAAGAAACACACACACAGAAGAAATGACAAGATTTGACAACAAACTGAATACTTGGAGAAAATTTGAGAGAAGAGTCAATAAAATTGAAGTTGCCAGCTGGGTTAACTGGAAGGATGGTGGTGCTCTTGGAAGAGGAGTTCAGAAGAGTGGAAGGTGTGGGAGGATAGATGAATGAATTTTGGTTTGTACATGTTGTCTGTCATGCCCATGAGACATTCAACATGAGATATCCACAAAGCTGATATAGGGCAAGTTATGAAGAGAAAGTATAATATGAAGCTTATACCCATCACAGATGTCATGTTCATGTTCTTGACCTTTGGGGTCAGTTACTAAGACCATCAGCATTAAATGGTTTAGAAAAAGATTATCAGCAAAGTTCCAGGTTCTGTGTGGTCAACTAGCACCCAAAGAACTGTTTCTGCATGGCCCAATTAAAAGCAATGGGCAGAAGATGCAGACAGGTTTATGTTTGAATATAAAGAAAAACAGGCCCATCCAAAAGTAGAGTGGGTGACTTCCAGGGGTAGTGTGGGCTCCCTTCAAACAAAGGTTGGGCGACCACTTATCAGTAGCATTGAGGATATTTATTTATTCAGGTAAGGAAGGGCAGGACTCAGCACTGAGTGGTCTCTGGATTCCACCTTTGAAATTTGAGATTCTGTGATCCTGGGGGAGGTGCTAGAGGATAAGACATGCTAATAATGTCTTTATTTTCAAAGGAACCACATTGTAGGAGAAAAACTGGCAAAATGGACCATTCAGAAAGGGGATACTAAGATGGTGTGGGTACCGGAAACCATTTCACCCAAGGATGGGTTGGAAAAAAAAATTTACATGATTACTTTATTATATATTTAAAAGGAATAGCAAGACTACATAATAGATTTATAGTTTCATGTACCATTATCTTTTTTTTTTATTATACTATGTTATGGAAATGCTTGTTTTATTCCATAAATATAAAATTTAAAAAAAAAGAACTAGGGAACTTGGGATATCAATCCAAATAAGAGAGTTCCCTATCTTCAAATATTTGGAGGGCCAGAGCAGTGAAGTTGCAGAGGTAAGCTTTGGCTCAAGGTAAGGAAGCATTCGGTAATGATTATAAAGTTCTTTGAAAACAGTAAGGGCTATCCCCGTAAGTAGTTAGCCGCTGGTCTCCAAATGGAGGTCAGATGAGAACTTACTGGTCAGGGATGTTGTTGAGAGGATTCCTGGGAAAGTGTGGAACACAATGTGTAACCTCCGAGATTCTACAGTTCCAAGAACTGAAATTAATTTTCTTAAGCTGCATTAAAAAAAGATCAAGAGGCTGATAGTCCCCAACGATGAGAAGCCTGTATTATTTTGCATATATCTAACTGTTGCTTCCACGGTAAGGCTGAGAAAGTCTTTCTTATCATTACTTCAATAATACATTGAAACACATTAAGGACAGAGACAATGCTTTCTGTTATATTTATTTATTTTCCAGCTTTGTACAAACTGGATGTAGAAGCATAAACATAGTACATTTCTACCATTTTCAACAAAAATATAACCAATATGTACAATTATTGTATTAAAAATACAAAAGGGATACAGACTCCACCAATGTCTTTCTAAAAGACATACAGGTACAAGTAGTATCAAAAGTATGAGGAAATCACCAGTTAATTAATTGTACATTCTGCACTGGACATCACAGAGTGAACTTGAGTTTAGCCATCCTAGGTTCTACAATTACTTAATGCTTATATAACATCTGTGCAACTTGTGATAGAGCTAGATTTCTGTCTTTCTATATGCACATGAGGTCCATAGCCTATATAATAAAACCGGCAAAGAATGCATATTATATGTAAAATTACAAATGCATAATTGACAATGTGATATATAAGCAAGTAGACAAAAGCCATGATTACAGGAGAGGATTATTAAATAAAGCACTGACATTGTTTCATACAGTGAAAAATCACTGCAATTTGACTTTAAAAGTTGAAGCTATTTACGTTTTATCTACTGATCAATATGATCAGCCGAGTTTAATGGAAAAAAAAATCCAAGACCAGCAGTTCCTCACATTTGAGTACTACTCGGATTGGCAGCCTTCACTTTTTCCGGAGTCTGTGCAAAAACAACACAAAAATAGAGTGGAGGGGTCATTTCAGTCATGGGGTTAATAGCAGCTGTGAGCAGGTGTTTGCTACACGGAGGCCTTTCTCTACACATGCAGTGTTTCTAAAGCCATTGAACAGTCTCATCTTTCAGTGAGGAGTCTGCATTGCAAAGGCGGGCATATCTAACCACATTATTTATCTTTGATCATTTAGTAGGCTTGTTGATTCCCTAATACCAAGTCAAAAAGAAGGAGACTGACTCAGAAAGCAGTTCAAACAGTTGGCATCCAGCCACGACATCCCAAGCTGCTTTTACTGCAACATTATCCAGTTATCACTTTTCTCCAAAAATAACTAAATCTCTAAATTAACAAAAACAACAACAAAAACGTCAAAGAAATATAACTTAAAGGTGGGGTTGCCATCCATCTTCCTGAAGCAGGATCTTCCTTGTAAAGGAAAGTTCTCCTGGGCTCCACAAGGCTCAGACACAGGACACAGAAAGTCCTATTTCCCTCTACTGGATACGTGCAAATGCTTAGCTCTGCATAAAGGACCTGCCCATTGGGGAAGAGAGTTGGGGGTGGGGAATAACCTTGGTAATTTAACGATTGGCTAAGGTTTCATGTGTCCAGGATGGGGCATTCCTGGGGCAGGTTACCAGGGCAAACAGAAACAGTATATCTCCTAGCTGGGTCTCCTATGTTTCTCTGTATAGCTACACCATGTCTGGTTTATTTGGTTTTACAAAACCCAGGCTGGCAACTCTACTTTAAAAAGGTACAAAATAATACTGTAATTCTTACACAAAAGTTTTAACATTTACTCTCTCAACACAATGTTTAGAAACCATAACAAAAATAGGCATTGTAAACAAGCAAACGAGCACTCGAGAGTATTTCATCGTTTTTGCTTTTCTTCCTTGGTAGGTTAAAGGCCCCAAATTATTCAATGGCTGGCTTATCTCATTACCCCCAATGAGACCAAGTGCTAGGATTATGATTAAAATCTCAAAGGAAGGTTTAAAAACAAAACAAAACAAAACACCCCTTCCGGGCATCAAGAAGTGCAGCCAGAGTGAATCACCTGGATGTGGTGAAGATCTTGGAATTTGGAATGATATCACATGAGGTGGTAGACAGTGATGTTGGGAGGCTTGGAGAAGGCTGCACTGGGCATTTGAAGCAACACAGTTTGAAAAGTGCCAGGGCAATTTCTTCACAGTATTTCACATGCAAGAGGGATGGGGAGGAAGGGAGAGAAGAAGCCCCATGCTGCTTTAAGGCAGGGAAGGAGGCAAAACAGTCCACCATCCTTTGGACTTGAGTTCCAAAGCTCCTACACTAGGGACATCTTCTTGTGCTCTCCTTTTTTTAAGGTGGCTCACTCTGGATCCAGAAAAGCCCCAATTATCAGACAGCAGAGACTTGCTCATCTTCTGCAAACATAAAACAGAAGGGAGGGGGAAAAAAGGAAAATCAACCAAAGGAAAATTTTCAATTTAGCTCAACAAACATTTACTGTGCTATTAGGTGCAGTGCAACAGTCATCACATTTGTGCACTGTAAAATTACTTCCCATACAAGCAACGTAAAGAACTCTCCACATCCACTGAGTGCATTTAGGGTTTAAAGCTGGAAAAGCTCAGAGAGGTCATTTAGTACAAAGCCCTTATTTCATAGATGAGAAAATTGCCCAAGGTCACAGAGGTCATGACAGTGTAAGATTGGGACCCAGATCTTCTGCCTGCAACTTTTGTGCTTTTTCTGTATAGTAAATGCTAACCTCAAAGCTCCTTTTGTCTTTCCTCTGAACTAGGATTTGAAAGAGTCAAAGGAAAGGAAGTTTTCAAAAATAGTTCCAAGTCCTCTCACTGCCCAACATTTCTATCCTGGCATGTCAAGGTTCACTAATCTATGAAATCCCCAGAGAGGAAACCAAGGATTTCATTATAGTTACTGCTAAACATGTTACCATCTGTCAGTCTATAAGGCTTTACATTTATTCATCAGACCCTTATGAAATGTAGTCAATGAAAACAGAACAGATTATTTCCACAGAGGGGCTTCAGATGCCCATTATCTTCTAACAAATGAAAATATTCCTAAGGTTCTGTTAAAGATTCAGACACAGGTAAAAGCTGAGAGTCATTAATTTGGAGGGTTTTTTTTTTTTAATCTAGAATTTTCAGTAGTCAAAGAAATGTGGAGATTACTTTGGAAAACTTTTTTTTTCTAAACTAGCAGTAGCCAGGTCTACACAGAAGAGGTAGTAGATTTAGACAAATAATACTCAATGTTTTGAAACTTAAATTATTTAGATAATTCCTTCAGTTCCTCTACTTCATCTGTATGAGAATAGGCAGAATCATTTCTATACAATCAAGGAAGAAGTCAAAGATATATTAAACTGGGAAGGCTGAGCAGATGAAGTCCTTCCCAGAATGAAGACCTTTTGATTTCCCAATCCATTCAACCCCAACACCTCTCCCTTTCCTCACCTCAAGAATATAACATTTTCCTTGTAAAAATTTCTCAGTTCCAGTGAATAATACGTATTTTTGCTTTTGAGTATTATGCAAAGAAACTAGTCATGTATAAACTTTATCATACGTGACTACTGAAGTCTTAAGACAACTTTTGAGGACCATCAATTAGGAAATCTGTTAATCATTAATGAAAAAAATTAGCCCAAGAAGGAAAGGTGCTACTACCAACCATCTCATATCCCTGAAAGTACTAGTACATGATATGAGAGATTCACTGTCCAGGCCTGCCCTGTGCTGTCCCAAAAACCAGACTGGCATTTTCATTTATTTTACTGTAAAATTCTTAAAAAGATTATGCTGTGCCCTGCCCCACCCCCCACATATAAATCAATATCTTCAAGGTTTTAAAACTACAAAGTACTTTGTAATTCTCCTGTGCTATATAAATATAAATAATTATAATTAAATTACCATCCTCCTCTGTGGAAAACCCTTGAGGCTGATAGGAAGCCAGGCGTGGGTCTGACTCATTTGGTTTATGCCACTGAGGTTTGTTCACAGGCCGGTTTGTTGGATGACTGTGCGGTTGCTGTAATGTGGAGGGTCCAGGTGTATCACATGTCCGGGCCACCATTCGAGACCTCTGGAGTGCAACATTGTAGTCTGGAGGTTTCCGGCTGGCTGGATGTGAATGTCCTTCTGGGAAATCAGTGATGGGGATCCCTACATAGCCAGGAGGGGTTGGTGGTGGTTCTCGATACCTTCCTTCCTTTCGAGCTACAGTAAAAACAAGGTTCCATTATAAGAAAAGAGGACATGACAGTCAGAAAGCAGATCACCCTCAGCCAGTGAGACTCAGGTTCAACTTCAGAGGGAAAAGCAAACATAGTCTGTCTTAGTCCGCACAGTCTGACTTTGATTTTTCTCGGGAAACATAAGCTCCTATCGTGGGAGATGAACTCAAAATAAAACTCTTAGGACTGGTTTTGTGAATTGAGTCAAGTCAATTTTTCTCTGAGGGGGAAGGAAGAAGTGAGGATCTTTCTTTTAGGACTTCGTAATCTGGGATCCATGGAAGATTTCAGGTGGATCATTAACTTAGTTGATTATCTATCTATCTATCTATCTATCTCTCACCAACTTTCAAAATAACTGCTATCTTTTTATAATCCTACATATTTTATGCATTTAAAAACATTGTTCTGAAAAAGGAGTTCACAGATTTGGTCAAAATGCCAATGGAAACCACAATGCAAGAAAGGTTCAGGATTCCTGCTCCTGCTGTAGATCTAAATGATTCCTTTGGAGTCCCTCCAAGGGACCTCTGATATTGGCTGTATAATCACTCTGACTGCTCAATACCCTCAAAGTCTGCTATGGCTCCAAGAATCACATGGAATATGTCTGGGATGAAGGTCAGGTATAATCTCTGAGGTGGAAAATGGAACGAATTCCACCTCCAACTGAGAAGGAAAATCTTAAGGGAACATGATCCTTATCTTCAGATATTTTAAAAGGAAAATATAAAGAAGAAAATTTATCACAGGGCCTTTTTGACCTTTTTAGTACCACAGTACCCATAGTGATGCCTTTTGGTCCCTTCTCAGAATAACATTTTTAAAGCACAAAATATAAGGAAACCACTTGAGATACAATTCTGCTTCTCCTCTTCCCCTACCTCCAATTTAAACTTATTCTGTTATCATTATTCAAAAATGGAAGCACTTGAGTTTCCTCTCAATGAAAGTATTTATGTGGAAACTGGAAGACCATTTATTAAAGAGGACAAAGGGCCTATAAGCTTCAGATAAGGCTTGGATCAGATGATTTCTGAGATTCTTTTCAAACTTACCAATGTATATGTAGTACACATGAAGTAAAAATGGGGGTAACCAGTTTAGGCCTTTGCAAAGGGTTGTAATTCTGTTGCTGGCTTTGAGAGTAGAGTAAGACAACTCTGTTTTTCTTTGTTTTTCCCATTCTGACATAACAGGGGAACTGGGGGTGGGGAGAGAGACTAAAAACATAAACAGTGAGGGAAGAGAAGGTCATAATTTCTCATTTTTCACTGAAATGGAGATGACTACCCACCATACACTAGTAAAAATTGAGTCATACCTTCTAGGAAAGAAAAGTGGAAGAGTCCCTTTCTACCTTGCCTCCATGATAAATTCTAAGATTCAATGATAAATCCAGAAGAATTTATTGCAGGATCTTAACACAGGGGTCTCTAAATTTGTTAAATATTTTTACAACTGCATTTCATATAATTAGTTTCCTTCATAATCTTGTGTATTTTCTGTTATATGCATATAAATACATTAATCTGGGAAGATGTCATAGGCTTTACAAGACTTCTATAGAAGTCCATCACAAAGAAGAGGTTAATAAACTTTTTCCTATGGAAACACAAGGAATCAATCCATATTATAATCAGGGCTCTAAAACTTCACTATGAGAAAAAATGAAATAAAGCCCAAAAAAGAGAACTAGAGAATTCAACAGCAAATTAAGTAAAATTGATTTTTTAAAAAGTTTAGCAATTAGGCAGATAACCAATTTCTTCCAAATGAATCCCTTCTTCAGTATCATTCATGAATAAGAAACTGTTATATGTACATGTAGCTAAAGAAGAAGGTTTTGATTTTCTATTTTACTATCTCCTCATCAGTGTTGTTAAATTTACATAGAAACAGGAACCACCAACTGCACGTAAGGAGCCTTGGAGGTTTTTGACTTAGAAAACCACTTATTAACACCACTTATGTTCTACTGTATTTTTATTTATTTTGTTAAATATTTCCCCATTGCATTTTAATCTGGCTCAGAAGAAATGTTGCCACTTTTTTAAACCACATTCTTAATGGACTATCCTATCATTCTACTTACCATCTTTGTCACTGTCCAGATCATAACTCCTTTTTCTGGTCACAGCTATATATGTTCTCCCTCCTATCAGAAAGTAAGTACCTTGAGGACAGGATTGGTATGCTTTCTGTATTTGTAGTCTCAGTGCTCAGGACATCGGAAGGCACATGGTTAATGCTCAATAAATATTTTTCATTGATTCATTTCACTTTTTTTCATAGCTCTCAGGAGAAAAAATTAGAATGTACTGTGTCCACTATACAGGATACAAATTTGATAATTTGTATCAAATTGTCTTGTATTATATTTAACTATCAAATTTGTAGTCCTTTGAAGGACAAAAGAAATATAATTTCTTTGCTGAGGGGAGAGATATGTAAGATGATAATATTCAGAGATCCTGATTCTGTATCTGTACTCACATTTTAACAACACATGCCCTGAATTTCCCGTAGAAAATATATGCCATAGGTGCCCAGGTAAATGAGATCTGTTCATTTCAATTAAATAAACATTTATTAAAGCACCCACTACAAGTACATTTACTGTGCTTGGAACTAGGAATGTAAAAGTAAAAAAATGAGATGGTCCTTTTTCAAAGCAGTTTATATCCTACATCTAGATAAAGTGCTGAATAATGTATGAAAAGAAGGAAAAAATCACTTTCAGATGGTGAAGGTTGGAGGAAATCAAGGATGGTTTATGAAAGATGAGTCCTGAGTTCAAGCCCTTTTTCTGACCCTTTTAGTCATATGGACCATGGCCAAGTCACTTAAGTTACAGGTGAATTACTGACTTCTGAAGAGAAATCTTCCTGTATTACTGATGAAATTAAAGGTCTCATGCTAAGTAGCTAGCTGTTTGACTAGAGTCACAAAAACTATTGTCAAGGAGGATAAGAACTGAGAAAAGATAACTAGATAAAGCAATTGAAAGAGTAGTTTGATTGGAATGATGGGGCGTAATGCCACATTTCAAAGGGCTGAGGACTGAGTAGGTGATAAGAAAATGCTAGCCATGAGCACATACCATTCTTTCTATGACTTTAGTATATTGAAGGGCAGACAGATTCAGGACAATATCTAGACTGAGATGGTCAAAAATAGGTTTAAGGATAGGAAAAAGGTAAGTATTTTATTTTTTTCAGGCATCAGTGAAGAAATGACACAAAGGAAGAGGAAAGATAAGAGAGAGATAATAAACCCTGAAAAGGAGGGGATACAATTAAGGATAACACAGTAAGATGAAGAGACACGTCATCCACAAGAACTAGAGCAAAAGAGGAGAGAATGAGCGAAGTTCTACAAAAGTTTCTGGGTATGGGAACAATTTTGTTTTGTTTTAGTAAAGTAGTAAGCCAGGTCATCTAGTGAAAAACAATGGGAGCTTGAGGAAAAAACTTAGGAATGACAGAAAGTCACAAGAAATAAATTGAAGAGCTGTAAGGCCGGGCAGGACTGATAACATTACTAGGTATTGGGGCCTTGTTGCTGACTTCTGCCCAGAGTTTGTAAGTGGGACTTTGGGGTGGTGGGAATATAACAAGGATGAGGAGGGTGTGGCACAGTATGATTAGTGGTGGAAGGGCAAGAGAGCAGGGACAGAAGACGGCATCGTGTTGAACTAATTAACTGTAAGTTAAAAAGTATAAGACAAGAAAGTGAAGCCAGAATAATAGTAACTGACCAGAAGAACAAGGATAGCTGATCACATTGAGAATGAAAAGCAAGTGTGTGTTCACCCTTCATTGCCAAAGACAACCATGCCATTACAGAAATAATGACATGACTCACACTTGACTTTGTTTTTTGAGTGAGGGAGGGCTGTGCAGGTCACCAGTGTCACTTCTCCTCCAGAGACATCTGAATCCAGTGACCAGATATTCATCAGGATGACTGAAGATGACCCAAGATGAGGCAATTGGGGTTAAGTGATTTGCCCAAGGTCACACAGCTAGTGGTTGTCAAGTGTCTGAGGTGAGATTTGAACTCAGGTTTTCCTGACTCCTGCACTTAGGCTCTATCTACTGCATCACCTAAAGGTGGAATTCTAAGTAGAAGGATAGGAGATTAGGATCGAAAATGAACTTCAGAGTTCAAGACCATAGACATGGAACAATTTTGGATAGTTTAAAAAAATTTTTTTTTACTCATTTAAAAAAATTACTGACAAAAATCCCTTTGCCTAGATACAAAGAGATCAAATTTCTTTAAGCTGTATAAAGGATTTCTTAAAATGTTAAAAACCTCTGCCCCTTTGATAATCCAAGATGATTTTTCTAGTCTGGTCATCTTGGCTTATCAATAGGCTCAGGGCTTTTAATAGTCAAATCACTTCTGAACCACTGCTGAATCACATCAGGACCTCAAACTGCTGCACAGGACCCATTTTAATTATAAGGTAACCTGATAACATTATAGTTCTGAAAGTGACACAATCTTCTAAATGAATGTACAATTCTGGTCATGGACAAGGAAAAAGGACTTCATCCATTCAGATAATACCCCCTCCATTCCACTCCTTTTGGGAAATAAAGTCAAGATTCTAATGCAATTCCAACTTACCAATAAGACCCTTTGCAGCAGTGCTTGATGTCACAGATACGTGAGCAGGCATGGGGACAGGTTTTGTCTCTTCGGTAGTGACAGATGTTATGCTACTTGTCTCTGCTTCAATGGAGACATCTTTCCCACCCCTTCGTTTGATGGTGCCCGTGTCACCCTCCGAGTCTTCTCCCCAGTATCCAGTGGAGGATGCCCAGCTTGCCCTTGACTGAGCTTGGTCAAGACTCTCTCGACTTTGATTCTGTCTGTTGTACTTTGTGCTATGATCAGGAAACATAACTGGGTCCATATGACTGCTTGAGGCCCACAAGGCTGCACCATCCCCTGCATTATCAAAATGAGCATGTCCAAAAGGAAGTGTCTCCCAGCTTCTCTGGTGTGGTATAGTTTGTATATTATCATGGGAACCACTTGAGCAAGAAGTCCAGCTTCCACGGCCACTGTCTGCTGCATCCAGTGAAGCTCTGTCCCCCTGGTCCTGCGAAAGTTCTTCAGTACTTGGGGAAGAAATCACTGTAGCCCCAGCATATAAACCCCGAGTCTCTGACACTGGTGCATAGGACCTGAATGCATAATAGGAAGAAAGGAGAAAAATATTACTGGTATCATAAATGCTAAAAATCTTCAATCAAAAAAAAACCAAACCAAAACAAAAAACTTCTGGTAGAGTAGGGTAGTAGGGAGGAAAAATCAAGAAAAGAGAAAAATAGCTTATAACTGCCCACCACAACACAAGGGAAAAATTTATTTTCCCTCCTCCAATACCATGAAATTAGAAAAAAAATTATAAAGAATGACTGTATTCATTTCAGCTAAAGATCAGTCTCACAAGGCCAATGATACCCTCAACACACTGACTGACTGGTTACGGAAACAGTTTCATTAAAAAGGATTAAGAGAGATTCTACGCACTTAGCAGGAAAAATGAGCTTCAATATAATTTTCAACCTTATTAAAAATGGCCTGGATTAGAACCTGTAGGTATTTTAGAAGGATGTGGGAATTTTTAAATGGGAAGAAGAATTTCCTGGCACAATGAGATTGTTCTAACCATCCACTTTGGAAAAACAAAGTGAATAAAAACAAATCTCTCCTAGGCTACAACATGCAGAAAGACAGGCAGCTTGTCCAACTACTGTTTCTATTCACATTTTGAACAGGAATTTCAGAAGACTTGAATGAGTTAGAACCAACGTTCTGAATTGAAAAAGGAAGATAAATTGCACAGTGCTCCTAATGATATCCTCATGATAGCAAAAACCCCTCTCTTTAACATCAAGATCTAATTAAATTCTACAAGCATTTATTAGGTTTATTTTATATACAAGGCAGTGTGCTACTAGGAAAACCCAAAAAGCAAACAAAAAAACAAGTGAGAGTCTCTGGGATCTCACATAAAATATATTGATCCCTGAAGAATAAAAATTACATTACAGAGGAAAACGGTAAGATGCATAGTGTGTAGACTGCAGTATTACTGATTCCTGAGAAAAAATGGTATAAAGCAACAGGTGAAAAAAATGTATAAATGGAAAAGGAAGTGGTATGGTCACTTAATAAGAACTGTATGATGGATGGCTAGAAATGGAAAGTTTGAGCCTATTAGTCAATAAGCATTTATTAAGTACCTACTACGTGACAGGCACTGGCACCTTAGTGCCAATTAAAAGAAGATAAAGGTTCTAAGTATGTTGTGTGGGTCCTTTTAGAAGACTTCTAGAAAGACATGGTTAAGAATGACACAGAATGAAAAGGTATGCAAAGGTTACAATTGGCATCAGCGATGTATCAATGAAGACCTTTATTAGAACTTGGAAGAATGGAAGTGGGCTTCTGAGAGGAAAAAAGAAAATCTGCTTTAAACTGAGGAAAAATCCATAAAATTAGGAAAGTAAACTTTAAAAACAATTTTTAAGTGAAAGAATAAAAAGATTCTTACCCTAAGCTATATTGATCTGGATCAAGCAGAGTTCGCCTCTCCATTCTGCCCATACCAAGATTAGTTTCCACAATGCTGACAGAATGCCGCTGTCTCCTCTCATCATGCAGTGAGACTGGCATTGAATCAAAGGAAGAATTGCTTACAATACTAGATCGGGAAGAAATTTCACTGTGGCCAGAATCTGAAAAGTTATCCACAGTGCCACTAGGAGCCAAAGTATAACCTGCATGGGAAAGAGAATCACATTCATCAGTGATTCTAAGCATAACAAACCCAAATTCTACCACCAAGTGTAAGGAAAGAAATTGAAAAATAACACCAGTGAACAGAAGAAAAAAATTAACACATTTTAAGCATGGAGAGAAAGTGACAAAGAGGTCAAATGTATGTTGACTTCCTCAATGAAGGATTCAGAAAAGCAATATTTAAAATTGGGCTAAGAACTTGGCAATGGAATCTGAGCTTCACCAATGACTTGTAATGCCTTGAATTCTTCACCTATAAAATGTACTTACTAGTGGGCTTTTGATTGATCACTTCAAATTGTTTAACTTAGAAAATGTAAATAGAGTTAGCTATTCCGTAAAATATTTATGCAATTTAAATGTCTTGCAATTTTTAGTCTTTTCTTAAAAAATCATCTTCCAATTTTCCACTTTGGTCACTTTCTATCTTTAGAACTTTTGATGTGCCATGCAATAATTCATTTTTCAGGTATGCTCTACTCTGTGTATATTGTACACTGTATGAGAGATTGCTAATGCATGTCCAATTTTCCAAAGTATGGAAATACGGTAAACAAAAAATTAACATATAGTACGAGAGAATGTTTTTCTACTGTAATGAGAAGGTGGAAAAGTATTAAAACTATGTCTAAACCACTTAAAAATAAACTTGTGACATTTAAACATCATTTGTCTATATCTTGACAACAGTACAGAGCAAAAGTATCAGATCACGTCCAATTCCTTTTTTTGATTGTCCTGAGGTTACTATTATTAGAGAGCGAGATGAGAAGTGTGACTGTGATCAATATTTGACCACAATCCTTCAGGGCTGTTCTGATCACTAAGAGCCCTCCTATTTCTAACTTGCCTCAGGGTAGGCCTGTGGAATTCACTGAGCACTAAGTTACATAATTAAGATGCGAATTTCAAAAGTAATTCCCAATATTTTATCAACTCTGATACAAACTAGTAAACTTCAATTGTGACTTAGGGTGACTTTTCTTCTCAAATTTCTTTTTTTTCCCTTTCTAAGAAAATGATCTTGATATGTTGTCAATCATTTGCCTCTGACTCTTTAGAAGTATCATCTACATCAGTCCTATATAATAAGAAGTGAATTATAGATCCTCTGAATTAAGGGTAGTACTGGATACACATGGCATCCTTTATAAAAACTTCAGCAAGTACCTAATTTATGTCACCATTTGTCCTGTTGCTCCTATTGAGATGCCAAAAATAATTTTAGATGCCAGAAAGAATAAAGCTATGGATGACCTTTTAAATGAAGAGTTCTTAACTTCTTCTAGTCAGAAGATAATCTTGCCTTCTTTTCAACGTTATTGATGTTTCTCAGTGAGAAGCCTAATGCTGCTTAACTTTTTCGCTTCATAGGAAGATATATGTATAATATAGATATACATAGCAAATGAAAAATTAAATCACTAATATTTTAAAATATTAGTTTTGTAGGCAATATACATGGCAAAGTAAATGGCAGAGTTAAGATTATAACTGAAGTCATCTGAGGTCAGTGACTGTTATTACATTCTATACCATGTTGCCTCCATCTCTCTGAAACAGAAATTTTCCATCTATTCATTATATTTAGACTTCCAGATTCCTTTTTCAAAAAAAGCACAGGTCTTGATAAGTTTTAAACAATGACTCGATTCCTAAAATGCTCACTAAATACAATTACACTGAGATCTCACATTTGGTGAAAAATTCGAAAGTCTTCATGGTACATTCTCCACAAAAAGAAAAAAATTGAAACGAATAAAAAGGGAAAAAAAAACCCTAGAAAAAATTTAATTACAGAGAGCCCTGGCCATTTGAAGGAACTCCCCATTCTCTTTAAAATGGCTATCCAATTTTGTGAGATGATTCCTGTTATTCCCACCCCACTTTTGGTTCTATGAACCCCACCTATCCCATAGGTCCGTGGTGCATTGTTATTCTTGTTACTGTTCTCACTTCCAAGAGAAGAGGAGGAACTGGTTAGGTCCGACTGTCTGGAGCCATAAGATCTCAGCTGATTGCCACTGCCACCTAACAACAGGATGAGAAGATAGTTTAGACATCTATCTGATAGAGACACTAGAGACTGATAACCTGCACAAAAATGTGCAGACGGTTTAACTTCTTGACATCCAAGCGCCATCAAGCAGGTGTCATTTCTGCGAAATGAGTACTAGGTTTTATTTGACTTGTTTTCCCTTTCTAAAGGGGACAAACAAGTTGGTATTATTTTTTAAAATGTAGGAGGAGAAAGTGCCCTTGAGTGTTAACTGGCAAAAAAAAAAGGATTACCTGCTATTCTATTCTAGGATAATTTCAAATTATCAAAGATAATTCTCCTTAAAAAAATCAAGACCTGAGTTAATATGATGAAAAAGGAAACCAGGAGATATGTGAAATGTTTGTTTTTAAACCATTCTTCTGCATGAAATATTTATTAACCCAAATTAATTGTATGATTCTGAGAAAATGAAATTTGTCCTATGCTGAAAACCAAATAAGACCCTAAAAAATGCACTATCAGTATATTTTCAAAAAATACATGCTTTTAGTTCTTCTTTAATATAATAATCTTGGGGGAGGAGGGGGAAATTGACTAGACATAATAGCTAAATTACTAAAGAAAAATCTTATGAACTACACTGTATAACTTTGACAAATTATAACTCAAAATATCTGAAATGTGTAGCATTTGTCAAGTACCACAACAACAAAAAATTCATTCATAACTGAATTCTACCTTTCCTTGGAGAGCTTTGTGGAGAAGTTGGAGGAGAAGAGAGTTGTGAAGATGCATTTGATATCGTATCATCTGCTTGTTTCTTGTGGCGTTCCAAACTTCCTTCTTCTGATAAAGAAAGGATTTTCTTTAAAGCTTGTGGAGAGTTGATACCTACAAGACAAGGAAAAACAGACTTGAATTAGGTCTATGTTAAATGAATAATTATAATTTTTTAAAAGGTTTCTTTTAAAGACTATTTCACTTGTTTGTTTTAAGACCATTTATGTGCAATGCTTAAAAAAAGTAAAGTGACTTCTTCTTATGAAATAGTTTAAACCCAAGTTCTGAAAGTTGTTCAAAGAACCTAAGTATGGGTCTAAAGTTGCTGTATAGCAAAACCAATGGGCAGTGCCAAAGCACACAGTCCATAAATCAACAAACACTAGTCAAAAACCTCTACAATGATCTTGGGACTCTGGACTTTTGAGTGATAAAACATTCATGTGGCTCTGAACACATCTACCTGGGCACATTCATGGCATACTGCCTCATAAATACCCTTCACTATGCCCCAACCTGTTTCTTTCTTAAGCTCTAAGAAGAGTGAGAAGAATTTACACTACACCAAGACACTCCTGGCCATGTCTCTTAATGTGTGTTAGCTTCCCTATTAGGATATAAACTCCTTGCAAACAGGGACTATCTTGCTTGTTTGCTCTTATATTCTCAGTGCTTGGCACACAGTAAATGTATAAATAATCAATGTCTTCTTGTACACAGTAAATGTTTAGTAAATGCTTTATTTATCTATAAATGCCTTTCTATTCTAGATTGCACTTTAAAATGTGCACAGTGATTTCCACACATTGCTTCATTTGAGTTTTTGAGACAGGTATGAAAGTAATACTATCCCTATCTTTACATATGTGGAGCATATGGCTTACAGGGGTTAAGGAACTTGCATTTGGTCACACATTTAATAAATGTCATAGGTGGGACCTGAGTCCAAGTTTTCTTAGCTCCAAGTCTAGTGTTATGAATGGAAAAGCAAAAGTCGAAGCAGCAGCACCAATTTGCATGGTCCATTTGTCTTTGTCTAAATCATTCTCTCTTGGAATGCCATCCCTATTTCATAATACTGCACCAAATTTGACCCTTCTTTTAAAAGGAAGGAGACTGTCATTTGTGAAAGAGAATAAAAAAAATTGGTCTGTCTGGAAAAAAAGTTAATGTAGGAAAATCAGAAGTATGGTAAAGAGTTAGGAGGTAATAAGGTAAAGGATATGATAGGACAAATTTATCTAAGACCTTGAATGCTAAGTTTAAGAACTGGGACTTGATTCAACCACAGAGGGACATTATTGGGCCTGGAAAATAGTAGATGCTTAATAAATTATTATTAATTGATTAATTAATTAGGGTATGTAGAAAGCAGTGTTTAATGAAAAGTGGGGAAAAAAAATGAACAGACTGACTATAACTTCTAACTTAGAAGTTGGAGTGATTAGTGTTGCATACCTAGATCATTAATAAATGAAGGGTAAATCTAAGAACTAGTACAAAGGAAAAAAATGCCAATACTTGTTGATTTACTAGATATAATGAAAGGCAGCTTGGAACAATGGTAGTATGTCAGGAAGACCTGAGCTCAAGTCCTGTGTGATACATACTGTACACATAAACACAGACAAACATCCAAAACCCTCACTGTCCCAAGAAATTCGCTAAGCCTATAAATTACAGAACAGCTTTTGGTGTACATAGATAGAAAGAGTTTCCCAAACATAGACATCTCTTCACTGGTGAAATCAGAAGTCTACCCACGAAGGATGTTTACAGTTATGGTAAGGCAACTGATTAGACAGAGGTGGGAGGAAGAACTAGGAGAATACAGTCATGATAGGAAAGAGAAAATTTCAAGAGGAAAAGGTTGATAAACAGAGGAAACCAAGCAGAGTAAGGAATAAATGTCTATTATTCATGAAATTTAGCTGGAAGGACAGCGTTGCTCTTCTAAAGAGCAGTTTCACTGAAAAGGAAGACAGATGAAGGGTTAAAGAATAAATGAGTGATACCTTTTAAATGATACCATAAAGAAATGGAGGCTTTGAATAAGTATTCAAACTTCATAAGAAATGAAGAAGTGGTTAGAAGGGGATGGAACGTTCAAGTGAAGGTATTTCTTCTGCACCCCTAAGAAACTTTTTAAATTATCTTGGAATGGGAGTATATAAATTTGGGGAAATGATCCTTTCAGGAGGTTAGAAGGGATGGGATCTAGATTATGCAGAAGGAATGAGATGTGAAAAAATACACAAAAATGGTGAAAGCCAAGTTTTGATTGTACAAGAATATTGTGTGTGTCTATATATTAAAAAAGAGGACTGAGCTTGGAGTAACTGGACTGGAGTCTGAATCTCAGATCTGGTTCTGTTACCTGTGTGACCTCAACTAAGTCATGTCATCTCTGTGGGCCTCAAAGTTCCCATCTAGATGCCTCCCAAGGTCCATTAAATCTCAGAAGTTATGGTTCTATGAAGCTACGTTGTAACACACATAATAGGCAAGGTGTAACTTCCTCCTGTTACCATATTTTCAAAGTTATTCCGGCTTCAATACTATCACATTGTTTAATGTATCCTTGCTATAAGAGAAAGTCAATTCTATTTTTTCTCCAAACCACACAAACACATACCCACACTATACACGGCAGGCTGGGTGGAGGTAGAGGAGTATAAAGGGGGTGGCTGGGAAGGTAAGACGAATGACAAATTACTTTTCAAACAGAAAAACTGAGTAATAAATTGCTCCTTAATATCTAAGAGAATGTACTTCACCAACTACAAAGCCACTGATCACAAGAAATTGGGGCCAATAGGCTGACTGATGGCATAAGGAATCTTTGCTACACTCCACTCACCTCTGCTTCAGGGATCTCTGCGTACAGACACGTGAGCTCATGATCAAAGTAATAGTCTGCACTCAGTAAAATGTAAGTTTTAAGTCTAGAAAGTCTACAACATTTTTAAATTTTTTAAATAATGTTTCAAGTATATGCTTTTTTCCACCCACTGATAGTGTAAGACACCCAGAATCACTTAGAAAAAAGGCAAATGATAACATTACTGTTAATGAAATTCAATTAAGAAATCACATTCAGGTAAAATTTTCAGAAATATAAAAATTTGCCCAATGACCCTAGAGTAGAGCATGTGTACTGACTATGAAAAAATAAAATAAAAAATCACAGCATGTATGACCTACCAAATGGGGGGAGATCCTTTACAGGTACTTTTTTTCGTGACGGATAGAGAGAAACAGCAGGAACCTGAAGTCCTGGGTTTATTTTATGTGGCGGTGGTGGCTGCTGCTGCGCCGATGGCTGTGCTTGTATTTTCTGTTGTGTTCCTGCCCTTGAAGCTACTGGCGATGTGTCAGGTTTTCCAGACTTTTTGTCTCCAGGATTCTTAGGCACTATGTTTTTTAGAAATATATTTAAAATAAAAATAAAAATAAAAGTATTAGTAACTATTTAAAAGATTGTTTCAAAAACACTCACCATTAAAGGTTATATCGAACAGCAGAAAATAAAATTTTTTTATAGATTACACTGGTTTTTATTTCTTTAAATATTCTAGTGAGGCTGTATAGTATGGAAGCTAGAGAGCTGAAGCTAGTGACACTAAGGTTCACTGTTACTTATACGTACTAGCCGTGTGGCCTCAGAGAGTGCCCTACGCAATTCTTTTTTATTTATTTATTTATTTATTTTTAATTTTAAATAAATTTATTTAACTTTTTACGCCCTACGCAATTCTTGAAGAATATACATTTCAGTGATGGATTTCTCACCTGGGAATTCCCTTTACCAAGAAGAAAAAAAATCCAGTTCCTACCCCTATCTTACCCCAAAGAATTTGTTAATTTCATGAATTTTACAAGAAATAAATTGTTAGTTCTTAAATAGATTTCTGCAGAAGGTAGGATTGAGCTGAGTCTTAGAGAAAGCCAGGGAAATTATGAGAAGCAGGTACAGAGAAAGGGGATTCTCAGCATAGGGGGTATCTAGTGAAAAGATACCAAATTGAAAGCCAAACAGAATTTAACTTTTGATCTTGTAAGTAATGAGGAACCTCTGCGGTTATTGAGTAGCAAGATGTGTTATATAGGCAGAGCTATTATGAAAGTAAGTTTGGCAGCTAAGTAAATGGAGGGTAGAATGGAGCGAAGAGACACTTGTCCAGAGCCAACCAAGACGCTACTATAATCATACAGATGACAGAAGATAGGAGCAAGGGATAGACTGACAGCTATGTAAGAAGACAAAAGAGAACACACACAAGAAAGGCTAGACAACAGACTGGATATGTGGGGGTGAGGGTAAATGATTTAAGGATGACACCAAGGTTGTAAATCTAAGTGACATTCATGTACTTTGGTGGTGCCCTCTACAGTAATAAGAAAGCTAGGAAGAAGGGAGGGTTTTTGTTTTGGATATGTTTACTGATAATGGAATACAATTCCTTTTTTCATGATAGGAAGGTTCAGGGCTATGCTGTTAAAGATTTAACATCTGTTTCTCCAGAAAGAAAAAAGTAGACATAACACACTTTTAATTTGACTCTTCAAACTTAACATTTTCCCCAAGACTATCAAGAAAATACATCAGGCCCTGATATATATAGCATTTTCAAATTCCTAAAGTATAAGTGTGTACACTGAAAAGTTAATAACTGGCTCTCAAGATATAGTATGAGTGAGTTCCAGCACACTCCAGGGTCAAAAAGCTATCTATAAAGATAGACTTCATATAATATAAAGAAAGATAAAATATAGGTACCATCGATCTGGCAATTTGTTTTGTTCAATTGCACATTGTTATAAGGGAGGATTCTAGGGTGTGATATTGGGAAGTGACAGTAATATGAAAACTCATTAAAATGTATTTTAAAATAATCCTTAGTGAAAAGAAAAAAAAAATTAAGTTTATGATTGAATTACCAAAAAAAAAAAAAATCTGTCTCCCACAGGAAATCTTTGACATGTTTTGAGAAAACATAGCACACAATTTTTTCTAATAATGGTGCTGAATATTTTTTAACATTATCATGCTTAAAAAAGTTCAACCAATAGTGATATTTTCGATTTATAAGTAACTAATTTATTTAGGCATGGACCAAAGAATGCTAATTACATTAATTATACTACCAGAATATGTGTTGGCAGGGAGTGAGATGACAAGCACATTGTTTATCCCACTTGACTTTCTGTAGTTGTTTGAAAGTCTGGACTGATTAAACTGTTTTAAACTACTTAAACTAAGTATGAATCAAATTTTATATAAAATTCTCTAGGCCATACTTTTTTGGGGGAGTGAGGTAGGGGAGGTGGTGGGATGGGAGGCAACTGGGGTTAAGTGACTTGTGTAAGGTCTCATAGTTATTAAGTATATAAAGCTGAATTTGAACTTGGGTCTTGCTAATTCCAGGGCTGGTGCCTCTATCTACTGCACCACTTAGCTGCCCCAATATCTTTTACCTTATGTCAGTTTGGCCACAAATAAACAAAAATCAAGGTTCAATAATATGGTTAACTATTTCATTTCTCATTGAAACCTTAAACCACCTGCATCCCTCCCCAAACATGTTTTTGACTGGAATACTGGGAAGTGCTAAGGAAATACACCATTCCAAATAACTGTGTTCACTTAAGTAACTCCTCTAATTCTTAGTCTGACATTTAAATTGCTAGGTTCAAAATGAGCCCTCCACAAAAGATATACTGTCATAACTTTACAAGGATTACAATTTTTATGGCCTGATTTCAAAGTTTTCTATTTTTCTTTTTAAACCTTCTGTTGCCTGAAGTCCAATTTTGCTTCCCAGTCATTTTATACCTACAAAGACTTAAACACACTTTCGTGGATTCCCAAATTCAGTCTTCCCTGCAGCCCCCTTACAAGAAAACAACTCACAGGTATTGGTTGCTGGCTCACACTGCAATGACAATGTTTGAAGACTCTCCTCATCCATTTCGAGATCCAAGTTGGACAGGTACTGTTTCACCTTGCGAGCCATTTGGGCATCTTCATATAGTTTTTTGGCATTGAGGAAGGAACTCCGGCGTACACGCTTTTTGTGTCCACCAGTCTGTGCAACATCGAGTACTGCTGCATTTGTACTACCTTGACTGAGAGATCTGGAAAAGACAAAGAAAAGATAATGTAGTTTACTCTAGAACAAGGTACCCTGAGTTAATATGAAACATGCCAAAGTTTGCATGGATGTAAATCTATGTTGAAAAGCTTACATGCCTCATTCCAGTAAGACAAAGAACTAAAAAAAAGGGGGGGGAGGGGTAAAGAAAATAAACCGATATGGCTAAAAATAATTACAACTACCTAATATATATGTATCTGGCACCTATTCTTCTCTGATTAGGAAAATTCCAGTTCAGACATCTATCTAGAAGAGAATTCAAACTATCTCTTTTACATAAGCCAACAGGGAATAAATGTCTCTAAAAGCATATGCTTTTAATTTTTCTATTTAAATTTTAAATTTTTTTAAAAATTAAATTTATGCATTCTAAAATCTGATTGATCTTTTAAAAAAAGCTTTCCATAACTAATGAAAATATAAATTTTAGAAGTTCAAACAGAATATAAATAAAAGTGGCATGATAACAAATAACTGAGTTTTTTCTTATGGCGGGGTTGGATATGGTTAAGTTTTTGTAAGTAATGCAATCAATAAGTTAATATGAGTACAAGAGTCATGCAAACTTGAATACATGTATGGACACTATTGGGCACATGAATTGTTAAGAATAAAATTTTAAAAGAATTGATTTATAGAGTGAAAATAGTAGTTAGTTGAGCTGTAAAAAAATGTTAAGTTTATAACATCTGGAGGTCAATCTTACATGTATTCATTTCTAAGTGTAGAAAAAGAATTTCAATGATAAAATCTTCCTTTTCCCCTATACCCCCACAATTGGATTATTATAACTCATACCAATTATATTAGGATCAAGCCAATCTGGATACTTTAAGTATGTCTGTCCTATTTCTTCTCTAAGCAATTGTTAATTATTTCACAGCTCTCATAGCATGACCTCAAAAGCAAAAGCCCCAATGGATTAAATGATGTCAGTATGTCATCTAACATTCTGCCAGAGCAACAGGGTTAGAGAAAAAAGTGCTAAAGCATCAGAAAAAACAAAAAGCAGACAGAAAAACAAACAAACAACGCAAATGGACAGAGTAGAATGTACATCTGTGGGCGTTGTCACCAACCACTTACCCCAAACTCCTCCATTTCTTCTTCCTGTAAGTGAGAGCCATGAAGATTGAAGCATGTATATAGAGAGACAGAGAAAGATCACAAGCTCAGAAAGAAGGGATTAGACCTCAGGACAAGCAAGTGTACTAGTAGCCCACAAACATTAACAGCATCATCTCAGACATACAACTTAACCAAGTTATTTTGGTCTCAACAGCAGGTGAACCAGAATGATAATGTGTGGAAAAACTACAGTAGTATTCTTATATCCTTCTAAAAGAAAGAAAAACTGTGTCTTTCCAGGGAGATTAGATTTAAATGTCATCACTGAAATTTTGGTCATATCACTTACATTTTGAAACAAAAACAAAAACCAGCTGAATTTTTTTTTAAACAAAGCAAACAATTTGGCCAGATTAAAAATGTTCATTAGATTGTGCATAGAGTCACAATGTCATTATCATTTGGGTGACTTGGATTTTTCAATCTACATACCATCTTTTGAAGTTTCAGATCTAAGACCATTGAATTATAGGCCAATGTACAAGGATTATATGACATGGACTAAAAATACTTCAATAGTTAAAGATAGGAGACAATAAAATATAAAGAAAAATGATGATGGCAATGATAAAATGCCTTTTAATTAATGTTTAAAGTGTGCTTGATGCTATTTCAGACATTTTATTCTTTAAAGGTCTTTTTGTTAGGGGTGTATCATGTCCCAGTACAGTTTGCATTAAAGGGTAGACAGGAAACAAAGTTCATATTTTTTCTGAGTTTAATTTAAAGGCTGAAAAATCTTGAAGGTATATTATGTACTATTAGAGGTGAAAAACATACCTAGTTCTAAACATCAGAGCTGGATCCATGTTAACTGAAGCCATTCGACCAACATGGCGAATTTCTTTTGCAATCATTCTCAGCTTTTCAAAATTAACCAAGCCATCCACTTTTGAATCATTTCCTGTAGTTAAGGGGAGGAAATGGAAATCAGGATGATGTTTGCTTCTAAACTCCCCACAAGAAGAAGACGAAGAAAACCCAACTCAGAGATTTCCAATTTACCTTCATGAAGGAATGTTAGATCTTTCTTGATTACGGGGAATAGAGGGATTATGGGGGGCTGCAGGTTTTGGCTGTTTAGGACATTGCGATATTTTGCCATGTTTCTAGAGGGATCAAACAGGTCCTGGAGATCCTGGAATAACTTTTCATATTTGCTAGGAAGTTTTTCCCAAGTAGTTCGAAGTCTTGCTACTGGTGCCAGGTTTAGGCCACTGGGAGACAAGTGAAAAGGTGAATTAGGTGACACTTTAGAATGACCATGCACATCATATGAATGAAGTGTATGAAGACAGAGAGAGAGATATACATATAAAACACACATCAAGCAACCACAACTACGTGGGTATACGGGTATTAGTTAGTCTGGGCAAACCTTCTACCCCTCTAAGTTGTAGAAAACTATCTTATGAGTTACTGTGGCCAAAAAGATTAAAAAAAAATCATCATATGGTGGCCAACTTTCTGGTGATGAAGTTTCCCCAACTTAGCCATACACAGAGTGCACTGACATACTCTAATTTGGTAATAACTCATATTGTAACAAAATTTTAACATTTACCAAGCACTGGCCTCATATCACTCTTGCAAAGAAGGTAGTGGAAATACCATTATCCCTGTTCTATAAAGGAAGAGACTAAGTAAGGCTCGGCAGTGAAATGACTCATTTAGGATCACACTGCAGATAAGAGCTGAAGTAGCAATTTCCATTGGGCTCTATACTAGCTCTATGTCTATCACTCACTCTATGACATGACATCCCTCCACTCACGTTTCACGGCTCCAAGAACCCAGGGTTACCTCTATGGCACTTTGAGGCCCAGGAGCAGGAGTCCAGGTGTGGTTAAATATAACAACGTCGATGAATACTTTGTAGGGAAAGTGATCACATCTTACACAGTAAGTGAGATATTCATAATAATGACCCCAGCAATAAGGAACTGACACAAAATATCTGTAATGTGGAGTCGGTTCTACTGTACGTAAATTCTTGTACTTAGAAGACCTTTAATACATTACACCATTTCACTGTCTGTTTTCTCACAGGTCTTCAAAGCCTAAATTTGTTGTAATAAGACCATTCAAGATCATAAGCTAGAGAAAGAGCTGACAGGTAAGTAGTTCAGTTATCCAACCAACCAATCAAACCCAGTGAAGCTATACTGCAAATATTCTTTCAGGTACTTCTTAATCCCTAGTTTGATAATTAGACTGAATCTATAAACCGGACTGAATCTGAAGACAAGACAAAACCACCTTCATCCTCTTACCTGATGATGGCAAACATTGAGTTAAAATTCTTGCATTCCCTACAGTGTAACGCTATCTTGATGAAATGTTTAATTGTCTTCATCCTCTTTAGCTGGTTGGTCTCTCGCAGGATTTCAGATGCCACCCAAAATGTTTCCTGGTTAATAACTTCCTCAAATTTTTTCAGATTTACACAGCTCGTCTTTGATTTGAGCTTAAACAACTCATCAATGTATTCCGTGGGCTCAATGTTACGAAAAAGCTCAAAATTTCGCATAGAGAGCTGTGTAGCGACTTCAACAGTGCTGAGTTGCAAGAGGGAAATCTGACTTTCTCGCAACAACTCCTGAGCATCTTCATCTGAACAAAGTGTTTCCGTCTCCATGTTGTTTTTCAGATAATACCTATGTGAAATAAAACATCAATGCAATAATCCTTGGAGAAAATAATTCGCTATTTTATAAAAGAATTTCAAAGAAAATTCATCTGGGATTCTAGGCAACAAATTTCAACTCCAAGAGTAAATACGCCAGTTTTCTCACTCAACAGATAATGATGCCACGTAGACACTGGCAGCAATTTTTGACTAACAAATCAAATTGAATTTGCTTTTGAAATGAGAGTAATTACCTCCTTTGCCCCATTTCTTTCTCCTTCCTTTACTTAATTTCCTCTATTACCTTCTCTCCCAAAGTAATTGAAAGTTATTCTCATTCAAATGAACCAAGGTTGAAGGCTCGGAGAAAGGAGGCAGGAAAGCTTTTGAAGTGGATCTCCCTGGGCCTCATTCTAATTTTCTCAGCTGGAAAGAATGTTCTGACCATAGGGTAGTAAACAAGATTTAAAGTACTTTTTTTTTTGGCCTTAGCATCCAAAGCTGGAGGCATTTTGGCAATAGGATTGTCTGTATTGTTTCCCCTTTTCTCAACTGAAGAATGAAAGTGAAACTAAGATCTCCAAGGAGTTTTATGCAGTGGGGCAGGTAATTACTATCCTGGTCTCAAAGACCAAAATCTTACTATCTGACAATAGACAAAATTCAATATAAGGGAATTTCATCTGAGATGAACTCAGGCTTATTTTATTTTACTGAAACACCAAATATCTTATATCTTGCCCCTTTAATATAGAGTCTCCAAAGACTAGAAAATATCAAGGCTTCAGTAGTTGATTTGATAACCCTGTAAACAAAGTGCAGCAAATTATTATTACACAAATTAACATAATGCACACAAAGCCACTGTAAACTATCAGGGGCTATAACAAAGGTCAAGGATTGCTACGATCATCCCCATTATTAAGGTGTGAAAACTGAGGTGTGCATTAATTACATGACTAGTTATTGACAGGGCAAGAACTAAAGATTTCTTGACTTCTAGAAATTCTTTTCATGCAGTCTTGATACTATTTCTTTATATAAATTTGGTTGCATGCGTATTTCAGCAATGACAGGATTAACATTTTCTTTTTGGAAAATGAAACTATTCATGGGTATCATGGATTTATAAGACAGAAGTTTTCCCAGGGTAATTTCCCTAAAGAGAATACATGGATATGGCCTACTGGGTGCCCTTCTTGGATTATGTATTAAAATTAATCTTGCTATTGGTATAGTTTCCCAGGGCAGGTAATTATTTATGTCAGAAGAACACCATAGACTGTATAATCAACTTATTTTATTAGTTATGAAACAATTCCAGGGTGAGGAAGGCTGTTTAAAAAAAAATAAGGGGAAGGGCTGGTAAATGTGCACGTTTATAAGATGACTCCACTCTAGTATCTCTGAAAACTGGAAGGGGAGGGAACTGTAGTAGAGAGTTAACTGGATAATTATGGATGATTACTCTAAGTCATTTTGGAGCAAGTAAAGCAATTTACACATAAACCTTCAGGGGGGAAAAATGACATGGTACATTCTATGGTTATCTACCTTCCACTCAGCTGTATTCGATCGGCCAGTTTGGAAAGCTGATCTGGGAGTCTTCTTTGTTTAATCACTCCCTCAGGGGTAACAGAGACCTCACACAAGGAGTATTGATCAGGTGTGGCAGTCACAGCAAATTCCCTGATGGCCTGAATGACCACTTCTTTTGCTGTTGTGTCCTTACTGATCATGATGTAGCGGCTCTGCTGGTCTGCCTTAAAAACCCTTAAAACTTGGTCTGGTAAATCTAAAGAAAAGAAAAAAGAAGTCACACATGAAAACTATAGGGTCAGAAAATACAGGTTTACAATTTGGAGCCAAATGAAATACATGAAACATTAACTGTGATCAATAATGCCTTATCTTTTCTCTTCTTCCCTCAATCTGTGCTTCCCCAAATCCATGACGATCTATATTCAGATGAAAGATATACAAATTCTAGAACCTTTCTCATAAAGATATGCCAATGACCTTAGGCAGGAAGACACATGCTGAATCAAAGTCAAGTAATTCAGGAAAGGAATGAAATTGTACTTCAATGGATCTGGCAAGGTTTGGAATGGGGTTATTACATAATTATCAAAGGAGGAATGGTTATAAGATAAATGTAAATTTGGGCCAGCAAAGCTAACTCATCATATTGAGAACAAATATCTGAAATATAAATCTCTTTTAAATTGTTTTTTTTCAGAATATGTTCTATGACCCAAGTTTTTAATTGATTCTATTAAACATATAGTTAATACATAGACTATATGTTGTACTATGGTAGACTCTGGGGTGAAAAAGATGAAGCAAGATATAGTCTCTCTCCCAGAAGCTTACAGTCTAACAGGGAAAATAAAACAAACACAAATAAAATAAATATTGACATAAAAGAAGTCTAACCAGAACTGCAGGGGAGATTTTAAAAGGGAGATATTATTTATAGCCTGAGAAGGCATTATCAAGACAGGCTAAACATATGTGGTAGTGGGAGGAGGAAGAGAAGACACATGAAATGACATTCATTCTAAAGCATAGGATAAAACACAAATAGGAGAGCAAGGTTCTTGACTACGTAAAACAGGGGTTCTCAATCTAGGATTTACAGAACCACAGGGTGTCTGAAATTAGACTTCAGAGATCTCATGAACTTGGATGAGAAAAGAAATTATATCTTCCTTTCAACTAGCAATTCTTCAATTCAACTGTAATTGTGTTATACGCAACTTAAAAACATTATCATTTTGAGAAGGGGTTCAGCCATAGGTTTCACCAGATTGCCAAAGGAGTCCAGTACACAAAAAGTACCTCTTACTCTAAAGGTTTGTAATGGACATTGAGAAGGTCACCAATTATAAAAATAATAGACCAGCCTAGTTATCTGGAAATTTTAAAAAATCATTAAAAATAAATTCAAATACTAAGATATTAGATTAAATATTATTACTGAAACACCACAAATACCTTCAAAAATTAAGTTTATATATGAGTGAATGGTTAAGAATTAGTGCAAAATCTAAAAAGGCACAATATTGAATGATGAAAGTAATGTTTTAGAAAGGGCAGCAAGTGATATTTTTACTATAGTACCTCTGTGGTCCTCATAAAGACAGAGAAGTTCAATGTCACCAACAAGGTTAAACATAACACAGTGCAGGCCATCCACATGCTCTGTATTTTAATGCTTTTTCAAGTGAATGAATGTTGCTGATTTCCAAACTCCCTCCCTAAAACTTTTTCGATGACTAACCTACATTTTCTGTTTTTTTAATATTATTGAAGAATTAGACATTTCTTAAGGAAGGGGTACTTAATAACAGCAACATGAAGGTATCTGAAATTTAATTTGGAAAAAATAGGTGTATGACATCCATTTGCTTAGGGAATTTTCCAAAAGGGCTGAATTATCCTATATGTTAATGGCCAAAAGTTGCTTTTATGAAATTAAAAGAAAATATAGAGAGCACAGATAGAAAAAAAACTCAAAAGGTAAAGAATTTGGTGCTCACCTGGAGTAGTATTGAAATCTAAAATGCGATGATGTGACTGTAATAAATCAGGATTACTAGATGATAAGGTTCCACTGACAGGTAATGCTGTTGGGATGTGCTTTGTCTGCCTTAATCCTACAATGCTATCATCTTGAGACTGGCCAATTCCAATATCACTGAACAAGGAATAAAATAGCAAACAGTACATCAGCAGTTCAAAATTATGTCAGTTTTTATGAGCTATCCAGATACATAATACCTACATCTCAGAACCTGAACAATAAAAAATTTATTTGTAATGCATACATACACTTAATATGTTCAGTACTTCTAACACTTAGACTCAACAGAATTTTCTATTTTTCATCTGTATGACACTGATTCTTTAAGACTTAATTCTCCTCAACCAGACAGACACACACATACACATGCACACTCACAATAGGTGTTCAATAAATGGTATTATCACTAGAACTATTAATACTACTAAAAAATGACTAGTATTATAGCAAATTTCTCAGAATGGCACAAAAGTAAATAAAAGATATGATTTTGTGACTGAGTAAAATAGATTTGTGGGAAAAACTCATTAGGAATATCTGTTCAGTTTCAATTGGCAAATAAAATACTTCTACATCTGGTCACCAAAGTCGTTTCTATAATTCATTCTTTGAAGACAAGAAGGAAGAGAAGATGATCCAGAAAGTCACAAACCAGTTCTCCCCAGTTATTCCTTAGGAAAGAATATCACCTAAAATTTTAGTGTAAGAAATTTCAGTGTAGCCTAAGGACAGACTGTACATATCACTTTGCTAACTAGGAGATGCGCATTGAAATTTCTTGATTTTCTGAAATAACTGAAAATACTGAAATCTTTTCAACTTATTTTTTTTGCCCATAAGTAAAAACTGTAACTATCTACTTAATGTCCTAGGGAAAAATAGGTATGAATATTTCCATTTTTAAGACTTTGGCCAGTTCCAGATAACTATGGAAAGAAGGAGGGCACGGTATAGTTTTTCTATTTGGGGGTCACATTCTCAAAAGCCACAATAATGGCACTGAATTTGTAGGTCATTAGTAACATCTCTTGGAGATTTTTCCATGAATGTTTAGAAATTAGGAAGAACTAAGCAATGTAAACAAAAGACTCCTGCAAAATAGTATTTTTCATGTAGTAAGCTACCAAATATCATGTGACATGGTGACATCTGCCATTTATGTCTGTTCCATTAAAAAAAACCTGCAAAACAATGAGCACTACCTATTTTAAGGGAAATGTAAAGTTATGGGAAAGGTGTTCTAACATAAAATATACTGGGGAAGACTATAACAAGTAAGCTCTTAACTTGCTATTTCATTTATAAAGAAGTAATGTTTTTTTTAAAAAATGTTAGGTCTTTCTCATGATGGAAAATGTTATCCACACCCAGAAAAAGAACTGAAGGAATCTGAATGTAGATCAATTTTCACTTTCTTTTCTTCTTGTTTAATTGTTTTTTGCCTTTTGATCAGTTTCCTCTTTCACCACATGACTACTATAGAAATGTTTATGTTTATGGGTTTTAGAGAGGGAAAAAATTTGGAACCCAATTTTTCTTAAATGAATTTTTTAAATAGTCTGAACATGTAACTTGAAAAAATAAAATATTATTTAAATTAAATGTTAGGCCATTAGATGGTCAATGGCAAAATTTTTTTAAAGCATCTATATCTACAAATATGAAGAGACATATACGATTGTCCTACAAATATTTTAAAAAGTCAAAATGCCTTAAAATGAATAAACAACAATAAAATTTCAAACAGTGTCTCATAACTCTCCCCTACTAGAATTTATATAAAAATTGAATGATACAGAATAGTGGCTATTAATATTCTAATACAAACCAGTATGTAAAAATAGTTATTGAGCTAATCTGGGACATATATTTGATTCAATAAGCATTTAAACACCAACTGGGTGTCAGTCACTGGGAGAAGCATAGGGGGCGGGGATACGTAGAGATGTAAAAAGACATTAGCTGCCCTAGATGAGCTCACAGTTTAATGGGAGAAGCAACAAGCAAACAAATATGTACAAACAAGCAATATACAAGAGAAAAGGAAATACTCCACATCCAGAGAAAGAACTATGGAATTCAATCACAGAATGTAACAGATCATTTTCTTTTGTATTAAGTTTTGGTTTGTTATATGATTTCTCCCATTCATTTTAATTCTTCTATATAGCACGACTATGGTGAAAATGTATTTAATAGGAATGTATGTGTAGAACCTATATGAAATTGTATGCCATCTCAGGGAGGGAGGGGGGAAAAAAACCTAAGTTATATGGTAGTGATTGTAGAACACTGAAAATAAATAAATTTAATAAATTTAAAAAATAATAATACTTATTTTACATTGGTTCCAACTAAAACATTGATATTCTCAAACTTTAGAAAAGTTCTGTATTGAGTTTAGCTTCCAAGAGATTGTGTTTGATGAGGTTGTTTTTTATTGTTTGAAATTGTCACTGCATAACTATAATTATTCAGTTTTAAATATTTAACTCTTTTCACATCTTAATAATACTTTAATATATCACAATGTAAACCAAGTCATTATTCTAAATCACTGATTCCCAAACTTTTTAAAGTAGTTACACCATTGTTTTTGCTTAAGGGTTACCAACATTTCCTCTTAAAGTGGTAGATGGCAAGTATGGATGCTTTTAAATAGAAATAAATTCTAAATTAATTCTAAAGAGAAAAAGAGATAAAAGGAAATAATTGGGAAAGAACTCCTATAGACTATGAGATTTTAGCTAAGACTCTCAGGAAGCAAGGGAAACCAGGAGGTACAGATGAGGAAGGAGAGTATTTATAAGGAATTGGGAATAGCCAGAGAAAAGAGATCTAATGTCATGTTCACAGAATAAATAGCAAAGCCAGTGTCACTGTTTCAAATATTGGGCGGGGAGAGGAACAGCAGAGGCTAGATTATGACGGGCTTTAAATCCCAAAGAGAGAATTTGATATTTGATCCCAGAGGTGGGTGATAGGGAGCCCCTGATCTTTTTTTTTTCCCTCCCATTTAATAGTATTTTATTTTTTCCAATTACATGTAAAGATAGTTTTCAACATTCATTTTTATAAGATTTTGAATTCCAAATTTTTCTTCTTCCCCTCCCCAAGACAGCAAGCAATCTGATATAGATTATACATGTTTTTGTCACTGTTTGTCCTTCATTCTCAGAGGGCCAAGATATCAGGAAGGAGATATCATGATTTACAAGTGAATTGCAGAGAGGAGGGCCTCACTCTCTCCTCAGGAGCCTTTCTGAAAAGTGCTCAGCGTAGCTCACACAGAGGACCAAGGAATGAACAAGCACAAGAAAGGAGAAATAAGACCTAAGACCTATACCACAAATACTATGACTGGGATGGTTAGAAAAGTTTGGAGGAAAAGGGTACTTTGATGGGCTGATCGCAGGTACTAAGGCCAGCCTTTCATGTAAAAGACAAGAGTTCACAGATACTTGTCACTTTGCAACAGAACACTTCCTTCACTTTAACCCTGTGAGATCATCATGCCTGTTTTATAGAGGAGGGAACTTGCACTCAGAGAGGACTGAATCACTTGTCCATAGTCCCTGAGATTTTTGGAGCCTGGACTGGACCAGAGGACTTTTGATTCCAAGTTCAACCTAACATACCATAGTACAATAGAGAACAGATAGGAGATAGATGAGACAGAAAGAAAAAAGGGAGAGGGGGGAAAGAAGAGAGAAGAAAACAAGACAGAAGGGCAGTAGTCATCTGTAGCAGTTGATAGAGGTAAGCAACAATACCCAGGAACAGTACAGATGATCACAGCCCCAAAGCTAGAGACACAGTAGAGACCAGTGTAAAGGAAGCAGAGTAGAGAGAAACAGAGGCAAAGAGGAACCCTTCCCATGAACATCTGCTGCACAGACAGCTGTCGCAATTGTTCCATCTGCTGCTTTGTGGTTTTTAAAGATAACAGGAAGAACCAGATCATAAAAGAGATGGTTCAAATCCACAGCACTGCCCTTGAGAACCAACGTATTTTCTGGCTTACCCTGGAAGGCATGTGACAGCTGTATTGTGCTGGGAGGTGTTGGGGGAGGAGGAGAAGCCGCAACGGGGGGGGGGGAAGCGAGGATATGATAAAAGGAAGAGGGAATAACACTGGTTATTGGGGAACCAGATCAGACAGAAAACTACACCACAATACAATGTCTTAAAAGTTAAGCCACAAAACAGTATATGCATAATATATTTTAGAATATTTCCTTTAAAAAGGAGAGAAGGGAATAAGTATTTATACAGCACCTACTAAGTGCCATGTACTGTGCTAAGAGCTTTAAAACATTATTTTATTTGATCCTTAAAACAATCCTGGAAAGTAGTTGGCATAACATCATCCCCATTTTACAATGTGGAAACTGAGGCAGACGGAGGTTAAGTGACTTGTCCAGGGTCACCTAGCGTTAAGGATTTAAATCAGATATGAACTCAGATCTTCCTGATTTTAGGCTCAATGCTCTCTATCTACTTTACCACCTAAAAGCCTCAAAAGTTAAAATTAAGCACTACAGCATAAAGTTCAATTCAGTCTTTAATAATAAGAAGAAAAAATTTCAGCTACCCAGAATGACTTGGTCTCTGGCAAAACTGATTTTTTAATTTCAAAAACCATATTTCATTTCTATATTTCTAAATACACAGAATAAGCATTAAGGCCCTCTGCTTTTGCATACATTCCTACAAATTTTTAATGTAAAGAGCCCAAATGAGGAGTCCATGAAACAAAAGCTTTTTTTAAAATAAATCACTCATGATTCTGTTGGCACAGGGAACCTGACGTTCACAAATTCCTTTTATGAATGCCAATACACAAAAGCTTTGCAACTTATACTTTGAGAAAACTGCTCAGGGCACTGAGAGGTTAGGTGATTTGCCCAAGAGTCTCACAGTCAATACCTATATCAGGTGGGACTCCCCTAGTCAGTAGACCAAGCTGCCTTTCTAGTCACTTTGAACTTTAGAATAAAGGCACATGGGTAAAATAACTGGGGGCAGAAATCTAATTATATTCTTTATATCTCTATTAAGACAATAGAGGTCTCAGAGATGAAATCTGGAAATGCACCAGCTCTGTTCTTGTGCACACTGGAATGCCCTCATGTGTTCATAAAAGTATTTCAAAACTGTACCATGGTTCCTAACACACATTAAAGTATCATCTATGCAGAAAATGAAAACCCTGGCACTTACTTATATGGTTTCTGCGGTAAGATACTGATGCGAGTCTTGTCCAGTATCTTTTTCAGCTTGTTTCTTCCTCCAACTGTGTTGGCTTTGCTTTTCTTATTTACTTTCTCAAGTCCCATCACCTGTTCCACATCAACCGCAAGGTCTGGGATAGAGTAGCGACTAGCTTTTTTAATATCTCCGATCTTGGGGAGATGTGGGGCACCATTTCTTTTCTCCTCCGATAATCTTGTTAAAAGTTCTTTAAACACTATATTGAAAGAAACAAAACACAAAACTTGTAAAATCTCAACCATCCTGCTGCCCAACCCCACTGGGAAAATGCAACATATTTGGGGAAGATAGTTCACAAAATGGTTCCTATGAAGTCAATGGATCTGCATTTTAATTCCCACATCATTCAACATATTCCATAGCCTATTCTAAAGTAAAGCCCTAAGAAGGGTTAAGCATGAATGCCCTATATAACTGAAATCATTACCGTTTCTGAAGAGATCTTTAAAGGAATGGACCTCTTCAAAGACAAGAAAGGAGAGGCAGACATTGAAACACTTACCAAATAAGTTGGTTTTCACAGTGATAGACAAATGTGTATTATTTCTCAGAATTTCCATGGCTTTTGCAAGCTGAATATTTTCAAAATTTTGACCATTTACCTCTAAAATCTGAAAATAAAATTACAAAATGTTTTAAGTCTATGACAATATGAGAGCAAATATATTTAATTAGGGGAAAAGGGATGCTGCTATTCAAGCTAAAGTTGGGGTTCATTTTAGCATACCTGGTCCCCACGCTTCAAGCCTGCTTCTGTTGCTTTGCTACCTGAATCCACACTATCCACAAAGATACCAAATCCCTTCTCAGAACCTCCAAGCAAAATGAAAGGTAAAGGAGCTTCCCGCGAAGGCTTCGTGAGCGTCATCAATCTCCGCTTGGCTTTAGCGGCACATGCAATATTTAAGAGCCTCAGATGTCCACCCATTTTCTGCAAGAGTTCAGAAGGGATCGCATAAGTATAAAGAGATGATTACACTGGCCAAAAGGAACACCTGAAACGCAGCCATGGGAAGACATTCATCTTACCTCCCTCTCCAGATTGTTCTCAAACTCCTCTAGAAATCGGGTCATGGCAGGATCCCCTTCGAAGTCATTGAAGTGGTTATTCACCCACAACAGCACCACCCGTGTAACCTGTAGTTAATAAATTCTTGAGTAAGTTTTCCTCCTTATTTAAGTTGAACTGTATTGCCAGAAAACTCTGCAGACGTTAGTTTTAAATTCAAAGTTTAGAAATTTTCCCACCTAAAATCCCATAAAAATTCCTATGTCTAGAAAGATAGTTTTTCTTTCTAAGAAACATGTTTTCATGGAGTAAATGGCTTGCCAATTACTTTCACAGGGAAGCCTCTATGTAAGGATGATAGAGAGGTCCTGGGGAGAAAGAATAGATGTTACATTGCCAAAGAGGGATACTGTAACTCTTTTATTCTTCCCTGAGCAATTGTTCGACATTCTTCAGTGAAGTGGTTAGTTCCAACTTTCTTCTCTCCAGGACTTCCCATACTGATCTCTCTCTCTTTTCATCTACTTTCTCCTCACCTTCTACAATATTGTTCAGATAAAGGATGTCTCCAAGAGGCTCCCTATCTAACCCACTCCAAATGCTACTCTTTTTTAATCTTCCATCCTCTCTTCCTTGCCAAGGGGAACCACTCTACTTTGTTCTTCATCCAGCACCCGACAGAAGCCTGGCATCAACATCATCAACATTACCACCACCACCATGATAACGATGATAAAGAGATTTATTCAGCACTTCAAGGTCTGCATAGCACTTTACAAATATTCTCATTTTATCTTCACACCCTGAGAGGTATTTGTTATTATCTGCATTTGACAGATAAGTAAATTGAGGTAGATAGTTTAAGTGACTTGCTCAGGGTCACACTGCTTGTAAGTGAGTGAGAGCAGATTTGAATTCAGGTCTTCCTGACATTAGGTCCAGTGCTTTCTCCACAATACCACCTAGATGCTCTGAACTATTTCTTTCTCATCTTCAGTATCACATTAATCATTATAGAATATTGTATATAATGTGATGTTCTAAAGCAGGGGTTCATATCCCGTGTACCGTGTGTGTGTGTGTGTGTGTGTGCGCGCGCGCACATGCGCTCGGACACACACACGTAACTATTTCAATATAATTCATTTCATATTATGTTTTATACACACACACATGTGTGTAACTATTTCAATATAAGTCATTTCTTCTGGAATCATGTGCATTTTATTTTATGCATTTAAGAATGCCATTCTGAAAAAGGGTTCATATGTTACCCTAGAATGCCAAAGACATCCATGATGTCAAAAAAAGGGTTAACTAACCCTTTTCTAAAACGTTACAGATTTGACTGTCTCCAAAAGTTTACTCTCAAAAGTTGATCTGCTTTCCATAATAATTATATATCCATGCCATTTGTGGCTGCAAAATCATCCAAGAACTTGGAATGAACATTTTTGATAATGTTTATCTCAGAGATCCATCTGAAGTTAACTGGCATAAGAAACATACAACATACACGTACAGAGAGAGAGAGAGAAAGAGAGAGAGAGGGAGAGATTCTTTTACTTAAATATTTGGAATTTAGAAACTGATGTACAAATTGTTTTCTAACCTTATCCCTGAGGCTAGGGTCATTAAACCACTCCAGTAACTTTTTCCCCACTTCCATTGGGCTAGAAAGAAAGGTCCTGTAGGTCAGTAGGAAATCCTCTATAAATGTTGGATCCACCACTGAATGTTCTTCAACCAAATGCATTGTCAACCTTTCTGAAGTGCCCTACAATAAATAAAGAAAAATTTGTCATGCATGAGTAGTATCTTATATGCATAGCAGAAAATTCATTCCATCCATTAGCTGTGTCCACAGATCTAGAAAGGATCAACTGATGACCAAACTCTGATATGGTAAAATACAAGTTATTAGCTTCAATAAATAAAAAAATCTAAAATTGCCAGTCAACAAAGAAATGAGGATTTCTTCTATAGTTTTAACGTGAAGTCATAATGGTATCAAATTCAAATCAAAAGGGGGGCCACTAATCTGTATATAAAGATACCTACAAACTTAAAAACCACATATTAACATTATCTGTGTTCTATATCTATATTTTTAAATTCATTTTGTTAAACATTTCTGAATTCCATTTTAGTCTTAAGTACTGTGTGTTGGCCTGTTTGACATCTCTGGTTTAGAATACAAGGTTGTTAAGCAGAGGCATTGTAACTTTTTTTAAATCTAGCAAAATACCTTGCACATAAGTACTTGAAAATTTTTTTAAAAGGGTTAATTAAATTTAAATAATGCCAAGAATATAAAATCTTAGGCAGAGCTGAACTATTTAATATTTAAATAACTCAGCAGAATAGTCAGCATTTTTGGTTTTCCTTTTTTTTATTACCTTAATGACAATGTGACCTTTTCTTGTTCCAGTACGGTCAAGTTCTCGGTGTTCTTTCACCATAACTATCTCTCCTTCTTCTTCTACTTTTTGCATGTTCTTTTCTACCTGATTGAGAATGCGGCAGTAATCCTGCTGGGCTATGCAGACAAACTGGAAGACATCACCAAGAATTATTAATAAAAAGCTTTCAAAGAGTTTAGATAAACTGATAATAAAATTTTAAAGTTATTTAGACCAGAAATTTCAAGCAAGAGTATCTTACACAATATACTTAAATATTATTTTCTATGGATGATTGTTTTGTTTGTATTGATTTTTTTTTACTTTGAGAAAACTTCAAACAAGAATTCTATAGAAGTATTTTTAATAATTACAGAGCTGTTAACAAAAGTTTCTGTTAAATTTTATTTGCTCAGTTTTAAGATCACTTTTTCAAGAGTATATAAAAAGTTTAAAATGGATAAGCATAAAATGAATTTTTTCCCTTTATCTTTCAACATGCTCCATAGAAAATCAGATAATGATTTTAGTCATCGTCTACTCCAGCATTTTTCATCTTAAACTATATTGCGCAGTGGTAAGAGATCAAAATCTTTCATGTGGACCATCCTTCTTTTTGCATAAATTAGCAGCTGAGGGGATATGGACAAAAGGAAGTGGAAAGAGACATATGGGAGAAGCTGGATCAAGAATGATGTAGAGGAGAACTGGAAGAAAGGAAAGAAGGGAGGGAAAGGGGGAGGAAGGGAGAAAAGGAGGGAGGAAAGGAAACGGAGGGGGAGAAAGAGAAGGGAAGGAGGGAGGAAGGGAAAGGGAGGGGGAGAAAGAGAACGGAAGGAGGGAAAAAGGGACTCTTTCCACTATAAGACAATGTACCATGCTTGACACACAGAAGATGCTTAACAAATATTTGTAGACTGATCAATTCAAACAGAACAAAAAACAAACATAACTTCCATGAAGATTACATTAAAGTTAAAAGATAGGAGAGATTAGAAATTTCAAGTAATATCCATCTAAAACTACATATTTATGTAACCTCTGCAGAGAATTTTGAAAACAGTCTATAAAGCTCATAAGTATTTCCAGCTCATACTCTGTGCCAAGGTCATTCCTAAAGTAGTGACAGGAGAGCGGGAGGTGGGGTGGGGAAGAGAAGAGCTGGTTGTGATACAGACATACAAGAATAATTTCCCTCTGTTGCCAACTATAATGCATTTCAGAGATAAGGATAAACTATTCAAGAAATAATGGATTTTTTGGGGTAAGATTATACTTAAAGGCAATCCCACTGGTGGGATGAAAGTCACTTGAAGAATTTGGATTCACAGAGCACTGAAGTGATAACCTAACTTTGAATAACTGAATAGTCCCTAGCAGGGTTTAAAAAATAAGTTTTCTTCATTTGGACTAATTTATTCTAAATCATGAAATCATTTGAGAATGGAAAAGGGAAAGTTCATCATTCTCTATCAACCTATGAATAACAAGTGAAGACTTGGATTTAATGTCAAGGTTGTCCGTAAGTTTTCCATACTGACTGGCTGAGACAATCTACTTATTTTTTAAATTAACATAACTAAAATAGTTTAATATTCTAAAAGTTATTTCAAAATATATTTCACCAAATATCAACATAGAAATGATGTTTTATAAAAATAAGTTGTGTCTCTTTTTTGGTGATGCTGGTCATCTTTCCGACAGAGGGGTCAATAAAAACATCACTGAGATATCCAGGAACAATTTATGGGATTGGAGAGGTTTTACTTATCAATAGTTACAAAAATATTGACCTTAGTTTTTCTAAATAAGTCGCAAAGTCATCAATCCTGTTTTTTGGACATGACAAATTAAATTTATAAAATTATTAAAACACATGATTGCCTTCAAAATAGAATATTAATATGAAGCAGTACAAAAACTCTGGGCAGAGAAATGAACTGAACTGGGTCTTCCTGCTTAGTGAATTAATTATAAATGGTTAAAATCAAATCCACAGTGGTTTCTAGGCATATTTTTTTTACTGCCAAATATGACCTTATTTACTCTATAGACAACAACCTGATAGAGGAACATATGCAATGACACAAAAAATGACAGTTTAGTTGAAAACAATCTAATTTCATCTTGAAAAGATGTATTTACCCCTTCTAATACATTTATTAATATTATTTATTAAACATGAGCAGTTCTCAAAATGAGAAGAAAACTAACAAAAATGAATTATGCTTCTAGTTATAACTGTCCATCAAAACTGATTTAAAAAATAAGGTATTATACTTAGACAAGAGGTAGTAATGCATAAAAATACTGTTTGAGCTTGGTTGGTCCTTGGTAATTAGATAGTTTCATTTGTTTGTGACCAATAAATGTTTAAATAATTCCCTGATTCAAAATGATGTTGTCCTTTGGAGGAAAAATGATGTGACAAAATAATAAAATAAACTAACATATGTTAAAAGAGGTTTATGCTCAACTCTCAATTATCCACTGTAAACTTGCTTTCAAATTCAGAAAATATTTTTTAAACTAAAATGCCCAGGAAGAGATGGATTTATAATACACCAATTTAAGGAGGCCAGATAGATCTAGTTAGCATGGTACTTTCCATTCCTCCAAGACGGAAGTTCCTACCTAGTAGTTACCATAAGTATCAAGTATTCACTTCCCATTTGAAGGCTAAGCAATGGCCCTGGGATATCACTGGAAGGCCTAAAACATAGGCAGTGAAGAAAAAAGGAAGGGAGAAAAAATAGAAGAGGAAGCATGGGAAAGGAGAGGAAAAGCTGCGTATATAAAAGTGCAATATAGGGTCACTGGGGCTACACACAGGTTGCTTACAATCCATTCTGACCTTACCCTTCACACCGAAACAGGCCAGGAAAAAAGCAGGTCTTAGGAAGAGAGCAAGTAGAAACAAAAGAAGAAAGGGAACTCCCCACCTCCCCACCCAAAATTCCGCAGACACTTACAAGCAATTAACTATAAATGTAACAAGAAAAACATAGTATCTACATGCCATGTCTTAAGTCAGAAAGAAGACATGCCTAATTTTTAATCTAAAGAAGTACAAGGAAGTCCTACTTACACACACACAGCTACAACTGTCCTATACCATGAAAGGCAGTGTAAGTTAAGGTTCTGACTCAAGGACTATCTCATGGTGATAGTAGGTTTAAAGCTGTAAGGAGCCACAATAGGTCACCAAGTGGAAACTCCTAACTTTTACAGGCGAGAAAGGTGAAGTACAGAGACATAAACTGACTTTTTCAGAGTCACACGGCGAGTATCTGAGGCACAATCTGAACCCAGTTCTCCTTGAATCCAAGTCCTGTGCCCCATCCACTAGATCATATTTAATAATGAAGGGCTGAGTGTTCATTCACTGAGAGTACAACAGAAGAAGAAACTTTCAATAGCTATTTATTTTTTTAACTCAATCATACTAACAATAAAAAAAAAAAATGAAAACTTGTCAATCAAGAAACTTCTTAAGTACAGAAGCATGACAAAATACCTCAAAACTTTGCTTTTCCCAGACACATGTTTTATGTGTTTGATCTACCTAATGTTATTCTTGATAGCAACTGATTATTTCATTTAACATTCCTATCTGATACATTGAAACACAACTACATGCCTCCCTCTATTATTTTAACCACTTAAAAATAAATGTCATTCCTTTTTATTAACAGGTGAATATGGCAACTCAGCCAAATTCAGTGTCCCAAGATCTCCCTAGTAGGGATCTGAGAAAAGCTGATCTGTAATTTGCACTGAGAAACTGGATAATTTCTCTTCTTTTTGATTTTAGGATTTCATCAATAATTCATTAATATTCTTAAGGAATTAAATTCTTAAGAACACTCAGAAGACTCTGAAAATATACATACGGAAGATTTCAGAGATTATCTGCTTTTTTTCCTTCACTGCCACACAATGGATAAATGAGAATTAACTATTTAGTCTCTCTTAATATAAATATTTCATTTAAACTATGTTATTTTTTCCATGATATACACTAATAATGAAGTTACTTGACAAGATAAATATTACCATAAATTCCATTTCTCTTTGAGCTACTTGTTATCATTCCATGAGTAAATGTACAGATAAATCTATACCAATGGATTTTTTCAACTTATAGTAAGTGTGATAATAGAAATTTTCAGTTTGTTCTTTTTCTAGTTTTTTCAGCTGCATGCCCAATTCATTGATCTCCTCTTTCTCTACTTTATTCATGTAGGCATTCAAGGATATAAAACTTCCCCTAAGAACTGCTTTTGCAGGATCCCATAAGATTTGGTGAATTGTCTCATTATTGTCATTTTCTTGAATGAAGTTGTTGATTTCTATGATTCGTTGTTTAATTCACTCATTCTTTAGGATTAGATTATTTAATTTCCAAATAATTTTTGATCTATCTTTCCATGGCCTTTTATTACACATAATTTTTATTTCATTATGATCTGAGAAGGATGCATTCACTATCTCTGCCTTTCTGCACTGGATTCTCAGTTTTTTATGCCCTAATACATGGTCAATTTTTATGTGCTATGTACCGCTGAGAAAAAGCTATACTCCTTTCTATTCTTCTTCAATTTTCTCCAGAGATCTATCATACCTAACTTATCCACAGCTTTATTCACTTCCTTAACTTCTTTCTTGTTTATTTTGAGGATAGATTTATCAAGTTCAGAGAGGGGGAAGTTGAGGACCCTCGCTAGTATAGTTTTGCTATCTATTTCTTTCTGTAACTTCCCTTAACTTCTCCTCTAAGAATCTGGATGCTATACCACTTGAAGCATACATGTTTAGTAATGATATTGCTCCGTTGTCTATGGTGCCTTTTAGCAGGATATAGTTTCCTTCCTTATCTATTTTGATTATATTTCTGCTTTGGCATTGTCTGAGATTAGGATTGCTACCCCTGCTTTTTTTACATCAGTTGAAGCACAACATATTCTGCTCTATCCTTTTACCTTTACCCTGTGTGTATCCTCCCATTTCAAACATGTTTCTTGTAAACAATATATTGTTGGAATATGACTTTTAATCTATTCTGCTA
>CM053772.1:149057884-149145232 GCA_028658325.1 Potorous gilbertii
TTCCTTATCTATTTTGATTATATTTCTGCTTTGGCATTGTCTGAGATTAGGATTGCTACCCCTGCTTTTTTTACATCAGTTGAAGCACAACATATTCTGCTCTATCCTTTTACCTTTACCCTGTGTGTATCCTCCCATTTCAAACATGTTTCTTGTAAACAATATATTGTTGGAATATGACTTTTAATCTATTCTGCTATCTGTCCCTGTTTTCTGGGAGAGTTCACTCCATTCACATTCACAGTTATGATTACAATCTGTGTCTTTCCCTCCATCCTCTTTCCCACCGTTTGTGCTTTTCGTTCTCCCTTCCCCATAGAGTTTTAATTTTTGAACACCACCTTTTGCAGTTTTCTCTTCCTTCTTTCAGTTTCCCTCCCTTTTACTCCCCTTTACCCTTACTACTTCTTCCCTCCCTTTTAGCCTCCCCTCCTTTTTTCCCCTCCCCTCCTACTGCCTAAAGAGCTAGTTAAATTTATATACTTCATTAGGTTTGTTGTTCTCTCCTTGAACCAACATCAGATGAGAGTAAATTTCAAACAATGCTTATCTCCTTCCCCTCTTTCCTTCTACTGTAATATAATTTTGTGACTCTTCCTGTGTTATAATTTACCATTTTCTGCCTCTTCCTTTTCCCATCTCCCATTACAATCCCTTTGTACCCTTAAATCACATCATTTACTTTATACTCACTCCCTCTACCTACCTACATCCCTTTTATATTTCACAATAAATATACAATTCTCAAGATTAGTAAGTATTGTCTTCCCTTATAGGATATCAACAGTTGCCCATATTGAATAACAAGTTTCTTTTCCCCTGTTTGGCTTTTTACGCCTCTCTTAAAATCTGTGTTTGAAGATCCAATTTTCTATTCAGCTCTTGTCTTTTCTGGAAGGTCTGGAAATCCCTTATTTCACAGAATGTCCATTTCCTTGCCTAAAATATTATGCTTAGCTTTGCTGATCCTTAGTTGTAGTCCCAGCTCCTTTACCTTACGAAACATCATATTCCAATTCCTTCAACCTTTTAATGTAGAAGCTGCAAGGTCCTGTGTGATCCTGACTGTAGCTCTTCAATATTTGAATGGTTTCTTTCTGGCTGCCTGTAGTATTTTCTCCTTCACTTGATAGTTCTGGAATTTGGAAACGATATTCCTTAGTATTTTTAGTTTGGGATCCCTTTAAGGAGGTGAATGGTGGATTCTTTAGATGACTATTTCGCCCTCTGGATCTAGGACTTCTGGGCAATTTTTCTTGATGATTTCTTGGAAGACATTGTTCAGGCTCTTTTTTTTTTTAATGGCTTTCTGGTAGGCCAATAATTCTTAGATTTTTCTCTCCTGGATCTATTTTTCAGATCAGTTGTTTTTCCAATGAGATATTTTACATTTTCTTCTAGTTTCATTCTTTAGATTTTGATTGATTCTTGATGTCTTATAGAGTCATTAGCTTCTACCTGCCCAATTCTAATTTTTATCAATTGCTTTCTTCAATTAACTTTTGCATTTCCTTTTTCATCTGTCCAATTATTCCTTTTAAGGAATTATTTTCTCTAGTTAGTCTTTGTACTTTCTTTTCCATTTGTCCAATTTTCCCAGTTAGGTTTTGTGCTTCCTTTTCCATTTGTCCAACTTTCTCAGGTTTTGTGCTTCCTTTTCCATTTGACCAATTTTCCTTTTTAAGGAGCTGTTCTCTTCGGTGAATTCTTTTTTCATACTTTTAAGATCCTTCTTCACCTCTTCCAAGAGTGCTCTTAGTGCCTGCGACCAGTTCATTGTCCCTTCTGAAGTTTCAGATAGGAGTACAGTCTCAATGCTGACCTCTATGGTATTCGTGTTTTGGTCTTTGTCCCCGTAGAAAGATTCTATGGTCTTTTCTTTTCTGCTTTGCTTCTTACTCATGATGATGAGGCTTTGTGTGTTGTGGCCTCTAGTTCTTTCAGCTAGAAATTAAAGTGCTACAGCTTATCTGGTGCTGAGCTGGCTGGTGTGAGAAAGCAGAGATCAGGTGAAGTCTTTTTGTCTTTCCCCAGATTTTTCCTGGAGCTACATTGTTAAATGTGGGGGAGGGTGGCCTGGTCAAGGGAGGTCCCCTCTGCTGAGCTAGAGCACAGGCAAGCTCAGCAGTTGATGGTCCTGGCTGCCCTAATGTCTTTCCATTTCCCCTGGGGTGCTGAGGTACACCTGGGGTTCTGGTGTTGGTGGTTGCAGGGCTCCATGCCCCTGAGGCTCCAGATCTCCTCCCCATTCTCTGAGGTGGGGCTGTCTGGGATAGCTCTGGTCCTGCACTGGTTCCCTTCCACCCCAGCAAAAGGGATCTTCCCTAGCGATTTTCCTCACCTCACGTGCTACGAGACTGTTTGCCCCTTCTGCTGAAGCCACTAATCCAGGATTCTTCTGGAAAAATATTTTATGGTTCTTTCAAGGTCAACAAGGGGAGAGGGAGAGAACATTTACTGATCAGTCCACCCTATGGGCTCCTGGATGTTCAAGTAGGTGACTTACAGACATTTAATTGGTGGGCTGATAGTCTTAGGAGCAGCCGATGCAGATACCTGGGGCTCCACGGCTCTAACTCGCTTGGTTCCACTGGACTCCTGTCCTTGGTTGATATGCCTAAGATTCCACAGCCACTACCTCAGACCACCCAGGGCTTCTTGCTTAGTCTTGCCATGGTGGGGACATGCTGCGCTGTACACTGTGTGCTCTTCTGCCCCCATGGAACAGAACATTCCCATTGACTTTCCAGTCTGTCCTGGATTGTGAATCTGCCACAGTCTGTCTCCTATTGGATTCTGCCCCTCCAAAATTTGCTCAGATTCTCTTTTTAGAGGTATCTGAAGGAGTTTGTCTAAGAGCTTAGATGAGTAGTTGCTCTCATTCCACCATCTTGTCTCCACCCCACAGATAACAGAAATTTTCAAAATGGCATTTGACAACTTTTTTCCTTTTGCAAATCAGCTAGTATAATTTTTTTTTAAATCAAGTTCAAAACAAAAGAAATCCTGATTATCATTTAGATGTGTTAAAAGATATAGATGAAAAATTAAACAAGGAAAAGCTAAAAATTTTACCTCTGTACCAACTGATCCAATCAGACAAGATGCTGTGATTTAATTTAAATATTTCATTGTATTTCTTATTCTGGTAGGTCCTTTTACAGCTTCAAAATTTTATGGTAATTTTCTAGTCTGCTACTTCTCCCACTGCTTCAACTAATCTCAGATTTTATTGACTCTTCAGCCTTTGTGTTTGATCTGCTTCAATTCTTCCACAGCTAATATATATACATATACAATTGCTATTTCTCTGTTGAAAGATGTTGAATCTACCTACTCCATTCTGCAATTTTTTTCTTTCTGGTTCTTTTCTATAACTTCCTTTAGAGGTCATTGGATAACTAAATCCAAAAGAAATCAAGTCTCATATCTTCTCTTTCCTATTTTGATAAAGGTTCTCTCTACTTCAATACAGTCATCATCTTCTTTCTACTATATTCACAAACGTTATGGAAAATATCATCATTTTCACAATTTTAATATTCAGCTCTCTTTTCTTCCGAATGCTATTAGTAATCCCTTTTTACTCATTGGTACCATAACTAAATTCCTTCACAATAGTTCTACTTTGTTCTGTTATGGTATAATAATTTAAGGGGAAATTTTAACACGTAGATCAACACTTTTTAACCTGCTTGCAATTAATTCTCTTGCTTTAACTCCTTTCCCTCTCCCTTGTTCTAAAGCTTGGTACTCAATGATATTCTTAGTGATTCTGAACAATGTTAAACTATTCTTCATTTATCCAACACAACTCTGAAAAAAAATAAAAGCATTTTGGATATGTTTATTTTTATACTCCTTCTCATACTGAGGCCACATTAATCTCTCTTAAGGATACGTTTTTCCTTTGTATTTTTAGCACCTGATTCTGTATATAGTAGACACTAAAAAAATTACTGAATTGGAATGAAAATGAGCAATTTTAAATCTTACTAAATGTACTAGGTGTCATTTAGGAAGTGTTGAAGAGCACTGCCCAAGTTTCAGGAAAATCTCAACACCAGGGCATACTTTTTTCAAATAGGCACTTGGCACACATATGTATGAACAGTAACATAGGTTTCTTATATTTTTTTACCTGGCAGTCATCCACTTTTGTCCTCATTACTCCTTTCATGTATTCCTTGTCCATAGTAGGGGAGACACCAAAACTGTTCCCCATGCATAAAATCTCTGTTCTTCCATCAGGATATGTCACTTCCACTGAACCATTTAGGATCACTGACCAGGAATCCAGCTAAACACAGAAAAAGAAGAAATTACAAAGATGGCAAGAATGGTCATTTTCACTGATTGTCCCTTCTCCAACCCCAATCCACCTCTAAAATTGCAAGCCCAGAAATCATCTCTAATCCTGCCCCCCCAACTCCAAGAAACTCCAACAACCAGACACTACAGTCATTGTTAGTGTCTCTGAAATAATACTTCTTTTCCTTCTGTTAGAAAAACATTATATTTTTAAATGGCTAGAGGCTAGAATGTTTCTAATAGAAACAAAATTAGTTAAAACATAAAACACTAAAGGTGAGATAATTATAAATCTTGATAATATGAACAAGTAAGAAAAACTCCAGTGCAGCTCCTTGAAATGGTAGAATGAATTACTATCCTGGAGAAAAGATGGGAGGTCAGGGCTTAATGGCGTCTACATTACTCAGAACTTAGGAGATAGATGTAGAGAGGGATAGCAAAGAGGGGGAAAAAGGGATTAGGAAGGTGATAAAGTGCTTAGCATTTGCTAGCTTTTAATGCTATGTTAATGATCAATTCTGAGATAGTAACTTGTCCTCTGTAATTTGAGGAAAGTTTTGCTTACCTCTTCTCCATCATTTAACACTATAGTTCCTGCTCTTTCCACCACTGCAAATACCATCACAGCACAGAGTTCTCTCCTAACAGACATTGTCATGTTAGCAAAAGCAGGCAACTGATGCATAAATTCCAGAAGTTGTTCTGAAAAAACAAAAACAAAAATACCCTTGATTTTAAAATGACAAAGTAATAGATTTCATTATTGTTTTAGCAAAAGAGTATTTTAGGGTTCTCTCCTTTCTCCACAATCGTACCTTTGTGGAGATAATGGTGCTACACGTGAGCACAGATCAGATCTAAGAGTGGAAACAGACCCCAGAAGCTCTCCAGTCCAACCCACAACTGAAAAACAAGTCCCTCTAAAAGATGCTCCACTACTGGTCATTCTGTCTTTGCTTGAAGATTTCCAAGGACAGGGAGCTCAATACCTGGCAAGGCAGTTTTGGACAGAACTAACATTATTAGGTTTCTCTTCACATCAAACTGAAATTTTCCTCTTCCCAATTGGTCCTAGTTCTGTCCTTTGAGTCCAAAAAGAAAAAAAATCCTTCTTCCACATGATAATCTTTGAGATATATAAAGACCGTGTCCATGTCCCCCTGCCTAAGCATCCTCCTTTTCTAGGTTAAATATTTTCATTTCCCCAATGCACACTCTTCATACCCCAACTTCTGTTCCGGAATGAATTCTGCATTGCTCCTAAATGGGATGTGTTGATCTACTCCCCTTCTTATCATCCCTCTAATTTTTTTCTTGCACAAAGTGCCTCTTACTGGGCACTATGATACCCTTTTGCTATTCTATAATTTTTAATTGCAAAGGGTATGGATATAGTTCTCAAATTTTCCAAAGAATATACCAATATCTTGTTCCTAACATCATTTAGGTGTAGTTCTGCCTGGTCTTCAGATGGAAAAATGCTGACTTTTCAAGATGTCTTTCAAAAGCCTTACTCCTTAGATGGAAGGCCCAAGTTGTTTCCTTCTACCCGGTTCAATTCTATTTAACCTTTCACATGGAGTTATTTATTAAACACCCACTAAGTGCTGAATACTTTGCTAAGGCTATGGAAGAGTGATCTCGAACAAATCACTGAAATTGACAAAATTTTGCTATCATGTTTTGCTTAAAAGAAAAGAAAATATTTACAATGATGGGATCAAGAAATATAAGGAATGAAAGATTAAAAAGTTAAATGAATGAATATTCATTTTAGTTAATATAAAAGAAATTAATTTTTTTCTCTCTCTCCTTACCCCCCCTCCTCTCCTGCTCCCTCTATCTTTCATGAATTCTTTCCCCTGATTTTTGTTAATCAAAGCATTTTAGAAGATTCCTACTCTAAAATTCTTTCCTGAAGTGGTCTAGATGCTCTAGGTCTATATAACTAGCTGTTAAACAGATCTCTGCAATGAACAAACATCTGCCCAATTATTTACAAGTTCAACGGTAAAATCACAAAAGTATTATATGAAAACACTAGAACATAACATGGATACCTATATAAATAAGAAGAGATAAAGAAGAAATCCTGAGAATTATAGGGAGCTGCTGAGTCTCCTACAATGACCTTCCTAACTTCATTTTTCCCACTGCTCCCAGGTATCTTCCCTCATCCATGGACATGTCACTCCTTTAGTAAAAAACTATGTAATCATTGCCTATTTTTTAATATTCCTATGCCTGGAGTTCAAGTCCCTCCAAATGATATAGCACTGAATCTCTACTTAACCTGCTCCACTCCCTTCCACATACTGTATGCTGTAACCAACACAGTCTCAGTACCACTTCTTATAGGTGGCCCATGTTTTAATATTTTAATAAGGACTGCTAAGTGGCACAGTGGATAGACTACTGGGCCTGGAGTCAGGAGGACTTGGTTCAAATCCTTTTACTGGCTATGTGACCCTCGGTAAGTCAATCTCTTTCAGCCTCAGTTTACTCATCTATAAAATGAAAGAGTTAGATTCAATGTCTTCTAAGGTCTGTTCCTGCTCTAAATCTGATAGATCTTTATGTTCCTTAGAGGATGGCAACATATTTCAAAGATCTGTGATTTTGTTGATGTTGGTACTATTTCTAGAAATTCAGATTATAACCTTTAGCCCTGTCTCTGAGAGCTGCTGTGCCCCAAAACTTATCCTCCTCTAGCCAACCTTCTAACAATATTCTTCAGAATTAAGTAGGCTAGTTATTATTTGACAGAAATACAGTTCTACCAGGTTTTACTTCAAACCTTTCCAGGTTGAGAAGACCCTGCATATCACATGTTACTCTTTCACAGCCTTCAAGAGCCTAGGAATGCCATGATTAGGAACCCAAATAGGACTCCTGTTCAGAGATATAAACATTTCTTTAAAAAAAAAAAAAGGAAATGATGTAGATAAAAACAGCAACTGTATTCTACTCAGCATAATGACTTCAATTAGGGTAGCAGTTCACCACTGGTACTGAAGTCAGTTAAAGGAGTTAAGGTAAAAATACAAACCATCTACCCCAACTGACCAACACTTGATAAAGAGAGTTATGGTGAAAGCTCAGTGAAATGGACTGAGTGTTGAACTTAATGTCAGGAAACTGTGAATTCAAATCACTGTTATTTGAGTATCAGGGTAACCCAATTGTGAGGATCAAATGCTATTGTCTAAGGTGTTATGAGACATCAGTAAAAATCTGCTAAAGCTAAACAGACTGTCTCATTTCCTTTTTCTTAGATAGAAAAGAGACATGGGGGGAGGAGAAAAAAGAAGTAATTTAAAAGGAACAAATCAATGACTAGCCTCAGTGTAGCCACATTTCATATCAAAGAAGACAAAGGGGATTAAAGGGAAGTTCAAGGGGAAAACTCACATCAGATGAAGGATTAAAAAAAGTTCTTAATTGGCTTTATTTTTGGAAAAATGGGCCATAAAATGCTTCCAAATCTCTTGTGGTTCTATTATGCTTTATCATTTATGCCAAATGATTAGCATTTAAATAATATTTACATATACCAGTTTATATTGGCAAATTATTTAGTCTTGTGGAAACAATTTACATTCTATCGAGCTTTAATTCACCATGGATAATGATGTAAGGAAATTAAAGAGAAAAAAAAAATAAGAAGCAGTGTAGTAGAGTAGAAAGTGTTCTGAATTTGGGATCACATATTTAAAGCTTCAAGGGATGTCAGCGGGCATCTAGACAATTTTCCTCCTGCTATTTTACAGTTGAGAAAACAGGCTCGAGGAATACATGTCCAAGATAACCCAGGCAGTAAACATTCCAGCAGGATTTGAATTCAGGTTTTCTGACTCCCAAGCTCATTCCACTGAACCAGACCAGTTCTTCTTAAGTAAAAGTTATAGGTCTGCTGTTCTACCCCACAGGGTTGTTGTAAGGAAATTGCTTTTTAAATTTTAAAGTTACATATACGTATGAGTTGGTAGAAAATAATGGATGGTACATTCATTGCTTTTCTTGGCAGGGGGTGGTGGTGGTGTGATTTGCGGACAGCAGCCAATTTTCTAGGATCACATCACAAGCTTTAAATTCCTCGGAATGACATACAACCTAAAAACTATGCATAGTTTCTAGAGCCCACATCTTTACCTAGGAAAAGATATAGACTTATCTTGGAAAATGATGAGTGATGTTCTTTCTAACTTGAACAAAAAAGTTTAAGCCAATGATGTTACAGGAGGTAAAGGAGAAGCATATACATATGAACACTCTAGTGTCAAGATGAAAAACAGTAAAATTAATCTGACAAATCATTTATGCTTAATTGTTGTCATGTAATGCCAGTCATAAAGGGGAAAGTTACCCAAAATTATTGTAATTAGGTTTACTTCTCTTACCTGTTTTAATTTTCTAGTATCTATATACAACATTAGTGTTGATAGACTTCACTGAAAACACAGTTTAATCTGTCTCCTGCTTTTTATTTCTGCCTGTGTCTGTTTCTCTATCTGTCTGTCTCTCTCTCTCACCCTGCCTCCCCCACAAAATAACTGGTATTTACATAGTGTTCAATGATTTACGAAGTGCTTTCCTCCGGGGGGGAAAAAACTCTAGGATAAGAATTACCATCCCTCCTTTGGGAAGACAGGATATTTTTTGGCACAGAATGGTCTTAGAATCAGTAAGTAGAGGAGTAAGGCCCCAGAGACACAAGAGTCTGTATTCTAACCTCTACCAGAAAAGGTTCCCTGTGCAGTGTCTTCACTATCTTTTTTGGGGTCCTGCTCTCAAGTCACAGTCCCACGGAAGTACTAGGATTACAGCTAGAAGGGACTTTAGTGCACGTTGTATTCAACACTCTCATCTTACAGGAAACTGATGCCCAGAGAATTCAAGTTTAGACCTTTTAGACTTAAGATTTTCCTGACTTTAAGCTCAGTGCTTTTTCCATGCACTCCACCATGCCATCTGAAGATCCCTACTAGTCTCTGGCACATCACGTTCTCCAAACACAGGACCTGACCTTACCACCTATAAGGTCTCCACCAGGATAATTCCACTTAAAATAGTTCTCTCAGGGTGCAAGTATGTCTACAAAGATGGGCAGTGAACAAAATTGTTTCAGTTCCAGGATATCATCTTTGGAGCTCTTCTCAAGTCTATGAGATTCTCACATGCCTTCACTGGCCTAACACAAAAGTTTTTCTGGTTTTTGGTTTTTTTACATACTTGTTATCAGTGTAGAATATTGCTGTGGCTCTCACCAGCTCACCTTCAGCTCTCAGAGGGAAATCACTTCAATAACAATGACTATCACAATATCAGCAACTTGCTTTTCAAAAAAGGAGATCTGAGAACAAGCAAACTTCACTTACTTGACAGTTTTGCCCAGCGATGCCCTGTCTACATTTTTACTACTCACAGTATCAAAGAATCACAGAATTGGAAACTTTTCCCTCAAAGTCTAAAGAATCTCAATGGTCAAGCTAGTTAAACACAGAGGGAAATGGGATTCCCAATATAACATAGCCAATGAGCAGTTACCTTGCCTTCAAAATCAAACACAATACCCTCTATTTTCTGTTGAAAGCCTTTCCTAATCAAGTTGTCTTCTTAGACTTTGTTCTCAAACAGGCATTCTTTGATCCAGTGACACTGGCCTCCTGGCTCTTCCATGAACAGGATCTCTTGGTTCCAGATGTTTTCTCTTGCCATTCCGTCAGGGCTGGGATGCTCTTCCTTTTCATCTCTACCTATCAGATCCTTGGATTCTTTTAAGTACCTACTAAAATCTCTTCTTCTAGAGGAAGCCCTTTCCCATCCCTCTTAATATTAGTGTCTTCTCTCTTAGTTATTTCCTATTTATTCTGTACCAAGTTTACTTAACTCTCTCAATAACAACAACAGCTAACATTTATATAGCACTTCATATGTATCTCACTACCTACTCACGAAAGCCCTGGAAGGGAGGTGTGGTTATTATCCCCATTTCACAGTCAAAGAAAGCGAGACATAGTCTCTGTGTTCTGAAGAATAACGCTACTTGAATGTTGATCATTAATGGGCAATTTCAAGTGTTTTATTATATTTCATGCAATTCATTTGCAGACTATTAAATAACGCAAGTAAAATTTTAAAAATTAGGCTTATTTACATCAATTCTGTTCTGAATTTCTCATCTATGCTATTGTTTAGTAGGAACCATGTAGAGTGGTGGATAAAGAGCTGGTCTTAAGCCATGATGACCTGTGTTAAAGCGCCACATTTGAAATATGTGGCCTTCGTATCCCTGGCACAATTTCAGCTTTCAGGGATTGAGGCAACTACTCATCTGCATCAGTAGAGGGAGTTTCCTGATCCTTTTACCAATATAAGCACTGGTCCAGTACCTATCCTCATAGTGAAAGGTAATTCATACATATTTGTGTTTTATGAACTTAATAATTCCTTACAACTGTATAATGCTTAGTAGAAATGTCTCCTACACACATCTGCTCATTTATTCTAACAACAATCCTGTGTGTTAAGCAGAGCAGGGGTTACTAGTCCTAATTTATATATGAAAAAACAGGCTTTGTCTAAAGTCACCGACAAATAAGGAGCAGAGTCAGTGCCCAAAATGAGATATTCTACTGCTTTTCCTACCCCTGTATGAGATGGCTTGTTATTTAATTTGCATGGTTCTGGAGGTCTGAAAATTGGGCGATGGTTACATACTTTAAACTCTCCTCTGATTCGTTTCCTCATGCCAACTTACCAATGTCATCATCCGTCCTGTCAATGGGGTCTTTCTCCAAACAATCTCTAACAATATCTCTGCTCATCAAAGGATCTGAGGCCCTCTCGATGTCCTCTTCATCATCATCATCTTCTGAATCTACTGCAGTTTCTGGCAGCCCACTAAGGTCCATATCACCAGCCTCACTTTCTGTGGCCTGAAAGGACAGAAAGATAATCATTTAGAGCAAGGCAACCACTGAACGCCACAAAACTCATTCATGATTGACTGGACCTTTAAAAAATGACCTTTCCTCCTTATAAACATTGATCTATTAGTGATCATGATATAACAGCAGGTCCCCATAAAAGAGCTTTAGCTTCATTCCACAAAAATAAAATGTAAGAAAAAACCAATACAGGGAGCAATTCACTCAGTGAAGGCTATGTTTTAACTGCAATGATGTTACAACAGGGTTTTTCAATGTTAGGGTTTAGTTTTAATGAGTTGATAGTATTACTATGAAACAGCACTGGTCAGAGGAGCATGATGTGGGCTATGCTCAATTCCACTATTTTATTGTCCATGCTTATTTGGAGTCCTGCCTCTAAAGACTAACTACTTCTGTGACTTAACCTCTCAGTACCACAAGCACCTATCTAAGAATACAAATTGTGGAAAAGATACCAATTTGAATGTGTAGAGGGAGTTTCCTCATCTGGGAATTTCCTATGGCAATGAAATCACAGGTATAGTCCCCAACGACTTGTTCAAAGTTGGATTTGTAAAGCAAATGTTACTGGTTATGGTCTTTCTTAATTAATTTCTTAACTGATCAAAAGTATAGATTATAGGTTCCTAAGTACAAGGCTGGAAAGTCTTTTTAGGTATCATCTAATCCAATCCACTCATTTTACACAGGAGGAAATCAATTCTCAGAGACTTAAATGGGGACCCAATATCATACAGAGAAAGCCAGAATTTCAGCACAAGCCCTTGAACTTCAGACTTAGCTCTTTCTTCATGTCAGTAATACAGTAACAAAAACACTGGATTTAAGAGTCAGAATACCTGGGTTCGAGTTCAATTTTTGCCACTTATTAACAGGGAGAAAGAGACAGAGATAAGAGACGCACAGTAGAGAGAGACAGGTAGAGACAGGAAGAGAAAGAAAGAGAGGAAGGGAGAAGAGAGGAGAGAAGAGACAGAGAGCTACAACTTTAGCACAATACCTAAGAACATTACCAAACTATGACTGCACAACTCCAAATACAGGGTATCCCAAAAATCTTTATGTAGTTTTAAGCTTAATATTGCTATAATTGGGGGGGAGACTCTCAATATAGATTACTACTCCACATATGTACACATGTGTATTCACACACATTTACATACAAATATACTATATACAGAACACACATATATGGAGGCATTTACACCCACAGTAATAACAGTCACACATGCAATACTTCCTATACATTATCTCAGTGTAACCTCATAACTGTCTTAAGGTAGGCAATGGAAATACTCATATTCCAATTATAGAGAGGAAATGGAATGTCTCAGGGAAGCTCACTGACTTGCCTATGACCCCAACATTAATAAGGATCTGTGTTAGGACTTTGACCCAGGTCAATCTGATTCAAAATCCAATGATCCTTCACTCCACTGCATTATGCTGTCTTGCAAGAGATAAGCTGGAAGAGAGGAAAGATGATTTATTTCTAAAATTAAAACAGCAGAATAAGGTTAGAAGGATACATGGAAAGTGAACCTTACCAGCTAGACATTCATGAATACCTACTCAAACCACAACTCAGGTCCTTGAAATGCAAGTACAGAACTAAACAATGCCTTTAATGCCACATCACAGGTGCCATAACCTGATGCAAAGTGTTACAACCAATTCTTTAATTTTGGGTAGCCCCACAGAGCAAAATAGGGAGACTTCCCAAGGAAATTAAGATATCGGCGCTATTCTTAGAAGGGGAACTTCAAGACGATGAAAAAGAAATGTAGAAAAGTACAAAGAATCAAAATACAAATAACTGTTGACTTTAGTGTTTAAAATTTTTAAATGTAACTTAATACATTCATGTATATGTATATGCATGTATGTATACACATATTTCAGTGATTTATTTTTCAAATCAAATATTTAATAAACCCTATTTTCCTCTCAACTTTAGGGAACTTTTCCTAAGGCTTGGGTGAAAGAAACTAAGCTTCAACAAGCTTTAGATGGAAGAAATACAAACAGCTACAAAGGCTGTCAAAACGGTAACTTTCCAACCGCATTCTCTTAGTAGGATTTCTTTTCCAAAACCCTATGCACAGTAGTCGGAGTCAAAAGAGAGAAAATAAAGCTGAGAAACCTATGCCTATTTTACCCCTTTGTGTAAACAACAGACTTAATAGAAAATTCTAGATAAGTCAATTCTAAACAGATGTCTTGAAAGTAAGGACAAGGATTTATGCAGATTTAACAGTGAAGTCCTTAAAACATACACTTAAAACATACATTTTAAAATCCAAAGAGTTTCTATAAGGCACAGAGAGAAGTCAAAGAACCTGTCATCAGGTGATCTGCCAGAGTGGTGGTCAAAGTCACAAAGACCAATACTGGCTGTTCTCACCATGTGCTGCTTGTTCTGATGCCAGTATAGGCAATAACCAATTACAGACAGTTACTTTTTTTGCATGGTTCATTTGAACACTGAGATTTGTTCTTCTTTGGTCAAATTTCCACACGTATGTAGGAGAAAGAAGATAGGTAATTCAGGTAATTTGAGTTCAACTCTTTCCTTTTCTACTTAACATAGTTGAATTACAAGATAGGAATGTTCAAAAGGTCTTGATATGCTTATTATTATTAATTGAGACATTGTATGAAAGCTGGACTTTCCCCTAAATTACTTAGGTAACTGTAACACAAGACTAGAAAGTATGTTACCTTAAAAAAACACATTCTAATTACATCAGTTATGTGTCACTTTTTGATCACTATCTTATTTTCACCTCTCATCATCTTTTTTATTATGAGGAAGGGCTTCTACGGGTGAAAGTTCTCTCCCCTGACTCTAGATAATATTAGAAATATTTAGTATTTGCTTTTAAAATATTTTAAATGATGAAATATTCAAAGGTAATGCAAAAACAAAATCCACTGCTATTACACTTCTCTTGCCATCCCCAGAAGTAGTTTTCATTTCTAGGAATTCAATGTAAGCTGTTCAGAGTCATAATATATTTCAAGCAACTACATATTCAACTACTTGAAATTAGAAGTCGTAGAATTACAGAATTTTTAGATTTGAAGAAGTCTATCTAGTCCAAGCCATAAATGAAAAGAATCCCCACCCTAACATACCTGAAAAGTGTACATTTAAACATAGGAGACCTCCAAGGGGAAGAAGTCTATCACCTGCCCCTCTCAAGGCAGCCTATTCCACTTTCTGAACAACTCTAAATGTTAGGAAGTATTCCTTGATATGAAGCCTCTTCATTCTGCCCCCAGGTCCAAACAGAAAAAGTCTAACCCTACATTCTTATGACAACCTTTCAAATAGGTAACTACAGCTATCTTGTCCTGCTGAATCTTTTTTATCTTCCAGCTAAACACTGACAACTCTATAGACTACTGTGTCTCTAGTTAATTTAGTTGTTCTGTATATCAAAAGCCGAGCATAGTCACTACCTAGTAAGAGGCACTTAATAAAATGTCTGCTGAATGTTGACATCTCTGGTCTCAGTTTAAAAACTTAAATAAGGAAGGAAAATATTAGAGAGTAAAGTAAAGTAAACATGAGTAAATGTGCCTTCGAGTACTAAAATCCTATGATTCTATGAGTATTTCTTATAATTTTTTATTGAAGTTTATTAAAATAAATTTTTTAATTCCTCAACTTAAACTCTTAAATTTTACCTCTGATTTGAAAAAGTAAAAGCCAAAAAAGCCTCATAAATCAAAATCTTCCCCCTCTAAAAGGAATCCCAACCTATTTCAAGTGATAACAAATGACTGACATCAATTTCTCCTCTATATCCAATTGGAAAGACATTTTCAAAAGTATTTAGAGCCTCATATTAGGAACAACAGTCTTTTTCAGTGAATGAAGTATTTCTGTTATTGACTGAAATGAGCTTTAAAATCTTTTATATGATGAACAACTATTTTTTTTAATTCAAAGCAATTTTAGCCTCACATAGTCATCTAAAAAGAATGAAAACAGAATCTGCTATAAAGGAACCTGCCTTCTATTTTATGCTTTCTTTTTTTAATACAGGTGCATCCTTCGGCTCCATGAATTCCTGTCCTAACTGAATCTGCTCCATTCTTCTTCCCCTGGTTATGATATTATCATCAGGGTCCTGCCATAAGACCAGATATAGGTGAGATAACATAATCAGGCATTTGATACCTCCAGAAGAGTTTTATATAGATAAATCTCCAAGTGATCCACCGTACCCTAAATTAGATGCTTCAAGGGATTATCATCAACCAACCTAAACATAGTTAGTATGTCTCTACCATTCCCTAAAATATTCTATAGTCTAGGAATATAGACATACTCCCTAACTCAATAAAGTCAAAGACTTTCCCCCTACTTTTTTGAACCTGCAGTGACTGTATTTCTTTGTAAAAAACTTCAAGAGCCCAAGATCATCTCTATTTCATGATGAGACAGCCAAAAAGAAATGTAGTAAAGGACAAGTATAGCTAATAATTAACATATTGATCTTTATGTCAGTAACATTTTTTCCACAAAATTTGACTTGTATAAAACTGGCAAAGTATAGTCTGATTATTTTTTATCTTGGTCTATAATAATGGTCTATTCCTCATTATCCCAGGAATGAAATCTATACCTAGATTAGTATTACATACAGTTGTCCAGTCAAAGAGCATTTATGAAGCACCATCTATGTTCCAAGCACTATGCTAAGCACTCAGAATACAAAGAAAACAAAAATAAAATAAAATAAAATAAACTCAAAATCCCAATAAATCATAAATGAGGGGCTGCTTTCAAAGAGTTCAGTCTAATATGGGAAAGAATACTGAAACAACATGTACAGACAAACAAATGTACAGACAAAATATATACAGGATAAAATGGGAAAATTTTAGAGGGAAGTCACTAATATTAACATAGGGAAGGGAGTAAGAGAGCATTATTTGTATGTTTTCCTGATTAAGGACTGAGAAATATTTTGTAAACTTAGAATTCTGATCACCTTTTCTAACAAAAGTTCAATAGATTTCATTAAATATAAAAACAAGAAAATAAGACTCAAAAATAACCAAGTGTTATATATTGTAAACACATACACATACAATGCACACACACACACACACACACACACACACACACACACACACATTGGAAGTGACCAAGATGCTACAATGAGAGGGGAGATTCCTGGCACAGGATGATCAAAGTGTTATCTGATTTTATTATTTTACTTCTCCTTAAGAAAATGATAAGAGAGTCAGTCCAAAGCAGAGAAAAAAGTAGGAAAGAAAAGCTACACCAGTTAAACAAAAAAGTTTACATGCCATGTAATTTGGCTAGTCAGTCACTGAAGTTCAAGACTAAGAAGGAACCTTACAAACCATCTGATCCAACCCCATCATTTACAGGTGAAGAAACAGCTGGTTGGAGATGAATAACTTACCCAAGAGAGTTAGCTGCAGATCCAAGACAAAAAGAACTTTGGTATTGTTCCACTATACCACAATCCCTCCCACACATATAGAATTTATGAAAGGCCATTCAGAGAATACATGCTGATATGAGGCTTCTGAATTAATGATCTTTATCACAGAACTTTTCCTGAAAACTGCCTCTTGACCATTCATACTTAATCACTTTGTCATTGTAATTCAGATTGCTCTATGGAAGCAAAGAAAACCCCACAGAAATGGTCTACCTTACACAGCTATATCCCATGTTATGAATACAAAATGCATTTTTAAAAAATACATCATATACATAATATTTAAAAGATAATTCTAAAAATAGGCAAATGTGGGAGTGATTATTCATATTACAAAAGGATTCTTAATTTTTATATGATATTTCTTTACATGATAAGTTTCCCAGTGCATTTCAAACATAATGCAATTTATATAGGATTTTCAGGAACATTTCTATTCTATAAAATGAATTATACCTATATTTTATGTAACAATACCCTACTCCACCCCCATTTCCCACTTTTCATCGACAACTCTGATTGTTTGCCGTATCAGGAAAAACACACAAGAGGGCATATTATGAAGCCGGAAAGTGTGCAATCTGTTGGCAGGATAAAGCAAAGATATCATGGGAAAAGGCAGAAACAATAGTCCCCACCTTGCCCACTTGGGAGAAAATTCTCACAGGCTCAGCTTTTCTTAACGTCAAATGGCTTCTAAATTCAATAAGTACCCTTGCATTCATTGAGAAAGTAGTTACTATGTGCAAGAAGCCACAATAAAATGTCTTGCACAAGCCAATAAAAATGAAAGAGTTTAAAGATACACCTTCCAGGACTCTTGCTATGTTCTTTCTGGATATCCTAAAAGAGTAGCAAACTTAGTTTGATCCATATTTTAACACTTCTCATTCTAAAAGAAGCTTAAAAATAACCAGTTTAAAAATGTTCTTGTTAAAAAAGGCCCCCAACTGTATTCTCTCCACAGAAAAAGCTCATAAACTTCTTTAGGAATAAATTTCCTTCAAATGAAATTATCTTTCTCATGCAACCTCTGACACAAAAGATTTAGTTTCTACATTAATATTAAATATTCTCAGAACACCAAAAACATCTAAAGATTCAGTTCCATGATTTATTTTTTAAAAGATCCATGAATTTATTTTTCTTGTAAATATCTGTTTAAAAAAACATACTATTATACTTGGCTAGAACATAAACAAAATTTCAATACAAGTTAAAGGAAAATAGTAAATATTACCAAGGTAGGCAGTAAAGGATTAGTTAATTTAACCAAGATACTGACTAAAAAGGAAGTATCTGAACACAGCTGTCCTATTATTAAATATTCAGATAACATTTTCAATGCATTTAAAAAGTGTTCAGATAATTAATTGTTCCATACAATCACCGAGCAAAAAGCACCTGAGCTGTAAGTTTGATGTATGAATTTCAAAATTACTGAATTTGACAAAGAAGGAAACTAACATGCTCCACCAAACACAGATTGAAAGCATTTATAACTTCATACCTTGGAGTGACTTAAAAGAGGCAAAACAGTATCTCTTGCCTTCCCTTACAAAACTCCACTCAATACACAACATGACTATTATGGAAGTCTTTAGCATAACTACACATATATAGCCTAAATTGAATTGCTTGCCTTCTCAGTGGGGATGAGTGGGGAGGGAGGAAGGAAGAGAAGTTGGAACTCAAAGTTTTAGGAACAAATGTTGAGTATTGTTCCCACATACAACTGAGAAATAAGAAATACAGGTAATGGGATATAGAAATTTATCTTGCCCTACAGGACAAAAGAGAAGATGGGGATAAGGGAAAGCAGGGATGTTAGAAGGGAAGGCAGATGGGGGGAAGGGGCGATCAGAATGCAAGGCATTTTGGGATGGGGGAGGGGAGAGATGGGGAGAAATTTGAAACTCAAAATTTTGTGGAAATGAATGCTGAAAACTTGAAATTAATTAATTAATTATGATAATTAAAAAAACCTCAGAGTGGAGTCAGTGCTGAAGTCAGCACTGTGACCTCTTTGACTGTTAAAATGCTCTCCCAGGCCATCTCCCCTGTACTTGATCCCTTGGTGAAGAAATTCAACTCTACACTGTCTTCTGCTCTTGCATCCCCAAGTCCCCTTTCATATGGTTGATTATGCCCTGCAATCTCAGCCTTGGATCACTCCCATCATTTGCCATCTTCATTCCTACACACCTGTTGCTGAACCAAGGTGGAGAAAACTATGCAACTGTTCTGACCAGGTCCATTATAAATTTGTCACACAACCTCAACTGGGTTCTCAATAGAGCTATGTAATACTACTCTAGCTCCTTTTTAAATTCACTATACTTGCCACAACAGCTTCCCTAAACTTTTTCATCTCTCCTCAAACCTCCCATGGCTCCCCCTCTCCCTACTCTTTCAGTTGAGCACCTTGTATTATATTTTACCAAAAACATAAATAAATAATTTTTTTTTTGGTCATTCACGTTGAGTTTCTTCTTCTCCTTCTTTCTCATCTCCTATCACTGGGATGCCTTCTGCTGCTATCTCTTCCTTCACTCCTGTCTCACATGATGAAGCAGATTTGTTCCTTACCTAGGCTATCCTAACCCTCTCCCTGTTCAAGTGATCCCATTCTATCCCAACTCCTCTAACAGACTCCCCCCCCTTCTGTCATCCCCATTGTTTCACGTTTCCAATCTCTCACTCTCTACTGGCTCACATCCTAAAACCACATCAAGTATCCTCTATTCTGAAAAAGATTTCCCTCTTATCATCCTCTATTACTTCTGCCCTTGTAGCAAAACTCCTGAAAATGAAAATCTGAAATAGATGTCTCCACTCTACCTGTTTAAGTGATTCCACCCCATCCCATCTCCCATAACAGGCTGCATCCTCTGTCATCCTCTTACCTGGCTAAGACTGTCTAATATTTCTGTCTTGAAAAATCCTTCAACAATAGGTGCATCTACTCTCTCTTCTCAATCTCTTAATCCCTTTCAGTCTGACTTCCACTAAAACTACTCTCTCCAAAGTTACCAATGATCTCTTGGTTGCTAAATCTAATAGTCTTTTCTCAATACTTTGACTACTCTGAAATTTCTGACACCGTTAATCACCCTCTCCTCCTTGACACTTCTCACCACTCTTTCTCCTGGCTCTCTTCACATCTATCTGACCATTCCTTTTCTGTCTCCTTTGCTGGATGTTCCAGCAGCTCAGATCCTTTAACTGCAATTGTCCTTCAGGTACTGTGTGTACTCCAGTTGATCTTATGAATTGCCATCAATTTAATTATCATCTTTAGTCCAACGATTCTAACAATCCTGCTCCAAACTCTTGGCTGGCTTCCAACCTTGGATCTCCAGACGCCTTTCAGACAGTAGACTTCTGAAACTTAGTATTTCAAAAATGGAATTCATTATCTTTTCCCCTAACTCCTCCCACCTCTATTACCTTTCCTATTAATATAGTTCCTCAAGCTCTCAACCCAAGAGACTCCTCATTCATATCCCCCTTATCCACTCTCTTGCCAAGACCTGTTGATCTTACCTTTGCAACATCTCTCAAATATGACCCCTTATCTCCTCTACCACTACTATCACTTCAGTGTAGACACATATCACCTTATGCTTGCGTTACTATAATACCCTGCTTATGGGTTGGCCTGCCTCTCCCCTCTCCAACCCACCCTCCATTTAGCCACCAATGTGATTTTTCTTTAGTTTAGATCTGATTATGTCACACACACCCCACCCCCACTCAATAAACTCTAGTGCTTCCCTGTTGCTTCCAGGATAAAAAAAATAAAATTCTCTGGTGGTCAAAGCCCTTCATAACTAGCTTCCTCCTATCTTTCCAGTCTTATTACATCTTATTCTCCAAAATGTTCCTTAATTCAGTGACCCTGACCTCCTGTCCTTCCCTTGAACAAAACACTTCATCTCTTGGATCCAGATATTGGCTATTCCCCACACTTGCAACACTTCCTCTTCAACTCTGCGTACTGACTTTCCTGGCTTCCTTTAAGTCCCAACTCAAATTCCATTTTCTGCAAGAAGCTTTTCATAACCCCATCTTAATTCTAGTGCCTTCTCTCCCCTTAATTATTTCTGTCATCCTATGGATAGTTTAACTGTACATATGTGTTTGCATGTTATCTCCCATTAGATTATAAGCTCTTTGAGGGTAAGTACGATAATCTTTTCTCTCTGCGCCCTTAGCACTTAGAACAGTGCCTGGCACATAGAACATGCTAAATAAACATTTGCTAATTGATGGTTTGATTCACTGAAGGATAAAAAAGACAAAGTTGCTCCATGAAAGCTAGCTCCCTGCACCAATGAAGCCACAGCTTTTGTCCCTATCTCTACTGTTGTTATACATGGCACCCTGATGACTACAAGCATTTAGCTTCCTTTTTCCTTCAAGGATACCAAATTCAATTCTCTTTCTAGGCAATTATGGTTAATGACTTACCCAGGGTCACATAGCTAGCATGTGTCTGAGGCTGCATTTGAACCCAGGTCCTCTTGACTCCAGGGCTGGTGCACTGTACTACCTAGCTGCCCACATGATGTTCTTTTCTAGCATGATTTCCTCTGCATAAAGGTGTGATTCAGCAATTTTCATAAGGACATATAATAGCTTAAAATTTTTAAATATTATGCTGAAAATGCCCATCTCAGGCAACAGAAATATTATGGGAACAGAACAGTAAAACTGTGTCATATAAAAGAAAATAGAAGCATTTAATCACCATTTCAAAAGAGTCCCTAACATTTAATTTTGTGTATTAACTACAAAAAAAGGAGAAGCTATTACATTTTTAAAAAGATGTTTCTCATAGAAAATACAATCAATGAACTAATGTGTGCGTGTGTGCATGTGAACATAAATTTTATTCCGCTTTGGCAATATTCTTAACAGTTAAAGGGTCCAATTGGGGCCTAACTTTTGAATACATTAGCCTTGAAACCTGACTAATGAAGTGGAAAAGTTGTATGGAGATTCCATTCTGTTTCTACAACTCAGAACAAGGAAGTAGTGGTACGTTCCTGTTACATCTGGGTAGTTAACATAAGATGTCACAGCTATATTCCCCAGTTACCAACTATGCAAGTTAAAGCAAGAGGGTTACAAGAGAATACCTTTCTTTGTCTCCTGAGCCCTTTACCTCATCCTCAAATTTCCAAGAGGGTAGAGTTTTTCTCCAAACATTTTAAAATTGATCTGTGTTTGGAATTTATCCTTTGGGTGATTTGCCTAGTGCAAGAGTTTCACTTTATCACATATGGAAATGGCAAAAAATTATCACAGTATTGAGCTTCAATATATATAACTCATGAAAGGTTTAGAGACCAAAGTTTATGCCACTATCTTTGAATTAACATATGGTGTTACCATCTAACATTTGCTTACTCATTCTTTTGTCCTAATGAGGGATGGGAGTTCAACATACTAATAAAATAATGAAAATCAATACTTCTATATAGCTCTTAATGTTAAAGAACAATAAATGACTTAATGCATAATTACACCTTGTTTTTAGTGAAAATAAACATGATGATTCTACAAAGCTTGTAAATATTTGCACTTATGGCTAACAATATAAAATGCATTTAATGATTAAGTAGCTTAAAAGGCTGGTAAGAAAGCACTCCTAGAACACACCCTTTAAATTACTCAAAAGTAAATCCAAACCACAAGTTATGTTTTCAAAGTCAAAAATCTTCTGAAAAATTTTCTGAAAAAAAGTATTTTGGTAATGATTTTAATAACAGTCATAGCAAGAAGACCTAGTGCATTTCTTCTCAATAATTCAAGGTTCCTATGTGTTCAAGCACTATGTCACAAATCGAATTATTATGCATGGAATTTAAGTTATAAAATTTTCTTACTGATATTTCTGAACTGTCTACAAGTTAGTAGTAACTAATGATGAATGCTTGGAAATGCCAAAGAAAAGGAGAAATATTTTCTTCTCAGTAGTGAACACTGAGTAATTTTTTTTAACCACAAATGTTAAGAGCATTTTGAAGAGCTACCAGAAAATACAAAAACAAGTTTCTTTGTATTCTATTAAAGTAAATATTTTTCTTTTCTCTGTGCTATAAGGACTTAAAGTTTTTAAAACTTTTATTTAATAAATCATCAGGAAACATTCAGAAACTGTCCTTTAAAAGATGATGACAAAAATCTCTAAGCCCTTGGAATAATGTAGTAGCTATAACATAATTCAATTCAACAAACATCTACTACATGTTTACTGTGTATACACTACTGTGCTAGGCACTGGGAATACAAAATAGTTTCATTTTTTGGTTTTTTTTAATGCAGGTCCTTAACCTCATGGAACTTACGGCCCTAAAAGCCAAGAAGCCTTAAGGCTATAATACCTACCAAGTGGAAAATGCAATTCTATATACAACTTACATATTTCTTCTATAATGTAAAACAGAGTCAACAGCATGTTTGTTTTACCAGCAGTGTTTTGAATTTCCATTATTTTTCAAAACCAAATCATTTATAATGCAGTAATCCACAACAATTTCAGAAGGCTCATGGCATATTACCTAGGTCCTGACAGAAAGGTGATGGACTCACAGTAAAGAAGGGGATGTACTGGTTTGTTATTGTGTTTTGTTTTCCTCCAGACATGGCCAATACAGGAATTTGTTTTGCTTGACTACATATTTTAATCTGGTTCAGGCTGCTACTTGGTGAGTTTGACACCTCTGGGTTAAATGACCTCCAATTCCCATTTATGATCTTATACTTAATTAAAAAGAAACTTTTTGGGAATCAAACTCTTTGAACACAAATGCTAGTTAAATTGGATGAATAACAACTGAACAAGGAAATATCAACATAGTGTATTTGTATTTACACACTTAATAGTTTTTTTTATGGTTTGTCTTTTTAGCACCCAAAAACTACATACACCCAGGGAAATGAGATGAGAGGAAAATGATAAGGGAATCAACTTTCTTACCTGGTAGATATCAGAGAGGCTGCTGCTTCCAGAATCACTGGTGATGCTACATCCTGAATGACTAGAGGAAACGTGGGTCACCTGTGGGTGGAGACTGTCAGTAAGGTGAAGTTTTGTGAAATCTGCCGGAAGCTGAAGGGAGAGTAGAAAAATAATGTTACAATTTGAATCATAGTCTTCTAAACATTAATTTAAAAAACCATTTCACATATACACTGAATTATCGCACACATACACACATATACACACAAATTAATTGGAAAGATGTTTGTGTATTTAAAAAGCTTAAAGGGCTGTTCATATTTATATAATAGGGATGTGTCTCCAAAGTTAGTAAGACTCAAGCTTAATATAAAAGTTATGTAAAAGTGAAGATTTCCAATTTTATCATATATGATGGAATGAATAGCTTTCAACATTTATGAAGTGTTTTAGCAAATAACTGAAATCAGAGAGTTACAACTCAAATAGTATAACAGCAGAAGCATGGAAGTTTAATGGTATTTACCGAGGTGAATCCAACTCTGACACTATGGAGCTCTAACTAGAAAAATAATTAAAACTCATTACGGTCAATACATGTATTCATATATGAAACCACAACTGCAACTATTACCTACCCAATCTACCTAATCTAAAACAAGGACAAATAAATTAGACTGAAAAGTACTTCTTGAAGGTTGGTTGGGGTGAACAAAATCAGTAAAAATCTACATGTAACTACAGATGTGGTTTGAACATAATTACATTTCATTGAACATTGCTCAAAATAAATGAGCTCTCAGTAGGTGATATAATCAGTTTTCATTATAAAGATATTTTTGTTCTAGTGGTATTCACTCCTAATAGAATTTGATCTGTATTTGATTTCATCTGAAGAACACAAGCTCAACTCTATCTAGCAAGTAATTCTAACAGAATTCTGACCGAATAATAATTCTTTATTATAATGCAGGTCTAGGTTCTAGGTATCTAAAAATAGCATTAAGACTAAAGGTAAATAGTATAGTTTCATTTCTTCATATGAAATTATGGATTAGTTTAAATTATTTTCATCCTTTTCAGGGGTCATGGGGTAAATTTTTAAAACTTTTAAATCATTTTGCTGGCTCTTAGGTTTTAAAATATGCATTTCATTTACCCTTGAAAAAAGAGCTTATGTTTTTTTAGACTCATCATATGTGTTGTAGAAAAGGTGGAGAAACTCAGATGCATCAACAGAATAAAACTGGCAAAGAAGCACAGGGCAATACTGTCCGATGTGTAAAAGGAAAACAACATCCTAAGTTTTCCTGCACTTAAACACATTAGCCAATGAGACCTGACTCATATAACTACAGGATACAAGAATAGGCAAAATCTTTCTCTATCCAACTGCATTTCAAGAGGCCAATTAAGCAAACACCTGTGCATTTAACCTTTGGGCACAATGATGGCATAATCACCTGTGAGTTATACTCTTTAAAAAAGAAATACTTTAATTAAAAAAAATCATAGAAAATGGTTTGCAACAATGTTTCGGACATTGTCTATTTTTAAATGCTACCTTCCTTCTGGTCCTTCCACAAGCATGAATGTTGCTTGGAATGGCCACAAAAAAAATGTCATGATGTTATGAAAACAATTATATTGATAAATCAATCAGACAAATATTTATTGGGTGCCTATGTGTCACTAGGAGACATGAGACATAAGCAGTCACTAATGTTAAGGAGCAATGTAAATGTTAAACTTATTTTAGCTAAATATGCAACAGTAACACCAACAAAATAACAAAAATGATGACAGTAAAATGTATAAAAATGACAGCAACAAATATAGTATGTACCAAAATGAATTAATACTCTCATCTGACAGTATAGATATGTACCTGTTAGAAACTATGCCTGCCTTTCCATCTCTTCTAATAACTCTTGGGATAAAGTTCTCAGAATAATGTATTAAAGGGAAATATTATGAACCAAATAAATATTGCCAGTTAAAAACTTTAAGGTCACAAGGAGGTACTATATTTACCCAAAATATCATTATTTATTAATATTTATATTCTTTGAAATAACTTCATTATTTATCAAAACGAAAGGTAATATATCACAGGGCTACTTTCACCTATCTTTTACCCTTTTCTCCATTTTTTTAACTTTTCTTTTACCTTCTTTTACTCTTTCCTACCCACACAAAACCTACTACCTATCTATTCACTTGAGTTTGGGGGCTAGTACCATTATGGAAATGAAGAATATGATGATTCAAGTTCATTGTTTCAAGATTTCCTAAATCAGCCAGTGTTTAGGTGTTGCCCACACACTGTGCTTATAATGAAGGTGGGGTGAGAAAATCAGCGTAAAAGGGGAGAGAGGCAGAGGAAGAAAATGGTTTGGTCTATGAGTGAACGTTGCTATGTCAGTGAACACAATTGCTCCCTGACTTAGGACCTCCCTTCTATGTACTTGCAAAACATTACTACAACACAAATTCCACCATAATTTAGTCTAGGAGTATAGATCCCTAAAGAGCAACATTATAACGGCATTACACTTTATTCTCATCTCGGCAAGTTTCTGACTTGACCCAGAAATTTCTACTTGATTTCGATATAAAATAGCTCACTTGCATTGAAAGAGATAAACATTTCTCAACAAACAGGATAAATTTACTTGACTTTCACTAAGAATACTTTCATATCTCTTATTCTCAGTGCTCATTTCTCTCACCATAGGAAACAAGATAATACTAGCTGCTAAGCACATCTATTTGCTGGGCTATGTAGATCACTGTCTTAGAGCTGCAAGGAATTTTAGAGGTTTCAATGGTCCAACTGCCTTAAATAAAAGATGACAAATGAGGCAAGATGAGGAAAAATCACTTTCCCAAAGCCACACAGCTCAGCTCAGGTAGAGTTAATACTAGAACACAGGTTTCGTGACACTCTGTCTAGCTTACAATGTGATAAATGTCCATTAAGAAACTAAATTCACTAAGTGAGTCATGACCTATGTTGAGACATGATGAAGGCAAAAGGAAGGAGCTATATCCCAATCTATCTGAGCGGTATCTGTTTCTAAGCTCCCAAGTCCATACTGAAAACTCAGTTGCATAGAAAGTATCATCTCTTACTTAGTCCATGCTTATCTTCAATCTCATCCTGTCCTAAATATATGTGCTTTTCCTCATTTATCTATAGTCTCCACTTAACTACCGAAGTGGCATCAATGAAAACTAACCTGGGGAGTAGATTTGTGATACAGAGCAGGTGGAAAGAATGAGTGCTTTTTAAAGGAAAGCAAATGGTTATTGAAAAGTATCCAAGAGGTAAAAAGATCATTTAAATTACATAAACCTGAAAATCTTTTGCATGAACAAAATCAATGCCTCAAGGATGAAAAGAAGAACAATCAACTGAGAAAATCTTCCTATCAAGTATCTTAGATAAAAACTGCAAGTACTTTCAGAAATAGACAACGGTTACTTTTTGCTGACAATCTTTCTTTTTTTTATTCTTTATTATAAAGGATAGCAATAGTTATCTTTCACCAATTTCTTCACAAATAAGATGAAATAGTACAAAATTCTTTCCTCTACCTCATGCCCTTTCATAACATGAGAATAAGTTCTTGCAAATGCTAAGTTTAAAAGATGAGAGGATACCTAAAAATAGTGGAAAGAGGGCTAGGCTTGAAGAAAAAGAAGACGTAGATTCCAGTTTAACTATGGTCAAATAATTGGATGTTTCAGTGACATTAGGCAAATTTCAAAGACTACAAATTACAGAGTTCCCTATATGGATGAAATCACAGGTCAAGGTTGGGAGGGGGATACTGGAGGAAGGGGGAACAATTTTGAAAGCAGGTTTATTCTTGATGAAAAATGAAGATATAGCAAACTTCTATAACAATTATGTGAGACAGGAGTATCTCAGCTGGGTAAATCTCACAGATCAATGCAGTGAATATGGCAATATGATCACTATCTACCCTGTCTAATGAAGAAGGAAGAGAACTTCAGAGGGAAATAAAAAATACAAATCACACAATTAAGACTGTATGTTATTTTGTCTTTTTAAAAATTTAAATGATTACACTTTCGTATACTCTTATATAACACACACATAAATACAGAAACATAGACAAGGGATATTTTTTTAAGTTATGATGTTCATGTTTTCAAAGGATTAAATTGTTGCCAATGTTATAAGTTCCTTATTCTTTCATTTCAATTAAAAATTATTATAATATATTGGTCTTGCATTCATTTGCTGAATTAGATGATGTGATCAATTTGATAAAAGAAAGAGAAGGAATTCCAACAAAGAAATTTGTGGGAGAGAGCATGCTCACAGCTCTAAACTACTACTTTGTGCTGTCATATAAGCTAGCAGCATTCACTAAAGTCCTACGGATGCCTCATGGCATGAAGGTGACCTAAGGCTCTCAAAAGACTATGCTGGGGAAGCAAAGATTTTGGCAGCTTCTACCAAAATGGAAAGAATGAGTACAGACCTACTGACAAACTACCTGTTCTCTAGGGTTCAATCTAACCAAATAAAGAGAAGTTTAATATAAGTTACACATTAGCAGATGGCCCACAATCCTGAACAAGGAATTACTGTGCTTACACGCACAGGGATGGTACCAGAATATCTGAAAAGGTGGCAGAAGAAAAAATATAACCACAGTGATTATACTGCCTACAAATATTAAGTCAATTTCTCGTACTCTAATGTCAGATCTTTATCCAATAACCACTGAAAGAATGGAACTGTGCATACAAAGGCCATAAGGGCATTCCGGCTAAGAATGAAAACAGAAGTCAGAGAAACTTCAGCTTACAGGGAAGATGGCTCACAGGCTGTCCTTGGACATGTGGATAAAAGTAACTGGGGAGAAGGAAAAGGAGAAGTGAGAAGAGATGCTTCTGATACCTGAAAAAAGTCAATTTAAAAACAAAATAATTGGTTTTTGTCCTGTGTCCAAAAGCAATGAGAAACATTTATTGGACTATTACTCTTTCCACCTTAAAACAGTCATAATGAGCATAACCAGAAAGACTGTGATGAAGATAATTTAGCCTATGATACATTTGTTATAGAGAGAAATCCTACTAAGATTTGAAAATACATTCCAATCGAAGTTAATACCTACCTTGATATCTGGTGATTTCAGTGGATAGGTGAGCACAGCAAAAGGTGGTTGTTGTTTTTTTTAATGATGTGGGATTAAGATATTAAAAGGGGGAGGTTGCAAAATTATATTACCAGAAGCCTGTGATACATGAAAGAAGTACTTTTAAGGAAAATACTGTCTTCCTTGAGGAAAAGGACTGTTAAGATTTTGTCTTTGTATCCTCAGTGTCTACTATCTTGCACGTAGAAGGCATTTATAGGCATCTGTTGAACTGAACCAAATTATACTAACTAGTTGAATATAAGAACTGAGGTTGTAGACTTGGCCTCTATTAAAAAGAATTAACTAGCCATAGCTGGCAGGAGTCACAACTCAATGGACTAAGTCTTTAGAAATAAATCTTAAAATAATTTGATAATTAAAACATAATTAAACCCACATGCTGGTCCAAGAAGAGTTCTCTATCTGCATCATGCTATTTCATATAAAATAATTAAACCTTGATAATAGTTAAGTTAAACAATTTGTCAAAGGAAGATACAAATCTCTAAAGTCTTCCTTCCCTCAAACAACAATCCAAACCAGGAAAGGGTCTTTCTTTTCCAGCCTTTTCAAAATTTAAAACCTTCCATAGCTGATCACCTATGATTTACTAAGCACTCAATGTGTGTGTAACATTATTCTAGGAACCCTAAGAGCCTCTAAAGACAACAGAGTTTGTGTGCAGCACTTTGTATTTCAAGTGGCATTTGGAATCAGCATAAATATTATGGTCAATCTTGGTATGAAAGCATGTGGCAGGAATTCACTTTGAGAATCAATACCTGCTGCATCCGTTATTTGATCCATTTCCATAAGTTTCCTCAACTGTAAAATGAGGAGGCATGTAGCTACCTGATTCTTATTCCTATTCCTCACTCTGGAATTGAGTCTAAATATGGACTGAGTCCTTCTTATACAGGCTCAGAACTTGCTAGGTAGTGTGTACAAAAGAAGTACAATATGTGATATGACCCTATCCAAAAAAACTTCAATCTATCCAAAATGCAAATGAAATAGCAAATAACACAAGGCAATGCCAACTAAGTGGCACACACATAGACACACTAAATGAGAAAGAAGTAACCAAGGAAGGTGACATTTATGTGGGTTGGAAAACAAAGAATGTTTAAATTGATAATAGTGAAATAACACTAGTCAGAATATTTAAAAAAAACTGATCATATGGAAATTATTATAAAATGAGGAATAAGGATTCTGTGACAATTGTAACCTACTTTCATTTAAGCAATAAAATTAGCATTTGATTATTATAAAATTCTGAAATCAAACATAATATTCTACGATCTCTGTGAATAATTTAGAGAATTATCATGGAATTTCAGAGTTTGGGGGCTCATTAGGAGTTTCTGTAGTCCAATCCTGTCATTCTACAGTTGAAGAAACAGACACAAAGGGGTAAAGTTGCTTATTCAATGAATATCCCAGGGGTAGAAGATCTCAGAGCTAAAACTCAAGTTCTCTAAACACTGTCTCCATGAATAGACCAATTATCTCTCAATTCACAGAGAAGAAAACTATAACTCAGAGAGGGGAAGTGATTTTCCAAAGCTCACATAGTGTCAGTCAGGAATGAAACCTCTCCTAATTTTGCAGTTATCATTTGAAGTTAACTATTTGGGGGGAAGGGGTGTGTGAATTGTAATATTTTACATATGTAAAATATTACACTTGTAATATTTTAAATATTAAAAGATAGGACATAACAATAGGCAGATATTAAATAATATAGGTTTATCCAGAACAAACCTCTCATCTTACTGGCTACATTCCAATTTGATTCATTTACTGACCACAGAAAGCATCAGGGGAAACATTACTCTTTGGTTCAGTGATTTTAAAGGCAGCAATCAATACACATAATTACAGAATAAGATACTAATTTCTATTGATTTTTTCTATAGACATAACACAAACTGACATATACCATATAATATGACTTTTTAATATCAACAGTATGTCAAAGATGGAAGCAATTTTCTTGTGATTTTTCACTAATTAGATATTTTAAAACCTTAAAGGACTCTATCAGACTCTCTCTCTCTCTCTCTCTCTCTCTTTCTCTCTCTCTTCCCCTCCCCCCTCCCTCTCTCTTAACATAACCCTACATCAACCATTCACTAATTACTACACACCTATTCTGCTAGAAGGTAAGTTTCTACAGAAGTATGTGACACATTTAGGGGATGGCACTAGATAATCTCTAACAGATCCCTTTCTGTCCTAAATATGTGACCCTAGATCTTTGTCAGACTGGGAAACTTTACCTTTATTCTGCCAGTGTATTTGTACAACCATCCACTCAGGAACACATAAGTGAAAGGGCAGCTAGGGAAGACGTATCTCCTCAGTTCCAATCTGGCCTCAGATGCTTACTAGCTGTGTGACCCAGGGTAAGCCATTAAACTTTGTTTGCTTCAGTTTCCTCATCTATAAAATGAACTGGAGGAGGAGATAGCAAACCACTCCAGTATTTTTGCCAAGAAAACCCCGAATAGGGTCACAAAGAGTCAGATATAACTGAAATAGAACTGAATAAGGTAGAGAAATACAAAGATATAATTCAATATCAGGTACTAAAGATGCTAATGAATAGATATTAGTTAAAATGGCATATACCCAAATATCAAGCCCTTAGGAAGGGTAAAGCATTGGAAGTGGTTACTGTAGTGAAATGAGGGACTAGAAAAGAGATGTGTGGGGTCAAGAAGCATAAATAGGAGGTCTGAAGGGGTGTGCATGGTGTGTATGTGCACCTGTGTGTGCAAATAAATAATTTATTTATATATAAATTTATATTATATACGTATTTTATATAATATATACTGTATATTTATTTATATATACACACAGGTGCACACACACAGTTGGGAAATGGGACCATTCCTCTGTAATGACTAGGGGAAAGAGAAATGAAAATGCTAGACGGGGGTAGCAAGGAGAGATATATGGAGAGAATAACCTAAAAAAAGTGACATTACTATTTACGGTACTGAAAAGATAGGGGAAAGGGATAAAGATAGAATAACAATAAAAATAAGTCCACCAACTTTTGGGTGAGGCTGACCCTGGCATAGTATGATACAATTATGAGATTTTAAACTGGATCAGGATTTAGAGGAGATCTAAGCTCTCTTCCCACTTTATTTGAAAGACAAGAAAATTAAGATCTGAAGAGGCTAAGTGACTTATTTACTTCAGGTCACAGAAATAATAAGCAAGTGGGCTGGAAATGGAAAGAAAGAAGCAGGATGTGTCACTTGGGGGGACTAAGGGGAATTCAGAAAGTACTCTGACTAGCTCTGTATCGGTTTGCATGAAACAACAGGGTTAATATGTAAGACTTATATAACTTTCCCCTTTTGTTTCTTATTTTAAACTGCTATATATTTCCCTGTAGTGATTAGTGGTTAAAAACCTTTAAGAAGCCCCAAGAAGGGCCGTAGGCTAATTTTAGGGAGCAGAGCCAAGAAAGACGATAAAACCTAGGTAAAACTAGAGAGCAGTCCATGCTAGGTATAAGAATAAAAGATGAGGGACGGGGAGAAAGAGGGTTAGATATTATTGGAGAAATAAAGGTCTAAGTGTGAATTAGCACATCCTGAATTGAATGTTTAATTAACGCATAATGAACAGAATAAAATAGAATAGAATAAAAAGGAACATTTATATCATGCTTTAAGGTTTGCAAAATACTTCCTAAGCATTATTTCTTTTCTAACTCTCATAACAAAGCCAGGGAGGCAAGTGATATGACTGATATTATCCCACCAAGCAAGGTGAGATAATTTGTCCAGGGCTGCACAGCTAGTAAGTATCAGAATCTGAATCCATGATGCGGTGCCCAATTTATCAATGACTCATTGACAAATGATCAATACAGAGCCTGAAGGTTCAGAAGGAGAAAAAGAAAAAAAAAACTATAGAGAAACAAAACAGGTAACAGAACTCACATAAGGGAGGCAGACTCTTTGGTCAAAATTACTGTTCTGTCCTCCACCCCCCTCACAGCCTCATTTTCCCTTCATTTTTATTATACTACCTGAAATTTCAAAAGTTCATTTAAAATTATAAGCACTGTCTTTTAAAATACAAATACACTGGGGAAAGAGGAAGTTAATGGGAAGGTTTTTATTCTGAATTACTTCATATCAGGTTTATCTCTGGGCAAATGTACTCTATCAACTATATTCAGTAAACAGGAGATGGGGGTGGGAGTTGGGAGTGGCAGGCGATATTGGTGAAAATAACAAGCCCAAACTGGAGTGCTGGAGTTAGGGCTTAAGGAATTACAAAAACAGTAGATCCTTGAAGATATAAGATGAAGTATAAGATGAAGAAGGTGGGAGAAGGATGCAGAAATAGAAGTAGAAGAATGCTAAAGATTAACCTTCTGTCTTATAAGGAAAATTATCTTCTTTGTTGCATTGCCATTTGCTTCAGAATCTATAACTCAGTCAAGTACAATTCAACTATAGTGAAAATAAAGAAGGTTTTCACAGGATTTCCCACTAACCCAATGACCATTTTAAACAACATTTATGCAAAAATTGTCCTGAGTTCCAAATAATCAACAAAGAAAGACCAGGAACACAATGAAATATAGAGAAGAGATCCAAGGACTTGGAGTCATAAACCCTGGATATGAATCCCAGCTCTGAAATGTTCCACATACATTGACCTTAGACAAGTCATGTATTCTTTCTGGGGCTCATAATCCTAATCAGTAAAAATAAGGGCATAGAGGAGCCCAGCAAAGTGCCTTGCACAAAGCAGGCTCTTAATGATGGCTAAACTGAATTGGATAATGAGGGACATTTGATTATGAACAATAATAAGTATCTTCAGCAGCTCTATGACTATTGAATGACATTTACTATTGATAGTGAATCTAGGACAGAGGGTACTGGGACTTCCACTGAGTTGATTAGATTTTTCTGAATACTTAGCTTACACTTATACAATCATGTAACTACTCAATAAATAGATATTATGCAAAGTATTACATAATGGAGAAAGCACTGGTTTTGGAATCAGGAGACCTGTTTTCAAATCCTAGCTTTGGTATCCTAAGCAAGTCATTTACTGTAATCTTACATTAAGCCCTGACTACTAGTTAAGAAAATAATTGCAGGAGAAAATTATGCAGATCAATTATTTTACATGCAAAAAATTATATCTACTTCTATATTATGTGTATGTATATCAACATTTTTCTTTGAGAAACAAATAGATTTTTGGACACATTACTATGAAGGAGGGGAGAAAAAGCATAATCCAGAAGAATCCTTTATTTACATAAATGCAACTATTTTGTGCCAGAATGTCATTGTATAAATATATTCTCAAAGCTTTCCTGAAACAAGCAAAAGCAACCTAGTGCCCTAAAAATACAATATTGATGAATCACTGAGGATTCATGCTACTGTTATGCAAATGGATGAATCACATCTCAGCAACAAACACTGGCTCAAATACCTGGGAAATGTAAAGGGTTGAAGAAATGTTTCAATTTATAGTCATACAGCAAGCATGAGCTTAAAAATCATCACACAGATTTTCTTAAAACAGTTTCCCATCAAAAATAAGAGGTTATCAAAACTTCTGCAACACAATATGGAAAGTAAATGACACATGCTTAGTTCACTAATAAGACTACTAAATACAACATTAATACAGCACTACTATTTAAAAAATACAAGTACCTATCAATAGTGGTAAATACTGTGATAATTTTTTAACATGAGTTGATGAAAAATGTTTTCTCACATTACAACTGATACAAATATAAATTAAAGGAAAAAATTCTTCATTAGAACAATCAAAAAATGAAATGGAACTATCTCAAGAGGTGGTGAGTCCTCCCCTGCCCTTTACCTAGAAGTCTTCAAAGACTAGACAATAACTTGTCAAGCACATTATAAGAAGTTATTCTTATTTAGATATGGGTTAGATTACATAGGTTCTGAAATCTACATATTCCATGACTCTTTTGAGATTGATTTTCCCTAGTAGCAGAAAATAATCTTCATGTTAAAAGGATAGCTTAGTTTACACTAAAAGTTTAGGTCAAGTTAACTTTGGGCACTGTGCCAAGTGTTGGGGATACAAAGAAAGGTGCAAGAATCTCTTATTGTCTCACTTAGATGATTTAGATGATTTCTAACTTTTGCTTTCCATGGTCTCGATTATTTCTCTCACTTAGAATGGCCTCATTTCTATCCTTCATCCAATCCTTTGTTCTCAAAGCGTTTCATGACATCAAGATGATGACATGACTTGCATTTGACTTTGATTTGAGTGAGGGAAGACTGTGCAAGGTCACCAACCTCACTTTCATCTCCTGAGCCATGTGGGTCCAATGGCCAGGTATTCATCAGGACGACTGGAGATGACCCTACTCATACTTTAAAATCCAAATTAAGTGCTATTTCCTCCAAGAAACTTAAGACATTACAGAATTTGTTGACTTCCCACCTTGTGCTATAGCAATTCTGGATTGTATGCAAGTTTTACTTCTCAACTAGACTGTAAATTCCTCTTAAAGAGAACTGTATTTTTGTACAGCAGTTCTTAGATTAGTGATTCAGGATACACTGAGCAGTTGAATTAGTGCTGATTAAATCAAAGTAACTGAAAAAATTCCTACTCTTTTTAACCAGATTTTATTGTTCCATCTAAATCTATTTCCTGGGGATTACTAACAAATAAGCATGAGGTCTTTGCTTTGGCTTTGATTTTTGTTTGGATGAGGAGGGATCACAGCTATGGAATTATCCTCATGTGTAACAGCCTCCACTGAAACAGCAACACTGATGCAGGCAATTTATCTACTAGTTTTCTAGAGCTATCAGAGTATAATAAAACATGGATTTTTCACCTTTTTTTGTGTCACAGATCCCTTTTGATAGTCCAATGATGCCTATGGACCTCTTAGAATAATGTTTTTAAATGCATAAAATAAAATACACAGGATTACAAAGGAAACAAATTATTTTGAAATGGTTATCAATTTTTTTTTTTTTACAAAGGTCAAACTCTAGATTGTGAACCTTTACACTAGAGGTTAAGTGACTTGACTGTGGTCACAGAGTCAATATGGATCAGAGACAGGAAGAGCTCAGGTCTTTCTATCTATTGCACTATCCTGCCGCTTGTGGAATAAGGGTGTGCGCGCGCGCATGTGTGTGTGTGTGTGTGTGTGTGTGTGTGTGTATCAACTGGTTATTACTTAAGAAACTTAGAAAACATAAATGAGATTTTCAGCACTAAGTTCTTGGTTATTTATATATTTAATCTCATCTTCCCCCACACCTCTCCTTCACTTTCCATTCCTCCTCTGCTTTTTTTCACACTAATCTGCATGTAACATCTGAAATGAATAGAGATCTTGTCATTTTTCAGTCATCCCCACTAAGTAAAACAGTTTAATTTCAGAGTTTTTAATGCTTTAGTAATTCAAATACTGAACCAATTAAGAACAAACTCCCACTCTGACCACAATTTCAAATATAATGACTCTTTCCTCTTTCCCCAAAGACTGAGAAAAATAAGTTGTACTCTTCTCCATGATCAGTTGCATATTTTGGAAGAAAAAAAAAAAGCATGCAGAATGGGATTGAGGGGAAATTTATATTTGTACTTCAGTAATGCTGATAAAGCAATGAAAAGTAATAAAATGTTTTTTTCTGCACTTAAATAGAAACAAAATCTTTCAGAGTTTATGTTCCTCTAACCAAAGTATATTAAGTATTGAATGTATAATATGTATGTTCATCCTTCATTGCCAAAGAAGGTCATACCATCAGAGAAACAATGACATGACTTGCACTTGACTTTGTTTTTTTGAGTGAGAGAGGGCTGTGCAGGTTACCAGCCTCACTTCTCCTCCAGAGCCATCTGAATCCAGTGACCAGAGATTCATCAGGATGACTGGAGATGACCCGGGATGAGGCAATTGGGGTTAAGTGACTTGCCCAAGGTCACACACTTATTGCGTGTCAAGTGTCTGAGGTGAGATTTGAACTCAGGTCCTCTTGACTCTTCTATCCACTGCACCACCTAGCTGCCTCAATGTATAATATATTGCTATTACTAAAAAGATTCATATGAATCAAATTTGGATAAGTGAATGATTTTAAAACCATGGTAATTTGTAGTGTCTCCCTGTCATGTCACAGAAAAAGTGTTGAACTTGGGAGTCAGGAGGTCTGGGTTCAAGCATCAGCTCCACTTCTTAATCTATACATATAATGCTCATGTTCCTTATTTTACAGGGAGGGTCTGGACCAGGGGTGAGGAACCTGTGGCCTAGAGGACACATGTGACCCTCTAGGGTCCAATCTGAAACTTCACAGAGTTTAGTCAAAGGGCCCCACTTGAGGACCTAGAGGGCCACATGTGGCCTGGAGGTGACAGGTTCCCCACCCCTGGTCTAGATGAACAAAAGGCTTTGTAAACCATAAAGAACTATACCAATATTTTAAGAAATCTTTGTGAGAATAGATTTCTGTTAGGAGCATGGTACCACATGCCTGAATTCTTTGTTCCTAGGGAGGCTAATTCTGGTGACACGCTTGAGGTCAAGAGTGCTACACTGCAATGGGGCTAAAGCCGATGGGGCCTCAGCAGCGAGTTCCCTGGAGCCGAGGGCCACCAGGAAACGGAGAACAGGGTAAAGCTTCCATTCTATTTAGTAATGGCATCAGGTCCCATAGTCCCATGAGAATCCCACAGACAGACAGAGAAAAGAGACAGAGATAACTTCTACTATAATATGAATGACCTATTTTGAAAATTTAGATTTGCATTTTAATTTGTATTTTTTGATGTGCCGATGTCCAACAAGGTACCTTATAACATCTGACTGTTACAGACACAAAAAAGTGTGATCCAACTCAAACCTATCCTCCAGAAGGACACATGCCATCAAACTGAACTTGGTATGAAGCATAACATCCTCACTTCCAATACACTGAACATACTTCCACAGGGGTTTAGAGTGAGCAGAAATGCTTTCGAGTGTAAAACACTAGCTATTCTTATGATGAATCCATTTTTTTTTGCATCTCTTTCTTATGCCCCCCCATGGTACTTCAAGTCTACAATTTTTTCTCTTGAGAAGAAATTTAGGTCATGAGGAGTTATCTACATTAATCTACAGTACTCTGACTCCAGAGATAGCATTTTCTATGGTACCAAAATACTTCCTAGAAAGTAAGCAGTAATGCTGGATTTGAACACAAGTCTTCTGCTGGTACAGTGGATAGAGCACCCAGCCTGAAGTCAGGAAGATTCATTTTCCTGAGTTCAAATCTGGCTTCTGATCCTTACTAGTTGTGTGACCCTAGGCAAGTAACCTTGTTTACCTCAATTTCTTCATCTATAAAATGAACTGGAGAAGGAAATGGCAAATCACTCCAGTATCTTTGGCAAGAAATCCTCAAATGGGGTCACTAAGATTCAGACACATCTTAAAAAGACCGAATGAATGACTCCACATCTAATACTACCATGCCATGCTATCGTGCTATCTTTAATTGCTAGGTTGAAGGGGGGGGAAAAACTTTTGGGGGAGAGGGTGTGGTTTCAATTTACTGCCACAGGCCCAAATTAAAGTTTTCCTCCCAAGTAGGCACTCACAATAATTTGCCTAAAGATGACAAGGCAGGAACTGACAAAGTCACAGTTTGAACCTAGGTCCTTTGACTCTCAAACCAATGCTAGTGGATGCTCAGTTTTATCTAAAAGAATTGATGGTCTTGTTGAAATAAAAGCAACCATTCTTTTTTAAAAGCAAATAATAAATTTCAAAAGCATAAGCTGGCATCTACTATCAGTTGCAATAACTACTGCATGTTTTTCCCCCTTAAATGGTTTCAAGAAAAATATGAGGTGGTGAGATATTTCTGAATTTGTTTAAGCTTGTTATATAAAAACAACCTGCCACTTATCGATATGAAAACTGTCGATAATCATTCATTTGGAAAGCAAGTTTCCCCTCAAAGTCCTTATATAACACCGAGGAAATATGCCCAGAGCACTTCAGAGTTTGACACCCCAACTGTTGACAATTATACCATGGATCTTAAAGTCATCCTCTTTTCTTTACATGTTAAACAATTATTCTTTCCTATACCATCCTGAAAATATTCCTTCTACATTCTCTTCATTGCTGTCCTGATGATTTGTATTCCAGCAAAATCTTAGGCCATCTGTCCCCTCTTTTTCTAAGTTAAGCATCTTATAAAGAAGGGCTGTTCTTCATTCAATTTTTTTCTCTAATATTTTCTACGAAATTGTGTTTTGGAAAAAAAAAAATCCCCACCATGTGAGCTCAGGCTGGTATCTAGGACCGTTAACTGAGACAGAGTTCAATTCCCAGCTTCTTGCTTTCCAGATCAGCTGGGATTAGTGCTATAGAGGAGGCAATCCTTAGAGAGAGGAAGGAGTTCCTGGCATACTAGAAATCAACCTCTCTGACCAATTATGGAACATTGTTGATGAGCCCCAAAGAGAGCATACCAACTGGTTGTCCTCAGCTGCAAAAATGCTCGCAATAATATAGTGCTAGGAAAATGAGGGGGCAGAGTCAAGGGAGACAGAATCCTTGGAGATCATATAGGGAGGGACTGGGAATAGTTAAGGACATTTTCATGCAGATCAAATAGATGGTTTTAAGTTACTTCTAAGACAAATCACATAAAACTATTGCTTTGCTTATTTTCACATTCTTTTCTCAAATCTGTCTTCATTGCAAAGCAATAAATGTTATCTGCATATTTCTACACAGGGCATTCAAAAATCCCACATCTTATCTATAGGTAAGTCCCCAAAGTACAAAACTTGACAGGTAGACCCAAAACTTTTTCTAATGCAATTCCAGATTTGTTAAGGGGAAGGAAGTAGGATTTATTCCGTCCATGGCTAGGTCTTGAGCTCCAAATTCCTTGAATAGCAAAAGAATATAATAATGGTTTCCAAAATAATGAATTTCAAAAAGATTTTTCCAACCTCTCACTTCTCTTATAGTGAAAAATGTATAAAACATGATTTCTTGGTGAAACACATTTTTAGTTTGAGTAAAACAATAGTTTTACATCTAATTACCAGTACCACTCAGTATTATGACAACAAATTAATATAAGCTTATCACTGTTTACTAAAAAAAAAGTTTGTCTATATAATAAATATTTCTCCACAATATATGCAACTGAATCAAAAGAGTCACTAAAATTTCACAATACATACTTGTACATATAAGTATATCTTGTAGCATGCTGAATTACACTATGGTAGAACCCTTTGTGATCTCAGCATATTATTGTTAAGCATTTATTGAGCTTTCATTTAATGAATTATTTCATAAAGAGTATACTTAGCAAAGTCTACTAGGCTCTTGCGTGTTCTTATTTTAAGACTGAACAATATTATTGATTGTACTGAATAATAGGGACATAATATTTCTCACCAGTTATTGGAACTCCTATAAAAGTGCCATTTGATATGGTCAATCCACCGATAGTTGTTCTTGGTCCTACTTCCATCTAATTATTAGTAATCTTGCCCCATCCCCAAATGACTAATTATAGTGACAGTAGTATCATCAAATAGATGATTGTTACAACCCTGACTGCCTGATGGCCCAGGACAGAGCCTTGAGGCTCCATCAGAATTAGTGGATATGATCTAGAAGAAGATCCAACAAAAGAGGTAGAGAAGAAACAGTCATACAGATGGGAGAACGAGAGAAAGGTGTCTCAAAAACCTAAACAGAAGACAGGATCAAGGAAGACTGCAGAGAGGTCAAGAAGGATGAATATTAAGCAGAAAGCTATCAGATTTGGCAATCAGAAGTTCACTGGCAACTTTGCATAGAGCAGTTTCGATTGAATGATGAAGTGAGAAGTGAACCTGCAATGAGTTAGAGAAAGAAAGGAAGTGGAGACATCTCCGGTAGATGGCCTTCTGAAGGAAATTAACCTTGCACTTGTTATTGTTTTGAGCGAGGAGGAGCTCAAAGGAAGGACATAGATATAGTTAGTTGAGATGAACAGATCAAATGAAGGTTTTCTGAAGAAAGGAGAATGTTTGTAGGCAGTAGAGAAGCAACCAGAAGACAGAAGGAATCAAAAATTAGTGAAAAATTAAAGATGATATGGGGAGCAGTAATGTGCTAAAGAATTTTCAGACATATTATAAATAAAAGAAGATATGAAACACAAAGACAGTGTTCCTTCTAAGAGGGCTTAATTAATTAAAAAAAAACATTAGCAAGATGGAGACAGATCTTCCAAGGATTTAAAACAAATAAAAAAAGATGATTCTCCCAGGTTGGTATTTATGAAAACGTCAATTCAATGAACATTATTGCAAACAGAAAAATAAATCTCACCCTACTCCACCTTTTCATTTCACCCTAAATATCATCATGACTTCTATCCATTTCAAAGTAGTCTAAATTTTTATATCTTGAAACTTGTTTCATTATACAAGGTATCTCAAAACTCTCTGTGTGATTTTGATCTATTACAACTTTTTCTAAAACTTTTGGGACACCTCATATATTAAAACACCACAAGAGATACAAATTTTGTCTCTAGTAATGAACATTATAGTTGAAATGAATAGGATAATAAGCCTACATGTTAAAATAACAATATATTAGGTACTTCAAAGTGGCCAATAAAAATAACATTATTACATTTAATATAATACATTCTGACACATTTATCAAAAACCAGTTTTCCCTTTACTGACACAGAACTGTAAATATAATCCCAATTCCCCAAGGCAAATATTTTAAACAGCAAATGGTTCATGAAATACATCCATGTTACAATGGAAACTTGGAAATTATGTTGCATTCTCTCTGTTTCCCAACCAACATTAGCTACTTTAAAACAATTGAGAAGAAAACAGTTGTACCAAATATTACTTGTCTGACTGTCTAATGGCAATTGATGTGATTTGCTCCTGTCTACTTAAGTGACATCCTGGGTCATCTCCAGTCATCATGATGAATATCTGGTCATTGGACCCAGATGGCTCAGGAAGAGAAAGTGAAGTTGGTGACCTTGCACAGCTCTTCCTCGCTCAAAACAATAACAAGTGCAAGCCATGTCATCGTTTCTCTGATGCCATGGTCTTCTTCGAAGAAGGGAAGAAGGTAAGGATCGTGGAGGTGGTGAGTAGACTGTAAATCTGGGGCATAGTACTAGCTATCTGACACAATGCTCAAACATTTCTCAAATTAGATAAGTGAACACTTACATCACAACTCAACACATTTAACATTAAAGTAATCTTCCTTCACATATTGACTTCCTTTTCTAACTTCATTTTTGTTGACAGATGACATTCTCCTAAAGTATTACTTGGAGTTCTCTCTAGAGTCAGGGACCTTAACCTTAGGTCTGTGAATATTAAATATGTGTGTGTGTGTGTGTGTGTGTGTGTGTGTGTGTGTGTGTAAACAATATATAACTGTTTTCCTTGGAAATTCTATGAATTTAATTTTATGCATTTAAAGACATCACTCTGAAATGTGGTCCATGGTTTTCACCAGACCCCCAACGGTCCCTTATTCAAGATTTATGCTCTAGAGCGTAAACCACTGTAACCAATGACAATGATAATATTAGCAGCTAATATCTACATAACCCTTTACAGTTTGCAAAGTGCTTTCTATACCTCATCTCTTCCCTGCAAAAGTTCAGAACTAGGCAGCATTTTTGCAGGTAAGTGATTTATCTAAAGTCAAAACACTGTAAAGCCAGAACTTGAAGATAAGACTGGATTCCAAGTTTAGTGACCTTTACCCACTGTGATTGCTGCTTTCCCTTGAGCCCTGCCACAGTTTGCTACTTTTTAATAATATAAATTTCTAAAACAACATCACATCATGCCATTACGTTCAAGAGTCTGCCAGCATCTTCCTCTGCATAGAATACAGACAAAGGAGACATCTTAGCCCAGTGGTCTGGATTTATGTTAAGCAAAATAGTCATGATATTAATCAAAGTAATACAGAACACTAAAGAAGAAACATCAATCATAGCTAGTTTAATACCATGAGCTGATGCTACTCTACCATTTCTTTCAAATGGCAACAAACAAAGGTGACACTGGATATAAAGTCAGCAGATGCAAGTAATTTTAAGTACCCAATGGTAAATTCCTAGATCCCTATAAATACAACTTTAGTAAAATCAACTCTGCTGCATGCTTTAAGCATTACCAAAGCCAAATTTAAGTGCCACGATACTAGCTAAGTTGCAAATATGGAATTATGTGGAAAATTTACAGAGCAAGAGAAATTCTTTTTAAAGGAAACAGGAGTTATGTACATTTTCTTGTGCTCTCAGCTTCTTGAAATTATTGTATATATTTTACTTTTACTACTCTGAGTATGTATTATATCCTCCTCAATAGAAAACATAAGCTTCTTGAAGTTGGGGAAATTTTTGGTTCCTTGTCTTTATGTTACCATTATCAACCTCCCATGATGCCTTGAAAACAGCAGGTATTTAATAAAATATTTCTTGAATTGAACTGTTGCTTCAATATTTCTATACGTAAATAAAAATCAACCAAATCTGTGTAACTATTGTTTTGTGTTTTCAGAGGTAGGACATGAATCCAAAGCCTTCCTGGTTCCAAGGTCAGCAATCATCTACTCTGTCATTCTTTTCTCTATTCTCATTCATTACTACATACAAATACATACATGCATGCATACATGTATATATACATATACATACACATAAAAAAATTGTGCAAGTAAATGTAATATCCCCCCAAAAATTCCTACACATAAATGAGTTGCTTCTCTAGTTAGTAATAAATTTATTCAATAATCCTCAAAAAATGTTATACTGCAATACCTTGCATTTGTAGGGTAGTTTCACACGTGTTCTCAGTGACCCTTCCCATGACTGTCAAAGGTACCCTACGAATGTAAGATATTGCAACATAGCATAAAGTTGTTCATCCTTCGTTGCCAAAGAAGACCATGACCTGCACTTGACTTTGTGTTTTTTCAGTGAGGGAGGGCTGTGCAGATCACCAGCCTCCCTTCTCCTCCAGAGCCATCTGAATCCGATGATGAGATATTCATCAGGATGACTGGAGATGATCCAGGACCTTTCAGAGAGTCATCCTGGTAAAGAAGCTTGGAATCAAAGATTTAGAGGTGGAAGTTATCTAAGTCATGGCTTAGATGTCAAGTCCAACTCCCTTATTTTGTATATAGGAAAACTTCGAATCTAGGTAAGTTGGTCAGAGTCACACAGGTGGTAACTATTGTTTCTTGTACACTGACTACAGTTTCTACATATATAACATAAAAATACAGAGCTGAAAGGATTAGTGGAGATCATCACATTCAACCTCTTCACCATTACACTAATAAACCTTTCTCTCAGGTTGATAGTTTCTTCCATGTTTTCATTCATAGAACTTTATGAAAGTTCTAAATTAAAGACAGCCAAGTTTAACTCCAGGGATTAAAGTGCACAGTGAGACACATGAAGGCAGAGAGACCCATAGATGAGTGTCGAATGTCTCACTGATCATCAGATACAATATGAAGTATAAAAATGACTGACAAAGTGGGATACAGATCAGTAATGAAAGAAGGCAAAAAAAGGTCTGATTTCTTGGTAGTATATACATGATTGAACCCAAGAATTACTTGAGGGAACATGCCTATGTCTTTCTTTGTCTCAACTGACCCACTTAAGTAAGAGTAAATGTTATAGATTACAATAATGTAAGGAAGCAGCAGCAGCTAGGTAATTTGACCCTAAAGTTCTGTCTATCAAAAAGAGTGGCTTGACCCCATCCCCACCCCTTTCCCAGTGCTGAACTTCTCAAAGAAGGCAAGCATGTGTTTAGCAAGGGATTTGTTGAATTTCTTTTTGCAACAACCACTAATGAAACAGCTTTTTGAGCTACTAGATTAGGAGGGGAGAGAGTATGGGGGAAGTGGGAGGGTGGGGAAGATATGGAAAGTTTGAAAGAACAGGAGAAGATGCAAACTTGAGAGCAGACAGCTATATTCGGGGAGGGAGGTTACATAACATTTTTTAAACTGGAGAGAATGTTGTACCTCAAATCAAGCTCCTTCATTTCTCAGAATGACATGTAAACACCTTTAACCTGAATCTTTTATGACATGAAATATTATACCCTAATACCACAGTGAAAACCTTTTCAGTAAAAACTTTTCTTTCTTTGGATGGTGGAGTGGCGGGGGAGATCTCAGTTTTAAGGCCATATTAAATATTTTCATTTGGAGAATAAAATCACAGCTTTAATATCTGGTAAGTACTTAAATTTCATCGTAAAGCAACATTAAAATGCTAGAGTTCTGAGATGCCTAATATTAGGCTCCAGCTAAATTCTTGTATGATTACATAACACTGCTAATGTTTTTTTAAGAAAAAGAATTTCTCCTTCTCCCATCCTCCAACACCACCATATTCTGTAATCTTTTAGTATCTTTCAGTTATATATGCTTTCAAAACAGCTCCCATCTATAATCTTGGATTCTTCTCTTATTGGAAGTAAGATCTGTGAAAATAGATCCATGCTTACAATCTAACCTGATTCTCCCACCCTGCATCAGTTTCTCTTTTAGCAACTAAACTGCCTAAGATAAAACTGACAGTATGCAACAGAAACATAAAATGAGGGGAATTGGCCTATACTATCTCTGGTACTTAATAACAAATCACATTATATCTCCATAGAGCCACACAATGCCAAACATCTGTAATGTGAAAATTGTAGTCAATCACCCACCCAGATGTTTCTCAGGAGCCAGATGTTTGACATCATGTGGACACAACATTCAAATGAATGACTAAATTTTCCACTTTTCATAGGGTCAATCTGGTATCTCAAAGATATATACTTTATTGCATTTTACAAAAAAAAACTTGAATTCCTAAAGATAATCATTTTCAACTTCTATAAGCATATCCCAACAAGAGAATTACAGAACTAGAAAAACAAATACTCAAGTTGTATATTTAGGTTTAACAAAAGCATCCATTTCTGAGAATGCCAGCTAGAATTTCCTCTAGTTGATTTGAAATCTGGCAGAAACTCAACATTTATTTACTTAAGCTATATACTAGTTTCTTTCTTTAGCATTTTCACATGAGAGGAAAATAAAAAGCAAAATACAGAACTGAAAAGAATAGAAAAGGTATGATGCTCTCTAAATTCCATATAAGCAAAGTGCATTTGGAGTTATAGCAGACCAAAGGCTAACTGAAGAAAATAACCATGTTCATATATGATGTGTTTTCAGAAGGAACAGTTATTTTCCACAAAATATTTTGTAAGAACTGCAATTTTTGTAGCTAAAACTGCATGTACACTGAAGAGGCAGAAAACTCCCACCTCCTGAGCTTTTCAAGTCTTAGTCTTAAAAGAAAAGGATCTGCATGCCCCTTAATCACTGTTTTAAATCCCCAAAGCCAGATAGCAATGGAAAAACACCACATATGAGAACACATTAAGATGGCATATATAAATATGACACAAAACGGCATGCTTTCATAAATGACTCTAAGTTCTGAAAGGATAAAGGTATTTCTACCTTGCTTATTTCTCTCAGCGAAGGCTAACTAAAAAGCACAGCCTTAGGAAGAAATAGAATACATACCATGATAAAGTCTCTTTCCTTTGGAAAGGCAAGAAGAACAGATTTAAATTAAGACTTGGTGTATAAAAGCTGAAAGCATAGAATTTGTATCCACATAATGAACTGATGTCTCCTCTAAAGACGTCAGATTGCTGTTCAGCTAAACTATCTAAAAATACCTCCTTGCAAACACACACACACACACACACACACAAAATGAGTACAAAGAGGGTTCTTACTAAGCAGCTCGACTTGCACAAAATTACTTAATAAGTGATAGGGGTTTTTTTTTAAATGTACTTAGGGGAAAAAAATGCCAGAAATTTTATCCATCTCTTGTGATCTTTTATGAACTGTTTTATAAACAGAAAAGTACAAAGAGATAATTCCTTATTAATATTCTTAACATGAAAATATAACAGCTCTGAAAAACTATCCAAGTGAATAATATTATACTTCACAGAACCATTGGCAAGACAAGGAAATAGGAAAAAAATAAATTAAAAACCTTGCCTTTCCCATAATGTCTCCAGGCCTACTGTCTATATAGAGAAGGGAAATGTTCCTCCACCACTGTCTTCAATTTTTTGCTTCCTTTAGAAAAACCAACAGTGAAACCCCAAAGGACTTTATTTCCACTGTTTGGAAAAGCATCTGTGGTGCCCAAGAACAGTCCTTTAATGGATACTGAAAACAAGTAAGATTTATCATAGTATGTAATTTATCAGTGGCCAGTTCAGTATTAGAGTAGAATGCCACTGCAGATGAAAGTTTCTTAGAAACCAGCTCAAATTAAGCCACTTTCACTCAAGACAGTTGAGTGGGCTCTGGGATATGAATCAATACAGACAAAAGATATGAGAAGAAAATGACTCTTGCTAATCCTAATTCCTCATACTGTGCGATTTCTATTCTACCATTCTCTAGAAACTCAGCTCTATTACCAAAAAGAAGAACTGAAGACTAAAATTTGAGCCATTAAAGACAAGAGTTAAAATGTAATTGCTAATGGGATTACACACACTCCTAGGCAAGGAGAAACCAAAATGAATGGGTTCTGGATAATTACATCTCTTCACCCTTTTTATGGTTAAACATTTAAAAAAGCACTCTATGATATCTTTAGGAAATCCTCATAATACTTCATTTCTCAAAATTTCAATATTCTTTTTTTATTAGGCATTATTTGTGTACATATGTTCATGTTTTATAAGTTATCCAGAGTTGTAATGGAGCCAATTTGTCCCGAGCCAAATGTTAAATTTTCAAGGTGATCATTTACACCTGGGAAATTCACAAATGCTACAAAAATAATGTTTTGTTAATTGTTTAGACATAAGAAAGTGATAGAGAAAATGCTAATAATGAAGATTAAATTTAAAAATGTGCTGTGGGTAAAAAACTCTCCCCTGGAGAGTTGGTTGTTAAATATTTACCAGCACACCCCAGAGAAGATTTCTTTTGAACCCCAACTGGACTGCAAACTCCTTCAGGACAAGGACTACGTATAACTCATCATAGTATGCCTCTTATGGGCTGGCATATTGTAACCGTCTCAATAAATATTTGCTGAACTGAAATAGTACTGAGAAAACATAGTGCTTACAATGATGTCGTGCAAAAAAGAAAAAAAAAACACAAAACACCTAGATTTTAGCTGTACCTTTAAAAGAACACAAGCACATCAAGTATATCTGACCGAAAAAGCATGTCCATCCAGGTATGTTCCATAATTAATTATAAGGGGCAGCTAGGAGATGCAGTGGATAAAGCACCAGTGCAGGAGTCAGGGGGACCTGAGTTCAAATCTCACCTCAGACACTTGACACTCACTAGCTGTGTGACCGTCAACAAATCACTTAACTCTAATTGCCTCATCTTGGGTCATCTCCAGTCATCCTGATGAATATCTGGTCACTGGAGTCAGCTGGCTCTGGAGGAGAAGTGAGGCTGGTGACCTGTATAGCCCTCTCTCACTCAAAACAAAGTCAAGTGCAAGTCATGTCTCTGATGGCAAGGTCTTCTTAGGGATGAATACACACTTAATTAATTATTGGAAAACCCTTCATCTAGCAAAATATAAAACAATGGCAGCATTCCTGTTAGCTAAAACATTATAGTCTAAAACACTTCACCATCGGAAGGTCCTTCAGCCCCTATAAAACGGGCAATCAGTAGGTCAAAGGCAACTTAGCAGCCATTTAATAAAATAGTAAAGATCAGCTTATATCAAAAAATGAGTAATTTGTTACATTTTACTTCATGCCTTGCTTTCTACACAAGCTTAAAGGCAATAAAATGCTTTCCTAATCAAGTCAAATTACTCAGTCATTAACAAAAGGTAGATATTTTAAGTGATTTCCAACCAGTTCACTTCAATTCACCAGTTAGGCGTGGCAAATGATATAAAATATAAGAGCTGTACAGCATTTGCATTCCTTTATAACCTGGCCCCAGGCTACCTTCTGCAGCCTCAACATCCCCAGTTCTCACTCATCCCTCCAAGCTAATTCTGGAATGAAACTCTCGTCTCCACGTCTTTGCAATGACCTGTTTCTCGTGATTGGAAGACACTCCCTCCTCATCTCCAGCTTCTGGAATCTTGAATTTGCTTCAACTTAGCTAAAACGAGGACTACTGCAATAGACTCCTGATTGGTCTCCCGTCCTTATGTCTTTTCCCCTCCAGTCTACCCTCTACTTAGCTGTTCAACTGATCTTCATAAAGCACAGATTTGACCAAGACCTACAGGATCAAATATGAAATACTATGTCTGATAGCATTGATGACCTGGCTCCATCCAATATTTCCTTTCTTTTTCTACTTTACTATATTTCCCAGCCCCACAAACTCTGCATTCCAGTGACAGTGGTATTCTTGCACAATAATTCCCTTGACTCCAGTTATTTTTACGTACTATCTATGTTCAGAGTTTTCTACTTCTTCATCTCCTGACTTCCCTGGCTTCCTTCAAGTTCTAGCTAAAATTCCACCTTCAGCAAGAAGTTTTTTCCCAGTCCTCTTGAACACTACTACTGTTTTCCTCTGTTGACTGTTGCCAATTTATCCTATATATATATATACATATATATACATATACATACATATATATACATATACATACATATATATACATATACATACATATATATACATATACATACATACATATATATATATATATCATACCTCTACCTAGTTTGTTTTCATGTTGTTTTCCCCTCAGGAGCAGGCACCATTTTTTGCCTTTCTTTGAATCCACAGCACAAAGTACAGTGCTGGAACATGGTAGGAGCTCAATAAATGCTTAGTGAAAACAAGGGAAAAGGATCTATTTGTACAAAAATATTTACAGCAGCTCTTTTCCCGAGGACTAAGAATTGAGAGTGTATTCGTCCTTTGTTGCCAAAGAAGACCATGCCATCAGAGAAATGATGACATGACTTGCACTCGACTTTGTTTTAAATGAGCTAGGGCTGTTCAAGTCACCAGCCTCACTTCTCCAGAGCCATCTGAATCCAGTGACCAGATATTCCTCAGGACGACTGGAGATGACCCAGGATGAGGCAATTGAGGTTAAGTGACTTGCCCAAGGTCACACAGCTAGTGAGTGTTAAGTGTCTGAGGTGAGATTTGAATTCAGGTCTTCTTGACTCCTGCACTGGTGCTCTATCTACTGTACCATCCAGCTGCCCCTGGCCAAGAATTAGAAATCAAAGGGACACCCAACAATTAGGGAATGATTAAACAAGCTGTGGTATAGGATTATAATGGAATATTATTGTTCTGTAAGAAATGACAAGCAGGATGATTTCAGAAAAAAACCTGGAAAGACTTATATGAACTGATGCATGGTGCAGTGAACAGAACCAGGAGAACATTGTGCACAGCAACAGTAATATTGACTATGAACGACTTAGCTAGTCTCAGCAATACAATGATCCAAGATAATCCCAAAGGACTAATGACGAAGCATACTAACCACCTCCAGAAAAAGAACTGATATTGACTGCACACAGACTGAAGCATGTTCTTCCCTCTTTTTATTTTTCTTCTTTTAGGCAAGTCTTCTTATACAAAATAACTAACATGGAAATATTTTACATAATTGCACATGGATAATCTCTATCTGATTGCTTACCCTCTCAGGGAGGGAAAGGGGAGGAAGAAAGGGATAGTTTAAGTAAAGGGAAACTTTAAATAAAAAAATACTTTTAAAATAAATAAATATTTTTTCACTTGATTTGACTCAAATATCACTTTCTATAGGAGGCATTTCTGCAGCCCCTGGTTGTTAATGTAAAATTACCTTGCATTTGCTCTATATTTGGGGTGTGTGTGTTTGTGTGTGTGTGTGGGCGCGTGCATGTATACACACATCAATTACATATTACATATACCAAATATATGTGTATGCATACATACCCATCTACCTATGTAACTACACTTGCATGTGTTCTTAGCCTTTCTAGAACGTCTCCTCCAGGACAGAGACTGCTTGCTTTTGGTCTCCTCATCCCCAGGCATTTATTGTCTATTTCACTTTGCTGTCACTGAGAGTGTGCTACCTTATGCTGTGTTTTATTTTAACCTATCCGTATCCCATCTTCCCAACTAGAATATAAACCCCTTCCAGTGAAAGAAGTACAATTCCCCATTCTACAGATAATGCAGCATGTTCATAGGTAAGTACTACAGGATTTTTACAAAATAAGTTCAAAGTTATGGAGGTGGGGCCAACAATTAGGAAAATCAGGAAAGGTCTTGGCTATGTGAGTAAAAGAAAGGAAGAGATGTGAGAGAAGCTATAAAGGAAGAAGCTGCAAGAATTGGCATAAGAGAGTAGGGAAAAATAAAAGAAAGAATCAAAGATGGTTCCATACTTTTGAACCTGAGAGGCTAGTAGAATGGTATCACTGCGAAGAGAAAGCACCACTTCAGTGGAGAAGACAAACTCTATTTTGAGCATGCTGAGTTTGAGGGACCAGTAAGCATCCATGAGTGCTGTACAATAGATATAAGAAAAGCACACATAAAAGAGATTAAGCCTAGATAGAGAGATTTGGGACTTACTTATACAGACATACTAATTTGACCTATGGGAAAGGATGAGATCCCCAAGGAGTATGCTGTAGAGGAAGAAGAGATTGTCCTTGACAACACTCTTACTTGGGGAAAAAGTTGATGAACCAGTGAAGAGGTCTAAGAAGGAACAGTCAGGTTGGTATGTGATCCTGGGCAAGTGACTTAACCTGTCTGGGACTCATTCCTCATTTGTAAAATTAGCAAGTTGAACTAGCTACCTGATTTCTAAGATCCTGTTCTACTCTAAAATTTAAGATCCTATGATCTTGCATGTAAAAGCAGGAGACGTGTCATGGAAGCCCAGGAAAGAGAGTAAAACCCAAGGGGAGGAAATTATTGTCTATCACATTTTGAAATCTCCAGAATGGAGACAGTTCTTGAAAACCCACTCAAAAACCTTTATTTTTTCCATAGCATTTATTTTCTGCTCTTCTATATGCTTAGAAGATAATGTCCAAACTCCTTAGCTAAGCATTCTGGGGTCTCCATTGTCTAGCAACCTTCCACTGTCTACCCTGTCTCCTGCCACTCATTCCCCTACAAGAACCTCGGTTCAAACCAAACTATTCTTTGAGTACAATAAATACAGCCTGAGAGTACTGAAACCTCTGCTTTGGCTTTTGCTACTCTTCCTACATAGAATATCATTACCTCTCCTTTCCACCTTTCCTAAGTCCTAATGTTCCTTTCTAGATGATAGGATCTAAGATTGGGCACTGAGAGATTAATTTGACCATCCTCATTCTACAGACAAGGCTCAAACAAATTAAGAGATTTGTCCATGGTGGCCTCAAAATTGAGATCTGAATCCAGATCTTCCTGATTCTATGTCAACTATCACTACAATCAGAGGCAGTGTAATCTATCCAACTATGAGCAAATCAGTTACTCACCCTGACCCTCAGTCTCATCATCTGTAATATGGGGATGACCCTAACTCTCAAAAAGTTAATGTGTAAAAACCTTTAAGTATTAGAAAAATGTGCCCTATTATTCAAGGGCTAGCTGAAGCCTCACCTACTCCATTAAGCCTTCTGAATTTAACTTGCCTCACAGCGGTCACCAACATCACCAGCTCCTCACAATGCACCAGTATGCATTGTCTGTTTTACCTGAATGTCTCAGAACATGTGCTAACTTAAGCTGTGTGTTATTTTAACTTATCTATCCCATCTCCCCAAGTAGAATGTAAACACCTCTGAGTATAAGAACACCCCCTAAGTAGCCTCAGCATATCTACTCTTATATGACGGTAGGTCAATATTCATTATTATGAATTAAACTCTCTCACTAGAAGTAAATAAGCAGTGGAAATCAAGGGGGAATGGCTGAATAAATGATGATACATGAATGTAATGGAACACCACTGCACTATAAGGAATGATGAGCAGGAAGACTTCAGAGAGGCCTGGAAAGACTTTATATGATCTGATGCTGGGAGACCAGGAGAACTTTGTGCACAACAACGACCACAGTGTGCGAGAGTTTTTTTCTGGTAGACTTGGAACTTCACTGCAATGCAACGACTTAAAAAAATTCCCAATAGTCTTTTAAGGCAAAATGCCTTCCATATCCTGAGAAAGAACTATGGAATTCAATCACAGAATGTAGCAGATCATTTTCTTTTGTATTACGTTTTGGTTTGTTATATGATTTCCCCCATTCATTTTAATTCTTCCACACAGCATGACTATAGTGAAAATGTATTTAATAGGAATGTATGTGTAGAATCTATATAAAATTGTATGCGGTCTCAGGGAAGGAGGGGGGACATGGGGGAAGAGAAGGAGAAAAAAAATCCAAGTTACATGGTAGAGATTGTAGAATATCAAAAATAAATAAAAGTAATAAAATAAAAAAATTTGAGGTAGTGATAATTAAAAAAATAAAATAAAAGTAACTAAGTAGAATATGGATGATATTAGCAAATGAAAAAGCTTTTTGGTATATAAAAAGGGGTAGTTGTAGGGGACAGCTTATCTTGTTACTATCACATCTGCCCACTTTCTATTTTGAGGAGAAATGTTGTGTTCAATGAGTATTCATATCAAATTAAAGACTTTCTTTTCTGCTGTGTCTTAATGCCAGTATTATTTATCTTAGAATGAAAGAGCTATTATTTGAAATAAAGGGCTAGTATATATGAATTTATATACTATGAATAATGTATGCCCCCCACTTGCTAAGTAAGATGCTACAGCAGAATCATATATAGGCGTTCAGGAAACATTATTCAGTGTTACATCTTTTTCATGGAGCCATCTATTGTTGAAAAATAAATTAATTACCTCTGGTTTGCTCATTTCTAAAGAGAGAGCGCTGTCTGTATGCTTATAATTCACGTTCTTATTCCAAATTAAGTCACCAATTCATTCTTTTCTAGACTAAACAACTTTTCCTATCCCATAACTTCCCCATGTCTTCCTATGTTAGTAGGCTATCTCTAATCAATGAACCACTAGAAAGGTGGGGACAGCCAGTATCTACAAGAAAAATAAATGTTTTCTTTGAAACTAAAAGAGAAAATGTTACAATAAGTAAGTGATTGATAACAACTGAAGTTACAAGTGAAAGAAGAGCTCAATATGCAAGTGTTATTTCTTTTACATCTCTCTCATTGCATTCATCATGAAGAATTTATTGTGTATTTCCCCATAAATTCCCAAGTAGGAGGTGATGTGTTAGTAGCAGTCAGTTGTTCAGGTGACTGATGCTACAGTGAGCTCATCATCTAATAGATGAAGGCATCAAAAGCTTTCCAAAGTCAAACAGGAGAATGGGTTCAGCCAACGCACTGGAAGGCATGTATTAAGATCTTTCAAATATAAGAAGGTATATGTTATCTACCTCACCCCTCTCCTCTTTTGTGCATCAACCTCTTGCTGTCTCTATCTTAGACATTGTCACACTCCCTTTCCATGCCCCTCGCCCCACTTTGCTATACTGCCTGCCTGTCATCTCCTCCTTCCCATGTCCACTCCCCCAAACATGCTATGGAGAATTTCTGGGTTTGATACTTTTTATACCTCTGGCCCACCTGAGTTTCTTGATGTACCTGCCCATCATCATTTGACATTTATTCATTTTTCAGTCTTACCTGACTCTTCATGACCCCATTTGGGGTTTTCTTGGCAAAGATATTAGAGTAGATTGCCATTTCCTTCTCTAGTTCATTTTACAGTTGAGAAAATTGAGGCAAGCAGAGTGAAGAGACTTGACCAGAGTCGCATAACTAAGAGGTGCCTGAGGATAGAGGTGAATTCAGGAAGATGACTCCAGGTCCACTTTATCCACTGCACCATCTAGGTGCCTGTTATTATTTGATGATGAATTTCAAACAGTAATATGTGATCCTTTCCCATACTCTAAGCTGATCAATTAATGATGTTGTCACAGTGATGGTTTCACGTTTTCCTGAAGTCTTAATAAAGTATTTCTGCTGCTGTACTTCCCCTCATCTATAGCAAGAGAAAATTAAATCTTTCTGAAATAATTAGTATGGTGCAAAATCAAAATGGTTACTTCCTAGGACTTATTTCTGCTCAGCACTTATGAATCAATAACTTTTTCTAGCCAAATAGCTGGGGCTAAAAGTCAAATCAATGAGTATATAATTTCCCTTTTTGGGTGGAGGGAGGCAATCAGGGTTAAGGAGCACACAATTTTCAAGGTAATCATTTCCTTTCCCTTTCCAATCTTCAGATCCTTTTAGGAATCCCTATTAGGATCTATCACCCCCTCCCTTTTTAAATTTCATTTTGTAATGTTTCATTCAGGGGTGGTATACACATTAAAGTTGTCTCATCACAAGTGATTTGGGGGATGCTTTTAAACCTTCCTCATAGCTGCATTTTCAGGTCAAGAGAAGGACAAAAGTCAGTGAATAAACTGAACAAGTTTTTTTTGCTCTTGCCTTAAGGAAAGTTATTAAGGAAAATGTGGCAAATCAAATTGTTTGTGTCTTTCTGTCCTCAGCACCTAAATGTTTGTCACGTAGTATTTAATAGCTTGTTGAAATGAAGTTAGTATAAAGAACTTGGTTTCTGGGAGTTCTGACCATCTAGGCACAAAAACAGATGGCAACAGATAAACATTTTGGTTATGCCACACTTTCCCAGTATAATATGTATTTTCTATGTATAATTAAAATTGGCAAAAAATTTTAGATACAAAAGATATTTAATGATTCAAGAAAAATAAATGTCACTACATTTGTTCATGCTGTTTACAACCCAGAGAAATGACTGCTTTCTGTTAGCTTCAAACTCCTTAATCCAATGTTAGTGGTGCTTTTCCTGAAACCATTTTTTAAAAAAAAATTGCTACAATACAATTAACATCATTCTGGTAAATTATGCTACATATGCTAAAACTGGGTTAATCAGGCCATTTCCCCCTACTTTGTTTACTGCTTTTGTTAGTGAAAAAGTACTCCAAACTATAGCTAATGAGAGAAGCAAATGAAACCATTTTTCTTCACTAAAAGGATTATAATTATGAGGGCATCTCATTTCATTCCATTTGAACACACATTTATCACATACCTAATAATACCTCATTCCCTAACCTAAAAAAGTCTGCCATGACACATAAACAGATAAATGTATAGAGCAAGATATTATAAAGAAATTTCATTTTTGTTGAATTAAGTATTAACTGTTGGAAATCAGGGAAGGTATCGGAAAAAGTAATATTTAAACTGTACTATGAGGAAGACAGGGATTCTAAAGCAGACTTAAGTAGAGAATACATTCTAAACATGAAGAACCTACCTGGGCAAAGGTACAGATGGAGAAAATGGAAAGATGTGTACAGGGAAGAGCTACTAGGAAAGGAACTATTTTTTTTCCTACTGTTTAAATCTAGAAGAGCGTTCACAACCATTTGAAAAAAGAAAGCATGCAATACAACAAAAACAGGGGCCAATCTAAAAGTTAAGAAGTTCAGTGCCCATGTCTCTGAAACATACTGCTTTCGAAGGTAAGAATGCACTTGATATATTTTGTTGAAAAGCACTAGAACAAATATTTGTATTCAAATTTTATACCATAGTATTCTAAAAAATTAACCCTATTAATTTCAGTTTAATCCAAATTTATTCAAGAAGTGCCCAGTGTAGTCATTGGTTTTATCAATATATCAGGAAAGAAGAAATGCTGAAAGTTTATTAATCTGCTTAATAAATGCCCTCCCTGAACGAGTTATTGATATCTTTTTCAAGATGGCAAATGTTTCACATAATTTAATCATTTTAATATCTGCTCAGTGTAAAAATAATAACTGAACCCACTTCAGTGGGAATCTAGGTATCTTTCTCTTGGTATTGGGGAGGTATAGGTAGCTTGGGTCCCAGGTCTGCTCTCAATAGTGGTATAACTTAGGGAAAGTCACTTAAATTCTTTTTAAGTCTAAGGTAGCTCTTCTATATAAAGAGGCTACTAATACTTGTACTACTTTCAGCAAGTATTATTAAGAGGAATAATCATAATACATTTAGATGCACATTCAGCTATAATTATGTCATTTTCAATTTATATAAAATAATATGGTTTGGAAAAGGCACACCAACTTAAATATTTTTTAAAAGCTAAATGAAAATATTGCATTTCCATTCTACTGGAAACATATTATGTGAATTTTTTTAATTCACCATTTTTTTTTAGGGCTATAGAATCTTTCAAATTTCTTACTAACATAGAATTCCTAGCAATACTTTGTCTCACTACTCACGACACTATCCATTTTCCTGGTCCATAAGGTCTAGAAAAACCAGTGCTCTCACTTGACTCCCAACTTTGTCAGATGGAAATATACTGATTACTGAGAAAATAAGAAGAGTGGTTGCATTTTTTTACAAATACATTTACAAACACTTCAAAAAGTAAGACTGTTCTGGCTATACTCACTATTTTTATCTATAAAAATAGTGGGGATCAAAAGATTAAAATCCTCGCAGGCTTTTTATCATCACATTTATTACCCTGTCTTCCTAAGAGGCTTATGGTTATGCTCTGATATCATCAGACCATTAAGCACTTAGTATGAAAGGTTAGATTCTGACACCTTTAGTAAAATTAGTGGATCCCTGACCTAATGAAAAGTCATCATACTTAGGTGCTCTCATTACAATTTATAATTCTGAGATATGAAAACAGAAAAAAAAGCATGTTTATTACGGAAGACGTAAATGGATGGTTTCTTACCTAAACTAGGTTCCTGTAAATAAAAAATCCATTTACTTGATTTGGAATTTTCAGCATTATATGAAAATTGGCTAACAGTTTAAGGGTTAATAATATGTAGTTTGGACTTTTTACTGTTTGGGGTTTTTTGTGGGCATTTGTAAACCAATTTTAGATTGTAAACCAATTTTAGATTGTAAACCAACTGATACGTTTCCCTGGTGGACAATTAACTAGATACTGCACAATAATACACTTTTTGAATTTTTAAGTGAATACAAAAACTAAAACAGGGTTAAGAAATTTTAAGACCCCTATTAAAAGGATACAAAAGTGCTTTTCCCCTCCAGTATATTTAATGTTAATGCAAGGTTAATGGGGGGAGAGGAGTTAAAGATCTTCCCCAACCATTAATAGACCTCAATACCTTTTGTTAATTTCTATTGAAGCACTAGGTCAGAAGGTGGTGCCTGTAGGTTCTGAAAAATGTATATATACTTTGAAGTGAGGACTCACTGAAAGTGTTTGTTTGGCCAGAGGAGGCTCTAGGTCTCCTTAGAGACCTAAGGAGCCTGCTCCCTCCCACACACCCCCAACCCCCTTTAAAAACCCAGATTCTGGTGCTTCTCTCTCTAGTAACTATGTATATATGTAATGGTCAGACAGTTGGATCTGTCTGTTGATGTGTGATGTATGTATTGCTTATGGTCTGATGGTTGGAAGCTCTGTCTTTAGTTGGTCTGTATTTCTCTGCTTATATTTTCTCTGTTGGTATACTGTTTGATTAAAGTGATTGTTGACCCCTAAAAAGCTGCTTTCCTTTTAGAAAAGTAGATCTAAGAACTTGTACAGCAGGCCCTCCTATGGATGCCAGGGTCTGTGCTGTTACAGTATAATATGCAACAGAAGACTGAAAGTAATTGGATATAGTCTCACTTGGAATTTTAAAATGAGCCCATATCTGGGTGAGAAACATTTGTTTCTCACAATGGCACTGTCAAAATTTTGTAAATATTTTTGCTAACTTGTTGAAATTCTTATCCTAAGGTTCTAGTTGCAAATTATCCTACTGCTATATTTTCATTTTGTACTAAGAATCATTTTCCATCACTTTACCTATCCCATGATTTTCAGCAGCTAATATTTAGTGTCAGAGACAAGGCATTCAATAGTAAGTGGTACCACTGGGTGGTCATTATGGCAGTACTTATATGACATGACATAAAAGTGGTAGCCAGCAGACTGAAAACATGGTAACATATACTCCTCTACATGTGAGGAACATCACAGTCCACATAGATAAATCACTAATATACAAGATTATTAATATTCTAAGTGGTTTTTTTTTTTTTTTACTATTTTAACAGCGTAGATTGATTTAGTAAGAAAATACATTCCCTGCCTATAAGGAGATCTCTTTTCCTTTTTTTGGTGGGGATGGTGGAAATAGCACGGAGTGAGGACCAGAGTCAGATATAGATCTATAACTTCATCCAGATAGGAAACTGCCAGTTTGGATATTCGTCCAAGCCCCAAGATCAACATTTGGCAAGAAGCATCCAGGGTACTGAAAAATTAAGACTTGTCCATAGTCACCCAAAGTGTGTCAAAGGCAGGATTTCATTCTGAGACCTGAGTCCAGGGTCATTCAAAATGAGTCACATGAAAACTATATAGTCATACAATTATACATCAATGTACAGATGCATAAAAAATTACCATTTATGCAGGAAGCAATGCTTATCATGTTTGGTTAGTCTTACACTGAGTTGGAATTCTAGAAAACTTTGATCAAAGAAGTGACTTTTGAATTGAGATGGGAGAATAGAATAGGAAAAAGGAAGGGTCGTTGACACTGACATTAAAAATCCTGAAAGGAAAGGCAGCTAAGAATAAAAGATTAAGTAGTTGAACTAGAACAGAGGTTCTTGGTAAAAGACTAAGTGTTCTTTAATACAGCAGGGTCAGGTAGTCGAGGGCTTTGGAGAACACATTCAAAAGTTAGGGTCTGATACTACTGAAAATTAAGTTATTTCAGAAATAGAGTGGCAGAGTTGAAACTTCACCTGATGGAGGCAATTTAGAACCAACTGAAAGAAATTACTGCCTGACTAACTGGGTTTAGTGCTGCCTGGTTCAACTCCTCTAAAAGGCACTCAGGATTAAACTGTTCAACAGAAAAGACAACAAAGATTTAAAAAAAATTTTTTTTTTAAAAATAACTATGTGGGCCTGCAAAAGGCTAACACAAAGCAACTACTGGATGACAATAGGAAGATGGAAGAGGAGGAAAGATGGAATATATGACTGCCAGAGAAGCCCTGGATGAGAGCAAGGCAACTAAGGTAGCGGAGCAGAGTTTGCATGAGCACAGAGGGATTCAGTTCCGTATTTTGGGGTATTTCTGCCTGTTTCAATTATAGAGAGTCTGAAGACAAAAAGAGTTTTCTCCTCCTTATAATGGCTACGAATGGGAGCCTCAAGTGAATTTGGAACAACCCAGAAATCAAAAAGGTCAAATGGGAAAAGTCACAAGTTAACTACATGCAAATACTTTGCTGGATATTAAGGGATCTTACAGATGAATTAACACACCATCCTTTCCCTCAAGCAGTGTTCAGTAAAAGGAGATACAAGGAGAATTTACTTAAGTTTCTGAACAGAGGTGAAAGAGATTATGAAAGTACAGACAGTAACAATAAATTTGACGGTCAATGGGACACTGGAAGACTGATCAGATACAAATAAATCAGTCATAGCAAAATGTCTGATAAGTATAACCTTGCTATTCATGCAAAAAAAAATTTGCAGATATTGGTTAGAAGATTGTAGAACATTATCAACTATGGCTAAATAACTGATTTGAGGGATAATCATTAACGGTTCTACACCAACCTAAAAGGTTTCCGGTAACATCTCAGAAACCTAACTGTGGTTGGCCAGGAACTACTTCACATTTTATCAAATGATTTGAAAGAAAATATAGATGGAAAGCTCATCAAAGTTGCAATGAACCACAGCTAAGAGGGACACATAACAAATAAGATGACAGTTGGGATCCAAAGACTTTGATAATCCAGAAAACTGAACCAAATTCAACAAGATTGAGCCACAAGTCTATGCATTCCTGACTCCATCTATACTAAACTAAGGCTGCTCTCCCCCAACTCTTGCTTAATCCTATCTCTTGAGCAAAAGAATATACAACCAACCTCTATGTTCCCAGCCAAGCCTGTATTTCTAGACTTTAGCCTAGACTCTACCCAAGACTCCACAAGCCAATACAATTATTGTGTTATTTTAATATAAAGTTAAATTTTATGAGAAAATATACTAAATTACTTACGACATTTCTACCTTCTCCGAGTTATACAAACGCAAGCCCAGTCTTCCCATTAGTCCTATATGTTAGAATTCTAGCATCTGGCAATTCAATTCACCTGTCTTCTCTGGCTCAAAGTTGCTTTAATCTGTAAAATGAGAGGCTGAACCAGATGCTGTGTAAGACCACTCGCACCTCTAAATCTATGATCCTACAAAAAGCATCATTTGGTGTCGACTCTTGTAAATTCAGACAGAGTTCAGCAGCTTGAAAGAACAAGAAGGTGAAAGTTAGAAAGGAGATTCCACATGATAAACAGGACCTTAGATCAAAGTGCTGGTGCTTGAGCCAAATTTAAAAAGGAGGAAATGATCTTTTATCAGAGGTTACCAAACTGTGGTCAGCAGTCTATTTTGAGACTGACCTGTGGAGATAAGAATGCCTTTTTCAATTGTAGGTAAAATTTTGTTTTATTTAAAAATGTAAAAAGCTTTGATGTCCTGTAGGCTGTACAAAACATAGCACTGGCTGGAGTTTGCCAACTCCACCCCTCTTACCCCTATTTTCAATGAAAGAAGAAAAACGTCGTTTTCTGACAGTTGATCAGAGATGTGGGAGGCAAAGGAATGGTGCCCACATGATGTAACAAACAAATGCAACCTATTTTTCACCAGCATCTTAATGCTAGTTTCTTTGCTTAATGTGTTCTCCAGGAGCAACTGCTTGCATGTTCCTGTTTGTTTCTCCTGTCCTAACTCTGATTATGGTAAAGCCCTAAAGAGCAGAGGCTACGTCAGTTTACACGCATTTTGAAAAGCACAGTACAGTGTTATGACTATATGGATATTTTAATTTCTATATGGTGATGAAAGCCAGTACAGGATGATAAATAGAGGCTTGCGCCTAATCAGGAAGAACTCGTCTTGTCCTATCTCTAATTTATAATAAGGGGGGGGCGGGGTGTGACAGACAGACAGACGGATGCTAAAGGAAACTCAATTTCAAATATCAAGCAACTCTAAAACTACAGTAATTAATAGACAAATGGCTAATCTGTATAAGTGGAGTGTGTGTGAGAGAGAGGACAGGAGAAGAGAGGAGAGGGGAATAAGAAAAGAGGATGGAAAAGGAGGTGAGGTGAGGGGAGATGGAGGGCAGAGGACAAAGAGAGACAGATAGTTCTGGAGATAGGCTCCATATGCTATTTTCAAAAATGACTTCTTAGTGTGATCCACACAGGATCTACCTGATGATTCCAAAGGAATTTTTAACAATGGAATGCTAAGACAAAAAGAGGGTGAAGAAAGAGGAATGAGGGGAGAATCTTAGGTTTAGAAAAACAAAAGAAACACCGAAAGCTTACTTAAACGGGAACTCTCAAAGGACCACTACTAAGATTATCAATATTATTTTTAAAAGCCAGTTAGACTCCTCTTTCCCATCTTCCTGCCCCCTACCTCTGTCTCTCTCTCTCTCTCTCTCTCTCACACACACACAGGCACACACATGCACACACAGAGTCTTTCTCACCCAACTCCCACCCTGGGGCAAAAAAAGATAGCCAGAACCCAACCCAAGAATACTATGAAGCATGGTTCACACCTCTTGGTAGAAAGGTGATGACCTAGAGGTGAAGAAGGAGACATACATTTTCAGACACTTTCAATGTGTGAATGTTTTGCTTAACTATATTTATTTGTAACAAATGAGAAGAGACTTGGATAGTGATAGTAAAGGGGAAAAAGAAAAAAATCACTGAAACACTGAGAAGAAAATAGAAGGAAATTCCAAAGGGGACACAAGCAAGTAGGGCAGCATCAGTACTATGATGTGAAGTTTAATATCTACTTTTTTAAAAACACATAATAGGGATTCATAATTTTATACAGAATTTCTTTTTCTGTTCTATGTATAAGGGCATATTCATGTTGGGTGATATTCATTAAGCTTTAAGTTTTTTTTAAACTTTCAAAAAAAAGTCACCAAAAAAATTTTTTTTAATTCTACATACAAACTGCAAGTCAAAACAAGGTTTAAAAAAAACTTGAGATATCTGGTAACTTCATAAAATCGTGAGAAAGAGAAAACTGTCAATTTCCTCTGTTTAGCTTATAGCACTACCTTAACAAAAATATGAGATGACTAGACAGCAGTGTAGAGAATGCTAGACTTAAGAGTCAGGAAGATCTGAGTTCAAAACCTGCCTTAGTTATTTTTTACCTGTGTGGCCTCTGGCAAGTCACTTAATCTTTCTCAGTCTCCGTTTCCTCATCTGTAAAATGTTAGTAATAACAGCATCTGCTTCACTGGGTAGTTGTATCAAATGAGACAATATATGTAAAGAGTTTACTGCAAATTAAAACAACCATGTCCTTTTACACCTATCAGATTGGCTAGAATGACAGGAGGGGAAAGTGATTACTGTTGGAGGGGATGTGGAAAAACTGGACAGAATTCACTTTTGGTGGAACTGTGAACTAATCCAGCCATTTGGGAGAGCAACTTGGAATTATGCCCAAAGACTTATAAAACTGCTCTTGACCCAGTAATACCATTATTAAGTTTGTTTCCCAAGATGATCAGGGAAAGAAGAAAAAAACCTATATGTTTTAAATATTTATAGCAGTTCTCTTGGAGGTGGCAAAGAACTGGATATTGTGAGGATGCCCATCAACTGAGGAATGGCTGAATAAGTAGTGGTACATGAATGCAACAGAATATTATTGTGCTTTAAGAAATAATGAGCAGGCAAATTTCAGAAAAACCTGGAGGAGTAAAGTAAGCAGAACCAGGAGAACCTTGTACACAGTAACAGCAATGTGGTGTGATGACCAATTATGACAGACTGAACCCTTCTCAGCAATACAATGATCCAAGACAATTCCAAAAGACATGCTGTCCACATCCAGAGAAAGAACTATGGCATCTGAATGCAGATTGAAGCACACTATTTTCTCTCTTTTTTTCTTTCTCATGGTTTTTTTCCCCTTTTGTTCTGATTCTTCTTTCACAACATGGCTAAGTGGGAAAATGTTTAATATGATTGTACATGTATAGCCTATGTCAGATTGTTTGCTATCTTGCGGAAAGGGGAAGTGAGGGGGAAACTGGAAATCAAAATCTTGTAAAGGGGGGGAATTTACATGATAACTTTATTATATATTTACAAGGAAAAGCAAGTTATGCCTGATAGATTTGCAGTTTCATAGTCAACCCTCTTTTCTTTCTACTATATGTTGCTCTTGAGAAAAATGCTTGTTTTATTTAAGTTGAGAATTTTTTTAAATATTAAAAAATGATAATGGTCCCCCCAAAAAGCTTATCTATCACTAGAATTATGCATTTAAAATTGTAAAGTTGTAGTCCAACCCTTTTGTTTTACAGATGAGTAAACTGAGGTCCTGGAAGTTGTGACTTGCCCAAGGTTAACACAGGTCAAAAGTAGTAGTGCCTGAACTTAAATCTAACTCTCAAACTTAGACCCTTCTTAGTGTACCCCAAGTAAAATGAACTTAAAGTGTGATAATAACTTGGATTAGAACTTAAATCCTAACAATAAAAAATGTTAACTATTTGAAAAGGAAATTGAAGAAGATTGAAACCTGATCTCTGGAAGACTTTTAAATATAAGACAAATTATTTCCTGGCTTGAAATTGTCAAATTATGATCATGCAATAGTCAGGAATATGAATTAAATGACCTAAATATCCTTTCTGAAGGTGTTATTCAATGAAAAACTTATCTGTCTATATCGACAGAGTTTAATGGCGTACAAATTAAACATTAATATTTATAATGCATAAAGTAAGACTTTGGAGGAAAGAAAAAAGCCAGAATCAATGGTTTCATTAACAGAGATCCAAACCAAATGATAATTTAACTTCTACAAGATGTCTTTCATTTTTCTCCCAACTAATCCTGTCTGATTATATGTATAGGAGTGCTGATTTTGAAATGATTAAACTGTTTACTAAAAAGATTTTAAACGAGTCAGAAATATCTTTCCTTTTCCTAAAAGTATGACTCTTCTTACCCAAAATACCCATAATAACACAGGGATTCTTTGAAGTGAATATATGTAAATATGCCATATACACTGAGAAGTTGAAACAAAATTCCTGTTCTATACCAAGGGAAAAAGGAAATAGAGTTTGCATTTGGGTTTCTTGGAATGGTTCCAAAAGAGAAGAATGGTGAGGTGACCTTGTCCTTGAGCACAAAAATATAGCACATTGCATGGTTTCAGGATTCCCTTTCTGCATGTAAACTGGAAATCTTGCCCCAAGAGATTGGTTTATCCACATAGGAAATGTCTATGCATAGACTGCTAGCTTCCTATTAGGCACAATAAAGTTTAGGTAAAGATAAAGTCATGGAGCCATGGCAAAAGGGACAAAATCCAAAAAACTATACCTTATCACTTACAGCTCCAGCCTAATTTTAGGTCAGGAAAAAAAACATACTGGGTATGTGTGCCCCCCCCACCACACACACACACATATACACGCACGCACGCACTTAACTTGTGATGAGGTACTAGACACTGTGTTAAATCGCTAAAGTGAAAAAGAAAATTTTTTCCTACTAAAATTGAATCTGATGATTACAGAGCAGAAATAGGAGGGGAAAAAAAGAAGGGTCATAAATCAGGAAGACACAAGTTCAGATTTGGGTGTGTCCAAGTCATTTACACTCTGTCTGCTTTAGTTTTCTCAGTGTAAAATGAGGAGTATGACAGTACCTACCCTACATGATTGCTATAAAGATCAAAAAAGAAAATTAAGTGCTTCACACAATGACTGGCACATAGTAGGCACGATGTTCCCTTCTATTCCTTCCACTTCAAAAGATCTTCAAACCTCTATCCCTTCATTTCTCAAGCATTTTAAGCTTTAAAACATTAGTTCTTCTACTTCACTGACCACAGTTATGTATTTCAACTACTTTACTGGCCTACCATTTTCTAATAAAAACCTATCACTCTAAAAGGTTGATCTCTTTCCTAGAATATTCCATGTTGATTCCTGCATGTCTATTACGGCTCACACTCTCCTCTTGGCCTGGATTGTCTTCCCCACTCTCTAGTCATATGAATCACCACTAAGAAGAATCATAGAATTATGACTAAAAGTCAGAAAATCCCATAAAAGTCATCTCAGTCAAACTCATCATTTTATTTATGAGGAAACTGACAGTCAGAGTTGTGAACCAAGTGGCTAAGTCAAGATGTTAACCCAGGTCCTTCTGGCTCATAACTGTACCACACTGCCTTAAGTATTTATTGTGCATTTACTATGTTTTTAGCATGATCTAAGGTGATAGAAAGGAATATGAAATAAGATACTTATTATAGTATACATATATATTATACACACACACACACACTTATTATTATACATGTGCTCCAATTAAAGGACAATATGTGTGTGTCTGTGTGTGTATATATACACACACACAGAGACACACACTTATTACAGTAGTGGAAAAGACAAGAATACATATGCTCCAATTAAAGGACATGTACATACTAAACTATGTGACACAATAGAAATTCAGAGAAAAGTGAAGGCTTCATATGGAAAGAAAGAGAAAACAAACACTTCACAAATAAGTGAAGTCTGGAACCGAATATTGAAGGATGGATAAGATTTAAATAGGGAAACAAAGAATTAAATGATATTTTGGGTTTTGGATGAGGGGACAGATAATAGAGTTTTAAGTAAGACAGGAAAGAATAATGAATGTGGAGACAGACACCCTGAGTTTGTGACCTTGGCCAACCTCTCTAGGCTTCTTCTTTACCTGAAAAATAAAGAGAAAGGATTAGATGATTTTAGAGATAGGAGGAAAGGACTAGATCATGGAGGTGAGAAACTAGTCAAAGGAGTTTCAATTGGATGTGATAGTTACAAGGCAATGAAGTGAAATAATGAAAATATTTTAGGTTTGTAAGTGTAGCAAAATGCAGGATCTTCTGGAGATTCAATTGCCAACTGAATAACCAAACCAAGGAAAAGACTACCGAAATAAATGAAATATGGAATGATCAGTCTTCCTAGGGTGGAAGCAATAGAAATGAAAAGATAGAATCCAAAGAATATTTTAAAGGAAGAAACAACAAGATTTCACACCAGTTTCTTTTACATAGCAGATGAAACAGAAGAGCGGCAAAGTTTATTTGGCATGTTTGAGCTTAGGAGACTAGAAAAGTAATGTTAGGGGGTCTGAAGGAGGGGAGAAAGGTAAGCTCTGGTTTAGATGAACTGGATGTATTTCATATGCCTGAAATACCCTTTCTCCTCTTTCCCAACAGGATTTTTATCTATCCTTTCAGGTCCAACATAAGTGTTTCCATCTTGATTAACCAACAACCATTTACTAAGAACCTATTTGTATCAGGTACAACACTAGGAAGATACAAATACAAAAGAATGAAACAATCCAAGAACTTCCTTTAATCCTCCCTGACAGGCACAGTCCTTACTTTTTTTAACCTTTCTAATACAGATATTTGCGTATGATTTTGTTACAATTTCTAGGTATATAGATTATTCCCATCCTAGACTTTAAGCTCCAGAATAGCTGGAATCTAGCTAGCACCTAGCTAGCAGAATGTTCTGAATATGGCAGGTCTTCAATAAATGCTTCATGAATTGAATTCATTATAGACTATCAGAGGGAATATATTCTCTGGGCATCTAGAAATATGCAACTATATGAATCTCAGATACAGAGGTTTAGATGATCAGCAAAAGGCTAAGGACTTGAAACAGATCTACAATCAGAGAGTAAGGGTGGTGAATGTGAGCAAAGGAGGAGAGAGAATGAACAATTCCAGAGATAAGAGAAACGAGAATGCTTCTGGTCATGGAAACCAAAGAAGAAAAAGTTGGAAGAAGTATGAAGTGGTCACCAGTGTTATATGCCTAGGCACAGAGGCCAAGGAAGAGGAAACCTAAGGTAAGACTACTGAATTTGGTGAGGAGACCACGGTTATCCATAGTGAGAGAAGTTTCAGGATAGTAAAGGAAATGGAAGTCATTACAGAAGACTAAGGCTGGAAGGTGAAGATGGAAAGACACAAAGGTGGATACAAACCAAACAGACCACACATTCAGGCAGGGAAAAGAGATTATACTATATTGGAAAAGGGTAAAGCCAAGGTAGTTCGCGTGTTTTAAAGCTGGTGGTGGCATGAGCATGAAACTTAAGAAACCTACCTGTCTCTCCATTAGAATTAAGTTACTTGAGCACTGGAATGTCTCCCCCTACTTCTTTATTTTTAGCCTTTCTTTACATTCCTGGCACTCAACACAGGGTCCTTCATACACTTCAGAGTCTATTAAGTCTTCTCTGATGTGAATGAAAGTTCAATACCTAGCAGATAGGCCTGACATACAGAAGGCACTTAATAAATGCTTTTCCATTCATTCTTTTGTTAATTCATATATAAAACAACTCAAATGTAACTCCGAGGGTGTCCTACCATTTTGTGGACCAGATGCGTGAGGGATGGCAATGTTGACATGCTCTTAGACTGACAGGGCTAAAAATGTCAAACAGGAGAAGTTAAAGGTTGCTAGCTCAAACAGAACTTTTTATTTTGAGGGGTCATACTCTAAAAGTTGATACTAGCTGGAGGAAATAGCTAAAGTTCTCAGTGTTAATTAACCAGATTATATCTTGTTTTAATTGAATCAGATCTTGCCAAGTGAGCAAGTTATTCTCTGCATTTAAATATGTTATCTTCTAAGGCACACTATCCATAAGACAGCTGGTGACCATTTTGTATATGTGAGATAGTACACTAGATGAGGGGGCTAAATGAATAAAGGAGTTTTTAGAAATACAGTACTTACAAGTAAAAGAGACTTTCAGGTGGTAGGATTAACAAATTACCTTAGTAATGAGTACACATTGCAGAACTATACCAACATCATAATTTTTAAAAATTATTACTTGTTCAAAAAACACTTCACGTACACATATTTTAAAAGTGCTTCCATCCAAGTGAAATACATGATATTCCCATAATAAAAGTTTGTAATTAACTTATGTAGTATTTTCCATAAACATTAGGAAAGGGTAAAACAAGGCATAATTAGAGATCACAAGATAGTGGGTATTAAACAGTTTGGAAGCCAGAAGATCAGGATTCAAGTTCAACTTCAGATGCACACTATGACCCTTGGGCAAGTCACTTGACTTCTCCATATTCTAGCTAATTCTACAATCTAATCCCTATTCCTATTGGTAGGGTTTTCTATTCAATTTAAATTTTTTCTATTGTGAAAAATGACAAACTGTGGATGACCAAGTGGAAAACTCACAAAACTGACAGAAGGACTCAAATTCATTTCTGAAAGGTATCAACTGTGATATCATTTACCAGTTCAGAAATCAACCTTTAAGTCAAACTCCTGAAAAGATACAAATTGTAAAACATATAGTTATTCCTTCCACATAGTGACTTTCTCCATCATGATTTCAATATACTGCAGTTGGCAGAAGAACAGGAATTCTGGAGGAGTTTTGTGGAAGTTACAGACAACACGCAAAGTCCAGAAGACAACACAGAGCCTGTGACCAAATAAACCAAATTTTACAATAAGTACTATAAACACCCATAAAAGAAAAAAAATGAGACTTCTTTTGTAGAATTTTCCAGATCACTGCGGTGCTGCACCCTTATAACCCCAGTGATATGGAAGGGATAACTCTATTACATTTGAGAGAACAACATTAAGATCAAAATAGATTTGGACCAGACCTGTGCTTTCATTGCTTTGGAGGGCTTCTGATGAAGAATCTCTCTCTGCCAATGCAGATCAACCAATATTGTCCGCAACTTAAAAATTTTTGAGAGTTGCCCAGGGCACTGATTTTTGAAGTGCTTGCTCACAGTCACAAAGCCACTTTATGCTAGAGATACAACTTGAACTCATGCCTTTCTGATTTTTAAAACAGCTCTCTCTTCTCTATGCCATGTGCTGCCTTCTTCCTCTACCTATGCCTAGAACTATTCTGCAAATTGTTAATTCTTGCTTTTACAGCATATCAATTAAAATACTCTATAATGTGAGCAAAGGAGGTAAGGCAACACAAGGGGGGCAGCAGTGTTCATTTTTAAAAGTTACTAAGGAAGTTGGCAAAGAACTTACCAAGCTCACAAATACCCCTCTACCACCTTACACCTTGTTCTGTTAGCACAAGTCTAAAAGGGGAGATACTTAATTTGATATATACAATATTTCCTTGAAGTTTTCTTCTGTGCAACTCCATACCTATGGCACCACTTTAAAAAGCCTATATCAACCAAGCCCTAAATTAAAAAAAAAAAAAAAAAAGCAAATAGCTATTAACAAATGTTTAGAGAGTGAGATCTCTGTTACCAATGGAATATAGGGGTATCTGTGGTACTATTTTGTAAAGCTTTTGACTTATTCAATGGTAATGCATTTAACTATTAAAGTGCTTTAGAAATTCTAATAAAGTACCAAACTGAACGAAATTGGTATTCATTTACTTTGTACATACACAATGACCCAGTTGAAAACATGCAGATTTAACATGCACTTGGTATTAAAAACGGCTGTGAAGTGTTTGTAGTTTAACTTTTACCATCCCCTTAGAACCTTTCCTTCTTTCCTCCCTCCCACACATAATATAGTTTCCATAAAACAGAAATTAAATTATTTTTCTTTCCAAAGAAGGAACTGCGAAGAGGAAAAAAATACGCCATCAGTTAAACTGTGTTTTTATGGTTCACCTCATACTAATATTGTCAGTTATTGACACCTGATAAAAATTAAGACTGAAAAGGATCCCTGTCATTTTGACTAAAACTCTATGCTTTTGGTCTTTCGTTCAATTAATTCCCCAAGTCTTAGCTCCATATTTAGGAACTTTTTACTTTAAGAAAAGTTTCTTAATATTGTATATCCTCCCCTACCTCCATATGTAAAATATAGTTCATATGCTGAATTGACATCCATAGCCTTGTGAGGGAAGCCTTTCAACACCATAAGAATGTGAACTACAACTAGAATTACACTAAAATGCTACAGCTTAAATTTAAATGAATTTCAAGAATAATCAGACACTAGCACCTAAAATGCTTAGAAGCAATTTCAATGTGCTTAAAATTGTGATGTAAATCAGGCAAATTGGGGAAGGTGTAATGAACTTTCAACATGCTTTTTATACAAGGAGAAAAACGAAGCTGTGTTCAAGTAGCTTCAAGTTTGACACCTGAGGCCAAGACTTGGTGTTAGGCTTATGAATGTGTTTCTCACAAACAACACTAGCTGCCTCCTGGGATTACAGTATGACAGAGGTGTAGCTGACTCATGGGATCAATTAGAAAGCACCAGAACTTCTGGCATTTTTTCCCTTAGTATTTCCCCTCTGCACACACTTTTAATGTATATTAAATCATCATATGTATCTCATTAATACACACACACACACACACACACACACACACACACACACGCACACACATATGTATATAGCCAAATTAACAGCCAAAGTCCTCCTTCACTCAAAGTTACATCCACACCAAGAAAGCCTATTCTCAGCAACACATCTCATGGCATGTCACTCTACTTATAGACTCTAAAACATTTTTTAAAACTATAATCCTTCAAGTTAAATCAACTGTCATCTTCCTCATTGGTGAGTAGCATAATTATCCTATGCTTTCCAATAAAAATTTTTTAAATAAAAGTCTTAATTAAAATAAGCATAAAAACTTAATAATAATAAAGAAAAAACTGGACAAACAAGTCAGATCAATTTCCCCTTCCCACTAAAACACCATTACGTCCTCCAAAATTCTTTCCCCAGAAAAGAAGGAGCAAAAACTTCCATTTAAATGCAGTTTACGATGACATCCTACCGATAGCACAAGCAGCATTTTGCAATACTTACTGAATGTTTCTCCTGCTGGCCCATAACTCCATGGTTAGCTGGGATTGCTAGTGGTTTCATAATGAAGAAACATATGCTGAACTGAATTTACACATCATGTACCATTCTCTCATGGATGGCAAGTCATCCTCTACAGCATTAAATTAAAAAGGAAAAAAAAATAGGAGAGGGAAAGCAAGCTGCAGTATAAAGTGTCACTACTGGTGAGCTTAAAAAAAATCCTCACACTTGTAGTACCGAAAAGCCATCCAAACCATGGTGTTCGTCTCCATTTTTATAACCCTGAAACTCTAAGCATCTTAGGTTGTCACAAGCCTGGTGAAACCTGACATATCTAACAGTCTTCCACAAAAACAAGATCATTTTTGAGATTGAGGAACAAGAGGAAAAAGAAAAGGAAGGAAAAAAAGCTAAAATGGCTGACTGCACACAGACTCCCTCTTTAAAAAGGCTTAATACAGTATTATATTAGTCAGGATGGTGTAGGAACCAGCCTCTAGCATTCAGTCAAGCATTGTTAATACTCTTGTTTCATTTGCAATCACACACCGACCCCCTCCAACCAAGAAGAAGAGGGAAAGGAGGTGGAAGGAGGGAGAGAGAGAGAGAGAGAGAGAGAGAGAGAGAGAGAGAGAGAGAGAGAGAGAGAGAAAATCAGGGCAGAGCGTGTGAACAGGGACCGACCTCCTCCCTGGCTGCTAATGATGCTGACAGTGGTGACCAGTGATCTCTCTGTTCCACTCAACTAACCAAGTTTGCACAATTAATCTTAGCGGTATGACATTGATGGACATTTAATTTAATGATGTCTGTCCCTCACTCTCAATGCAAGCATGTCTACTACCAAGAGAGTCACTAACAGAAACACGACACATGCACACACAAAATCTCGAGAATCATGAGTCTGGATGCAATACACCGATATAATTACATTATTGTGCTTACTTTGGAGGACCATGGCTGCAGGCAGTTGGCATAGCAACGCACAAGGAAAGCCATTTCCTGGGTAGAGAGAAAGCTTCCTTTTCTAAATAAAAAAATTCCTCTTAGGAAACAAACGGCATTGCTGCTTCCTGCAGAAAGCAAGACACTGTAGTCTCTCTCTTAACCTGCACAGGCTCACACTCAATGCAGTTCTAGTGATGTAAGTGAATTTCTCTCTCACCCTCCCTCTCCCTATATACACTGAAATATTCAGCTCAAATGGTAGACATTCCTTGAGGCTCGCCCACCCAGCCACCGCCCCCCACCCACCCACCCAACATGCACACTTAACCATTTCACTCATTAAGGTAGAGATGGACAATTTAGATAAAGTAACAAGCTCTTGCCTGAATTATATCAGCTTCTGGAGGTTAAGCAAGTCCCAGAGGGATGGAATCCATTGATTGCTGACTCCAAATAATATCACTGGAGACAGGGTGGGAATAAGGAGCAGGGACTTACTTGAACAGCTTTGAACTAAAATATGATTTTCTCTCACCAAGGTGAAAGATAAAGAAATGGATTTGACAACATCTCTCCCCTCCCTACCCTCCAAATATCTCACTGTATCACAGAAAACAAATATCAACTAGGTATTTAGAAAATTCACATTTGACAAGCTTTGCATGGTTTTGGGAGACATGCGCCTCCTCAAAAAGCAAAAAAAGGAGGGGGAGAAGGGTGAGTGAAACTCATTTTCCACAATCATCAATTAGTATAAAATTCAATACACATGAGTGAGAACAAGATAAAACATATACCACTCCACTTTTTTTTAACCTGCATGATTTCTACATAATATATAGTTAATGAAATAAAATCAGCACACTTAATTGCTGGTCTATCATAAATCCCACCCAGATAAATATAGAATATAATGCACTTAAGGCAAAAAAAAAAAAAAACTTTGGAATTTTTTATTTTATCTCAGATTCTGATTATTTGCTCTATGGAGGGGAAACAAGATAAGCTTAACAAAAAATAAAGGATAATCCAAAAAACTTTTAACTAGTTTTTACATGATCAGTTTTTACCTAGTCTCTTGACTTTACAAGTCTCTAGGAAGAATTTCTTTGGCATTATGAAGCCAAGTTCTAATTTCAGTTTTTTTCATTTACTGTATGAGTGAGCTTGGACCACTCATTTAATTTCTGCGATGCTGTTTCTGTATCTATAAAATAAGGGAAGGGACCAGATGATCTCTAAGGGTAAGAACCTATGATGCTATGAACTCAAATTTGTCAAACACTGTGACTAACGAGAACTCCCTTAAAAAGCCAAGTAGTTTATTTCTACTATTATCTGTTTTTTTTAACACTGTGATTGATACTAGAGGGTATAAATAAGTATATATCAAAGTCCCTCAAAGAGTTTCCAGGCTTGTGGCAAAAAGGCACAGAGCAAATCAAACGAGTAAAATTGAATTCAATTTTTGCTACCTTGTCCAGTCAAGTTTTCCTGACCCAAACCTGATATTTCATTTCTAAGTCCCAATTCAGTTTTAGTTAACCTGATATATACTGTCTCCAGACCTGGATATAAACTAGTTCCTGATATATAACTTAGGCTGATGATCTACCCCTTCTCATAAAATACAATCTGACAAATCAGGAGAGCCTAACAGTTCAAATCCTGACAGGTGGCACAGTTTCAAAATCCATCCATCCACTAGCACCAATCCTCCTACATCTTGGCTTTATGCTAAGTGACTGACTGAGTAGAGACTGCAGTTTGCCACCAATAATCCACAAAATAATACCCAAATAATCTGAGGCACAATAGTAAATAATACACAATCACCTAAAAAAGCAATCGTTAATATTTTAAGAAAGAGATATGTTAACTTTTGACACAAGGGAAACCAAGATATTTTCACTACATAGGATCCCCTTGATGTGGGCAAAAATGTATCTTCTCCCATACATCTCTAAATTTAGACCATTTTTTACAACCTGGGAAATTTTGACAAGAATACTAACAGCAACAACAAAAACCCAACTGTTAACAATATAATTCAGTCAAGATATAGTACAATTTATTCCAAATATCTAAGAATCCAACACTTTCTTTTAGTGATTTCCCCAGCTATATAATAATCCTGTTACACCCTTTGCCCTCATAATGTTAGTTCTCCACTTAAGGCTAGCAGTTTTAATTACTATGAAATTTAAAGAAATGGCTTACTCTCCTCAGTAATTATTAATCATATTTAGCACTCATATAGTGATTCATCCATAGATCTCAAAATGTTTCACAAATATTTAATTAAGCCTCCTCAAAACCCCCAGGGAAGCAAGGAACTATTCTATCCATCTTTCATGAAGAAAATAATGTATACAGAAAAAAAGCAAATTGTATAAGAACATAGGGGACAGAGATTCGGTCTGTGGTTTCTTTAGTTAGAATATCCCTGATAGTAAAAAAGGTAAGTACCTTCTCTGTGACTTCTTGTCTTAGAGAAGTATTCCTAACCTAGAGTCTATTAACTCAAAAAAAAAAAATACACACATACATATATGTATATATATATATATATATATATATATATAGTTGTATTTCAACATGATTTGCTTTCTTACTATGAATTTTATTTTTACATATATAAGATATTATTCTGAGAATAGCTCCATAGGCTTTAATAGATTTCCAAAGGAGTCCAAAACACAAAAAGGCTAAGACTAACCCTTGTATTAGAAAATCACTTCTAGAGAACTAAAAGGTTAAATGGCTTGTCCAAGGTCATACAACAATTGTATGTCAAAGGCACAACTAGAATCCAGATGCTCCAAGACCTATCTACTAACTCACACTTCCTCACAGTATAAAATAAAAGGTGTCATTAGGCAAAATAGGGATAGGGACTGGAGCCAGCTGAGAAAACTCTCTCTACTATAGTAAGTTTGTACTTTGTCAGCCAGTTGCCCAGGGCACTGAGCTGTTAATTGAATTGTCCAGTGAGTCACACAGCCAGGATCAGAGGGGCTTGAACCCAGTCTTTGTGAATCTAAGATCAGCTCTCTACTTGCCATACCATGATGCTTCTTAGTCCAAAATAGAATCCTGGCTTTGTGATACTAGTTCCTTCCTATACTCCCTGTAAATTGGTTTCCTTTATTTTTTCCTAGTTTAATGGGACAACTAGTAAGCAGTCTGGTAACTAGTATACAGTCAGATTTCATTCAACTTTCCAAAAATTAGAACACTAGGCTATTTCTAAACTAGCATGCAGAACTATGATTAATGTTCAATTAGTGTAGGACACACAACCCACAAACTGGATGAGGTAAGTTCAAAGTTTCTCACTTCTCTGTATGAAGTCAAACCAGCCTGAGGGCTAGACTTCTTTCAAAAAGTTATGTCCTATCTGTAGTACTCTTTATACTTTGGAAAAATTAACCCTCTATTTTAATGAAGTCTAGACTATCTTCTTTATCTCTTAACCTGGCAATAACAGTAACAACAGAACAACAACATTTATATAGTACCATGAGGTTTAAAAAAAAAAGCTCTTTATTCATGACAGCACACCATAGGAAGGTGGCTGTAGTTTTGTTCCCGTTTGACATGAGAAAAATCAACATTCAAAGTTTAGATGATTTGCTCATAGGGACCAGCGTATGGAACAACATTCAGATCCCTCAATTTCAAGACAATCATGTTTTCTATGGCATCATACTGGCTCACCAGACTGGTCCCAGTTGTCTCCCCATAGTGCCTTAAAAATATTACTGCTTGTTTTAGTCTGAGTTCAGTAGCAATCAGCACCCATAAGCCACTGTCTTCTAAACAAAGGTGTCAAACTTGTACCAGTGTAGAGAACCATATTAAAATGTAATTGGGAAATATTTAACAAAATTATTCAAAATACAAAACAACAAAAATTAATGGCAATTTGTGATTTTCTAAGTCAACAAGAGGCCTGCAAGGATTATTTCTATTTGAGTTTGACACCAGTGTACTAAGATAATAGAATAAGCAGGTGTATGGCTTACCTATCTAAATAGCTTTAATCTCTAATTTGGAGAGGGAGAAAAAAGAAAAACAAAACACACTTAGGCTGAAAAGCCTTAATACAGCAAGTAGAAATAACAAGTATCACAAACAAGGGGCCCTATAAGAACTAAAAACAAAATAAAAAATGGAAGATCCCATAGCATATTCCTCATACTCTCATTTCATCTATAACAGAGATCCTCAGCCTGTCTCAGAAAATCAGTGACTGGATAATGTCAGACAAGCTGGGTTCCAGCCAAATGTTACCATGAACTTGCTATGTGAGCTTAGAAAAGTTACTGAACTTCTCTAAGGCTCAAAATCTGAATTGTAAAATGATGACATAATAGCAAATAACAAGAGGCCATGGAAAAGAGAGGTGTCCTCAGAACCAGGAAAACCTAGATTTAATTCCTATTTCTGAAATACAGAGACTGTATAACTCTGGGCAAGTCACCCATCATCTCAGCAGTCTAGGTAATTCATTAAGACACTTAAGTTGCCAAAAAGTTGCCCACCTGCATTGGCAGAGAGCATTTCCGGAACTGTGGAGTTACAGACTATCAATACATTGATACAACTGCAGTTCTAGTCTCTGTCCTGGAGATCTTAACATAGGGTCCATGTTCTGGGCATAGATTTCAGAGTCTTGTCAGTCAATAAACATTTTCTGTTTGTTGTTGTTCAGTTGTGTCAGACTCTTTGTGAGCCCACTGGGGGGTTTCTTGGCAAAGATACTGGAGTGGACTTCCTTCTCCAGCTCATTTTACAGATGAAGAAACCTAAGCAAACTGTGTTAAGTGACCTGCCCAGGGTCAAACCCTTAAGTATCTGAGGCCAGGTTTAAATTTAGGAACCTAAGTCTTCCGGAATCCAGGTCTGTACCACACCGAGCAGACCTAAATAAACATTCACTAACCATTTACTATGTGACAGGCACTGGGGATATAAAAAGAGGCAACAGAGAGTCCCTGACCTTACAGAGCTTACAATTTAAAGTTCATAAAGCTGCATAAAAAAATTCCATCTTTACATTCTCTAGACTCTAACTGAAATTTTGAATTTCTTAAATTATATAATCAACAAACCACCATAGTATTACCAATACTTGATATTCTGACCAAAATCAAACACAGATAGTTTAATATATTAGCACCGCTATAAATTTGTCAAGATATTGCTTCCAATCATCATTACTTCAAAATTACTGCAGTTATTAGACCCACCACTGGATAACAGGTGATCTTAGTCTCTGTCTACATGTTGTATTTCAATGTAACTAGTTTCATCATCATCATCAAAATAAAACTTATTTTTTCTTCTTTTAAAAACATCATTTTGTAAAAGGATCCTGGAGTATCGACATATTGCCAAAGCTAGATGGCACAGTGGATAGAGCACCGGCCCTGCAGTCAGAAGGACTTGAGTTCAAATGTGGCCTCAGACACTTGTGCAAACCTGGGCAAGTCACTTAACCTCGACTGCCTTTTAAAAATAAAATAATGCCAAAGGGGTCCATGACACAAAACATGTAACAACTCTGCTTCCATCACCATACTAGATTCATGCTCTCTTACCTTAACTATTCTTTTAGGTCTAAAATTCTATGCTTCTATCACCTGAAAATATTAGTTATCACATATTTAAAAAGAGGAAAATAAGTATATTTATACAGAATAATAAACGAGACTATAGACACCTGTAAATAAGATAGGAAAGGGGCAAGTAGGTGGTTCAATGGATAGAGAGTTGTGCCTGGAGTCAGGAAGATTCATGTTCTGAGTTCAAATCTGTCCTCAAACAATGTGATCTTGGGCAAGTCACTTAACCCCGTTTTTTCTCATTTGTAAAATCAGCTGGAGAAGGAAATAGAAAACCACTTCAGTATCTTTGCCATGCAAACCTCAAATAGGCTCACAAAAAGTTGGACAAGACTGAAAGACAACTAACCAAAAATAAGAAGGAGACTGTGGACATCAACACTGGGTATGATGGCATAAGAATGGCTCTAGGTAAGGCATCTCAACCTGTAGCATCAGAAAGTGTCCTGAGAAATGTACCCCAAAGCCAGACGTGGAGAGATACTCTAAAGTTAGGGCCACCAATATCCCTCCTCTCATCTACTCTAAAGCACATATTGAATGAATTTCACACAATGATATATTTACTTTTTTATATGAGACGCACTTCTGAATTCTATACGCTAATTCCCGCTTTTTCTCTCTTCTAATTTTCTCTTCACTAGATTTTTCCTCACTTGCCAAAATGAACATAAAGATAATTAAGCAATATTTTCATTGCATTTATATATTTAAGTTCCTTGATATGTTAGTCCATGTCTATATATTGTTTTCTTTCTTTCTTTTTTTTTTTTTTTAATAAACTTTGACAAGGGAATTGTGGTATGATGGAAGAGAGCCCAGATTCAAAGCCAAAAGTCCAAAGTTCAAGTGAGTTTGCACAAATCTTTTTTCCCCTCTCTGAGCTTCAGGTCCGTAATGTGTAGAATGGAGGTAATTAAATCTGGACTGCTTTTCTCACAGGGTTGTTGTGAGGATCCAAAGAGATAATGTATGTAAATAAAGAATTTAGTAAATAATAAAGCACCATAAAAATCTGGTGATCACAACCTCCTTTGGAGAGAGAGGTGGCAGGAAGCCTGCTGGAACACTATTAAACAATCATGTCTAACTTAATAAATCCACTGGGAGCAGAGTTCCCTTTACTATATCACCATAAGCACCAACAAAATTTGTGGAAAGTTCTAACTTTCTAAGTATTGGGCCAGTGGTGACTGTCGCCTTAGTTACTGGCTTCCCACAGGAGAGCCAAGTCAAGGTGAGGCAAAGGCTACTCTCCAACAGCTCACCCAGCCAGGAAATAGAAGGAGTGCCTCCTAAGGTACTTTTCAAAGAGTAAAGGAATCGCTAAGGTGGGAGCACATACCCAAAAAGCAAAAAAGACCCCAAAACTGCAACCTGTAACTCCAAAAAGGCAAAAAGGGAAAATGATTTGCTTAAGTTCAACATAAATCTACCAGAATAAATTCTTGCTATTTTTGAATCTTTTAAGGAGGCTGTAGAAACAAAGTATAACATTAAAATCTGTCCTCTATATTAAAAGTAATATATAATATACCATACCCAATTTAATTCAATAATTTTATTTTCATTGAGCATCTACTATATATATATATATATATATATATATATATATATATATATATAGAGAGAGAGAGAGAGAGAGAGAGAGAGAGAGAGAGAGTACTGTCCCAAGCATCAAATTACAAATTATATATATATATAAACACAATATATGTACATATATAAAAATAAATACTCATACTAAAAAAGCATAAGTAGAGGAGATAAAATAAAAGCTACACCTCACAAAGTATAAATACACCATCTGAACCAAAACAATGATTTTTAACCACCACCACAAAATTTTAGGATTGTCTACCTACATGTAATCTGTGTCTATGCAAAATCATTAAACAGGATACAGGACTGGTCAATGAGAACAACCCTAGTATATGGATTTTTTTTTAACTAAGAAGAATTTATTTATAAAACAGGCACCTTACATCCTCATGCAGCAGGATTTACAAAAGCCACATTCCATTTCCTAGCATTTAGCCTAGGAAGTGGTCAAGCTAAATCCTGCCATGCTCAAAATGACAGAGCAAGCACTCAGTGCTGATGACGAAATACAGATTATTGCACTTCTTCCTCTAGAGGCAATGACCTCACTACCAGGCTTTCCACTATTATACCTCAACTTGCAAAAGCACTTGTTGGCACTTTAAGTATGTACAGTCTGTTGACAATTCTTGCGTTATATTGTACTCTTATTTATCTCATATGTAGTTAGTTACTCAACATTTTGCACACATATCTTGCCTCCCCAGTTAAATTAGGTACCTTTTCAAAAGGCTGGGAACATATAACAAAATTTTAATTATCTATTCCAAATAAGTACTTCACAAAGTTGCAAATAAGATCATTGAAGCTTACATATTTTCATGACAAAATTTCTCCTCCCCACCCTTAAACAGTTTGATTAAAATCTTACTAAAATGTATCCTATTTTTCTTTTTCTTTCTCCAAATAAAGTATGCTGCACAGGCCCATTCACTGGGAAATAGTATATAATAGAACTCTCAACTTCTCTTTCATTTGTGGTTTCTCTGTCAGGGAGAACGATCTCCAGAACTGGAAGGAATAGAACAGATATTCTTAATGGGAGAATGAAGTTCAAGATCATAAGCAGATAACAAGGAAATACACAATCACTGTCAATAAGTTCAAGTCTCCACGGCTAAATCAACTATATCTCAAGGTCCTGAAAGAACTTGCAGATAGGATCACAGGGAAATGAATCAGAAGTCATGCAGAATGGGAAAGATGCCAGACAAAGTCACAGAATCATAGGATTTAGACTTGAAATAAATTTTGGAAAACATCTAGATTAAACATCCATATCTTTTGACTCAGAGATTCTACTATTGGTAATAAATCTTAAGTAGCTCTAAGATAGAAAGAAATACCCTATATACCACAAAATATTGAATAGCAGTTTTTTTCATTGAGAGATGAATATAATATTGTATTAGAGTATCTTAAGAAACAATGACTATAAAAAATAAAGGAGTATAGAAAGAACAATAAAGAAGGAACCAGAAAAACAATATACACAATGATTTCAACAAAGTAGATGGAAAGGAAAAACAACAAGAAGAACATTTTAAAAAAATTCTTAATGCTCTATAATTATAATCACCAAGACAGACTGTGTAGGAATAATAAGGAAATGTACCACCCTTCCTTCCTTGCAGAAGTAGGAGACTAGAGGTGTAGAACATTATATATAACCTGTCAAGTTTAGTTAATGTTTCCAGTTAGTTTATTAAGCATTTACTATAATATGCCAGACCCTATGCTAAGTGCTGGAAATACAAGTACAAGCAAAAAAAAAAAGGGGGGGGGAGCTAGTCCCTCCCCACTGCCAGTGAGGAGTTTAGATTATAAAGGGAGAAGGTAACAGGGAACCGAAGGGAGTGTGGGGAGGAAAAGGATGCTGGGGCAGAAATGGTGAAAAAAAAATATGGACAGTCAGTAACCAGAAAAGAAGTAAGCATGGCAGGCCTAGATATTTCTTTAATTGGCAAATCTGAGGAGGAACTAACCAACTGGAGGATAGGACCAAAGGGAGAGAGGCGGAAAATCTGGACAGTCAAGCCTGTCCTGTGTATTTCCTTAAATGGAAACTTCCAGTAGGAATTCACCAAAGAAGAAAGGGTGATAAGAGCATATCCACATGTTGAGAAGGTTACTCAGGAAGAAGTGGAAAAATCTTGAAAACTAGAAACAGAGGGAGGAGAGAAGTGAACACGGCTGGCCTGGCCATTAGTCAAGTCAGATACTATCCAGAGGAAGCACTGTGCCCAAATCCAGATACCACCCTGAAGACAGCCATTGAAAAATTAGAGAGCAACATAGAGCTCTATTGCAATGGTTTATAAACCTACAACACAGGAAGAATGAACGCTTAAGGAAATTAATGACAGAAAAGGCTCAGAGAACACAAGTGATATGTATTCACATGCTATGTTAAAAGCTTCTAAACTCTCTTTCAACTATGAATAATTAATTCAACCTTCTCTCATTAATTTGCAGTCACCTTTAAGAGTATTGGCTATTGCAGCAGGATATAAAAATGACTGCACTGGGACTACTAAGAGACAAACACTGCTATGTTTTTGTTTGGCTGGTTTTATTTCCTTGGTGCTGCTTTTTCGTTCTTAGTGGGTTTTTTTGGTGGTGTTGTTTTCACATCTCTCTTTTTTAACTGTCACTGGTCAATGCTACCTAGAAAACCCTTCCCCAATCTAAAGTACTGACAGCTGGCAGCCACAGGATATTATTGTCATAGCTCTTTTGGCTACTCAGAAATCTTTTGTTCCTATTTCCAAGTTCTTCTCTGTATTATGGACTAGGAAGATTTTCAGAAGTATCACCTCTAAATAAGTGGAATTTCTTCATTTTTTTTATGCCTGTGTAGCTTACACACAATAGCAATTTGACTATTTGTAGAATTAATACTTCCCATAAATGACAAAAAGTTACAGAACCATACTGACATAACTCCCCTTAATGATAATTTCATTTTCAAGCTTTCAAAATCTGTATGTGATCATGCATACAATGTCACAGATTTCTGAATTTATTTTTAAGATCTAAGATATATTTGACACTTATTTAAAAAAAAAAACACTTCCAAGGAGAACCACACCCTTTCACACAATTTCCTTTATAAAAGGTTTTTTCAAAAGTCACCTTAAAAGTAATAGAAAAGATAATTTTATTAATATGATTTTTCTACTGCTATTTACTATGATTAATATTATAAATTCTGATTTATGTTAACTATGCTTCTTCAATGCACCTACTTCAAGGATCTGTAAAATTTTTTTTTGTTGGGGGTATACCCTGCACTTAGCAACAAAATTTAACACTCTAAAAGCCTTTACCAAAGCCTCTAAATCTTAGTGCCTTCTCTGTGAGATTATCTTCAATCCAATGTCTATATATTGTGTGTACAAAGTTTTTTTGTAGACTGTGAGCTCCTTGACAGAAGGGGTTGTTTTGTTACATTGTTTTTGGTCTCTCTTTTCTGCCCCAGCACTTAGCAAAGGATCTGATATACAATAGATACTTAATATTTGTTGACTATTTCAGATTTGGTAATGAGCCTCTCTGCTAGGCCTAATCTTAGAGAACACAGTCTCATCATCAAATCCATTTGCAAACTCTTTAAGTTTGGCAGATCTGCCATAGCTAGGGTTCTGTTGGCATTGCCTTGGGGTACCCAGGGTCATCTCAAAATAAAAATCTGACATCAGAGTAGGGCTTTAAATGGTTAACTGGAACTTCCTGTTTTAAAAAACAATAATATTAACTATCATAAATCTTTGATCATTTCATTTGTGGTTCTGCTAATTAATCTGCTTTAATACATGCCATTTATTTGCAAGTAAACATGTATATGCTACCATTCTTGTCCTGAAGGTGAATCTATCAAAATCATGAATTATGATTTTGGGGGGAATTACAAAGTGTTGTTGAAATGGCTGAACTGTGGCCTTTAAAACACATGCTTTAACAGATGACAGAAATTGATCAGGCAAGGCATCATCTACTCTTCAATTTAATTTTTAAAAAGAATCAATGAAAATCTCTACTGTGTATTAGGCACTGGGTAAGATACACTTCACTATAAACATTATTTATGCCATTCCCACCTAGAGTTAAGAAACGGGGAGAGCTCAACTCCCCCAGAAGTTGACAGACAGAAATATACTTACACTTTTACAAGGATTACAAACACAAGAGTTTCAGTTAAAGACTTTTTACATTATCAGTCATTTAATTAAAAAATGTCTACTGTTCTACTTAATGTTCCAAAGCCACATCGGAAGGAGGGAAAGAAAGAGGGAAAGAAAAGGAAAAGAGAAAAGAAATACTCATTAAGCACTTAACTTTGTACCAAACACCATATTAAGTGCTTCACAAATACTATCTCCTTTGATCCTCACAAATGTGAGACTGATGCAATTATAATCCCCATTTTACAGATGAAGAAACTGAGGCAAACTGAGATTAAGAGACTTGCTCAATTAGTGTCTGCAGTCAGATCTCAATTCTGATTTTCCTGACTCAAGATCTAGTACTCTATCCACTGAACCATCTAGCTGCCATCATAATTTCAATGTGTCCACTCCATTCAGTATAGAAACTGGAAAAATCCATCCTAAGTATATTTCCAGTGACAGAGATGCATCATGACATAATAACATATGTCCTGGTACGCTGGCAGTCAGGAGATCTGGATTCAAGTCCTACTTCTTGTAACACTATCTAAGTGTCCACAGACAAGTCTCATAACCTCTTTAGATTACATATGTTCAATGACTGACTTTCTAAAAGTAAATTCTGAGAAATACTTAATCTCTGAGAGATTCAGGTTTTTTATCTGTAAAATGGGGATAATCTCCAGGATTATTACTTTAAATAAAGGAATTATAAATGTGAAATCACTTTCAAAACCACAAATCACTATATACAGTGAAATTATTGCTACTAAGGTACGTTGCAGAGATGTGCCACAGTACTTAGTATAATTGCCTGGCACACATTATCAATTTAATAAATGCCACAAACTGAAATCTGAAGCAGCTCAGTAGACATCAAGTCAGAAAGACCTCGGTTCAAATTGAGCCTCAAACACTTGCTAGCTGTGTGACCTTGAGCAAGTCGCTCTTTTTGCCTCAATTTTCTCATCTGTAAAACAGAAATAACAGCATTGAGCTCTCAAGGTTGTTGTGAAGATCTAATGTGATGTTGTAAAGCACTTTGCAAACAAACTTAATGTGCTATATGAATGCAAGCTATTATTAATATTGTTCAACATAAGTTGTCCTCTCACCTTTCTTCTTGAAGAAGACAGTATTCCTTCTGGCCTCTTTTAAAAAACCCTGCTGCCTTTCTTCAATCCTCATTATTTCAATAAAAAGTTTTATGGAGATATGTGAACAGCGTCTCACTCATGTTTCCATCACCTCCCAGGGAAGAGCCATCCTATTCTGGAGTTTTGCCCTTCTCTATAAGTCCTTAGCAGTTTGGGTGAAAGTCAAGTAGTCCCAATTTTACAGTATGTAATACTGCGCTGGATTCAAGCCAGAGCTTGGTATGTCTCTGGAGCACAGTGACAACAAAGTCTCCTGACTCTCTTACAAGTTCAGCAAAGGCCAGTGGAGAAGGCAGTGAACCTAGCCCTTCCTCTGGATCTGCTGTAGTACAGACAGGCAGTTGCTTTCCATTGTGGATGAAGATGGTGGAGTGGGAAAGAGAGCTACATAAATCTGAGGACTGGGGTTTAAATCCCAACTCTGCCACTTGCCACCTGCATTTTACCTATCTAGGTCTCACTTCCTTTATCTATAAGATGAGAGGATTGGCAAGATTTAACTTTCTCTAAGGTCCCTTCCAGCTCAAGATTAATGGTCCTATGACCCTGAGAAACAGGTAGTATAAATACTGTTAATCTTTTACAGAGAAATGGGGACTCAGAGGCTGAATGACTTGCCCCAAATCACAGACAATACATATCTTGAATAAGATTTGAACCCACCACATAGAGAATGTTTTTTTAAAATAGCATCCCCATTGTCAAGAATTCAATGACTCTAGCATCCATTCTGATACTGAATAGTTCTTCAAGTAGGGAAAATTTTCTTATATCTAATCTAAATCCTTTCTTCTCCTTAGGTTTTTACAACAAACACAGAATGACTGAATTGTGCTCTAGCAGTGGAGGCAGAGAGTAGGGGAGGTGATTCCTAAGGGTTATGGGATATTTTTGAAATTCTGTCTTCACTGCAACAGATTATTTGTTGCAAACACTCTCACTAAGTTAAAATTTTTCAAATAGAATTTGATGCACTATAAATTTGGCTGATTCCATGTCTTTTCTTCCTATAAAATGAATAAATGTGAACTGTTGTAATAAAGACTCCCAGACATTGTCACTTCAGTATACCCAAGTTCTGCTTGATCTCATGTCGCCAAAAATACATGTTTGATGAGAGCTTGATGAGTTTGATGAGAACTTGGATAACTTCCTTGAGTTTATTAATTTACTTTCAAAATCTTCTATTATCACAATCTAATTTCTTTATTATGCTCACTGATTTTCCACAACTTTCCAACAAGAGCCATTAGCACCTGTTACACTGGTATAACCAGAAACACTCCTACTTACCTCCAAAATCATTGCTCCTGTTTATCCCTCCATTTGTTAATATCTCTACCCCACCCTCAAGGGTCTGGATCAAGTATCACCCCTTCTATGACTCTTTTCCTTGTAACACCAAAGCACACTGAATTGCTTTCTCCATTTCTAAGTTCTTCCACACTTGCCCATACTGTACAAATAGAGGACTTTATATTTTATTTCTTGTCTCTAACACACAACTCAGACTTTAACCATGGGCCAAAAAGCAATCTGATAACCTAGAAAGTCTCCTGCAACAGAAACAATCTGAAACTCAAATTTCCTGGCTTCAGGTCTCAGACTCTTTCTAGTGCAGTATATTGTCCCTCAAGGCATGAAGTTTCAGTTTTTGTCTCACTCTGTTATTTATAAACTGTAGGTCCATGAGAAAGTCACCCAACTCAGATGAACCTCAATTTTTTAACCTTCAAA
>CM053772.1:149145732-149196969 GCA_028658325.1 Potorous gilbertii
TCTGTGATTCCAAGCAAGTCACTTCACCTCTACCCATCCCAGTTTCCTCATCTATAAAATAGGGAAAATAATAGCACCAACTTCACAGTGTTATATAAAGTTCAAATGAAAAAGTAGCTATAAGTATCATATAAATGCCAACTATTGTAACAGATGTATCAAGAAAGTGTTCTGCAAAATACAAATATTAGGCATTATCATTGCTGCTGTTTTATTCATTCATTTTCATATTTTTTGTGTGTCTTTTTTCCCTCCAAATTTTACAACATCATTTTGGGTAATTATCAAGTTTTTTACCCTAAAAATATGAAGACTAGTGAGAAGTAGCTAATAGACTTTCAAATATCAGTAGTCAATTCTAACCATTCTTATTAACCACCAATAAGTTTCATTTTGAATCCAATAAGGGCACTCATTTTCTCAACGTAGGTGAAACACAACTGCATTTATTGGCTTTTATTCAAAACCACTAATCACCCCTTTTGAAAATCTGCTCAAACGAAGCCAGTTATGATTTAATAACTGGCAAATAATTTTTATTACATTATAAAAACAAGTAAAACATCCTAAATTCTCAACACAATAGCCTCCAAAATATCTCAACAGCAGGAGGAAGATTTCTGGAGAAGCAGATGGCAGAGTAGAGAGTAGACCAGTCTTGAAACCAGGAAGACCTTGCCTTGGACACATACTTTGTGATCATGGACTAGCTACTAGTTACTCACTTAGCACTGGACCCTAAAATCTCACAGACCATAAGTGAGACAAGTGGCTGCTCTTCAGAGAATTTCCACATCTCTGTTAATGAGCTTAAATGTAGGGATATTCACATACACACACGTTTGTACACATATACACACACATAAAACTACAAGTTTTCTCTTTCCCCCCTCCAAAAAACAAACAAAAAAACCCAACAGAACTTCTAAATAACATTATTTTCTGAATGCCTAAATAAAAAGTTCTGTAGAATGATTCTTAAACAACATAGATGGCAAAATGTCTGAGAAATGTTATCAGCTTCTTTCATTCACTTTCAATTTCTAAAAGCACTATACAAATGTTTATTAAGCAATATATACCCATCAAGAAATTATTCCTTGGGTTCTATCAAAACACATGCCTTGACTTTCCCCCCCTCAAACATCAGCAAGGCCATTAAGCTATAAAAAGAAAAAGGCAAGAGAAGAAGATGGAATCATGGAGTCAAACAAGGGAAAGTGAAGAAAGTAATTGGAAAATAGACTTCAGAGTGAACCATTCTGGCTTCAGTATTAAAGCAAGGTTCAAAGATTCATTTTTACGATAGAATCGATAAAAAAGAAAAACCAGCACAGCAGAGGCCCATGTGGCATTCAAGTGCTGTATCTCATAGATACTGGTTGTGTGGCCCTGGGCAAGTCACTTAACATCTCACTGGTCTAGGCTACCTTCTAAGAATCCACATTGTGGAGAAGGCACTGACCTACATGGATTGGTTCATTTCTATCTTCTGTCCCATATATAAGGAAATAGTTGTGACTAAAAACTGACCAGGTTTCCCATTCTCTCAGATAGGGCTCACACAGATCCTGCTGCTGAAGCAGCATGGTTTGTTGGCCCTGTCTAAGAATCAAAAATACTATTTACTCCATGGCCGAATTCACAGAATAATTCACATGCTTTAAGGTTAAATTGATAAACAAAACCCAATTCCACTATCCCTCAAACTGACTAGAGTTATCACTTACTCGGGTCTGGTCTTCCTGAGGAAATTAGGACAAAGGGAACAAAAACAAGCATAGTCCAAGCAAGAGGGGCTTCAGGAAGATCTCCCAGCATTGGAGGTACCAGCAAGGACCAACTCCATTGCTGCCTAAGTAACTTTGCATTCCAATGGGGCTAGAGAAGAGTTCACAGTTAGTTAATAAAGATCAAGTGGAACCTTTAAAAAAATACATTCTCAGGATTCTCTACCTACTTAGGCCATCACTATATTGTAGGTTCATAAGATGATGTCTGATGGAAAGAAATAAAATAAAATAATGATAAATAAAAGGTAGGACAACTTAATTCCAAAATAAAAATTTAAATACATTTGAGAAATTTATTCTCTAACTCTAAAGTGCCTTTCGGGATCTGAAGGAACCAAACACAGTTGTGACCTTTTATTTTACCAAAATCAAACTTGAATATATTCATCTCTTGCTCTCCCCCTCTCATTTTTTCCCTCCCCCCATATCCATCACACTCTAGAGACTTCCCCATTTTCCCAAGTCTATAAGTGCTCCTCTCAGTATGTCCCATTCAGCACCCATAAAGTACTCCCTCCCTTTCCAACCTCAGTCCAGCTCTAAGCCATCTCTCCTCACATTTCAACCACCATCCTCCTAGCAGCAGTAACAACTGTGCACTCAGAACGGAAAAGGTGAGGAAAAAAACTCACATTCTTTACTAATTCTACAACCAATTTAATTGTTACCTTTCAGAGAGACAGCTCAGTATTAAGAAACAGGCTAGCAACTTTGTATAAATTTTGACATTTTTCTTTATGAGATTCTGCATGAACCCAGTCATCACAAAAGAGGTTAGGTACCCTGCTTATGAAATGGATGATACTTCCAGCTAAGCAAATGAGATGGTTGCCTCTTAAAGGAGAACTAAGCATTTTTAGGTGAACTATAATTTCACTAATAGATTTTCAAAATATAATATATACACATACATTTGCATTGCCTTTTATGGAAAGATTCAGATCACTTGAATAAGAACACTAAAATATCTCTCCCTTTAACATAATTCACATATACCCAGCAAAAAATATTATACAACACTTTGTTCTATAAATCCAGAATGCCATCTGGCTAAGAGAAAGAAATTTAAACAAGTCAAGCTTTAACTTTAAATTTAAAACAAGAAGAGAAATCACTTTGAAATTTGAAATTGTCAATTTATAATTTATTCTGAATCTTAAAAGAGTTATCTAAATTTTTTAAAAAAATAGATTGCTATTCCCTTCAAATAAGCACATTTTTACTTTAATAAAGGATTTACTTATCTCTATTAGCATGAAAATCTGCTAAATCTCATTTTAAAAAAGATAATAAAATTTAGATCAGAATTCAAAGAAGATTAAAAAAAAAAAAGGTCCCTACTGTTGAATCTAAGAGCCAAATATTGCTCAATAAAGATTTTTAAAGACATGTACTAGCGCAGAGAGCTACCAGTGTTCACAAATTAGAAGCAGGACCAAAACTGGGAATGATTTTTCTGACAAATAAACTGCCTGAAATATTACATGACTTGCTATACAACACCCTTATTACTTTCAATTTCCAAGTGCAACCAAAAGATGGGTCCAATAGTGACATCAATGCAAGCTTTCTTTCCAAGGGGAATGAAAGAACAGTAAATCCCAGTGGACACCCGAGTTCTGCAGCAGGGATGATGTAATATATAAAAATAGACCTCCAACAGAAGCTGAAACTTGGGTAAACAGCACACTGCATATCATTCTGCACTGCCTTGCATGAATTTGCAGCTAGCTACATGCTGTTAATAGAGAGAGAGAAAAAAATCTTCCTCTCCCAGTTTTTTTTTTGGATTGTTTTAAATGCTCTTCTGATTTATATTTCAATTAAAGTCATCTCCCATAGTCTAACAAAGCATAGCAGCACAAATACCTTAACAGCAAAGCTGAGACACTCCCACCCCACATCCCCGCCCAAACCAAAGAGATTAAGCCGACCACAGCAGTTTTAACCAGCTGTATTTTGCCAGAAATTGCAGCACACATGCTGTAGTATTGTATATCCAACTATTGTTAAAGGACCTTCCTATAAGGAAACAGGTTTTGAAATACACATGGTCTAGGTAAAGGAGAATGAGGAAAACCGCCATGGGGAGGAGGATACAATACTGCTCTTTGAAAGAATATGCATCCCAAATACAATACTTCAGTACTCTGTTTGGAATGCAAGAAACAGCTCCTTCCAGTGCTGGTATTTGTATGAATGCCCTCTGACTAGTTCTCAAGGCTTCAGCTGGAAAACAAAAACAACAACCCACATCTCTGCCAATCAACTCTTATCAGTCAGTATCCCCAATACACAGGCATACCCACTCACACATAATACATATCAAATGTTAAATTTAAAGATGCTACAGAGGGTATCATGACTTGCCCAAGATAACACCGCTAATTAGTAGAAAAGTCAGAAGTAAAATGCAAGTCCAGTGACCCTTCCATTTTTCTGAAAAAATGAATAAAAACAGATACTATAAAACTGAAGTGTCTACAATGAATACTAAGCTGTAATGTATCACATGACCAAAATGGATATTTAAGTACATATGTATTTTTACCAAAAAAGTCAATCATTCAGTTAGTATTTGTTAAGAAATTATTATGTGGCAGACCCTGTACTGGGCATATAAATAAAGGTCAAAACATAGTTCTTGCCCTCAGCTAGTTCACAGTCTAATGGGATAGATGACAACATACAAATAACTGTATAAACAAGCTACATACGGATGATTTCCTTCTATTTACCAAAGTATTTTCTATTAGGTCTGCATTCTTATGTCATGATCTTCACACTAAATTAATTCAATTAGGATTAGGATTTTTCTTCATCCTCAAATGGAGGCTACACTATGGTTTAGTACTGAGTACTTAGTACTTATTTAGTATTAAGCACTTCTAATGATTTAATGCTTCTTTAGAAGCATCATAAATGGCTCCTGTTTTCATGGACAAAATAGTACAAGATATGGCACAAAGCAAGAGATATTATTTGTCTTTCCCATTTATTTGTTGATGGAAACCTGGGAATAAGTTCTTTTTTCAAAGGAAATGACATCAATGTGGGAAAAAATTCATCAAGTCTGTGAAAGACTTATAAGTAGGAGAGCATTTACTGCTGAAGGAACATTATGGATCAAGTGAGATGAGAAAACTCAAGGTATGGGTAGAGAGACACAGGAAGACCAAATTATTTAGAACAGATGGGTCAAATAACAGACTAATAGTAGATAATCCTGGAAAGGGAGGTTGGGTTGAGATAGTGGCAGCACACATTTATTCTGTAATTTAAGCATAGTATTGCCTTTGATACAATAATCCTATGAGTTTGGTATTATATGATTATCCACATTTCACATATCAGTGAACTATAACTGACCTCACATGGTTAGTACATAGCAAAGCTGGGATTTCGAAGAACATTCAATGTCAGCCTAAAGTGTTTCGATTTTATTCTTGAAGCAAAGAGTTGCCAGCAAGGGTGCCATAGGTGAAGTGCCATGATGAACGATTTGTTTTAGGAAGATTAATCTGCAACAGTGTATAGGAAAACTGGAGTGGGAAAGTGTAGAGAATATTTAAGACAACTAAGCCAGTTATAATCCTCTAATTAAGGTATATGACCTGCTAAGGGTCCAAGCTAGAAGGATAAAAGCCTAGTAAACAAACACCATTAATGAACTTATTCTTCGTTTTCTTATTTTAACTTATTTTTACTAGTATAACTGTTCAATGTATTTGGAATATCTACACACACACTCCCACATACATCTTTCCTTTTCCCCTAATTCAAGCCCTACCCATTCTTCAAGTCCTAAACCAAAAATTCCTTTCCTGAAGAAAGCTAAGTATTTTCATGTTGTTCATATGACAATGAACTTGATCTCTCCCTCCTCTGAAATCTAAATTGCTCATTTTTATATACTATTCAATTGATACTTACTTCATGGTACTGCTATTTATTAAAACTGTATATGTATATTTGAGGAGTAGCCTGAATTACAGGATAGAGAGCTGGTCTCACAGACAGAAAAACCTGGATTTTCAAGACCCTGACACAAGAAAGCAATGTGACTCAGCGCAAGTCAGTTAACTTTCAAGGTTCCAGGCAGCTCATTGCTAAATTGAAATTATTAGAGCTAGAAATGAATTCTAGGACTGGAATTGAGATTAAAGGGATTATTACTGGGATTAGGATTGCCATTAGTATTAGGGTTAGTATTAGTATTGGTGTCAGTATTCATATTGGAATTGGGATTGGTTAGTATTGGTATTGGTATTGACTGGTTGAGAAATTTTGTCATCTGGGAGTTCTCTACACCAATGAAGTCACAAGTCTGTGTCACCAAAAATATAATATAACCACCTTGAGCACAGGGCAAAGAACACAGGGAATATGTGTGCGTGCATGTACGTGTGTGTGTGTCTATGTGTGTGTATGTATATATGTGAATATATTATATATATACATATATATAAAATTACCTTTTTTCTCTAAACTATCAGCTAAAAAAATATAATCAACAAAACCCTCCACAAGAAGAAAAATATCATTTCAAATATTTGCAGTCAAGCTTCCTGTTTCAATAAATTACTTTCTTCTAAATAGGGGACAGGGACTGCTTGCACATGGAAGGACATATATACTAGTAAGCAATACTCACTTCATTCCCTGCTATTCAAAAGCCACTCACCTATTACATATTCCATTTAACAGATACATTTGTTGTCTCTAGGAAATACTAAGGCCGTCAGTACTTCACTTCTTAGTATGAATTATTTTAATCAAATCTACCTCCAGTTGCGATCAGAAGCACTTAGAAATTACAATGGTGGAGGTAATAAAAAGTGAGGGGGAAGAGAGGGATAGGAAGGGCTAACAGAGGGGAGAAGGCTTCATTTTGACATATTGACATTTGACATTTTGACATATTAACATTTGACATATTTTGACATTGTGAAGCACAAAGTAGCAGTACCTGAGTTAAGATCTAAGAAACCATTTGGAAAGCTACAAAACCCAGAACTCTAATTTCAATTGCTATGGTCTAAACTAGACTCCATCAATCTAACTTCTTATTCAAAAAGTACTTGTTGATTTCAACTAAACTGAAATAAAGAGAGGAAGAAAGGAAAATGAAGGACAGAGAGAAGGAAACAAATGCAAATTATAAGTGGCTTTCTATTAAGGTAAAAAGTAGATCAGAGTAGTCCTGTCATCATATGACCTTCCTCCCCTTTAAGCTTTTCCTTCATCCTCAGCATCTATAAGACTTTTCTACTCTTGGGGATCTCTGGGAAGTATTATCAATGAATGTCAAAACTTCTGTATAGCAAGACATATATAGTTAAATGTTTAATACATACTACAGGAAAGCTCGTGGGCAGTATCTTTTTTTCCCATTGGCTTTTGGAGCTACACAAAAAAATAATAAGCAAAAATGGGGGTGAGGGGACATCACCTAGTATTAATACCTAATAGACATCATCTATTCAAAGGAATTATCTATTCTGAATCTCTGTCTTCGTGACCTGAGGCTATCTATTTTCAGTTACCATTTTCTGACCTCAAGGTTCTGCTAAGTAGTTGGCTCCAATCAAGGTAGACTATAAGTAGCTAGACACCAGCCAGCTATCAGCTTCAACTAATTGGGTAGTATTAAAACTTCAATTTGAGTTACTTCACTGCATTTACCACACTTGCCATTTTCCTGGTTTTTGGACTGCCTAGTTAACCAAAAGACCTCCAACCCCTACTAATCATCTGATTTTCATAGGACCACAGATTTAGAGCTGGAAAAGACTTTAGATGTTATGTCCTGAAGAAACTGGAGTCTTAGAGAAAAATAACTAAATTTTAATTTGCCCTTCTCTAATCAATACTGATTTAGAGCATTTTTCATATGACTACAGATAGCTTTGATTTTATCATCTAAAAACTGTTTATATCCTTTGACCATTTATCAATTAGAGAATAACTTCTATTTTTATAAATTTGACTCAATTCCCTATATAGATGAGGAAAAGGGCTTTTATCAGAGAAACTTGCTCTAAAACATTTTCCCCAGTTCCTGCTTTCCTCTAATCTTATCTGCATAGTTTTTGTTTGTGTAAGAGAAAAATAATTTAATGGAATCAAAATTAGTTATTTTAATCCCCATGACTTCTCTATGTCTGGTCATAAGTTCTTCTCTTATCCATATATCTGCCAGGTAAATTTTTTCATGCTCTCCTTATTTGTTTATGATCACCTTTTATGTCTAAATCATGCTAAAAATTCTTAAATCTGAATAAATAATGGCCTAACTACATTACACACACAAACATATGCACAATCCCCAAGCCACCAGTGGTTTCACAATATATTTCATTTTGTTATAGTTTAAAGGGGGTTAAGGGGAAAAAATGTAGGGAATCACTGCCCTATTTGCTTCACTTAACCAAATTAAATTTATAATGACACAGATAAAAACCTAGAACAAAAAAGTTTTCACCCATCTTATTTAAATTCTAGTATGTCAGTAGAACCTCTTACTCGCATCAAGAGAATCATGATGAAAGCAAGCTTCCACTGTTTCCAATGCATTTTAAAGATGCTTAAGCATGGTAAAGAAAAAATTTTTTGGACTCAGGACCCTTTCATTTTCTTTAAAATTACTGAGGACCATATCCAAAAAAGTTTCTTTTTTGAGGGGGCCATATTTATCAATATTCCTTGCATTAGAAATTTTAATATCTTATAACAAGTCTTGATCTCATGGAACCCCCAAAGAATCTTGAGGATTTCTTGGGGATCCCCTGACCAAATTTTGAGAACCACTGGCAAAGAGCAGCATTACTTCCTTCTCTTTGGAAATGCCTGCTCAGAATAAAAATGTTTTTAATGAACGATATTAGGACTCCAATATTAGTAAGAAAAATATTTATATTTTTCAGAGATAGCAAAATCCCTAATTTTAAAACATGTTTAACAGGGAATCAGATCTCTGTTTTAAACTGAACCACAAAATAGAATAGAAATTGCATTAAATCAGAGTGCTTTCAATTTATAAAAAATGTTTTTATAAGTTTACAATTTTTATTGTTTGCTACTTTTTCCCTATGTACAGTTTTCTTAAAAAGAACATAACTCTTCTAAAACTAATTTTTAAAAGTTCTCTTGTTACATCAAATTTCTTATACATTCACTTCAAAACTCACTAATTCCATACAAAGTGACCAATACTTCAAATCTTATGTTTTAAAAATTAAGAAATAATGCTGACAGAACATAAATCCATCTTCACTACTAAGGCTCAATCACACAACCACTGCATTATAGTTTACAAAACCCAACAAGTGCTTCAGATGAGGAGGCAAAGTTAGTAAGTTGAGTGTATTTTATGTGTGATGGACTCTTAATATACTAAGAATTAAGTTAATAATATTACTTTTTCCATCTGACAATTTAAAAATATATAAAACCAAATTATTTTATTAATTACATCAATTCAGGACACCATGAAAAAGACTATTTTCTCCTATGACTCCAAACATGCTGAGAACTTTCTAAGATAACTCCACATTTGAACAATAATGTCACAATGATAAAATTATTAACCATCCTAGTCATATATAAGGATCCAAGTGGTAAAAAAAAAAAAAGAAAAAAACCCTGATTCCATAAATTTGCCAACTAATAGGAAGCAAACAAGCAAGTCTAATTAAAATGAAATATTATAATGGATTTCTATTGAACATTTATTTCACTTTTTTCACACAACAAGTTCTCCATATAGTCTACCAATACATTGTCATTTGGGTTCACATATACCTCAAAGATACACACTATGGTGGCTGATACTTGGAAGATGAAAAGATAGACCCTAAATCATTGCCACAAATTATAATCAAACCCTATTTGTCCATAAATTTTTCAAGAAAAATGTGACCATACAGAGTTTTCACTTCCTGATATTTCTAAACATACTGATTAAAGCAAACTGAATATTTATGTAATCTTTTAAGCTTTCCCTCAATTAGACATATCTGTAACAATCCCTAAATCTATGTCTGAATTTGAGGCATAAAAACAAAAGACAAGAAAACAAAAGATTCCTTAAAGAAAGACATGCAAATATTTTTAAGGATTTGAAAACTTTCTTTTATTTTCAATGAGTAATAAGCTTTGTCCTGCATAAGACTATTGAGTTGAGCTGCTGTATACATGGATATAGATTCAACACTCAGATGAGGTTTAATGACACCCATTCTGAAGAGGGTAATGGGAATTGTATCTCCCACCTGAACAATGCCTTTCCTTAGCTACAATAATTGAAGTAAACATTGAAAACGCTGACAAACCCTCAATAAAGGAAATCTACAATTCTATGTAAGGGAATCTACCATTAATGTTACATGAGCATTTACTGTGTTTCTGGTTAGCCCTATGCTAGTATGAAAGAGATAGAGCAAAAAGCCCATGCTATCACCAAGTCTTAACACTGATACTTAGAAAGTCTTAAGCATTTCCTCTAAGACAGGCAAATAACTCTAAAACTACAAAGGGACAAGCATAATGCACTTAGACACATCAGTATTAAGAATTTATTAGTTACACTGAAAACTTACAAGTCAATGGTTAGTGTTAGGGGACCACACACAAATTACGATACCTGAGATTTAGTGCATTCCTTTGAGCCAAAATGAAATGAGTGCCATAAAGGAGGAAAGGAAAAGATGAATATTATCAGACATGCTATAGTACATTTGCCGAAAATGAAGATAATGTTAAAATTAGGTTAAGAATGGCCCTAGATCACCGCCTCCCCATCAATTTGACTGTATGTATAAATGTTCTATGCATAATGTGCTATATATGCCATGCAATAGCAATGAACTCAGAATTAAAGTATTTGTGGAACATGATCATGCAATTCATTTTGATAAACTTCTCTCTCTTCTCACTGCTAGTCAACTTTCTTAAAGGTACAGTGTGTTCGTTAAATTTAACATATATTGTCCCATTTCTAAGAAAGACTGAGCATGCTACTTATTTACACTACATGGTAGCACTCTACAGATAAAGTATTTTGGTTCTTTTTAATGCTGAGATTTGTTTTATCTGGGTGAAATAAGAGCCAAATGATGTTTAGTTAGCAACGCATTTACACAGATTGACAGTGTATATACAATGTAACAGCAAGTTTCAATCCATTGTTTTAACACGAACGTGTTGCTCATTTCATAATTCAAACAAAAATAAAAATCAACACATTTGTAATCATTTTATATTTTTATTTTCCCTGTAAACAAACATATCTATTAGCTGAATTTGTCTTTAAAACACTGTTTTCAAAGAAGTGTGTCTTGGGAAGCACAATAAAAAATGTGAACTATTATTTATCAGCTTAGGAAAAAGGAGTGAAGATCACTCCTAAAAAGACACTATTTCTAACAAGAAAAAGTGGTGTGGGAGGGAGTGGCAAAATATTGGCCTTGTAATCATTAATCAAACCAAATTAACAGAAATATTTTTTTCCAAAAAAAAAAAATGAAATAAAATTCCATTTTTGAAAGCAGAATCATAAAGTTTGAAGTTTAGAAATAGAAAAATTCTTTGAGATTATTTCAATTCCTTCATTTTACAGTTGTGGACATTTGAAGCCTCAAGGTTACCTGAATTGCCCAAAGACAAAAAGGCAGTAAGTAGGAGAGCCTGATCCCCTAGCTTCAAATGTGTCAGTTTCTCATTGAAAAGATATATGTAATCTCACTGAATCACTCCCACAAATGTGATATCAAGGCATATTTGGGAAAGCAATTCAAAATTATTCACTCTATATGCATCTATTTATAGTTATGCTGTCTACCCCATCAAAATGTAAGTTCCTTGAGGGTAAGAACTGTTTGTGGGTTCCCTGCACCATCACTCAGCTGAAGGCCTGGCATCAAGTAAGCACTTAATAACAGCTTGACTGATTAAATGACACATGCTGGACTTTCAGTAATATGAAACTTTTTTATGATAATGACACTTTACACAAGTTACAGAACATGATCATGGTGCACAGACTCCTATGGTTTTTATGCTAGATTGGCAGTAAATACATCGTGTTCTCTTTGCCAGAGAATTGACAACAAAAAACCTTTCATAGATTTCTAATACCAACCCTTCCAACCAAACAAAGCTGACTTTGTAGTGAATAAAAAAGAAACTCTATCCAAAAGAGCAAAATAAAATGACTCAACTATGAAATTCATGCTAAATTAAGAGGAGGTGGAGGGAGAGTTGATGGTCAAGACTGTACTGGGGATGACAATTTGAATGAGGTTTCTATTTGATAAACAAAATACATGAAGTGTTGGCATAAAATAGTATATCTACCCCTCATAACAAAAACTCCAAGAATTAGTATGTGACAAATCAATGTCAAGACTTTAGGTCAACAACACATCCATTTTATAGTTACACTCATTCACAGGAATAGGGAAAAGATTATGAATGAGATAAATTGGGGAATGATAAAAAGTAAGTCAAGCATGACTTTTTATACAAACATGCATATATGTATTTTTAAAGGACTAATAGGCAACTGTGCTTGAGAAAAAAAGGTTTTCCAGTTAATAGTATTTTTTATGCCATTTTAGTTAATGAGAGACTCACAAAACAGTGAATGAAGGAATAGTAAAACAATGAAAAAAGAGGATACCAAGAGACCCAGATTCTAATTCAGGTTCTGCCATTGATTAAATTATGTTCTTGGGCAAACCACTAAATCTCTTTGTGGTTCAGTTTCTTCATTAGTAGACTTAGAAATTATTTTATTTCATCCTGGGGACTGATCTATCAGGACATGTTTAAGAAACTGCTTTAAGAAAGGGATAGTTTCTATATTATCTTAAACCTTTTATTTTCATTTTACCAAGAGCCAAACATTCTTTTCAAACAAAATTGGGGGCAAAGATATCACACAGTGATAAATCAGCTTCATAACATATTTTATAAGCAAAAAGTATGTATGATACTCATTTGATTAAAGCATTCAATGGTAGTAATAACTAGCAAAAAAAAAAGTCCATTGCAATCTATGTCCAGTGAGCAGCAAAATGTGCACATTGAAGCCCCAAGGTTACCTGACTTGCCCAAGGACAAAAAGGTTGTAAGTAGGAGAGCCAGAACTTGAACCCTGATCCTCTGGCTTCAAATCTGGCAGTTGCTCAATGAAAAGATATATATATATAATCTCATTGAATCACTCCCACAAATGTGTTATCAAGGCATTTGGGAAAGCATTTTTTTAATTCATTATTTTTAGATGGGTCATTTTTTTTTAAAAGTTCTTGTCAATATGAAAGCCTTTTACTACAATTAGAGCAAACCAATATCCTGATTTCAAGTCATAGGTTCATAGATTTTTTTTCCTTCCCCAAAGCAAAATAAAAAAAAAAATCAATCTCACAGATTTATACAACATTACCAACACTATCACATTTTAAATGTATCTCTTAAACATGAATTTCCCCAACAATCCAAAAACCAAAATTATTTCTTTAAAAAAATAAAAAAGGTTTTAGTAGCTTACCGTATGATAGCCTCGAGGTAAAGGTGGCTTTCCAACAGGATAAGGATCCACAGTGTCAATGATTGTTTGTCTTTCACCTTTCTGATTAATTTTTCTAAATCTCCTTCTAGACTGTCGATGAGAAGCTTGACGCTGAAAATATTCTTCATTTTCATCCATATAGTCCACCTACAAAACAAATTTAAGACTTACATATTTCCCTAAGAACACATCTATGGCCTTCTTCCCATTGATAAAACCTATGGATCACATTCAATTTCAACAGATAACCCACATTCCTTTGCTTTTAACCATGTGTAGACATGTTTTCTAGACAAACCTTCAGTGTACTGGTACTCCTCTGAAACTAAGTGCTTCTTCCTGATATTTAATTTATGAAGGGGCATTTTCAGTTCCACTTTGGAAAATGTGGTTAGCTATGAGTTTCCTGCAATTCCAAGGCCAAGAATAGTTTAAGTTGTCTTTGTACTGACATTACATGAGAAAGAGATCAGAGGACATATAGCAGCTTATTGACTAAGGGAACTGTTACTTTCTCTTCACCAAAGCACAGGAAGTTAATCTACCATGAGTCAATTGTAAAATCCCCTAAATCCCAAAATGACAGATTTAAACAAATGGAATTTGGTAAATTATTTAAAATTTCCTTTATAAATCTAATACACAATTTTATTTTTTTCCTGTAATTGCTGATACTTATTTTTTTCAAAGTCACTCTTCATTCAGAAAGACTACTGGAAAAAAAGATAACTTTAAAAAGCAAAATGGCTTGCAACTCTCTCTGCTTCTACAGTAAATATGAAAACAGACAAATTGGCATCTTTGGATACCCTATAGTTTGGTAATACAAGTTTACATTCCAAGACTTTTCTCTTATACCTGCAAATTTTCTACTTCAAGGGAGATAGTTATGGAATGCTACAGAGAATTTTTTAAAAATTCTTTGGGGAGTTCCAAAACTGATGCTGTTTGTTCCCAAAATCCACACTAAGAGGTGAGACTGCTTTTAAAGTCCCACCACTGGAAACTACTGTGGCAGTACCAACAACCTCTCTCTTAACCCCCTAGCAACATTTTCTTGTTGACCAGGAAATCATAAGAAATTTTACAAGCAGGGAGTTTTCTTCAACTTTACTCAAACCCTGTAATGAATAAGATCTTATTACTACAGAAATTCCTCTCCAATACCAAGGGATGGAACCCAAAATCCCCCTGAAAAAACTTGCTTAGAGCTGAGAACTTTGGACATCCATCAATTTTAAAAGATCATCACTTAATGTTTAAAGTAGCAATATGGGGAAATATTATCACGAATTTGCCTGTGCCTCAGGTGTCTACTGCCCATCTGTATACTTTGATCCTGACTGAAAAATCAAAGCAATATTACATTATTCACCACTTTTATAGAGAAAATAAACCATATATTTAAAGCATAGTGAAGTTCTACAAAGAAAAAAATAAATAGAAAGTCATTTCTATTCATATTCCCAATTAATTGTTTTCTGTTTTGTGTCATTTTTCTTTTAATCTAGCAATTATTTTGAAAGTCTCTTGATCTTTAAATTAAAAATGGGAAAGAAAAAGTCAAAGTTACCTACATCTAATATTTGCTCTCAGGAGCTCTATTATGTTACTCATTTACAATTTCAACCTCTCATCTCAATCAGCATTGGGGAACTAAATACTGCAATTCAAAGATTCTTGCCAAATTTCAGTTAAAAAGCACAAGGTTTGATATACAAGACTTAATCAACAGCACACTTAGCAACTTGCCTTCTTGGCTCTTTAACTGAAGACCCCAAACTATCCAGTTCCTCACAATCTTAAAAGGAAATAACCATTCACAATTACATTCAATGTTACATAACATAAAGCACTATATTAAGTAATCTTAAAAAATTCTACTTGAAATTGACACAAACTTTTAAAAAAATCTACAATTTCTAGAGGAATTTAGTGTTTTGGGAAAGAAACCACAGAGGAATATACTTACCACAATCATTTCAGATGGCTCTAAAACAATGCACTCACAGCCACGCCTAAAGCTTCCTGCAGAACGCTTGCCAAAACTATGGAAGAAAAATATATAATCAAAACAAATCCAGAGTTTCAAGGCATTTCCAACATATATCTAAAGACTCCCCTGGATAAATAAAAGGAATAGGAAAAAAAATGCCTGCTCCTGACAAGACTGTTTTTTTTATCAATACTTGGAGACTTGACATGAAAAGTTGAAGTTTAATATTCTAGACTAAGCCCAACTTTCCCAAGGATGCTTGCTAACATAAAATGCTTTCAGATTAAGAAATATGAATTCAGTACAGTGACTGTAACATATTTAGGTGCTTCATCTAATCTTTAACTAGCTTGAATACCATACATAGCTAACAAACAATTGTAATGTGCATTAAGTATCATGTTTTTGAAGTAAACTATAGATTTAATAAAAGCAGCTAGGTGGCACAGTAAACAGAGCTCAAGGCCTGGAGTCAGAAAGGCTCATCTTCATGAGTTTCAATCTGGCCTCAGACTCTTATTAGTTGTATGATCCTAGCTCTGAAAGTCACTTAATCCTGTTTGCCTCCATTTCTTCTTTTGTAAAACAAGCTAAAGGAAATGGCAAACCATTCAAGTATCTGCCAAGAAAACCTCAAATGGGGTTATGAAGCGTCAGACACAACTGAAACAATTGAACAACAAACAACATAGATTTACTACCACTCAACTAAGTGGTATTTTAAAATAGCTAAGCCCTTCCAAAATAGTAAACCACAAAATATCAGGCAAACCATATGAGACAAAGTCTAAGTGTCCTGTTAAATTCAATAATCCTTTATTAATGATTACAATGTGCAGGATCCTATGCCAGATGAGACATTGCCCTCAAGATGTTTAAAGAAAAAATAATTCGGTGGCAAATAAGTATCATTTGAGGTTGAATGTGCAGTTAAAAAAAGCTTTCCATTTATTCCCAATGAAATGGCAAAACATGGGAATAGTCAATGATGGGTGGACTGTGGAAAAACGGGCATACTAATGCACTGCTGGTCAGCTATGAACTGGTTTGACCATTCTGGAAAGCACTTTGGAAGTATATAAAAAAGTGATAAAATTATCCATACCCATGGACCCAGAGACCTCTCTACTACACCTGTATCCTAAGTGAAAATGGAAGACTCCAAAGATCAAAATGTTTATAGCACCAATTTTTGTAGCAGTGAGAAAATGATAATAAAGAAGCCACCCAATGATTAGAGACGGCTAAAAATATGGTATACAGATATAAGGAAATATTACTGTGCTATAAAAAAACAATAAATATGATAAACATAGAGAAGCATGAGGGGAAAATAAATGAGTGAGTTGATGCAAAGTGACCACAAGAAACAAAGAAATATACACAATGACTGCAACAATGTAAACAGAAAGAACAATTGAAACTGAAAGCTGTAAAACTGTAATGATCCAATCTGTGCTCAGAGAAGGGAAATGAGAAGGCCTTACTCCACCTTCTGTGCAGATACAGGAGACTGTGGATAGGAAATAGAAGGACAATTCTGTAATATGTTAGTTTTGCTGAATACTTTTCCCCCCTCTTTTTTAAACTTATTATTAGTTATAAAGGATGGAAACACTCTGGGAAGGTGAGAAAGGAAAGAAATGTAGAAATATATATAAGAAATGTAGAAATATAAGTACAAAAGATACCAATAAAAAAGTAAATATAAGGTTAAAATGAAAACAGAGGTAAATTGTTATAGGAAAAATGAGGTTCATGATATGTTTCAGTTTGTCGCTACTATACACTTTGATGGATGCCATCTCACCAATGTGTATACTCTTCTTTGGATGGAGGTCACCAACCCAACTTATTCTGTTCAACTTTTTTTTTCAATATCTTCCCACAAGTGAGTGCTAATAATCATAAAACTTTTATAACACCATAGGGATAGAGACTGGACCTATGTTTTCAGTGGAATAAGGGAACTCCTAGAGAAGTAAATTCTCTCTACCAGTGTAAGTCAGCACTACTTTTCTGTAACTTTACCCTAAACCCTGGATCATGGAGTGAGTATATTTCAGAGGAAGGTTTTGAACACAGATTTTCTGGCTTCAAGGTTAGATCTCTATCTGCTACTCCATGATGACTTCTTTGTTGTAATACTAGCGGTAAGTGAATAACATTTATGTATTACACATTAAAGCTATACTCATTTTTTATTTGAAAAATATAATCATTTCCTTCTTTAAAATACTTCATTACATAAAGATGAGCAGTCTAATAATAACAAAAGACTTAGAAACGAAATAACTTTCAAAAGATTAATGCTTACATCAGCTGAAAAGTTTATTTTGAATCTGAATGATACTTCTAAATATTTCCAAGAAATGAAACTCTAAAAACTGGTTGCATTTCCCCTAAATTCTCCCTTACAAACAATAGGATACAACTAGACATTACTGTAGGGGGTTATATTACTCATTAACTTGAATAAGTTTTGTTTTAATGAAGTTGGTTATGTTTTACACTATATTACCAGAATGAGGATAAGAATAGTCTGCTCTGCAGGAGAAACTTTGTAACACAATTGTTACAGTGAGGTGACAGAAGGGGAAGGAGAGAAGGAAAGAGGGAGAGAGAAAGGGAGAGGGGGAAAGGGAAAGGGAGAGGGGGAGTGGGAAGGGAGGGGGAGAGGGGGAGAGAGAGAGAGAGAGAGAGAGAGAGGTACTGTACTTTTTCTCCACTTAATGATGAAGGGGATTGAACATCTACTCATAGTTGTTTAAAAGCAAAAGTCGATAGGTAGAGAATGAAGCCAATCACTTGATAAATGTTTTACAAACATTACTTGCTCTCATTAATGATAACCTGACACATGTATTAATGCTTTCATTCTCCCCAACCTACTTCAATGGTATTCTTTGTAGTACACACTATTTACAATATTGTTTTGCAATATTTATAACAATATAATTATCACAATAATAAACCTAAATGATCAGTCATAAATATCAGGGTAAATAAGAATAATTTTTCCCTCCTCCCAAAAATTTCCAACTAGCTAATAGTATAATCTAGGAGGAAAAAATACTGATAGTTCTTCCACAACCATCTTGAATACTTTTAAAATTCTATTAGTGAGAAAATAATAATCCCACCCACCCAAAAAGACTCTGGTCCAGGTTCAAAATGAAGCTCATCTAAGCTTTCATGCCTATTAATATGGAACTGGACAAATGAGTGGTCACTGCACTTCTTGCATGGAGATGGAAGGGGAGAGGAATAGAGGGAGACAGAAAAAAGGAAGGGGGAAGGAGGGAGGAAAGAAAGGGAAGAAAAGGAAGGAAGGAAGGAATTCTAATAAGCTTGTTTTCTCCATCTATAGTCTACAACAAATTATGAGCAGTATTCATGGGATGAAATAAAAAATCATCAAGGTTGAAAGTGCTCTTATATATGACTTGTATTTAAAGTCAAGGTATATAATGCAAAAGAAAATTTTTAAAAAACCAAGAGTTCCTAAAACAATTTTTGTCATGGGTCATTTTGGCAATCTAAACTATAAATCCCATCTCAAAATAATGCTTCTACAGGCATAAAATAAAATACAAAGGATTAAAAAGAAAACTAATTATACTAAATTAATGTTATAAAAGTATTTTTTAAAAGAAAGTTTGTGTGACACCAATTAAGAACTTCTAATGTAAAAAGATGACATTTGCAACCTTTTTTCTTTTTATGAAGTCTACTACATGTACTAGGAAGTAATTTCAATTTTTCACATTTGCTAGATTAACCCATTTCTATTGTAAGACCATAGTTCTAGATTCATAGTTCTAGAGGCTAGACCTAGAAGTAATTTTGGAATTAATCTATTTCAACTTTGTAATTTTATAGATAAGGAAACTGAGGGCCAGAAAACTTAAATAACTTGTAAGGTCACATAGATAGTAAGGGGCAGGAATCTGAATTAATTTCCCTTGACTTGTTTATTGCCTTTTTCACTGTATCATGCTGCCTCCCCATCCTTCAGATCAACAACCAACAGAACAAGCAACTAAATTAATAAATATCAGCTCTTGACTGACGACTAAATCCCTAGTAATGATGGCATAAAAACGCAGATGGAAGAAATTTAACTCTCTCTACTCTCTAGGACAGAAGTATCAATCTCACTGTAAGTTTTTAAAACTCCTAAGTGCAGGATCCAATCACATTAAAATTTAATTGGGAAATACTTAACTAAATAAGTAAAAATATGATAAAATGTAGATAATGTTAATTTGCAGTTTTCTAAGTCCTGAATTTCTGTTTGAATACCACCGGTCCAGAATAACAAGAAGCCATAATGAGATAAAACATATCGAAATCCTAAAGTGCCTAGTCAGCAGCACTACACACTGGTACATCTGTAACTGATTCACAGCAGAGTTCAATTCCACCCCAGCCTCTTCCCAGTGCCTCAGAAAACCAAAATGCAGTCTCTTTCTGCAGCTGGGGCAGCCGTGATCTGAGATACAATAGTACTCACAGACAAATGAAGAACAGAAACCAGAGCAGGATGCTGGACTGTGTGTGGATCCATCAAGCCTAACTGAAGGAAAAGGTCCAACATCCAGCATTCCCCAACAAATCAGTTGGGGAAGAGACTAAGGTCAATGACACAAGAACTGCCCAACTTTGAGGTCCAAACCCCATAGAAACACAATTTTAAAAAACAGAAAATCAGAAAGTAATGGGAATATCAAGAAAAAAAGCATGTAATTACTAAAGATCACAGGAGACAGAAAACTCAGTTAAGGACCTTGAGAATAGGCAGACAACCAACAAGGAATGATATTAATAACAGGAGGAACATGGTCTCCAAATCAGTAAAAAGAATCCAGGTATCTATAAATAAATAATACAAGAAAAAGGAAAATGCCTCAACTCCTGATAAGGAAAACCCAGTGGACGCCCAGGAAAGCACAGAAGGATTTTCCTGAATGGTTTAATTGAAAAGTAAGAATTATAAAGCAGAATTTAAGAATACATAGCAGAAAAGGAAAAACCAGAATCTACCATGGTTAACACTCATCAAAGAAACAAAAGAGAGATTGATTGGAAATGCAAGTACACATAAGTGGAAAAACAATTTGGAAGAAGAAAAGGAAAAAAATAGTAAAATTAAAAACAGCGCTCACGCGTGTGCACGCACACACAGACAATAAAAACACTACAAGATAGAATTATTACCCATCCAGCTTTTAACTTTCTAGAGTGGTGAGAAAATAAAAGGGCTAATTATTATAAATTTTAAACTGAAAATAAAGGAAGGAAGAACTAAAACTATACAGCAAATATTTCTACTCTACCATGTTTTGGTACAAAAACCTGGCACAGTACCTAACCTTGAAATCTGGCTTCACTGCTGGCAAGTTGTGTCAGATTAAACAATTTATTCCACCTCTCTGAATCTCCTTTTCCTCATCTGTTTAATAATACTTTTAGGATCTTAAACCTGTAAGAGACCTCAGTTTATCTAGACCAGCTCGCTCATTTCACAGATGAGGAAATAGAAGTACATAAAGATGACTTGTCCCAGGGCACACATGTCCTTGGTAGAAGAGCCAAGAATCAAACCCAAGCATTTTGGCCCCAAGCCAAATCTTTTCTAATCCACCATGCTTTATAATCTGCAAAGTGGGTTTGGATATATTATTTTATTTGGTCTTAATAATTACAGAAAAGTGAAATTTAGTGTGTGTACATGTATTTTTCATAGAATTTGCTTTGCTTGACTATACATATTTATTTCAAGGAATTATATATTTTTTTGGATGATAGGGAAAGAAAATAGATTTTAGTGCATTTTAATTAACTTATTTTGTAGATCTCTCAAAAGAAGGAATAATTTGTAAATGTTTTTAATGTAAAAACCAAATGTAATGTAAAAACATGAATAAAAACAACCAACAAAAAATAAATAAAAACCAAATTAAAAAACCCCAACAGTACTTAAGCATTTTTTAAGTGCTTTACCCATATGACTTGATCCTCATAAACAGCCTTTAGCATCCTTGTAAACGACTCAACTAAACATTCAGTCATGTCTGACTCCATTTGGGATTTTCTTGGTGAGGTAAGCACTAAAGGTACTATTAGCTTCATTGTACAGATGAGGAAACAAAGTCTCAGAGAAGCTAAGTGACTTACTTGTGGTCACACCTAGCAAATGTTGGAGGCAAAGAGTCAAGCCCAGATCTCTTCAGACTCCAGTGCTCTTTCCACCATGTGCCATATTTCCTTTTTCTACCTTTTATGAAATTGGCAATGCAAAGATGACAGTCCCCATTTTTGTCTTTTCCAAAATCACATGCCTAGTAAGTGGAGTAAGGTTTTTCTGATGCCAAATTCCGGTATCTTTTCACTAAACCCTTTTGGATTTAAAGGGGAAAGACAATATCAGTCTGAAAGGAAGAAAAACTCTGATAGAATGAAATTTCCTTGAAAGCAAGGACTGTTTTATTTTTGTCTTTCTATCAATCATATCACACAGTACCTGGCACATAGTGGCAATAAAAAAGTGCTTGCTGATTGATTTTAGAAAATATAGATTTTTCTCAATATATCTCAAAATACTAAGTGAATTAATTCATTAGACAATTTTTCTGAATATCTGGGGACTAAAGATGCAACACTCTTTAGTCAAGCTACTTATAATGTGCTTCTGTGGAGCTGAATCTATGATCAGATCTATACTTAAATCTACCAGGTTTGGTAGAACCTTCTTGTTCCAATGACTCATCAAAGCAGAACTAGAGTCAGGGAAAGAAAATAGTGCACAGAATGAAACAAAAATATATTACAGTAGTAAAAGTTCCACTACTTAAAAAAACCTAGCATTATCCCATACTACATATAATGATACTAATAGCTTTGCCTTGTGCTTTACAAATATTAACTAATTTCATCCTTAAAAACAACCCTGAGAAGTAGATACTATTATTAACCCTATTTTGCAGATAAGGAATTTAAGCAGTTTAAATGACTTGCTCAGAGTCACTCAGCTCCTAAGTGTCTAAGATAGAATTTGAATTCCAGTCTTCCTTACTCTCAGACCAGTGTAGCTATTTAGCTATCTATTAGTCACACACAGCAATTCAAGGTCAGTTCTTGCTCTAATATTCCCTGGATCATAGATGTGTAGCTGGAAGGAACCACAGAAGTCATCTAATCAAAATCCCTCATATTACTTATGTGGAAACTGAGGCCCCAAGGTCCACCATCATGTCTATCATACTCACTGCCTATAAGATGTGGCAGAGGATAGTGGAAAGAAGGCTAGATTTGGATTTGAGTTGAAATGGAGCATGAGTGCAAATCTTGACTCTTTCATCAACTACTTATGTTACCTTGGACAAGTTACTTCAGCTTTCTGGGCCCCAATTCCCCACTTATAAAATGAAGTAGTTGAATCAATTGAGGGAATAACCTACCCTAAATCAAATTGTGGCATATTAAAGTAATGGAATATAATTGTGCCGTAAGAAATGATGGGTATGATGAATCCAGGGAAACAAAAGAAGAATTTAAAAAACCTTATGCAGAATGAAGTATAAAAAAAGTAAAACAATATATACAATGACAATCACAATATAAATGGGAAGAACAATAACAAGAATATTCAACTGAATAATTCATAATTTTAATGACTAAGTTCAACTCCCAACAAGAGATAAAGATGTACATCTTTGCCTTCAGTGAAGAGGTAGAGAGAACTAAGAGTGTATAACAGTTCATATATTGTAACACTTGATTGGTATACTTGTTAGTTTTGGTAAAGTGAATTTTAAAAAAATATAAGGGAAGGGAGGAGGTGAGAAATAGCTTTGAAAGCAAAGATGATATAAAACCAAAAGTTATAAATAGTTCTAAATTTTAAAACTTAAATGAAGTTAAAAATGATTATTTTTCTTTGAAGTACTGATCTACTGAAGTCCAAAGTGGTTCATTACAAGAAGTTTGGCTGAGAAGTCATCATTCTTTTAGCCCCAGGAGTTCCCCAAAAATGTCTATTAAAATATAACCTGCTTCAAGAATTGAAGTGCTTTTCTCAGTCCTAATCTCTTTGACTTCACAGCTAATGTTTTACATTAGGACAGGAGTAAAAATGAAACAGGGAGCTCTCCTAAGAAGGAGAGCTACTATTTACTAGCAAGCTAATAAGAAACTCTAATTAGGGAGAAGGGTCAAAAGATTTATGGGGTTTATCTGCTTAACCTCTTCTCCAATACTCTACAGGTAGAAATGGATCCCTACAGAAAAACCACAAATTAATATTTATCTACACTGCACTGTATTTTTATTTATTCTGTTAAATATTACCCAATTACATTTTAATCTGGTTCAGCTGCATAAGGGAGTTGCTCCTGCTACTAGCATTCCCAGGCCTTGACACCTCTGAAAGAGTTCCACTTTCAATAAGAAGTACTACAAACTATGGCAGCACTTTTAAAAGCTGCTTATATACTTATGGAGTTAACACTAACTTTCCTCTGAACTAACCTTTTTTTAAAAAATCTTCATTGTATTTAAGAAAGCTACTGAATGTGTGAAATCTATTACTCATGACTACACTGAATGGTGACCTGAAACTAGATTATTTTACCGATCAGAAAGAGGGCTCACATAAATTTGCCATCAGGGAATGTGAGTAATAAATTCTTTTTTGTTTCTCTTTTCTATCACCAGTCAGATCTCAGTGTGACTGCCCAGCTTCCATACATTTAATTGGGGGCTAGTGATGACAATCTCACTTTCAAATCCAACCTGTATCACTGACATCATTCTACTATCCACCCCCAAAAATATCATCATGTTTTCAAAAAGCCAATCTTATTTGCAAATCATTAAAATTAAGATTTCTTCCTGTCAGCTTATCTCTACACCTTTCCTTGCAAAAGTTGGATTTAGTTCTTTCATTAAGAGGTGCTTAAATATCATTCTTTCCTACCTTCAAAGGCATTCCAAAATAGAGCAGTGTGGTATCGAGGATATATTCCTTTAGCATATTCTTTTACACAACTCACAGATGAACCAGAATTATTCTTTGTTTTGATATCAAATAAGATGGAGAATTATAAATAATCAAATAATTATGAAGTTGAATATTTCTATGGCTGCAAAATGCTGACCTTATGGTACAAAGAAAAATTCAGACACGTAACTTCTCAAGATATTCAGACTCTCAGCTTCTCAAGAAGAGACTTCAGTGGTCAGCCCCACGTCAGCCTTTCATGTAACAAGTAGTCAGTATAAATAAGCTAGTAGTTAGTAGAAGTATACAAAATTAATCTTTAACTTTTTTACATACCACAGAAAAGAGGGACATATTTTCCACATGTAACATCATCTGTTTCCTCCCTGGGGATCAGAACTCACAGAAAAAAAAAAAAGCAGAAAATATGGAGATTGTGCTCCATAATGACCTAATATGATACCAAAAGACACTTAAAGTAATTTCATCAGATAAGCCTACTCCTAAGAAATCACATACTGAACAGCAGTTGGTTTTCCAGTTCTTCACTACAGTCATGTGGAGTCAGTTTGTCCTAACGGTCCCTAAATATTTTCTCCCCCTACCTCACGAATATTTGAGATGTATGCTACCATTGAGTATTCAAGTTTCCCAGGCAGACAGGCAGTAGCAGAACACAGAAGACTGTTCTGTCAATGTCCTCAAAATCCACCCTTTGTATGGGCCTCCACATTCCTTTTTTATGTCAGTGAAACTACCCATTGGAATGCAACTTCTCCGGGATGGAATGTCAGTTTCTCCATGAGCTGCTATATACAGAGCTGTGGAAAACTGCAGCCTAGCTGATAGTATACAGACTAGATGATAATAACCCGATTTTACTAAACAACTAAAGCTAACACCCCAGGCTGCTATGAGACATCTACCTACACTCTCTTGGTACCTAACACTAAAAGACTAACATTATCAAAAGTTCTGGATCACACCTATAAGAAAGAAACTGCAATTTCACCGAATATAGACCCACCAAAAAATTGATCACAATACTCTCAGGACTCCCTTCCCATGAAGTCATGAACCACACATGAAAATGAAAATTTGCAAGAGTGTATAAAGAAAAATCACTTACAAGTAAATGCTAATGCTATCAATTATATCCATAAGGTGAGCACTGAGGTATAAGACAATATACCTAAAAAAGAAGCTTGTATCAAAAAAAGCACTTAACCAAAATTTAGCATTCAATAAAGCACAAAAACCTGAAAATTCAAACAGACATTGCTCTTCAATTGTAATTTTGAAATCTGAAAAGGAATCCAAAATTTAAATGTTCCAAATTTTCCTTCAGCATTTATTTGGAAATATCCCAACAATAATTAACATCCAAATCCTCCTACCCTAGACAAGATTTACTTCTCTGCATAATAGTCCTCAACATGCAGTAACCACCAACAAACAGATCAACAGAAATTTCAAGGGGAGGTCTCCTAACTTATTCTGTCTTAGTTTGTTGTCACAGCTCAGCTACTTAAGACAGAATCACAGAAGGGGCAACCATTTCCTACTATAAACATTTTTATTCCTATTTCTTTTTTAAACAAGACCAGCTTGTACTGACTTCAGCATCTTTCAGGTGGAAAGCATATCAGCTGCTACATCATTTACTCTATGATTTTTCTCTACAGCATTTCCTCGTGTTTTCTCTCACTGAATTCTTGATTCTGAAGCTGCCTGCAGAGAAGATGAGAGCCAACATTCCTTCTGACGATGATTTCCTGCCTGGATGACCCACCCACCTCTCATGGCTGCAGTTATGTGTTACACATGTTGTATGGGTACTGTTTCCGCATACCAGCTTCATGACCTCAGCAATTGCCTGACAGACACTCTTTATCAATTTCTATTAATTCTTTATCCACTCTCTCCTAATTCAAGGGCAAGTATGGAAATCTGCAGAGCCTGGTCTCCCAAGAATCTCAAGGTCAAATACTGAGATGCGCTTGACAATGCAAATCCATTGTTAAACTTCACACGTGTGGTGTCTGCCGAATGGTAAGGCACTTGTTATTTCCAACAGACCAATCCTAAATCGCATACCTGGTTTGAGTGATAATTATAGAAAGATGTTCAGAAGTTCAAACCAGGGGAGGATGGAGAAGATGAATAAAACTATTGTTGCATTTTATTTACCTTTAAACTAATCAATCAAAGAAACTCTTACTAAGCACTTATTATGTGCCAGAAACTTTGCTAAGTATGGGGGACATACCTTAAAAAAAGGTTAAAGTAGATTCTACCTTCAAGGAGTTCACATTGTATTGGGGGAGACAACGTGTAAATTGTTCCATTGTTTCAGCTGTATCTGACTCTTGGTGACCCTATTTGGGGGTTTTCTTTGCAAAGAAATTAGAGTACTTTGCCATTTCCTTCTCCAGCTTACTTTTCTGAGGAACTGAGTGAAACAGGATTAAGTAACTTGCCCAGAGTCACACAGCTAGTAAGTATCTGAGGCCAGATTTGAATTCAAGAAGGTAAGTACTCCTGATTCCAAGCCGAGTGTGGTATCCACTGCACCACCTAGCTGCCTAACATGTGAATAACTACTTATATGAGTGATAAATACAAAGTTCATGCTTGAGGCTAATGGGGTTAATAACTTCACTCGGGCTGTGTCTACGTGACCCATAATTACAACATCCTACAACATCTCAGCTGAATTTATCTGGCAGGTATTACAAGCAAATCTCTGCTTATCACATAATAAATTGTAAGGAGCATGAGGGCAAGGCCTATGATGCTTTCATTTGTACATCCTCAGAACTCATCATGGTGCTTTGTAGGCAGTAAGAATTAGGTGAATAAAAATTCTTGATCAATTGAATTGTGTAGCCAGAAGCTAATCAGTTTGCATCAAAATTATGGTCTCTAACAGCTTTCCACTTGGCATGTCAACATCACCCATCACTAAATAAAAACACTGTTTTATTTAGAACTCTGAAGGGATGGTCTCATAGAAGCTGAGCATTGTCCAATCTTTCTCATATATATGCAGGCAAGCAATGAGTCATATACCATAAAGAGGATATCTTTTCATAGCAAATATAAAAATTCTGCCCAAATATATGAAGAAAACTGAGCACAAAGATATACAAGATTCATGTGACTAAATAGAGACTAAATGGAGCCAGTTCGTGTCCACACTGAGGCAAGGAAAGGAAATCAGAGTTTCAGGAACCTCTTTTGTAAAGCCTGTTCTAAACAGAAAGTTATACTTCTGAAACATTGTCTTTATGTTTTTCTAAAATTAGAATACTTTCAATCAACTAAGGGAAAACAACAAAAGTCAATATAAAATATTTACTAAAATTATTGAAATATTACTATATGATATTGCATAACTAAATATTAGCTGCTTTTACTGATATTAATTTTAAAAGTTTAGATATATAAACTTTCTAATTCCTACCATCCAATTTGTATGATTTTTGTGAATGGAGGCCTGGGATAATTCCAGAGCTTCAGTATATATATGACCGACAAAGTGAACATGAATGAAGTCATTGGTTTTCTCAATCTCTGGTATTAACTGGCAAATTGGACATACTTATCTCTATTTGTCTGGAAAATACCCTTTCAGGATCATAAGATCATAGACTGAGAATGGAAGGGACCTGAGAAGTCATTCATTCCAATCCTCTCTTTTAAAAGATGAGTAATCTAAGGCCTGAAAAAATGAGGTGATTTTGTCACATTTATACAAGTAGCAAGTGAATTTTATTCTAACTTATTTAATTACTTAGTAACATTTTATAATATTACTAGCTACCTTGTGGCTACGAACATATCTGCAGGGGGAACTTTGACCTATCTTTCAAGGCCCTCAATCAAAATTAAAGCAATATTTCCATTGCTATTAGAAAGGGTATGTTTTATTTTTTGTCAGTATTTTCTTGGGTAATATGGAAATGTTTTTCATGACTTCACATGTATAATCGGTATGAAATTGTTTGCTTTCTCAAAGAGTGGGGACAGGTGGGAGGGAGAGAATTTGGAACTCAGAATTTAAAAAAATAAATTTTTTAAAAATTTTGTATGTTAATTGAGAAATTTAATGAAATAAATGAAAAGGGGGAAAAAAGGTACATCATCTACTCTCCTTTGATTCCACTCACATCCTTGTAATTTTCCAAACCAAAGTGGCCAGCACTTTCCTATATATGCTATCTCTCTCTATTCAAATATAAATTCCCTGAGGACAGGGTTCATCTTTGGTTTTATATTTTTATCCCTAGAATAGTGCTTTTGCACATAGAGAGTGCTTAATGAATATTTCTTAAAGAGATGAAATAACTTGCTTAAATTTACCCAGTGATTGGCTTCCAAACAATAACATAGTTATGAACAAATGTCTATAATCAAATGTGATTCTACTCTTTATCTTACTGTGATATGACTTCTTTGATACATCCTTATTCTCCCAGTCCACTTCCTCCTTAGCTCTGATTTCACTTGCCTTCATACCTTGCCTTGTACCACCCAGATCCGGAATCCTCACCCCTAGGGACAGTCAGTTTTGATCCAGGGCAGCAAGGCTTCCCTAAAGACTTCACCTTCTAGAAATTTACGGTACATAACTTCAGGTGAGTTCTTACTAACATTTAATAATCTCTTCTACTCTATATTTACTGACTTGACCCTCTCAATCTGCACAAGCACTTCAAAATTATTTTTTCTCCTCCTGTCCCCACTGCCCCAACTTACAAATGACCTAGCTTCATATTTAACAGAGAAGAGTCAGGCTATCCATAATGAATTCCCTTTATCCCATTCCTGAAACTTTCTAGCCTCATTCTTCTAGTCTCTAATCACAAAGATTTTATCCCTACTCCTCATGCTAATTCCTCTACCTGTAGTATTCTCACCCATGCCATTGATTCTGCTACAGTAGAAACCTCTCCCTCTCAAACATCTTTGAATTCTCCTTTTCCAACGACTCCTTGCAACCTACAAAAGCACATACTCAGGTTTCTCTAATCCTATTCCCATTCACTAATTAAATCTTTTGAAAAATTTGTCTGCACTCGCTGTCCCTACTTTCTCACTATCTACTTCCCACTCAACCCCATGTCGCTGGGCTTCGATCTCCATTCTAAATTTATAATTTCCTCAAACTTGTTCCTCATTCTCATTCTACTTCATCTGTCTGTGGAAACACAATTCATTCAGGGACTCATGTTCAAAATTTTGGTAGTTTTGGATCTTTCTTCTCTCATCTCTCATCAATTATTTCCAGTTCTCATATTAGGGCCCATCAATTCTATCTCTGTAATTAAATTACGCTCACTTCAACAAGCATTTTATTCTAGCCCTCCTAGGTGCCAAATACTGTGTCAGGAAGTAAGCATACAAAGACAAAAATTATCAATGCTGACAACATTGGAGTAGCTTACATTCCATTAGGAAGAAATAAAAAATACACCAACCAGTAAATGCGAACCCTATATAAAGTAAATACAAAATAAATTTAGGGATGTAGAACACACTAACAACTAGAGAAATCAAGAGAGATCTCTAACATTTTTCATGATTCACCTTTATTACAACCTGCCCAGCATATTTCAACAGCTCTCTAACAGCTCCTGTCTACACACCCTCCACTTAAATCTATCTTTCACGCAGCTCCCAGAATTTTACATCAGACATGATGTAATATACAGATATTCCTCTTCTGCTCAACAACGCTGAATGGCTCTCTATTGCTTATTAAAGTTAAAACGCCACTCAATGACATTCAAAGTTCTTCACAATAGGTATTACCCTTTTGAATTCCTACCCAGCCTTTAAAGCTCAACTTGAATACCATTTTCCTCTTTTACACTTCACAGGCTACTTTGTTCTGCAATTATCTAATGTATTTAACTTGTATTAGTGTACGTAATTACTTTTGTTTCTCTCCTATTCTCCTATGGTATATGCTCCACAACTGTAAACACTTTCTTACCCGAGCTCTGAATCTCAACAGTTACCTAACACAGGACTAAATATTCAGTCCTGAACAGATGAATGAATGAATGAGGAATCGTTTATTTGGGGCAGGGGGAGTTGCTGGGTTTGAGGTTTGGTTTTTGTTTATTTCTTGGGGGCTGGTCTCTACAGGCTGGAATCAGAACTAACAGATAGAAATCAGTTTCAGCTCAATGTGTAAAAATGTCCTAATAATCAGAGCTTTCCATAAGAACAACTGACCTGGGAGGTAATAACGTTTGGAGGACCACTTGGCAGGAATGTTGGATTCCTATTAAGCTGTAGGTAGGACTACATTAAAGTAGTTCCAATCAATGTCTTGAGTTCCCCTCCCACTTCTGACTCTATTACTCTAAAAAGCAATAGCCAGGTTTTTGGCATATTAATTCTCTATTTTCAGTCTTCTTTTCCCCTTCAACATTTAAAAAGTATTGCTAAAAAAAAATGCAATGAAGAGAGACATGGGGATATAGAAGAACATGGATGGTAAGTGACTGAGAAGTCACCTAAAATAATGTTACTCTTTGGCCAACAGAGGTAACGATGTGGCTTTATTCCATTCATGTAAAATACCTAACTACCTTTGTCCTAGGAGCAAACAATTGATCAAACACATGTCCTCTCTCTAACATATGTTCAGAAGCCCCTCACACCTCAGTTAAAACTCTACCACACAAAAAGAACTATTCAAACAAAATGCCATAAAAGCAATGATTTCCCCTAAAGTCTCAACCATTTACCTAATGACAAAATCTATGCCGCTTTATATATGTACAAATATGCAGAGTGACTATTCTTTCTGATATATAGCAAAGAAATAGCAGTGAACCTTAGAAATGACACCAAGTCAGCACCATGCCAAAAGGTAATGTAAAGCTCCCACACAGCAAGGGCTAAAGGAGACAAAAGAAGGCTAGGTAGCATGGGGAGGATACCCATTTCTGACACCAAGTCCCACTTTTTTCAATATAAAAACAGAGAAAGGTATTAAAAGCTGGAGTCATGTTTGGGTGGGATACTACATAGGGACAAGACCAGGGATAGGACCTGCGATTCACTGACACAGGGAACTTCTAAGTGAGGAAATTCCCTCCATAAATACTATAAAATAGCATATTCTCTGTAACTTCTAGTGTGACAAAGTTGACTAGGGGACCAAAAGGTAAGTTAGCATGTGTCAAGAGTTAAACTTTAACTCAAGTCTCAGCTGGCTGTTTATCTGCTATGCCAAGAATAATTTTTTTTTAATTTGAAAAATGTAATATAGTACTATACCCCTCAAAGGGGAATATATGTACTTTCTAATTTGCCTCCCCTGTCTTCCTCTGATTTGAGGAGGCTGAAAACATTTAAAGATTTAAATGCTCCTTATTTTTGTTTTTGAGCTAAGCTCTGGATAAATACTAAGTTCAAAGGTGGTGGCATGTAAGATGTAAGACTGAGTCAGAACACCTGAGTTCAAATCATGATTCTGCTACTTAATACCTGTATGACTTCAGAAAATTCAAGTACATCTCCTTGAGATTATTGGATTGTTTCCTCAACTGTTAAAAAAGGGTAGTGAGGCAGGGGAAGGGGAAGGAATTAGATTGTGAAGCCAAGGAATAAGGAAAACAAAAGGCAAGCTCAATAGCAATTTGATCGCTGAGTTAGAATTAAAACACTCTTCAACTCAGCCTATCATTGAGCATTAACAGCAACTGTACATAGAAAAGGACCAAAGACTCTGAGAACAAGAACCAGAGAAGACTAGAATTGGAATCACCTTACAGGTCATCTGCTCCACTACCTCATTATTCAAATGAGGACAGTGAGGGCTAAGCAGGTTAAGTGATTTCCCTACATTCATACAAGTAGTAAATATCAGACAGAGATGCATTCAAACCTGGGCCCCAAGACTCCAACTTTGAGGTAAAAAGACCTTAACACATCATGTAAACATAAGCAGTTTCTCTTTTAAATTTAAAGCAGAAAAAACAATTAATTGTTTAACTTAAATTAATGGTATTGTTTATAGAAATATATTCAATATGGGATAGTATAAGTACCTTTTGAAAGAGTTGAATGAAAACTAAGATCAAATGATAAAGTAGTTTTTACATGTAACTAGGGAAAAAAGTAAAATATTAAATCACTGAAGGGAAAAGAAGAACAAAGTAGAGATCTGGGCAGCCACTTAGGTCAACTGTCCTTATCAATTTAGTAAATTAAAAAACAAAAAACTCTCCCTCCTCCAAAAAAAAAAATGTGGCAGCAAATTATTCTTTTATATGAAACAAGGAAAGAATGAAATGAGGAAAAAAACAATCAAGAAAACAGAGACCATTCTTGAGGGCCTGACATTTTTTAAAAAATGAATTTTGTATTGTGTGTGTGTGTGTGTGTGTGTGCACGCATGCGCGCGTACTTTATGTTTTCTAAGACCATGATTAAAAGTAGCCAGGACTTAAGCTGGCACATAACAGGTGCTTAATAAAGGCTTACTAATTGACAAATAAATTTTTAAGTCAGTTAATCACAAGAAAAAATTAATACAATCTGATCAACTGATTAAATTAGGAAAAACTTCCAAATTATAATTTGATATACAACAGGTCTGAGTAAAATATTAGAAAACAAATCACTACAATATAGTAAAAATAAATTATAAATTGTAATGCTAATAATAAGTAATCTTTGAAGGCTACAACTGATTGGCATTGAGCCTAGTTCTTAAAGATGCTTTAAAAAATACTTGTTAAATTGAGTTATTGAATAGAAAACAAGGTGGAAAACTCTTTTGAAATGAAAAAAAGTACTCCAAGGAAGGCAGAAACAAAGGAGAAAAATAATAACCTTGTACAAACATAAAACTGTGGTATTTAAGGTACATTTTATTTTCTATATTAAATAAATGCAATAAATATTGCTATAACATAAATATAAACTAATTACTCACACAGACACATATATAACAATGTCTGTTTGCACATATTTTTACACATGAACATGCAAGCAATGTTTTTAAGAAATTTATTTCCAGAGATAACTACCTGGAAAAAACATACAAACAAACCACAAAAACAATGTTAAACTCTGTCAATGTTAGTCAGATGACTTTAATATTCAAATTATTTCTCTTTTGAAGTTCTAAGGAAAAATAAAGTATGAGATACTGCTAAAGGAATTTATTTGGAAATTTATAAGTAAAATTAAATGTACATCAAATAAATATTCAATATAACTCATTCAAACAACACTAACATATACAAAATTAACTGAAAAGTAAATTATATTTATTAAAGTGTCTCAAACTGTGATAAACTGGAAAATTTTCATTTAAATAAAATTATGTTTCATTGTTTAATGTTTTTCACAAATTTTTCCTTCTTATAACACATTCTTTAGTTTGTTTTTCTTTCCTGTTGTTGAACTTATCTGTCTCTCAGTCGGTCTATCTATCTAAGCATGCTAGAGTTAAGTATTGTGTATTATAAGACTTAACAACAGAGGATTCATGCTTAAGTTTAAATAAACAAAGTTTGCTGTAAACAACAGCAACTAGGGTTCCTCTGCCTTTGGATATGGTCATCGAGTTCAAGCTAAGTAATTTCACTATCCTAAAGAAACACATTAGATTCCAGCTTCTCCCCATCCCTCCCTCCCCACTGTTAAGTACTGTTCTTGCTACTAAGAAATAAGAAATACAGGTAATGGGGAATAGAAAGTTATCTGGCCCTACAGGACAAAAGAGAAGATGGGGTAAGGAAAGGAAGGGATGATAGAAGAGAGGGCAGATTGGTGACATGGATAATTAGAATGTCCAGTAATTAGAATCCCCAGGCAGGGGGGAGGGGACAAATGGGGAGAAAATTTTGGAACCCAAAATCTTGTGAAAATGAATGTAAAAAGTTAAATAAATTAATTTAATTTAAAAGAAAAAAAAAAGAAACACATTAGATTACAAAATGCTTACACAAAGAAGATAAAACTATAAATTTTCATAGGTAAATTTTAATTAGTTTACCTTGGAAGTCCTTGCTGTGTCCTAACACTCAAAGAAAATATCACACAAATTATAAATTCACCTATTCTTTGATTCAAGGCCCAGGGTGATCTTTCATATAATGTAAATTATAATACACTTACAATATCAGTCTCTTCTCTTTAGAAATACTTAATATATTTTTAATTAAAAAAAAAAAAGCAACCATGAACAGCAGTACTCTGAGACTTTGTGAAGTCTGTATTTATACAGACAAAACATCTGGAAAGCAGTAGTTATGGCAACCAAATCCCTAACTTGATCCAGCAATTCAACTTGAATCTCTAGAGTACAGTTTACTCTATGTCAGGTATCTGAGCAGAAAGTCATTTGGGAGGGAAAGGGGTGGAGGTAATACTTCAGGCCACAGACTACCCTAGATTTCTTATGATTTTCAGAATGGAGAATTTAGTTCACTGTTCACATGTCTTCAGTAGCTCAAAGGCAGCAAAAACAAAATAAATAAATAAATAAATTTGCTAGGTCAGCATTTTACCACATTTGTTTTGTTATTATTAAAGAGGTTTGTGTTTCGTTAAGTAATCTAGCTTTCTCCAGGTACATTTCTTTTCTCAAATAAATGATCCCTGCAGTACAATCAATCAACAACCAACCCTTTTCTTAAATGTCACAAACTCTAGGCACACTAGAAACTGTGTTACAATATAATATAGATTTTATAGATTCTATTCAGTATTCATGTAACATTACCTTAGAAATCTCAAATGGTTGTGTATATATTAACATTTCACACTCTGTAACACTTGGGATCACAAAAGCTTCACACCATTTTAAAAGAAAGTATCTTATAAACTGTAAAGTGCCCTAAAATAGGAACTATCATCATTGTATTATCAAAAAAAGTCTGCAGTATAGCTGATGCCTGCTATGCAAACTCAAGTGCCTGCTCACATGTTTTACATTCTGACCTGAAAAAAAAAAGAAAAAGAGAGAGGGAGAATGCTACTTTACCAGTCAGGGGCTGGAACATAAGATTTCATTAATACAATCACTTTAATGTGATGTCCTCAATGATATCACTATCTTCCTTTTCTATTTTAACCACTTTTGCTACCCTAAACAAAATCATTTTTTTCCCTTCCCTTTTTTCATACCCTCTCAGCCCCCTTCCCAAATCTTATGCAAATTATGTGATCATTTCTGAAGTGAAAAAGAAAGACCTCAGTATTACATTCCCTTTTCCAGTCTCATTCCAGCATTTTCTATTTAATCAAAGATGAGTCTGTACACTGAATAGAGAGTATTAGTTAATACAGAAAATAGACATCGACATTAGTTGCTGTAAATTCAACATTTATCAAAAACCTATTATGCGACAAAAGAAATAGAAACTCAATTATTCAATCAACAAGGATTTATTAAATGCTTATTAAGTGTCAGGCAGGAAGTAAACAGTGCCATGCTCTCAAGCAGCTTGTAGAATATACTACAAGTGTATGAGCACCTAATATTAGGTAATATGAGAAAGGATGATATCAACAACTGGGGAAATGAAAGAAGGCTTCACAAAAGAGGCAGTACCAAAGGTCAGCCCTGAAGAAAATAAAGGATTGTCCCATGCACAGGTAAGGGCAATGGCACATTTCAGCCCAGGAGACAAACTATGAGAAGGCTTGGAAAGCAAGAGGCAATGTCGCTATCTGATAACAACAAAACCAGTTTTAGTCAAGCATAGGAGGATAATGCTAGGTTAGAGTCAAATGGTGGAGAGATTTTAAGGGCAATTTGTATTTTTTTCCTGAAGCAAGGGTTTTTAACCTTTTATTTTTCCTTCGCAAGAGCCTTAGCTAGGCTAGTGATCCCTTCTCAAGAATAATGTTTTTAAATGCCTAAAATGACATATCGAATTACAAAGGAAATAATACTGAAATACAATAATCAAAATACATTTTTTAAAAATTCACAAACCTCAAGCAATCTATCCGTAAATGCCTTAGGGGTCTGTGGATGCCAGATTAAGAACCCCTTTCCTAGTAGAAATAGAAAGTCACTGAAGATGTATGAGCAGTGGAATGACACATTCAAAACTATATTTTAAGGTTATTTCAGCAACTAAATGAAAGATGGATTGGAGAGAAAGAATTCTAGAAGCAAGGAGACCAATAGGGGACTACTGAAGTAGGGAAAAAAAGGGTAGTAGCCACAGAGGGAGAGAGGATAGATAGGAGAGCTCTTGTAGAGCAAAATTAACAAGACTTACATAAAGGGGTTGGGAGCAACAGTGAAGAGAGAGGAAAAATTAAGAATGCCCCAGGGTTGTGAATTCCAAGTGACATGAGCAATGACAGTACCTTCAACGGAGTCAGGCAAGGCATGAATAGTGTACAGATGAGGATGCAAGGGAGAATAACCATTGGTTAATGAATAACATATATTCAGTGCATAGCATGTATTAAGCTCTTAGTACATGCTATGCAATGTGTTGTTAAATAGTTCTGTTTTAATAGGTAATTTAAAACTCAGTACCCATAGGGGTAAAAAATAAAGAACTTGCTAAATCACATCTAAACTATATGGGGCAGGTAAGTAGCACAAGTGAATAGAACACCAGACCTGAAGACAAGAAGTCTCATTTTCCTGAGTCCAAATCTGGTCTTGGATGCATAATAGCTGCGTGACCCTGATCAGGTCACTTAACCCTACTTGCCTCAGTTTCCTCATCTGTAAAATGAGCTGCAAGAAAGAAATGGCAAAAATGACTTCAGTATCTTTGCCAAGAAAACCTCAAAATGGTGTCACAAAGAGTCTGATGTAACTGAAAAACAATCTAGAGGTTCCCAAACTTATTTTGCCTACCACCCCTTTTAAAAAAAATTACTCAGTGTCCCCCTGGAAATCTACTTCTTTTCACTGCTTAAATTTTTTTCCTGAAATTTGCATCATTTTAAAAAGATAAGATTTTTTTAACTGACTCATATTAAATTTAATAATTTATTATAAATTTGTGGGAGGGTTTTCTGCATTGAAACTGCATAGTGTTGTACTGTAAACAAGTCATTGTACATACATATTCCTGCCCAATGTATGTTGGACTTCCCAACAATGCACACAACATGTGCACCTGCCAACACTTGCTTGTTAAGACCTGTCAGTAGACTTGACCACTGACAGGTTATTGTAATCTATGTGGTTCAAAAATTTAGAGCTGGAAGGATAAGATTAGACCTAGGAAGATTAAGTGATTTGCCCAATATTACACTAGTAGGAAGTGGTGGGATGTGAAACCTAGGTTTCTGAGTTCAACAGCAGTGCTCTTTACACATGCTGCCTCACTAATCAATCCAACAATCATCTCACTATTTCCACAACTATCTGAGACTGACCAAGTGCTTCCTTCACAAGACCACAGTTATGTAAGGCAGTACCAGTAGACCCATTCCCATTTTGCAGACAGAGAACTATGGCCCAAGGCCTAGCATGGATCACAAGTCTAGGGATCTTTGTTTCCATTTTGTCACAATGCATAATCTGGCTAATGCTGGTAATCAATCTTTGCTGTTAAGGAACGTAATTAAGGTAAGAAACAGATCATTTAGATCTTAAAAATTATTTTGACTAATAGAGATTAGTAAAATAATTGCCAATATCAGACATTAGCTATAACAGATCCAGAAAGGAAACATAAAAGATGCTGGATGAATGAACGGAAAAATTTTTTTCATTTTTCAAGAGAAAGGAAGTGTCCCCCAAGCACAAAGGTTGATCAATCAATCAATAATTATGAAGCAGGTACTCTGTGCCAGATCAATCCTGTAGGTTCAGAAAAAGTGAAAGAAGATTGATTAAATAAAAAATTTTCTGCATAAATATTATACATGCCACGTACAGGGAATACATGTGATATATCAGGTGTAGCATTAAATCATTATCAAAAAGTTTTTTATCAGTTAATGAATAAAATATTGTACAAACAACTCAATAGTAGCATTAATAAATAATATTCATTAAACAAGTGTCAATAACTGTTCAGAACACTTAAATGACAGCCACAATCAATATTTGATTTTTAAAATCAACTGATTACATTCCCTGAACTTAAACTGGTAACTGATATTCCTTTAAAAATACAATTACTTTTCAGTACTCGACTGTTAAGACCAAACTACCACTTGTTAACATTAGTTTCTGCCAATTTTTAACAAAAACTAATAGTCACTCACTTTTGGTAATTCCTTATGAGCTTATTAAGTCACTAATCCAAGTAATGCCAACAGCAAATCAGCATGGGAAGGACACCGCCTCAGAACTCAGGAGTGAAGGAGGAAGACAGGCTCTTTTGAGGGGAGACAAATAAGCTGCTACGGCCACTCCCTTTCCACTATTTTTCATTGTTTCCCATGAGATCCCTGACCTTTTGTTCCTCCAGATGAGTGTATATTTTTCCTAACTCCACATGGTCATCTTTCTGGTAGTTTGGTTGGTATAACACTAACTTAATTTTAAGAAATATTTTTATTTTTATTAATACTGGCATGGCTGTGTTGTCGTTCAGTCATTTCAGTCATGGCCAATTCTCTGTGACATCATTTGGGGTTTTCTTGGCAAAGATACAGGAATGGTTTACCATTTCCTTCTCCAGTTCATTTTACAGATGACGAACTAAGACAAACAAGTGACTTTGCCAGGGTCACACAGCTAGTAAACGTTTGAGGCCAGACTTAAACTCAGGAAAACGAATCTTCCTGACTCCAGGCCTGATACTCTATCTACTGTACCATCTAGCTACCCCTGCCATGCCTACCCATTAGTAATTAATATTTCTACAATTATTTACATTGTCTTTATTTCTGTGAAGCATGTTTTGTACTTATGAGGGCCTAAACTCATTTGCTTTTGACTCTTCTAAAACAATGCCTGGTTATAGTTCTAAGACTTCTTGATATATACATAGGTATATATATATACCTCAGTATATTCCTCTACTACTGATTTCACACATCCAACCAAATATATCACTAATAAAATCAGTCATCTCATAAACCACACTGAGGTCCATAAGTAGTGAGTATTGTACAAATCACTTAGATAAGCACTTCTTGTCAAATTTACCTTTAATAACATATATAATGTATACGTACATTGTCATTTATACGTCTTTTAGTTACCCCTATTCTCACAAAAATGGAGGCACCAGAAGTTTACAGAAACTAATTCATTTGAATAAGGATCACCCTAAATACATAAATAGCCAATGCAAGACAAAGGGCCACTGAATACAAACATTTGCAAAGTTCATGTTTTTTCTATGAATATGTATATTTGGGCCAATAGCATACTAAATGGAAAATATTGGATGAGGAATAGAGGTCTAATTCCTGCTCTGTGAGACCAAATCTGATATATCGCCTAAGACCAAGAAGATCGTGACTCTATATTATTTCTGTTTCTTTTTGTTGACTTACTTAATTGTGCTAACATATGATCTCCATATTGATCCAAAAAGATGGCAGTCCCAAATACACATTACATTCTTAAAATGAGATCTCTGAAGCGAACAAATGTATGTTAGTTAAATAACAATGAGTACAACTTGCATTCATTTTTTATATAAAGCAAATGGGGGTGGGGGGGTGGGGAAGGGTGTAGATATCAGGTAAGTATGGTACTTCTTTGGGAAAACGCCCTGACCCCACCTTTGGGGAAGGGAGTGGGGATGATTTTCTTTGTGTGATGCTGTAAATTCTTAGTTTTACATTACAATTTTCCTGGGAATAAGGATGTTTCATTCTCTGTAATGAAAATGTCTTTGTTTTATTTTTTCTTTGTATTACTAAATTGTATTTTCTTTTCGTTGTATTACTAAATAATTGGCTATCTTTTCTAGAGATCAATTAACTAATCGGAGCACTGGCAATCATAAAACAAGCTACTGATTTTTATACTCAAGTTCTTCAGTCTGTCATTTAAATCAAAATGTGAATAGTGTTTCAGCCTCTCAGAAATGATTAGTTAAATGTCTTGTTTCCACACTTATTCTCATTATAGCTGCCAGCTCTCATTTAAACTGTGATTAGCAATAGCACTATAACACAATTTTAATTTTTAAGTTGGAGAATTATTTGGTGCCAATGAGTTACAAACATTTTCAATGGACAAGTGTTGTCTAAAGTCATATACTTGCTTCTCATATCTTTCTGCCAGTGTCACTTAAGCCCTGACTTAGCAAACTATCTCGAACACTTCAAAACTGAATTACATATTTCAGGAAGTAGGCCCTATAGCTAAAATACAGTTCATTCACTGTTGCCTACCACCAACACCAAACAATAGTTTTTTAATCAAATATCTAACTACTCTCCAGGATACCTATGTTCTAGCCAGGCTGCTTCCCATCCCCTTCTATTGTCTCTTACCTTCCAATCTTCACTCACATTCATATCCTATACTTGGACTATTTCAAGCTAACCCTAACCCCATTGTCTTTAGGTTTAAGTACAACATAGATTTCTTTGCCTTGGCTCCAAGTTATCTTTCTGTAACACTCTAAATTCTAACCAAATTGAACCATTAATTGATTTTTTACTACTCTCCTGCCTTCTCCTACCTCCATGCATCCATACAAGCCATTCTCAGGGCTGGAAAATATTTTTTCATTGCCTAGTAAAATGCTTTCTTCCAGTTCAATTGCAATATTTCAAGGATATATATTTTTGTTTTTTATGATAGAACATAATTTTATCTGTTTTCTGTTATTAAATATAATGCTGGCATTAGAATTGAAGACAACATGGTGCAGTGGCTGGCAAACCAAGTTTGGAGTCACCAAATGTAGGCTATAGTCATAATTTGGTAACTAGTAAACCATGTGTCTTTCAACATGCTATTTAAGTTCAATGAAGCTCAGTTTTTAAATCTACAAGCTAGAGACAGTGAAAGTTATACCACATAGTTCGTGGAGCTGGGGGAAAACTGCTTTATAGATTTTATAGAGCTACATAAATGTGAATTGTTCATATAATTATTAATACCTAACAACTCAAAAGAGCTGTAATTCCATCATTTTGAGTACTCTGAACAAAAACAGATCACAGTTTCTCTGGGAAATCAGTTTCTCTGGGAAAAAATAAAATCATCTGATAGTCCACCTTCTAGTACCTTTATACCCATCTAGATCTGCTGAGCTAACTAACCTTTCTTAGGATATAAGAAAATAGAGATCTGGGGGTGGAGCCAAGATGGTGGAGTAAAAGTAGGGACTTACTGGAGCTCTCCCCCCAAATCCCTTCAAATACTGTAAAAAATGACTCTAATCAAATTCTAGAGCTGCAGAACCCATAAAATGACAGAGTGAAACACATCTTGAGCCCAATGCAACCTGGAACATCAACAGGAAGGGTCTTTGCACCAGGCTGAGAGAGGAGCGCAGTCTGATTTGGGCCAGTACATACAGGGTTGGAGCAGGCCTCAGGGGATTGAATCACTGGCAGCTGTGGCAATTTCCAGACTTCTCAACCCACAAAGAACAAAGACAGCATAGAAGGTCAGTGAGAAAACTCTGTGGGACCTGGGCGAAAGAAAAGGGTGGGACAGTTGGGGTCTGGTCCCAGCCCTGGGGCAGGGAAGGTGGCAGCAGCAGAGCTCTGGCCTCACAGACTATGGGGGATCAAGTGACTGATACAAAATCCCTGAAGTCCGGTACAGTACACCCACCCCCACTGGAAGCAGAGTTCTACCTTGAAAAAGAGTTTTAAAAGTCAAGTATTTGGTTGACAAGATGAACAAGCAGTGTAAAAAAAATCTCAAAACCATAGAATCTTACTTTGGTGACAAAGATCAAAACATACAACCAGAAGTAGATAGCCAAGTCAAAGCTCCTACATCAAAAACCTCCAAGAAAAATATAAATTGGTTGCAGGCCATGGAAGAGCTAAAAAAAGGATTTTGATAATCAAGTAAGAGAAGCAGAGGAAAAATTGGAAAAGAAATGACCATGACACAAGAAAATCATGAAAAATGAGTCAACAGTTTGCTAAAGGATACCCAAAAAATCCTGAAGAAAATAATACCTTAAAAAACAGACAAACCCAAATGGCAAAGCGGTCCAAAAAGCCAAGGAGGAGAAGAATGCCTTAAAAGGTAGAATTGGCCAAATGGAAAAGGAGGTCCCAAAAGCTCACTGAAGAAAATAATCCCTTCAAAATTAGAATGGAGTAAATGGAAGCTAATGACTTCATGAGAAATCAAGAAATCATAAAACAGAACCAAAAGAATGAAAAAATAGAAGAAAATGTGAAATATCTCATTGGAAAAACCACTGACCTAGAAACTAGATCCAGGAGAGACTATTTAAAAATTATTGGACTACCTGAAAGCCACATTCAAACATCATCTTTCAAGAACTTATCAAGGAAAACTGCCCTGATATTCTAGAACCAGAGGATAAAATAGAAATGAAAAGAATCCTTTAATCACCTGTTGAAAGAAATCCAAAAACGAAACTCTCTAGGAATATTATAGCCAAATTCCAAACTTCTCAGGTCAAGGAGAAAATATCGTAAGCAGCCAGAAAGAAACAGTTCAAGTATTGTGGAAACACAACCAGGATAACACAAGATCTAGCAGCTTTTACACTGGAGATCAAAAGGCTTGGTATATTATATTCCAGAGGTCAAAGGAGCTAGGATTAAAACCAAGCATCACTTATCCAGCAAAACTGTGTATAATACTCCAGGGGCAAAAATGGACATTCAACGAAATAGAAGGTTTTCAAGCATTCTTGAAAAGACAAGATCTGAAAATTTGACTTTCAAATGCAAGAATCAAGAGAAGCATGAAAAGGTAAACAGAAAAGAGAAATCATAAGAGATTTATTAAAGCTGAACTACTTACATTCCTACATAGAAAGATGCTATTTGTAATTCATGAGACACTTCTCAGTATTAGGGTAGTTGGAGGAAAGATAGACAGACAGACCAACAGACAGACAGATAGATAGATAGCATAGGGTAAGTTGAATAAATTAAGGGGTGAAAGAGGACTATCCTGGGAGGAGAAAGGGAGAGATAGAATGGGGTAAATTATCTCACATAGAAGAGTCAAAAGAATTTCACAATGGAAGAGAAGAGGGAGGAGGTAAGAGGGAATAAGTGAACCTTACTCTCATGGGATATGGCTTAAGCAGGGGATAACATACTCATTTGGGTATCTTATCCTACAGCAGAGAAAGTGGGAAAGGAGTAAGGGGGGCATGATAGAAGGGAGAGCAGACTGGAGGAGCAGGTAGTCAGGAGTAAACACTTTTGAAAAGGGCCAAGGTCAAAGGAGAAAAGAGAGTAAGTGGGGGGTAAGATAGGATGGAGGGAAATACAGTCTTTCACAACATGACTATTAAGTGTTATACAATGTGTTTTACATAACTACATATGTATAATCTATGTTGAATTGCTTGCCTTTTCAATGAGGGTAGGTGGAGAGGGAAAAAGGGAGAGAATTTGGAACTCAAAATTTTAAAAATAAATGTTAACAAAAATTTTACATGCACCTAGGAAATAAGAGATACAGGCAATGGGGTACAGAAATCTAGTGTGCCGTACAAGAAAGTTAAGTGGTAAGGGGATAGGGAAAGGGGATGATAGGAGGAAGGATAGACTAGGGAAAGGGATAATCAGAATACATGTCATCTTGAGGTGAAGGGGGAGGGGAGAGATAGAAAGAAAATCTTATGGAAACCAATGCTGAAAACTAAAAATTAACCACAAAAAAAAGAAGAAAATGGAGATCTCCTTGAGCAAAGTAACTTATCTATTCTTTCTTCTAAACCAGTACTTTCTCACTACTACACCATGCTTTTTTCCCTTAGTTTTATATTTTCAGGACCCTAGTTAATGTTCAATCTGTTTGCTTAAAACCTGCTAAGTGTAATCAAACTTAAATGTTGCTACATTTAAAACTTAATGTGTAAAATACACACAAGTTACAAAGAAAATCAAAGGCTCATTCACATATAAGAAAGAAAGATATAAAAAACTAGTTTCTCATTCCTTTAAAAATAATCAGTTTCAAAGAACTTATTCAGTATCCAACAACCATTTGGATCATTTGCTAAAGAAATGTTGGAAGCTACTACACCAAAAAAAAGGGGGAGGGGGGGAAGATTTTTCTATAGGATAATGTCATCTTGATTTCATGAGCCCAAGTGCTAGAATGGCTTTGTAAAGATCATCTGGGAAAATATTACAACATAAACAAGCTATTTGAGATGACTTCAAGACTTTCTGAAAGCATAATGTAGAAGATCAATCAAAATAATCTCAACTATTCAGAAGACTTAACTACTCGTTTTCTGCATATACAATTCACCCCAAAAAAAGTATGCTTGCAGTATCAACTGTGAACCAAATTTTCTGCATAGCCAAATGACAGTTGGCTACACCTACTCTGAGACCAGCTCAAGCTGCCTTATACTTGAGAAGCATAAAGATGGACAGTTCATGAACAGTTCATGAATCAGTTGATACACTACAGTAGTAATCAGTAAAAAAAAACCAGTTTTACTCTCTAATTAGGGTAATATTTCTAAAGTCCCACCTCAAAATAAAGCTAAAACTACAGTGTGGATATAATAAATGTCACCAGATGCAATATGGAGAAACATCCTATAAATAGAGATAGCTTGTCATTAAGTCTGAACTGCCATTACCTCCCTGGAATTTTGTTAAAGTTACTGACTTGCAAACATTTGACATTCAGTCTAGGAGACAGGAGAAATTTAAATCTTCCTGCAAAACAACTAAAAACAGTCCTACATATTCCTGACAAAATGACTATTGTAACTTCCAACTCCTTTTAGTATTTAGGAAGTGACAGTGACCTGAACAATGGAATGTTTCTCTAGAGGCTACAAAAGTACAAGTGTCAATTTGTGAATGCTACAGGGTTCTCTAGTGTTCCGTGGAATCACTCTGTTGTTTTTGCATGTATAAATACTTCCTCCCAAAATGGAACCTGGAATCCTCTGGATAAGGAGGAGGATTAAAAAGTCTCTCTATATTTTCTGCTTATGAACCACAAACGACACTGGATACGTTCCTACAACCCCTCATCTAGGCTCCCACATGCCTGTCACAGGTGAGTCACAAAAGGAAGGAAAGCATGTGGTGAGCCCAGTAAGCAAGCAGAGAAGAGCCACAGAGAATACCTGTACACCTAAGGATGCCTTATTAGGCAGGAAACTCAAGTCTAATGATTACAGAACTGGCCAACCCAATGATATTAAACTTGCCAAAGCAGAATCATTGAAAGTATAGGCCACTCAATTTTTAGAAAAAGAAATTAAATCTATCAATAATCACATTAAAAAATGATCTAACACACTATCAACTAAAAATGCAAATTAAAACAATTCTGACGTACCTCTACAAACCCATCAGATGTGCTATCGGATTGGCTAACACAACAAGAAAGGAAAATGATAAATGCTGAAGGGAATGTGGAAAAACAGATACACTAATGCCCTGTTAGTGGATTTGTGAACTGGTTCTGTCATTCTGGAGAACAATTTAGAACTATGTCCAAAGGGCTACAAAAATGTACTACTCCAGTGTGGCAAACCATAACATACAGCTGTATGGACATTATAGAGCTGGTCCACCAGGGCATATAACTTCTACAAACACCAGAGCTAGACAATGAAGATTGAACAGGGAAAGACAACGGGCTGGACTGCACTTGAGAAACTCTATAGTGACTTCAGTTATTACTAGTTTAAAAAAAAATCTCACATTTTAAAAACAGTATTATTCTAGGGATGCTACATGGCTGAAAATAATGGAATACAACAATTTACAAATAATCATAACTATGGTTCACCCAATGGTCAGGATGCTCATGGCAGAAATAAATAGGCTATAGTTTATTATCAATGCCGAATGAAACGGCCAGAAGATATCAAGGAAATGTATAGCCACAACAGAAGGATGTCAATCATTTAGCATTGTGGAAGGATGATCGATGGTTAGTTCACATTATAATGACACCCAAATAATGTTTATAGATCTAGACCAGGGGCTTTTAACCTGAGATCCACAGAACTTTGAGGGTCAGAGGGTAGATTTCAGGGGGAAAAGGTCTGTGAATTTGTTTTGTGTGTATTTCCATTATAATTAGTATCCTACGTCATCCTATATATTTTAAAATATTATTCTAAAAAGGGGTCAGTGAGCTTCACCAAACTGTCAAATGAGACTATGATACAAAAAAAAAAAAAAGTAAAGTTAAAGTTTTAAAAAGTTACCTAGAGGAAGATCAACAGTCCCTTCTCCAACATTTACAAGAAGATGTGCCCAACAGTCACACAGAATTAGAAATAAAGAACAGGATGTGATCTGCACTGATGGAGGGATTACCCACATCTTTAAAAATCAACAAAGCATGTAATTATCAAAGTACAACTTAGTAAAACACACACACAATTTTGTGAAGCAATGGGGACACTTTCAGGGTTTCCTTGAGTTGCAGTGAAATATAAGACTTAACAATTTAGAAAATTTAAAGTGGATTCAGTGGAGCCCAAGAGCAGCATCCTGCCTACTTGAGTCCTGTCTGCCCTACAACAACCCCTAGGAAATGTTTGCTTAGAGCATAGGAGCTGTACCTCATCAACTGTCTCTGCAAGTTTCCTGAGGGATACAAGGCCTGAGCCCTTACCAAGAAAAATCCCTTCTAGGCATATGCCCTACCCAGAAGGAAGATAACTTGTTAGACCTAGACAAGGTTTTAGGAATTCTAACCCTTGGATTTCAACACCATAGCCCCAATGCAGGCTAATGCTTGCAAGGGGCTACAAATCTTCATTGTAACATTGAAACTTTTTACACAATAAATATAAACCTGCTACGGTGAAGAAGGATTTCTGGCATTTACAAAGACTCCATCCCACAAATTTAGCAATAGTTGATTGAGTACCTACTGTGTATGCTTCCTTGGACAAGATACTAAGTGAGTTTAGATAACAAATACTCCGACCACTATCGTTACTAGAACCGGACAGCACTTTAAGGTTTGTAAAGTACTTTACAATTATCTCAGTTAATACTTATAACAACCGGGAGAGGAAGGCCCTATTATATTATAATACCCATTTTATAGGGGAAGAAATTGAGACAGAAAGTGGTTAAGTAATTTGTCCATTTCACAAAGCTAATAAGTGCCTGAGGTGGATTTAAACTCAGGTCTTCCTGACTCCAGGTACAGAGATCTATTCACTGCACTACCTAGCTAGCCTCAGGGATCTCCCATAATAATTAGATTCTAATCAGACCAAAATGTGTTCCTTTCCTAATTAGATTGGATTTACTTATATTTATTCTATATGTACGTATGACAGATAAATATGTTGCCACGCCCAAGCTCCTTGAAAGGAGCGGTTGAATCAATTTTGCCTCTGTATCCTCAGCACTAGTCCACTCGCTGGTACACAGTAGGTGCTTAACAAATGGTTGTTGATTAACTGATTAAGGAATCCCCGTGAATGTCACAGACTAGGCAATTGCTAAATTTATCTAATCCTAGTTCTATTTTTTCCTTTTCCTAGGATTGATTTTTTTCTAAACTACTTAGTATTATAAGAATCACATTAAAACCAAATTAAGCATTATGTACTCAAGTGCCTACTTAGGAAAAACAAAATATGTTCCATACAATAGGCCTTTATATCAACACACAATATGAGCAAGTCATCACTACAAGGCCTTTTGGTCCTTAAAAGACAGGCCCAGTTTTTCTCACTTAGTATGGGATTCATATGGCATTATCTGTGTGTATGTTTTCCTTCGCCCTCCCAGGGAAACATAGGTTCCCTGAGGTCAAGGACTTTTTTTTTAGGGGGAAGAGGCAGAGGGAAGTCACTATGCCTAGCATGGTATCAGAAGCATATTAGCCACTTAATGTTTATTGAACTGAAATGGGAATGGCGAATGATATTAATATGATGCATATCTAATAAATAAATTTGCACTTCATCTGTTATACATTTTTCTACATCAAATAATGCATTTTGTATTTATGGTAATTGACAACGATGATTTTCCTTTTTTTAACAAACTAAGATCATCACATACATTCAATAAATATTTGTTGACTTAGATTCTGTTATAAAAATAAAAAGCTAAGGAACTGTAAACAACAACTTTACTTACTTAACACACCATTAGACACCACAGTGATATTAACTGACATTTTCATCAAGCAAGGAAAAAGTACAAATTTAGTTAAAGTATGTTGGGAGATAGGCAGGTGGAGGGCAACAGAAATGATTGGATTTTGTAAGTAAACAAAATCTAAGTTAAACTTTGTCTAATCTTATAAAATTCACTTTTAGGAAAAGACTACTAAAATGATAAACATTTGAAAGTATGATTATGTTCTGCTATAAAAGAAAACCAAAGATCTAAATTACTAAAGAATGGGCATACAGTACCTGCTCCTTGGGAGAAACATTGACTCCTTAATGAATACCGAACCAGAGAGAAGGATATACCAGCAGGTACCAATATCATCAGGACTGAAAGGCAGACAAGAAGATAATTAGATGACCATCTTGAAACAAGACAGAAAAAAGGTCAATATACATATATCCAATTCCCCAAACCCACATTACTTTAAGAATAATGAAATACCCACACACACACAAATATATGCATATATATGTAATAAAACTGCCAAAGGATCCTTAAGAATTCATGATCTAAGGTGGCACTTCTTAAAATGTGGATTGTGACCCCATATGGGGTCGCAAAAGTTTGGCATGAGTAAAAGGTTTCTGAATGTGCAATGACCAAAAATTAATTGAAAATCAAACATAAAAAATCCAAGGTGTTTCTGGAAATGCTTACTCATGTTGCATCGCTCAAAGGCAGTTTTTCCAGTCCAATTTATGGAGCCTCTAAAATCTATCCCAGGGTAAGAACTTCTCTCTTAGATATACTATCAGAATCTAAAACTAATCAGTTGACATGGAAATATATTAAAAATTTCATGAAATGATTTAAAACTTTGGTTATTTAATTTTAAATGTGGTGTGCAATATTTGTTTAATAAATATTGTGTTATATTGCGTATAAATAACTTTGAAGAATTTTATGTTTGCTTTCAAGGTCCAGTAGAATGAGTATCTGTTGCAGTTCAGTCACTTAAGTCATGTCCAACTATTTGTGACCCTATTTGGGGTTTTCTTGGCAAAGATACTGGAGTGGTTTGCCATTTCCTTCTCCAGGTCATTTCACAGATGAGGAAACTGAGGCAAACAGGGTTAAGTGACTTGCCTAGGGTCACACATCTGTAAGAGTCAGAGGCTAGATTTGAACTTACGAAGATGAATCTTCCTGATTCCAAGCCCAGGGTTCTATCTACTGTGCCACCTAGCTGTTCCTAGAATGAATACCTAGCAGGCCATCTTTTCCTAACTTAGTTCTTAAAGAGTTCTTCACTAATGCTCATTACAGACTAGCCCCTTATAACCCAACCTACAGCTTTGACAACAAATCTTCACTACATATGACTTCCTTCTCCCTGCCCCCTACGCTTTTTATTTTTTTAAATACAAGAAGCAAGGAGAAAACGAATCACAACTGACCTCCCATAATAGCAACTTGTTTCACTTTAAAGATGTTTTCTTGAATATTTTTTAATTATAACTTTATTTGCAAGCAACAGCCTATGTCAACATTCAAGAAAAAATAGTCCACCTATATTTCTCAACCAAAGGTGACAGCACTATTATTAAATTCTGATATACAAATCGTACTGCCACGTTCTTCATTAATTTTTGTAAAATGACGCTAAGTGACATAGAAGGGAACAAACCAGGCAGGCCATAAGAAATATAGAAAACATGAAGGGGGTGGAGCCAAGATGGCGGAGTAGAAAGACCCACATATGCTAGCTCCGAACCCACAGCCCATGGATCTCCTGTAAAAAGAACTCCCAACAAATTCTGGAACAGTGGAAGTCTCACAGAAACAGAGTGAAGGAGATTTCCGTTCCAGACAGCCATGAAAAACTGATCCCAAAGGTCTGTCGCGCACCAGATGGGAGCGGAGCCCAGCCCTTCCCTGACCGCACAGCAGAGAGAGGAGCAGATCGCAAAGAGGGGAGCTGATCAGGGCAGGCTTCAGGGACGGAATCTCCAGCGGCCCCGAAGTTCCCTCCACCCACAGACGCACAGGTCAGTAAGAGAGAGACTTCTGGGCTGGCTGAAAGGGGAGCAGGGTGTCTCCATAACTCAGGCCCCCTCAGGAGACAGCAGCAGAGGTAGCTGCGGCCACAGGCTCCTGGAGCAGGCAGGAGCTTGGCAGGAGCTCTATTACTGAAGGTCTCTGCATAAACCCCCTGAGGGAACTGAGCCTGGGAGGGGGCCCTGCCCCCACCTGAGAACCTGAGTTGATCTTAGCCTGAATAGCAGCCAGCCCGCCGCTGAAAGCCCTGAGGCTGGGGAGCAGCATTTCAATCTCAGACTCCAAGCACTAGCTGGGCAGATCTAGGCAGGGGTGGAAAGGAATCTCAGAAGTCAAGTTACTGGCTGGGAAAATGCCCAGAAAAGGGAAAAAAAAAATAAGACCATAGAAGGTTATTTTCTTGGTGACCAGATGATTCTCCCCTTCCTTTCTGATGAGGAAGAACAATGCTTACCATCAGGGAAAGAAATAGGAGTCAAGGCCTCTGTATCCCAAAAATCTGAAATAGATATTCACTGGGCTCAGGCCATGGAAGAGCTCAAAAAGGATTTTGAAAATCAAGTTAGACAGGTGGAGGAAAAACTGGGAAGAGAAATGAGAGAGATGCAAGAAAAGGATGAAAAATGGG
>CM053772.1:149197469-149277808 GCA_028658325.1 Potorous gilbertii
AAAAAAAAAAAAGAAAGAAAACATGAAACAAAAGGAATTATACAGGGGAGACAGTCTGTATCTACTAGTACTAATCTTTGATCCCCAAAAGAAGAGGAGGAAAAGGAAAGAGGAAGAAGAAATGATTATAGACAAACACCGAGCTTTATTACACTACAAGGAAACAGAAATGAAAAACCAGTAGAAATAATATTTTACCTAGGGCCTAGAATCTGACAAATTCAGGGGTAGGAGAAAAAATAAAAGATTATAATGAAAACCTCTAGTTTTACAATGGGAAGGGGCAGGGGAGTCCGTCAGTGCTAAGCGCAAAAGTTAAGACAGGTAAAGCAGACCAAAGGTGCAAAATCTGAAGATAAGGGGCACCTAGGTGATGAAGCACAGTACCTGAGTTCAAAATCCGGCCTCAGACACTTGACACTTACTAGCTGAGTGACATTGGGTAAGTTACTTAACCCTGACTGCCTGCCCTCTCCAAAAAAAAAAAAAAAAAAAAAAAAAGGTAAAATAAACAAAAATTGGCAATAAAAGAAGTACGCATAAAGTGCAGTCCCTTCAATGCACTGCTCTTTCACATGGTGCCATTTGTGACTGAGTTTACTTTACTCTGAGAGCTAAGAGGAAAGTTTATTCATACTAGATAGCAGTTGTTAGTTTTCAAAGTGACAAGCTATGGTACAGTCATTGAAGCAAAAATAACACTAGAACTGCCATATGATGTGGAAAAAATAGTAAAATTCATTTGACTATGGGCAATTGATGAAAACTGGGTTATTAACCATAAGCAAGGTAGGGCAATTCACACAGAGGAGGTGGAGTCTGAACACAGAAAGGTTAAGAGAGAAAAGTGAAAGGACAGATTTCAGAATCGCACATATTAGGATTGAGTCAGGAAGTGATGGTTACATAGTGGATGAGGAGGGATGGAGGAATATAGGAAAAGAGGAAGTAGAGAGGAAGAGCAGGGGTCACCAAGGAGGGAGGAGTGTGGGAAGTTTCGCAAGACTTTGTTTGGCTGATGTATTGGTTAGTTTTGCTGAACGGTTTTTTTCTATTTTTATTACAAGGGATGAATCTCTATAGAGGGGAGGGAGAAGGATATGTTCAGAAAAAAAATTCACATGGAAAAAAAAACCAATGAAATTATTAAAGTTAATTTTAAAATTTAAAAACATTACTTTCAAAACGCAGAATATAATCAACAAGGCAAGAATTTTAAAAGATAAAGACACTATAGCATAGTACACTTCAGGCATACTATTTGAAACCATGAAGAATATATAAATGACTTCTTTTTGCCTATCACAATCGAGTCTAAATTCTTCCTAGTAGCATTCAAAGCATTCTATGTCATCCATTCAATCTTACCTTCCTCTGTTCCCCAAAACAATGTTTCTGTTACATTCAAGATGACTACACATCTGCTCCCGTACAGAAGTACCATGCTCATTCCTGTTTCCATGCCTGTGTTCAGGTTACTTCCCCTAACTCTCTACCCATCTAACATCTAAATGACTTTTAAAGTCAACTCATGTCTTACATCTTTTTATGAAACCTCTCCCAACTATTGATCTCTGGGGTCAATGGAAAAAGCACTGATGCTGAAGTCAGGGGGCCCAGGGTTCAAAGGCTACATCTGTGTAACCTTGGAAAAGTCACCTTGCTGAGAATCACTTTCCTCTGTAAAATGAAGAAGCTGGATTGCATGGCCTCTCAAGTCCCTTTTCAGATCTTAAGTCTATGATCCTGTATTATCAAATATTTTGATTAATTTTTAATTTCTTGTGCAGAAGTGTTGCCTTTCCAAGTATGAACTTATTGTGGACAGGGATTATGCCGAATTTCTTCTCTGTTACACACACACACACACACACACACACACACACACACACACAACACACCACATAGAGCAATGGGAATATTTTATGCACTCAAAACTAGGGTTGAAACAAAGTCTCAATTTTCCTAAACCTAGAACTCTAACATTCTGAAATGCAGGGTACTGCCACACTAGAAACAACAAAGCAACATCTAAGAGGCCAGGCCAAAACAGGAAACCCTTCGTTGGTGAAACTAAAATTTGGTTGAATGACTTTTGGAGCAATACTTTACATGTCCACAAGATGGTAGTGTTACCACATCAATGATAATGAGGGATTAAAAATAATAATGCAATCTCAAAATAAAAATATTCCCCAAGGAAACCCGATTTTCCTTTTCAAAGTAAGAACTGAATGTAGAGTACAAGACAAATTAAATTAAACAGGAAGGAAAAATGGTTGCAAATGGAGAAACAATAGAATGTTTTCCATGTGCGGGGGGGGAAATGGAAAATAACTGAAAATACTAAAGAGAACAATTTTACAGAAGACTAGAAAACTATTTTAGGAGAAAGACAATTTAGCCTTCACTTCTATAATTAATTTTCAGAAAAAGACAGCTAAGGAGGTAATAAACCATACATTAAATTTCCTTTTATTAAATAAGCAAACAAGAAAAATTAATATTCAAATAATAAAATTAAACATGTATTATGTACCTACTGTGCAGTCACTGTGATAGGTGTTGGATGAGAGAAAAGGTTTTAATAGGCATGAGAGAGTTAATGAAAAAATAATGTATAAGTTAAGTTTTAGTTCAGGACATATATAGTACAGTTTAATAATTTGATGTAGTTAAATGCTATTAAGAATAACTGTGTCATTAAGAAAAAGTCAGTGTTCTCTGTTTACAAAAGAGAAGTAAACAAAATATTTTAGAAAAACTTCCAGCAAAACAAGTGTTAAAATATTTTTTTTTTGATACTTCCAGTTCGATTTCAGTCATCTGGCAAATAAGATTGCCCAGGGTTAATCTTCTTTTATTTATGATAATTCCATAATATGGACCTCATACCAACATGTGAAGAAGCGAATGCTATGGTATGATTGCTGGAAGAATAACAATCACAAGTATTCTTCAATGTCATTTAGAAATATGGTTAAGAGTAGGCTTTGAAAAACTCCAATCATCTTGCTACTAGGAAATAAGAAATACAGGTAATGGGGAATAGAAAGTTATCTGGCCTTATAGGACAAAAGAGAAGACGGGGTAAGAGAAGGGAGGGATGGTAGAAGAGAGGGCAGATTGGTGATAGGGGAAATTAGAATGCTTAGTGTATTGGGGAGGGGGGAGGGGACAAATGGGGAGAAAATTTGGAACCCAAAATTTTGTGAAAATGAATGTAAAAAGTTAAATAAACAAATTTATTTAATAAAAGAAAGCTAAAAAAATATAAAAAGAAAAAAATAAATAAAAGAAAAATAAATAAATGAAAGAAAAACTCCAATCACCTCACAACCAAGGAACTGAAGTAGAAAAGAGAAAGAAGTTATAACAATACTAATTAAAGCTAGAAGGTGCCTTACTTGGCCCTAAAAGAATTAAAATTATTTACCAGGGAAATTCGTAAGCTAGCAAAAAGATAGATTTAATTTTTTTATTTGAAGTAACTTTCAAATGGGATTAACGGTAACAATGTATTCACATGGTGCTTTAATGAGGAGAGGCATGTAAGTAGATTGACAAGCAAGGGGAAAAGAGGGAGGCAGGCAGATAAAAAGGAAGGAAAAAGCATTGATAAAGTACTTATACTACATGCTAGACACTATGATATACTATGTACACACTACGTATACAAAGTGCTTTCCTGACAAAAACATGTTTGAGGTAGTTTTCATAAGCATTCTCCTTAAACAGGAAAGGAAAGGAAACTTTATAAGCAAATAATTTGCCTTGGTTAACTCAGCCAGTAATTGTCAGAGCTGAACAAACTCCCATCTCCCAGATCAGTATTCTAGGCATTGCCACATGCCACCTTATATACACTCACTCACTCCTGCATTCAAACAATCATTTATTAAGTGGCTACACCATATTCCAGGCACTGTGCTGAGAGATGAAGGTGTGCAGTTGACAGGAATGATCCTCAAGGTACTTGCATTCCACCCAAAGGTAACCATATCTACTATTTATAATTTTCCCAAGGGCTTGCTGTACACTTGAGGTTAAAAAGCGAACATTTAAAATTCTTCACAAGCCAGTCCCACCCTACCTTTCCAGCTTCATTATGCATTACTACCACACTCTGGGGTCCAGACAGACTGGCCTCCTCGTTGTCCCTGAAACAGGACATCCATCTCTTTTTCTCTCACCTAGAGTATGGCAATGGTCTCCTAACTTTGCCTTCCTGTGTCCCAGAAGTTTCCCCCCCTACTTAAATCTGTCAGATCTGATCATATCACTGCAACCTATCACCTCTAAGATCAAATATAAACTGGCATTTTAAACAATTCACAACATGGTTCATGACATAGTATCTGCTTTCACAAAATTTGCAGTCCAAGCAAACTGACCTTCTTACCATTTTTTATACATGACACTCCATTTCCCATCTCTATGACTTTACAATCACTAGCCACCCCATCTAGAAGGCACTCCCTCCTCATCTCCACCACTTGGCAGGGATCACCTGTTTTCCTTTTAAGACCCAACCCAAGAGCCACATTCTCAATGAGACCCTTCCTAGTCCCCAGAGCAGCTGGTGCTTTCTCTCCACCACCCCAGTCATCCCTCACAACCACCAACGTTGTACTGTATCTTTCTTGTATATATTCTGTATGTAATTATATAGGAGCGTGTAGTCTCCCATCAGAATATTAGCTCCTTGAGGGTTAGGGCAAGAATATTTTCAATTTTTGTCTTTGTATCCCCAGGCCAAACACAGTGCCTTTTTCAATGGCAGGAGCTTAATAAATGTTTTTGGTTGAATGATTATTCAACTAATAACATAAATGAATCAGCTTAAAAAGACTAATTCTAAAATAATTAACATCTTCAAAAAGCCAGAGAGTGTGTGTGTGAAAAATTAATACAAAAGGATGTTAAAAAGGTAAGTAAACCAGGTCATTATTTAGAAGGAAAAATGCACAATTCATTTTAAAAAAAAATAATGCAAAGCAGTTTACCATGTAAATAACATTTATCGTGCTCCTTTTTAAAAACAGTCAATTCAATTAATAGAATGAATTATATTCACATTTCATATATCACTTTTTAAAATAATCTTATCTGAGGTGATTTTAAAGTTATGATTCAGCCATTGTTGGTACAAAAATGAAAACTGAGGACATGACTTCTGATAACTGGTAGTCAATACTTTCTATCTTCGAAGATAAAATAAGAGCAAGTGGGCTCTGCTGGTACCTACACAATGTCAAGAGAAATGAAGGCAGGCAGGTGCTGGTGGGTGGACCCTAGAGAGGACTGGCAGAAAGATGTAGACAGGAATGATGCTGGAGAGGCCAGCAAGCATGGTGGGCTGTTATCTACATTATATTAGTAAGTATCAAACACACTACTGAGATAACATGAGTACCAAATTAGCCAGATCTCTATTTGTAAATCAAACATCCTTAGCCTGGAATATATGAACTTTTGTCTTCAATATTGTGATAATTGTATGTATTTATAAACACTGCAAGAAGGGTGCTCATAGGCTTCACCAGGCAGACAATGGGAAAAAAGACAATAAAATTAAGAATTCTTGCTCTAAGCTTTACAAGAATTTTATCCCCATAACAGCTAGAATTTGAGCTGCCCAAGAACTACTATTTACAGGGATGCTATTTTCCTCCCCTAGCTGGAGATCACAATTTAACAAACACAGCCAATCATACAGCAGGGATATTACTTGTCTAATATGAGCAAGGCTTGCTCCTGCTTAGCCTTAATGTGTTCTGTTCTGAATCCCCTAAAGGCTGTTTTAGCCGTATATTAAAAAAAACAAACAAAAAAAAAACCTGCCATTTATTTTTTTTAAAAGTCTCACAATCAATTCTTTTGGAGGCAAAGCCTCATCAAACTGAAATTATAATACAGCATAACTTTGCGTCCCCTGAGCTTAGCACAGTTCCTAGCATACAGTATGTGTTTAATAAATGCTGACTGACTGAGGACCACCCTCTAAATTTCTGCCCAGAGATCTCATTCCTAGGACACAATTCCATTATGTGTGCTGTGTCTCCCATTAGAAGATAAATTCCTGGTGGGGCGGTGCTGCCTTTGTACAATGCTTGTCATACCGTAGACCCTTCATAAACACTCTGTCATTCCTTAATTTACATTCTCCCTCCATATAAGAGTCAACAGAAGTGATTGCCATGCCTTTGTGCACATCCCTCCCACTTCTCCATGCTTCTTGAGAATTCAGGATGACTAACCCAGATGCATCCAAAGGAAAAGCGATTTTTAACTATGGTTCAAAAAGGGTGAAGGCTCATGTGCTCAGTTAAACGGACCTCAAGGGCTTCTGGCACATGGTGAAATTTCTCTCAGGCAGACCTCCTCCCTTCTCTAGGATAGTTTGTGGTTTCTTTCTAAGTTTCCTCCAACCACCTTGGCTGAGGGGCCAGAAGTTCCACTTACAGCTCATTCTCACTCTATGAAATGCATGACTTGGGTACATTTCTGGTCGTCATAAGTCATACTAATTTTAGATTTCTGCTTTTACTGCAGTCATTTCATGGCATAGGGGACTCTTGGTTGGGAATTTTCCTCTGGAAGATCAGCAGTTATCCTTCAATTTATAGTCGTAAAGCATTGTCTGGTATACTCAAACAGTAGAGTAACTTGACCAGGGTTAGTCAGCAAGAAAGAGACTTAAACTCAGGTTTGCCTGAATCCCTTGGGGTTCTTCTCAATGCCAGTCTGCCTCACCATTTTAGTACTATCTATAAATTCATATATGAGGACTCAAAAGTATTTTGAATTTGTAAAAAGTTTTATTAATAATAAAAATGATATAAAATCTTAGAGATATTCAATCTTACTAAGTCTTGGTATTTTTATGCTTACAAATAAAACAGAACTTCTAATAGTCACCAGGAGAGTGCTAAAAAGCATTTTTGCTGTGTAGATCAAGTTATTAAAAACTAGGAAGCTAAAAACAAATCAGAACCAAGATAAGAAATATGTGTATATGCCATGCTATATCTGAAGTCAACACTTCTCTCTCAACCCCAAGGGTTACTGGTGACAGAGGCTTTCAATGCAAGGAAAGAATTTGCCTCATTTTAATGTACTTCCATGATGTGAATAGAATATTCTAGGATTATATTTATAATAAAATATTTACAATAAATGTCCTGCTTTCTGCCACTCTCTTAGATATTGCTGACTCAAAGTAAATGTGTACTTCACCTACCCCAAAGTAAATGTGTACTTCACCTACCCCTAATGAGCTCAGGGAAGAGGAATACTCATCAAGTGCATTCTCAGACTTCAAGTCAGTGAATCAACAAGCATTTATTAAATGCTTACTACACTGCTAGACCAGTCTGGTGCTAAGAGCTGGGGACATAAAGAAAGGGGGAAAAGAGTCCCTGTCTTATATTCTATATGAGCTTATATTCTGTAACATATATGTGTACATATATGTACATATGTGTGTAACCAGTTAGCACCTAATAAATGCAGGATAGGAACATAATAGTCCCCAAAAGAACATGCAAAGGACTAACTAGAGGTGAGATCTGACCTGAACCTTAAAGAAAGTCAGGGATTTTAAGAGTCAGAAATGAGGAAACCCAAACAAACTAGTATGGCTAGACTACATGGAGGGGAATTTTTCAGTGTTCGTTCTATAAAACCAATGAATGAATTATAACCACTCAACACTTCCACAAAGTGGTTGTTTTTTTAATCATCTCCAAAGGTTAATGTAGATTATACTAGATGAATATAGCTGAGCTATTCACATACACATTAGAAATGGGAGGATTCCATGCTCTGCTGCATTTCATTTCAAGCCAACAACATAGCCCTAATGCATAAAACTTTTAGAATTCTCTAACAGATCTCAATTTGGGAACTGAGGGAACTAATAAATGCCACAAAATGATTTTGTGAAGATTCCACCAGTTATGACTTTTATGTAGCAAGACTAGTAATTTAACATTCCTTGTTTTCCTTACTTAAATACTTGAATTTTCATGACGAAACCAATTTGCTACAAACACTGATGGATGTGATGAAGAAAGGGAAAGAAGGAAATTAAATAAAATCCATAACTCTAAAATATATCAAACTGCTTTCTCATTAGTGAACACAGAGATAGCGCCAAAAATCTCCAGAATCTGAGATTTCACTCCTAAACATTTCTATCAATGAAACTTTTTCTTCTCTGTTAAGAAGTCTTTATTCAGTACCTGTTTATGTATGAAGAACTATCTGCCAAGTCCTTGAAATGATTTGTCCTACTGGCCGACATTGGCTAAAACCCTCATGGAGAAATAGCTTCACAGTGAACGATATAAACAAGGCTGTCTGATTTACTGCAGTGCAGACCTGGCAGGAGCCCAAAAGAACTTTGCCAACTGTCTGGCTATAAGGTATGATGCACCTTCAGGGAGGCAAAGAGAAAAGCAACAGAACAGATTTGCGGCAGCTCCTTGCTGCATCTATTAAATGCCCTGCTGAACCACTTTGACAGAAAGCAATGGAAGCACAGGGAGAATTCATTTTTATCATCCTAGGAAGTCTACCTGAAAATTAGTATGATGATCCCAAGTGAGACATGAAGAAGAGTCAGATCTGAATTTTCATATTTAGAACACTTTTAGATATTTTCTAAATTTTTCTTCTCTGTCCTTAGAAACAGAGACAATGATGTATAAAACGAAGGATCAATATTTAAAGTAGTGGGTCCCATATTTTCTATTTTTACTAGCAAAATATACATCACTGTACAGTTCAAGAAGTCAGTAGATGATCTATTTAGAGCTGGAAGGGTCCTTAGTCATCAAAGAGCATAGGGTCAAAAATCTAAAGCTGAAACTCAGAGATTACCTAGTTTAACAACCTTCAATTTATAGATGAGGAAACTGAGGATAAAAAAATTACCTACGTTATACAAGGTCACACAAGTAGTAACTGTCAAAGGCAAGATTTGAGATTTTAGACCCAGGGGTCTTTCCATTGCACCACAGCTGCCAACTCAACACCCTCATTTTACAGAAAAGAAAACTTCGGCCCACAAAGGAAAAGCTTGCCAAAACTGGGATTTGGATCCAGGTCCTTGACTCCTAATCAATTCAGTACTCTTTTATTGAATCTCAGCAAGCTTGAGGTTTTACCATTTCCCCAGAATAAGAGGTAAATAATCTTTTGTTCATTTGTTAATTAAGGATAAGATAATTTCCCTGGCCTCAAAAAATTCATAATCTAGCTGGATGTCCCAATAAAAAAACAAACAAAACCTGGAAACATGAAATACTTTAAAAAGATAATGATATGTAATTCTGTGAAAATACTGGGGTATATATTACTATGGGAGGCAAGAAAGGGAAAAGAAAAATAAATCAAGGAGGGTCCAAGCTGAAGGTAAAGGTTCCTGGAGAACATCAGATACTGAACACATGGAAAGAAAGTGTGGCCAATATGAAAGCATCCAAACACTGGATTTGGACTCAGAAAACCTGTATTAGAATTCCGGTTTCATAAATTTACTAGCTATATGACTTTGGACAAAACACTTAACCTCTGTGAACCTCAGTTTCCTCTTCTATAAAATGAGAATACTACTTGTCCTACTTCACAGGGTTGTTGTGAGCAAAGAGCTTTGTCAATTTTAAGAGACTAAATAAACATAATTATTATTCCAACTGGGGATCAGAGCAGGTGGAAACTCAGGGAACCAAGAAGAAAATAATCTAATGAGAAGTAAAGGCATATAAAAGATCAGGGAGCAAAAATATTGGGCAGGAAGCAAATTATGTGACACTTTGAAGGTCAAAATGTTATGAAATTAGTAGAGTATGAAGGTACTGTAGTAACACAGGAATGAGGTAATGAAAGCTTAGATTAAAATGGATGTGACAAAGGGCCAATGAAGGCTAGGAACATTTGTTGTGAGAAGATCCTGGATTTGATGCGGAAAAGAAAGAGAGTGCTGGTCCCCATGGATAAGAAATGGGAATTAGGGGAATGGACCAGGTTGGAGACTGTTTAAGGTTAAGAGACAATAGGATACTTCAAATTAAAAGTCAAGGTCTGAACTAAAGGAGAAAATTTCATTCAAGTCACTAAATATTTATTCATTACCTAATGTGTGCTAGGATATCAACTCTCAGAACTCTTAGGAAATGTAAAGGAATACAGGAAAGGGAATGTAAAGATACAACAGAAAACCAAACATACTAGGGAAGATGTCTGCATTTGGGGGGATCATGAGCATCGTGGAATGTCATGGAACTCAATGGGAGAAGCAGTCTGCAAAAAGAGAGTCTATTCTAATGCTTTGTGTAAATTGAAGTCCAAGTTTTTAAGCCCACAGATTTTTTTAAACATCTTTTCCATGTCCAAAGACACTGTATTAGCCAGCAAATGAAATCCATACTCCTTCAAATATTTTTCTGATGTGTGAAGACATAGATAAATGTGAGAAATTTGACAATTTCACCAATATAAAATTGTGAATGACACTCTTTTAAGAGGGATGGTTGTAAAAGGCTATCTCCTGGCAGCACTGGGCTATTCTAAGAATAATACTTCTTAGAGAGAGCTTAACATCAGTTACCCGTATATAGTGTCACTGAGCTGCAAGTTATTCCTAAGACTGAGTCTGTTAAGTGCATCAGACAGAAGTCACATATTTACACTTCAGATTATTATATATTTTTTAATAAGAGCTCCTTTTTCTTTTCCTTTCAAGCTCAGAAGAACTCAATACAACAGGAAAATAAAAATAAAAAATCCTCAGATCAACCTATAATGAAAATATAGAGATTTATATATTTATTATAATTATATATTATAAATTTATATATAAGACCATGTTACAGGTGAATTGATATTTGAAGGAATTGCTTCTGGTAAGTAAACTCTCTCATAGAAAGTTCAAATCAGATCAAGATCTGACAGAAGTGCACAATACATTGTCATGATATAGTGGAGTACCAATGTATAATGAGGAACTTTTTTTTTATAATTGTCTATCAATAAATATATTAGAGAATAAAGTTGTATTTAGTTGTACCTCAAAAGAAATCATTTCTTTTCATCAGTCCTAATGTGTTCTGGCAGATTTTTTATAAAATGTGATAAGAAAAAGATTAAACCATGCTATCTGACTGAGTTTCATTCCAATGCACATAAAATTGACAACCTATACCAGGATCAAAAATAAGATTTATTATGCAAAAAATGAAGAGAAAAATGTTTTTCTGGCAGGTTTTCTCTGCTATTTTTACATAATAGATAAATAACATGATTTTTAACTTGCATGTTGACAGGTCTAATGAAAATCTGTTGGGAAAATCAGTCAAGAACAGTGAAGGCTGAAACTTGGGCTTTTAAGTGAGTTCAAAGAGAGACACCTATTTTCTTTGCTGGCATGAAATTTTAGAGAAAATAATTAGCTTTGTCTTGCTGTTGACTCACTTTGGAAGATCAAAGCAGATAAGAAAAATTGGCATGGATAGAGACAAGAGCATGTAGCTGATGGATACACCTCAAAAAAGCACTCAGCACCTGAATTCTTGACCTAAAAAAGTATAATTTTACCTCTGTAATTAACTGCATGTTGAAAGAGATTTTACAGACTTTGCCCAATAACAGATAACTAAAAGTGAACCTAGATGTCATGTCCACAGTGAGATGCCTCTATGGCATAAGAATATGTCATAAAATCAAAGACTTAACTGATGCTTCTTCTGCATTACGTTCAAGGTCATTTTAATACTTATATGCTTTCTTTCCTTTTTTGAATTATTTAGAGTTTCTAACAGTTAAAAATATTATTTTCTTCATCCTCAAAATGTGAATGGTAAAAATAGTGACCTAATTTCTGATCAGATCAAATTAGCATGAAGCTAAAGATACTTCTCAAAAAGTCTAGTATAGTCATAATTGTATCTATAAAAACTTTCATTAAAAATGACTGTATCTTGCCTTATAAAAATCACCAAACCTGAAGTCTAACAAACAACCACACACCTAAATGCAGTAGAGAAAAAGAAAAATAATCCCAAATCTACAATTCCATACCAAAAATTGCAACTCTTCAGACACATTATCTCCTAAACTCAAAGGAAGCCCCATAACCAACAAGTCACATTTCCCCATGAGATGAAGAATAGGGGCCAAAAGCAAGAGTGACATGAAGTTATTACAGATTTATAGCTATGTCAAGGATCATTAAACACTGGCCCTAAAGTAAGAAGGACTTCCATCCAAGTCCCATTTCCTTACTACCAATGTGACACTGGGCAAGTTAGTTCATCTTCCTGGGTCTCAGTTCCCTTGGCTTTAAAATGGGAGACAGGAGTTGACTACATGATTTGCTGAGGTTCTTTCCAGCTCTAGAAAAAGGATCCTATGACCACTGGTCTTCACTTTTAAGAATAGCAAGCACATAAAGTGATATTATCAGAATCACATATAATTAAGCATCTCAGAATTAAAAAGTTAACCCTGAAAAAGCATGTTTATCATCCTTCCTCACATACCATTTTTCCTGTGAAAAAATACACTCAGGACCAAATTCAGGGGGCTACCATAGTAATCTTTTGATATAATTTCTAACTACCTTAAGGCAACTCTCAAGTCATCAGAAAAAAAAAATATTCTCAGATACCTACTCCAACCTGCCATCTCACTATATGCCTTTGATAGAGCTTTATTCAAGTAGAAATGCAAAATTCCTTCCACCAAAATGTATATAAATGATTGTGGATGATGCTAAATAGGTCTCTACACTGTGAATGTGAATTACTGAATTGACTATAAGACAATTACACAGAATTACATTCTGAAGGTGTTTTGTTCATAGGCTCATAATTCTAGAGCTGGAAGAGGCCTTGGAGGTCACATCTTGCATGTAACTCCTTAATTTGAGATAGGAGGAAATTGGGGTTAAGTGACTTGGCCTATGTTGCAGATAGTAATACGATAAATGTCAGCTGTAGGAACTGAACTCAGATCCTCAGACTCCAGAGCTAGGACTCTTCACAACTAACTCTGGCACTTTCAATATAGTGACTTCAAGTCAAGACTTCAGAAGACTGATGATGAAATATGTCTCTTCAGTAGTGAGGTGATGGGGACAGAGGTGGGGCCAGTGAAACAAACACTGTCAAATGTGGCCAATATGTTGATTTATTTTGCTTGACTATGAGAATTTGTGAAATGGACTCAGTAACAAGTAACAGAAATGCAAAAACAAAAAAAATAAGTAAAAGAGAAAAGGGCAAAAGAAAACAGTTCAGAAGAAAATACCTAATTTTTTTGCTCTTATTAAATTTAATATACAGACTTTAAAAACATGCCTATTACAGAAATTCAATTTTATGTATTTTTTATCTTTGTCTATTGAAATGTTCATTTGTTGATTATGAAATTCCTAATAACAAGAAATTTTCAAAAAAAAAAGAAACTACAAAGATACCTAGTATTTTTACAGCACATTAAAGTTTGCCAAGTGCTTTACAAGTATTTCATTTGATCCTCACAACTCTGGGAGGCACATGTTTAGTATTACCCTCATTTCTAAGCTGAGGAAATTAAAGAAGGCAGAGATAAAGCAACTTTGTCCACAGTCGCAGAGCTAGTAAGCATGTGAGGCCAGATCTGAATTCAGGTTTTCCTGTTGCCAGGGCTAACACTAATTTATTTTTAAAAACTATATCCCAACGTTAGACGTCTTTGCCTTTGTCTTGCAGAGAAAGCGCATGCCCTCTACCAAATGCCAGACAAATGCCACAAACAGGGCAGGTAAGCCAGCCTGGTGGAGGATACAAGGAACCAAGAGAGGGATGTAACAGAAGTAACATATGCCAAGCAAGTCAAACTACTCCCACCATCTTGACCAGCATCTTGCTCACATTCTGATGGAGACATCCCAAGATCCTAAGCCTAAGAGTTCTGGAAATTTCAAGACTTGAGGCCAGTGCCCTTGGTCATCATCCTGGGAAATAACCCCTGTACAGATGCAACCTGGAAACTACAGGTGCTGTAGTCTCAACTACTCAAGACCCAGAAAAAAAAAATTCTTGCCACCAAAATCCTGAGAATTGTCATATGGTTCTATATTAGAAACTAAAATAATTTTATCAATGGAAATGGTGTATAAAAAAAAAGGTATTAACATATACTTTGCTGCTGTGCCTTGAGGAGCATGAGACTTTTCTGATTCGCAACTGAAACTTTCCATATTGTTTCCTCCCTCACTGGAATGTGAGCCCTTGGAGAGCAGGGACTGTTTTATATTACCATTTTCATGCCAGCAAATCACAGTGCTTACTTCACTCATTCATTCATTCCATTTTCTTAGAATCATGAAAAATGTTAATTCCTGGGTTATTTTGATTAGATAACACACATTAAAAGGTATTAGATACTGCCAAAGCCCTCATTTCACAAATACACAGAGACTTGAACCAAATTTATAAGAATGCAAGTTATTGCCTAATTGATAAAAATGATATGAACAGGCAGGTTTCAGATGACGTGATAGGAAAGAAGGCTCTAAATCACTATTGATTAGAGAAATGCAAATTAAAACAACTCTGAGGTACCACCACACACTTATCAGATTGGCTAATATGACAAAAACGGAAAATGATAAGTGTTGAAAGGGATGTGGGTAAATTGGGACACTAATCCATTATTAGTAGAGTTGTGAACTGATCCCACCATTCTGGAGAGCAATTTGGAACTATGCCCAAAGGGCTATTAAACTGTGTGAACCCTTTGATGCAGCAATACCACTTACTAGGTCTGTATCTCAAATTTTTAAAAAACAGGTGGAGAGAGGGAAAGAACCTATTTGTACAAAAATGTTTATAATAGCTCTTTTTTGTGGTCATAAAGAATTGGAAAGTGAGGGCTGAATAAGTTGTTGTATATGACTGTAATGGAATATTACTATAAGAATGACAAAAAAGGATGATTTCAGAAAAACCTGAAAAGACTTACCAGAAGAACACTGTACACAACAATACTGTATGATGAACAACTGGGAACGACTAGCTATTCTCAGCTATACAATGATCCAAAACAATCTCAAAGGGCACATGATGAAAAATGCTATCCACTTTCAGAGAAAGAAGTGATGGAATCTGAATGCATATCAAAGCATATTATTTTTCACTTTCTTTTTTTCATTGTTGTTATTTGAGTTTTCTTACACAAAATGACTAATGTGGAAATGTTTTACACATATAACCTTACTTCAGATTGCTCACCATCTCAAGGAGGGCAGAAAAGGAGGAATGTATAGAATTTGGAACTCAAAACTTTTTTTTAAAAAAGGGGGTTAAAAATTATTTTTTTCATGCAATTGGGAGAAAAATAATTTTTAAAAAATCACAAGGTTGACAGTATGTCTTGATCAATAGCAAAAGTAATATAGAAATGCACAATCTCTCATTTTGCCAGCATAGGTAATTCACCAAGTGGAAATCTCTTCACTAGACTTCTCTTACTTCTTAGCTAAACTTGAGAAAACTGAAGGAGTACCATAGAAGTTAAATGACCCATGTCTTCTGGATTCCCCCCCGATTTTCTACTCACTGTCATGAAACCTCAAAAGTAATAAAAAAAAAGTTCAATAAATCAAAGCTAATTCTAACTATATAAGCTTAAATACTCTAAAATAAATGTATCTCACATTTATATCTATCACTGAAGCTTATTCAAACATTTGATTATCTCATGAAAACAGATGACCCTTACTTCTTTAAGACTAATAGAAAAAAAGCTCAAAAAGTTTCTATCAGGTGAGAGAAGGCTCAAGCATGGACCCAATGATCTACTATAGATCAAAAACTGTTACGTTTTGTTCAGTCCTATCAACAGAAGCTTGGTCACCAGGGGATATGTTTCATTGGGGGAAAGGCTATTTGTTTTGTTTCCAGAGGAATTAATTAAACTATTGACTAGGGCAATGATAAGTTGAGATTTGCATCAATAGAAAGAGTACCTACAATGATGACATCACAAATTTTTGACATTTTACAAACTACACTGACATGAATTTTCATTTCAATGTGATTCTAATGTTAGAAATATGGCATGGAGCCTATTGAAGCAAAATGCAAACAAAGAAATCAGATAAAATGGCTATACACAAGGACAAGGGTGGTAAATAAATTCTCTCTGAACAAACTAACACTTGTTCCTATATATTCTTTACAGTAGCAACAAATCAGGATTTTATGGTTGTCATTTAATTTTATTGAGTTTGGCAGAGGTATAATGGATGGTCAATACTAATAATACAACTAACAAAATAATAATAGAATCCCTAGAATAAAATTACTCCTTTATCTGGAAAACCTTTTTAGATTGACTCATGTTACACAAGTTAATAATTTAAATCAAAAGGACAGTCAAAATCAACTTCTTCATCACAGCTGCTAACTAGAATTTCACACAACTTTATGTCATGAAGGCATCAAGGCAGTTTTCATTAATATTTATACATAAGACAGGCTAATTTAGTAAGCTGGTATACATACTTAAGGAAAAAGACTTACTCTACTGTATTACACGTTACAGAAAAAAGAAGAGGAAATACTTACTAGTACAGAACTTCATTTGCTTCATGTCTTTCATATCTCACGGTTTCACACATTAATCTATAAAAGAAATAAAAAAAACTTTAGATATGAAATTAACATCACTTATAAATTCATTTACAATGTTAAAATAATAAAGATATTTTGTTAATCCTAAGACTAATAAATAAATGTTATCAGTACTTGGTGAAATAAATTCTGAAATAAACAATAAATCAGCAAAACAGCTTATAGCAAAAGAAACATAACTGTTAGATGTCGACTCTATCTTATTGCTTTTCAGGATAAAAACTGTATGTACCTTTCTACTTTAAAAAAAAGCAGAAGCAAAAGCAAAATTGGAAAAGTGTTACCTGGCTCAACTGCAGACCTAAAAGGCATTCAATAAACGTTCGTGGCATTAATCAGCATCACAGTTATCAAGAATATTATTATAGTAAGTCCCAATAAAACTACTGTCTCTAAACATATTCAAACGTAAAAGAAGGCGTGATCTCTTACACATAACTATATTCTGTTGGGGAAAGAGATGACTTCAAGTATGTGATTACCTTTTCTTTCACTAGAAAAATCATCCTTTTCTCATTAAATAGAGAATAGGTCAAAAGTGCATAAGTCAATTCAACAACAAAGTTAGTAATAATTATACGGTGAACATAAAAAACAAAACAAATGTTCAACAAAGACTTATCGATTTAATTATTACTAGTGACAAGGCGCTGTCCCAAGATGTGACCTAAAAAAGCAAAGAAAAAACCTAGCATGCTAACCAAAGACACTGTCAACTGGAAACAAAGTACTGTATACGCAGACAATTTAATTACTAATAAGTACATGAGCAAAAAAACAGTACAACTGAAATAGCATGGGCAAAATGACTCAAATATTCATATCCATGAATTAAACTTTATTTAATGAAATGAATATTTAAATATAGAATAGAGACTTGGAAATTCCAAGAGCAGTTCTATAATGTCACATCAATTCTCTCCCAAACATGTAACACTACAATTACACTTAGCATTTCCCAATACTAATAATATTTTAATTGATTATTTTCAGTGAATCAAAACGTTACTTTTGGCTGTGGTTCAGATCGTATTCTTTTTGGCACAAGGAGACGTAAAAATCTGAGGATGTCATTTATAAAGCTGAGCATAAGACACAATGGTGTGTATTGAAGATAAGAATGAAAATGAAAGAAATCCATAGGATGGGGCTCCAACCATCATCTATTTTCTCATTCATTCCTCAGTCTACATGCCTAGCTTTAGTTTCATAATTCCCACTGCTTCCAGGATATGTGTAGTTAGAGAGGTGGATAGGGAGGGTGAGAGAGAAAAAGAGCCTGGAGAACGGGGAGAGGAAGAGACAGGGAGTGTATATGTGTGTGTGCGTGTGTGCGTGTGTGTGTGTGTGTGTGTGTGTGTGTGAGAGAGAGAGAGAGACAGAGAGAGAGAGAGAGAGAGAGAGAGAGAGAGTCAACTCCAACTCATGTCATCCAAACCAACTTCTCCCTCTTCACAACTTCCCCATTTTTATTAATCACACACAGTTCTTCCAGTCTCAGAACTTTCACCAAATATAATAGATTCCAGCTTTGAATTGTTTTTCATATTAATCCCTCAGCCAGCACACTAAGTCTGGATCCCCATCAAATTATCACTGGATTGCTTCAGTTGCTCCCTAATTGGTCCTTCTGCCTACACTCTCTCAATCTGTCTGCAATATTAAGAGTTCTTAAAAAAAAAAAACGTTGTCATATATATGCTCAATTATGAAAATATAAAGAAGTTGCACTATTTTCCTAACATTCTAAATTGCCTCCATAAAAACATTACTTACCTAATACAAGAACATAAAATGGCTACTTGTTACTTACCAGACCCTTCATTATCACTGTCTTATGTGATCTTAATCATTCCATATGGTATTTCTCTCACTGAGAAAAAGATATTTATTCTAGGTCATCCTAGTCATCCCTTTCATGAAGTCCTCCCCAGACTACAGCAAAGCAAATTAACCTTTTATAATTATTCTAATAATTATAAGTCAATGCCAAACAAGTAGCATATTGCATACCATACCATTTGTTTTTACTGACCAAACCAAATATTTTGTTATACTTCTATGTAATGTCATTATATAGTTAAAACTTGGATTTATAGAATGAACTGAACCACAAACCAGGAATTTAAATGTACTCCCTCTGTCCCAGAGTCCAAAGCACAGCGTCACTGCTACAATACTCAATAAATGTTTATTAACTGAGTAACAGGGACAAAGAGAGCCAAATAAGTCAAAAACCTGAAGGTGGGGGAAGAGGTGAGTAACTTAAATGACCAGAGTAAGAAAAGGTATTTTACCAAAATTCTAGAGAAAATTCTCAAAATCCAAGAGAAGAAAAAAGTCCATTATTAGGCACTGATAGTATAAAATTTAATAATAGGAATAAAAATAAATAATGCCTATGTGCCATTGGTCTCCCAGTGGTTAACTTTAGACCTAACTTTTAAATAGCTTCCAATTATATAACACCCGTTATTATAATAAGGCACACAAAAACTTCTTTCATAATCCAAATCTATAAGGAAAAGTAAAAAAGAACTTAGAGAATTTTTTTAAAGTCTATAATGGCTCTTTCTTGGGGTATCTAGGTGTAGCAATGGATAGGAAACTGGACTTGGAATCAGGAAGAACCATTTTCCATTAGTTAAAATCCAGCCTCAGACACTTATAGCTGTGGGACCCTGGGCAAGTCACTTAACCTAGTTTGCCTCTGGTTCCTCATCTGTAAAATGAATTGGAAAAGAAAAGAGCAAACTACTCCGGTATCTTTGCCAAGAAAATCCCAAATGGTGTCAGGAAAAGTCAGACATGACTGAAATAACGGAACAACAACAATGCTGTTTCTTGTCTTGCTTTAAAAAAAAAAACAAAAGTGAAATTCAAGTCTATTAACATTAACACCACTTCCTGTGAGCAAGGTACACTTGCTCTGCAACAAAAAGTGTTCAAAGGGTCTGCAACAAAAAGTGTTCAAAGGAAGCCAAAGAATATTTGGGATTATTATAGAAATTATTAACAGAAGTAATCACTTAGGTAAGAAATCATCAAAAGTTTGTTTTTCTTTATTTACATACACTTTGGAGGCTATATACACTCTAAAACAATTTAAGTTGAACAGTGTTCTTAATTCCCAATAGTTTTGCTTTCCCCCAGTTAAACTTTATTGCATCTTTAAATAATTCACCTACAAGCTACATTAATTTAAATTGTTTTTATTAAAAATTTCATCTCAGAAAGACAATTCTCTTGATACTTTTTCAATTAAAAACAATATGAATGAAGTGTGTTCACAAGTTAATCGGTCTTTGAAGTGTAAGGGAAAAATACACAGAAAAATAAATTTTTAATAAGGAACCATGACTACTTTATAGCTGGCATGTTTGGTTGATTGGGGGAAGGGGGTGGGAAGATAGAGTGGGGAGAACTATCTCACCAGGTTGAAAATACAGCAACTACTTATGGCCCAATTCCACTGCTGATCAGCACAGAGGCTTTGATCTGCTCCCTTTCCAACTTGGGGCCAATTCGTCCTGCATTAGTCAAGGTAGTGGCTGCAGACTCTCAGGCTCCCACCATACTGGTGCCAGGTTTAGTGCAAATACACAAAGGACTCTGGCCCTGCTGCAACTCAAGAGATCCCACAGCAGCTTCTTCCCCCAGTGGTGGGGAGTACACGTGTACACCACTTCAAACAGCCATGTGGTATTTTTAAGTAAAAGTATAGAGAAACAATACATAAATAACATATCCCTCAGTTTATGCATGAATCCCGTCAATAAATTATATTCTGCTGTTTTTAAAAATGTCACTGGATCATACATATCCAGTTTATCTCGATATAATACTTAGGTATCATCTGATAGGTAATTAAAGCCTTCTTCATATCAGTATCCAATTTCCTGATAAAAGATAAATATAAATCACTTCACTTAAAGATCTGGCAGAGTAAACTGCTAGGAATTGGGATGTTCTGGCTAATCAAATTACCATATACTCTGATACAGAGATTATAAAAACACAGGACAAAGTGAGTCCTAAGGTACCTTCTAGCTCTAAATCCACGATTAGCATTTTTTCTAAGAATAAGAATACATTAAAATACACTTTGAAATTAAAATCAGGTTTTAATGAATTGTTCTTTTGTTGCAGTGGGAACTACCTCCAGGAATAAAGACTGAATGCTGTAAATACTTATTAGAAATTTATTATTTAATTTTAAGTTTAGAATAATTTTTCTTAAATAAAGTACTTATTAGAGTGCTTCTTGAGGCTCAAGGGACGACTTGCCTATGAACACATAGCTAAAAAACACTACAGGCAATATCGGAACTCCTGGTCCTGACATAATCAATCATCAAGTTTCCTGTCTAACTAAAACTATATTGAACTTTTATTTTTTACTTCAAAAATTCTAAAGGTGAGGGCAGCATGGCACAGTAGATAGAGAGATGGCTTTTAAGTCAGAAAGACCTGGTTTCAAGTTCTCCCTGCTGCATACTGGCTGCATTACCCTAGGCCTGGATTCAGGAGGAGAAAGTGAGGCTGATGACATTGCATAGCCCTCCTTCACTCGAAACAAAGTCAAATGCAAATCATGTCATCACTCTACCCTGCCTCTCTCTCTTTCTTCCTTCCTTCCCAGACTGAAGCAGGCAGACTGAACAATGGGTCCCAGCCCAAGCTCCACTCAACAGCTGTTTTTGGATCCTCCTAGGCTTACAGTGAATGAGGCTCCTGCCCCTCCCAGATTGATTTTTCTTTCTTTCTTTCTTTCTTTCTTTCTTTCTTTCTTTCTTTCTTCCCTTTTCTATTTAAAGGGGCCATTCCCTGACTACTTTTAAAGAGGCCAATTCACTGAATGGGCATTACCTCACTTTAAGTGAGTGCCTGAAAAGGCCTTAGCCCAAAAGGCCAAGGTCTCCCATTGTATCATGGTCATCTCCAGTCATCCTGATGAATATCTGGTCACTGGATCCATATGGTTCAGGAGGAGAAAGTGATGCTGGTGACTATGCAGGGCCCTCCTTCACTCACTCAAAACAAAGTCAAGTGCAAGTCATGTCATCATTTTTCTGATGTCATGGCCCTCTTTGAAAATGAAGGAGGAACACTCAGCCTCTAAATGCCCCCAGATCATTCTTTAAAGGCAAATCAAAATAAGGAAATACAGATCTTTTTCAGTATTTTTTAGTAGCTTCCTCATCGAGTATTCCATACACCAATCAAATTACAAAAGTTACAAATACAAAAAAAATTTTTTTCCCAAGGCACTTCAAGATTCTTTCATGCAATCTCATGATTGAGTATTGCACTTAAGTATTAATTAAGTATTGTAATGCATAAGCACCAGTAAATAAATTCAGCTGACAGAATGACAAATAAACTAGCTTAACTGTATCATTGGGAGGAATCATGCTGGAATTTTTCACTCATGTGGCTCCAAAAGTGTATGAAATTGAAGAGGAGACTGAGGGACTTCCAGTTGGGGACCTAAACATCTCTCAATGAGGCAAAGTCCACTGCGGTTAAACTTCGATGTATCAGCCTAGTCAGAATTCTTGTCGTCTTTCATTTTGCTATTCCAATACTGGTGGATGGGGGATAGAAGCAGGAAGAGGATCCACGTCAACATTTAAGACTGAGCTCATCTTACCATCGATGCAAAACGTGAACTTGTAAATTCAAGTACAACAATCTGGAGAAACATTTTCACAAAAGGAACGTAATGTTCAAAACCCAGATCTTGCACCTTTGAAGTCAAGGCCATTGTTAAGTAAACCCAACAAATGCACTTACAGATATAGGATTTTTAGATTTAGAAAGGAATGTGCTGGTCCAGTCTCCTCATTCTGCAGATTTGATCTACCAAAGAGAAACCTCCCTCTGAGATTATCTCTAGTTCTTCCCATAAATGTCTTGTATGGACAGTGTGCTTTACATGTTGTCTCTCTCTACTATTAGAATGTGAACCCCTTGAAGACACAGACTGAGTTTTTGCCTTTCTTTGTACTCCAATTACTTAGCACTGTGCCTGGCACAGAGTGAGCTCTCAATAAATGCTTAACTTGAAAAATTCTTAGAAGACATAATTATTTTAAATTATCTACACTAAACAATCAAGGAAAAAGATAACCCCACAGATAATCTCTGAAAGTATCTATACAACTATATATTAAATAATGCAAAGGAGAATGGGTTGATATGCTTCTATTACTTTTAAGCAAGGGACTAGATGAATCAAAGAGATCTATAGAAAGCATCTACAAACATAAAAGATGTAGGAAGAGCACTTTGAAAACCTTATAGCAGTAGATAAATCTAAATTACTAATTTTTCTTAATTACCCTCACTTCAATAGCAAATACTCCAAAAAATTTTCCCTATCCTCTCCAGTTCTGTCTGAAGACTGGAATGTGATAATGGTTTAAAATGTTTAAATTTAGTGTTTGTATTTTTCTGCGTGAATTATTTTATTTTAACTGGGGTTTTAAAGTGTATATATAATGTGCATGGGTGCGTGTGTGCGGGTGCGTGTGTGCGTGCGCGTGCGTGTGCGTGTGCGTGTGTGTAGCACTTAGTACAGTGCTTGGCAAATACCAGCTACCTAATAAAAGTATACTGACAGACTGATAATTTTATCTTGTTTTACTGAATCCCTGTTACAAGTGGTCACGCATATCACCAGGAATCATGATAACAGATTAATCTTAAAATGACATACCTAAGTTGATGTTCCCTCAAGTTAGACAAAGCTTCCATCCCATGTAAATAGGAATACACTATTTCCAGATCCTGTTTTAAAAGAGAAATAAAAATCATTAGGCTTGTTAGAAAAATTAGGTTTCAAAACAGTCACTATATCAACTAAAAATAATAGTACTGTATCCTAGAGAAATCACTAAAAGGAAAAAGGATTATCTTTATAAAAAACAACTTTTATTTTTATTAGCGAAAACCTAGACACAACACTAAGTAACTACAGAACAGTTAACTAAAACTGATATATATTTTCATAACGAAATATTATGGCCTTATAAGGAAAATACTACATAGCTGAGGATCATAGAAGTACCATAATTTTTCAAAAATCATAATTGCAGGCAAATGAATGAAAGGGCCATAGGGATGATAGATATAAACAGGCTGTTAAAAAGAAAAATCGCAAATCGCAATTTACACACAAGGAGGGGCATAAAAGACTTCATCCATGACAAATGCAACTGGAAAAGGAAATAAGACTTGTCATTTAGTGAAAGGGAGGTCTAACAGATGAACAGCTCAAGCATTAGGCTTATATCCATGAAACATTAAAAGGCCCACTGGGAAGTGTTCCTAGGTTTGGGATAGAGTTGCTTCAGATGATTTATGGAAGGATATAGACATGAATCTCACTAGCTATAAAGGGATAAAGAAAATAGAAATAACTGACATTACCAAAAAAAAAATAGATTTTTGCCTCAACTTATGATTTCATCAGAATTTGCCCTATCATGTAGAACATTTTCTCTGCAGTTTATAATCTTGGAGAGCTACCTAGAGGCATAAAGACTTAAAATATTTAAGCCCAATATCACTTAGCTAATTTTTTACTCAGGGCAGCATCTGAACTCAGGTCTTCCCGACTTTAAATCACTTGACATAAGTTTTCCCAAATTTCCTTGTATCTATAATATAAAATATGTGTATGTATATATACATATGTGTGTATATAAAATGTGCATGTGTATGTATATGAATATGCATGTATGTGTGTATATGTATGTGGAGGGACAGTTAGGTGGCACAGCAGAGGAGAGTACCCAGCCTAAAGTCAGGAAACTCATCTTTATGAGGTCAGATCTGACTTCAGACACGTACTACTACTAGCTGTGTGACCCTGGGCAAGTCACTTAACCCTATTTGCCTCAGGTTTCTCCTCTAAAATGAGATAAAGAAGGAAATGGCAAAACATTCAAGTATCTTTGCCAAGAAAACCCCCAATGGGGTCACAAAGAGTCAGAAAACTGCACAACAGTCACAACTATACATAACATTATGCATAGATATACACAAACTAGCCAAATACATTAGAGCTTTACAGTCACCGGGACTCAAAAAAGAACACAAAGCAAACTTACTTTGTTTGCTTGATTTCCATTTGTTAAAACATATGGTCTGCACTGATTAGGGAATGGCCAGACAAACAATGGCTGACGAAGGTAAAAAATGATCATTTACACTCAACAATACACATCTGATGATGGTGCTGCAGCATGAGCATGACTACCACCAAAAGAGGGGGGCACTGTGTCCAATCAGTCACGAATGCAGAATCATTCTGAAGTACCCTCATGTTCTAACTTTGCTTGACTTTGTAGATGTGCAGTCAGCCAGCAGAAAGCACTTGGGAGAAGCAGCGGAGGAAGGGGAAGGTGGGGGTGGTCCTGAGGCTGTCCCAGAGGCTCTAATCCTAGCTCCTCCTAAACACATAGCAACCACCACCAAATTCACTAATCCATCTCCTTATCTGAAGGATGAGTTAATCACAATACTTAGGGAGGAGCGAGACACAAAGGCCCGTCCCCTTCTGGAGATGTGAACCTATCAGATTTTGCTTGCTCTTATTAGGAAAGCTGTCTTCAAAAGCAGCTGGTGTTGGCCTTGTAGTTAGGTCCACCAAAATGTTTCTTTCTTGGTGTTGTTTAATAACTTTTTAGTCAAAAAAAAAAAAGATTATTGCACTGTAAGAAAAGAAGACTATGACAAATATACAGCAAAACACAATACACAATGACTAGCAAACAAAATGCATGTATAAAGTCTTTACTATGTGGCAGGTACCGAACTATAATGGGAATGGACCACAACAATGAAAGAGGAAAAGAAACAAAACAGAATGCTCAGAAACTATATTAAGCAATACAGGCCTGAAGGAACAGATAAAGGATTGAACTGTCCTCTCCTCCTTTACAAAGATGAGGTACTGTGGCTATGGAAGGCTACATATGAGGGCAGACTTGCCTGATGCATTCTGCTGAACTTTTTTCCTTCTTTATCATTCTTTGTTATTAAAAAAAAAAAAGTCATTTTTATTTTCTTATATTTTTAATAGGTACAATATACCAGTGAGCTAAATCTATTTTAAGGTAAACACAATTCACTAGCAAAAGAAATGGATTTTTGAGAGGGCAAGAGGAATGAGAAATTAGGAAATATAAGTAATGTCAAAACCACAACAAAATATATATATTTTTAATTAAAAAATAAACGTACAGCATGAGAGTCTGCTTTTGAACCAAAATACGAAATGATAAGATTTGGGTAATTTTGGTCAGAGAGTGACTCCATATTTGGGTAAATTCTCTACATTTTAAAGCCTGAATCTGTCAATATTGAAGGGATCTTTGCCCCCTAGTGTTCCACTTTCCAACAACAGGGCAATTATCCATAATTATTAGTTCCACACATCCTAAATGCTAACCACAAAGGAATAAATCTCAAGGTTATATCCTAGAAATTTTATGATAAAGTAAATAAAAGTCAAACTCCACCTTCCAAAATCAATATACTCAACAGTCTAATTTATAGACACGTCACTGGAAGGTTTTCATAATCAATCAATAACATTTATAAAGTACTTACTAGTAAATAGTGATGTGATTTGTTTGTTTTTAACAAAATACAAGAAGTTGGGGCAGAACCAAGATGGCAGAACAGAAGCAAGGACCTGCTTGAGTTCTCCCCTCCAAACTCCTCAAAAAACCTGTAAAAAATGACTGAACAAATTCTAGAGCGGTAAAAGCCACAAAATGATAGAGTGAAGCAAATTTCCAGCCAAAGACAATCTGGAAGGTCTACAGAAAGGGTCTATGGCACCAGGCTGGTAGTGGAGCAGGCCTTAGGGGACTGAATCGCTGGTGACTGTACTGGTTTTCAGACATCTCAACCCACAAATGCCAAAGACTGAACCTTAGATCAGTGCAAAGGGTCTCTCACTTCACTGAGAGGACAGCATGGTCCTGCCCCAGCTCCAGCCCAGCCCCAACCCCAACCCCAGGGCAGTGGCAGCCACTGTTTCTGGAGCCCTACACTTAACAAAGAGCTCAAAGGTCAAGCGATTGGCTGGGAAGACTGGGGGGAAAACAGACTACAGAGTCTTTCTCAAAAGGTATTTTCTTACATCATTGATCATGAAGAAGATCAAGGGATGCAACCAAAAGAAGACAACAAAGTCTAGATTCCTGCATCCAAAGCCTCCAAGAAAAATATGAATTGGTCTCAGGCCATGGAAGAGCTCAAAAGGGATTTTGAAAATAAAGTAAGAGACATGGAGGAAAAATTGGGAAGAGAAATGAGTGATGCAAAAATCATCAAAAATGAGTCAACAAAATACAAGAAATCCTCTGACCTAGTTCTATCATGTTTATGAAAAAAATAGAATAATCCCTTTCCTTTCTAAAAACTGCTCTGTCATTTTTTAGCCAGTCTTCAAGAGTCTTTCAGTAAGATTTCCATTTTAACTACAGCTTCAGTGACATGGTACCAGGAATTAGAAGCACTAAATTCTAGTCCAGGATAGACTAGCTGTATGATAGATATTGCATAGATCATTTAATGTCCTTAGACCACAAATTCTCCATCTACAAAATGATATGGTTTGACTAGATTCCTATGGTCTCCCCTCTCCTTCAGAATTCCAAAATCTTTTCTAACTCAATTGCTTTCTCTAATCATCCATGTCCTCACCTATAAAATATAAAGTGAATTCGCTAGATGATCGCTAAGATTCTTCATTCTTTTATCTACAAGTGATACCTTTTGTAAAGAAATTTACACACAACAAAAAGCATTTGCGGGGGGAAGATGTAGAGAATCTTGACAAAAGTAAATAAGGAAAAGTTTTCAAAGAATTAAATCTGCATGTTTAAGCTGTTCCTTATGCCTATGCCATCCTCTGGTTCCATTTTCAGTAGAGATTCCTTTGATAAAGAGAGCTTGTTGTTTTATGTCCATTATCCACAGAAGCTAGTTGTTTCAGTGCACATAGTAAGCACTTAATACATGCTTTTAATAACAACATTACTAAGCACCTACTATGGGACAAGCACTATGCTAAGCACTTTACAATGATCATTTCATCTGATCCTCACAATGACCCTGGAAAGTAGGTGATATTACTATTCCCATTTTACAGATTAGGAAACTGAGGTTAATAGAGGCTAAGTGTCTTGCCCAGGACCACACAGTAATTGTCCAAGGCTGGATTTGAACCCAACTCCAAGCCTGGCACTTAGTGTGCCACCTTTTTAAACTGTACCCATATTTTGAAGCCCAATTCAAAGGCCCTCCTTTTGTAAAACCTTCTGTCGTCCCCCCATTATCTCACCAAGTCCTTACAGCTCTTTTTCACCCCGTGCCCCACACCACTTCCAACATTCTGTCTAGTGCATTCCTATAGGTAGTGATATCTTATCCCCTCACCCCATGAGGCTGTTGGCTGGGTCTATGTGTTTTTATCTAAGCTTGGTATCTTGTCCAAGTTAATTGAAAGGATGGATAAGATTTATAGAGGCAGAACCTGCAGAGTAAGATAAGCATTTCAACAACAACAAAAAAATATTCTATTACATTAAATATTCTATTACATCAAGCTCTTTCTCACCCCATGCCCCACACACACCTCTCACAAAAAAAAAGTTTAAAATCTGAATTAGGCCTAGTGATAGTGATAGCTCCTATGAGGAAAGACAACCACACACACACACACACACACACACACACACACGCACACGCACATGCACACACACACACATACACACACAGTCATACACACACTTTTAAAAATTTTATAGGAGAAGGTATATAATAAAATATCCTATATTTTCAAACAATGGATAAAGAGCGGTTAAAAATTCATAGGCTCCCAACTCCCTCTCAAGTCTTGTGAGCTCATGATATAGCCAAATTATAACAGTCATCAAAGCAACCTGAGGTCATGGTACTAGGAACATGTAGAAACAAGGGTCAATAAAGACTCTGTGTAAGTTTCTTACAATACAAGATGGTGGTGAGGGGTGGTGGTGAGGAACTGCCAATACCAAAGAACATAATGATATACTAAGTGCTCACTTTAGGGACTTCTCTCAGTCCTCCCTTTCTCTATCCTTTCCCTACCCTTCTTACAACCTTCTTTCTAGAGTCAGCAATTTATCTGAGGAACCTCCACTCTCGTTCTCCACTATGACATCAAGGACTCATATCTCCATGACCACAAGGTCTAACAATACCTTGTTGACCTGACCTTTGCACTTAACCTTTACCCATTTCTCATACTCCCATGGGGGGAAAGGAGGGAGAAGGGAGAGGGAGCTGACATGTGATATCACAGAGTCTATAAATGAAATAGATCCACAAATGAAAAAATGGAATCCCTCCTAGTCTCTACCAAGGCAAATCTGCACTTTCTTTCCAACATCATTTCAGAGAGAAGTTTGGAGCACTGACATATTAAATGATTTGCTCCAGGGTAAGTCTGGACAGCTAAGTGGTACAGTAAATAGGGCCTTGATCCTAACTCCAAGAAGACTCATTTTCCTGAGTTCAAATCTGGCTTCAGGTACCTACTAGATGCCTGATCGCCGGCAAGTCACTTAACCCTGATTGTCTCAGTTCCCTCATCTATAAAATGAGCTGGAGAAGTAAATGGCAAACCACTCCAGTATCTTTGACAAGAAAACCCCAAATGGGGTCACAGAGAGTTGGACAGGATTGAAATGACTGAACTACAACAAGAAAACCTGGTCAGCACATATTCATTAAACGTACTTGCAAAGCACTGTTCTGGGAATACAAAGACACCATGCAACAACATGCAAACCACTAGATACAGACAAAAACAAAAGAAGATCATCTCAGAGCAAGAATGAGTCTGAGGCGGGATTTGAACCCAGGTCTTCCTGATTCTAAGGCCAGCTTTCTATTCACTACACCCTGCTGTCTCTCCATACATAGGCAGGTTCTTCATGCTTGTTGAATTTAATTTGCAATGTACTCTTGGAAAGTATGGCGACAAGGCAATAACAGCTCCAGTCACCAGGGGCCAGGCGCTGACCGAGCACGAGAGCCTGGCTTGGCCGCCAAAGCCAGTTAGAAAACTGTAACGATCACTGCCAACCAAAAGTGATGCTCGGCAACCAGCGTCTTCTGTTCCAAAATGAGAGGAAATCTTTGACCTTCACTGAAGGAACCTAAACCTGCAGCTTCATAATAGAGGGAGAGTGGATATTATTCATTAAAAATATTGACTTCGTAACCACTGAATCTGATTCTATTTTTCATTTTTGTCCCCAAACCTATGTGAGCACAAAAACTGACAAATAATCTCCACAAAAAAAACCAACAAGAACTGTTCCCCCCTCCATATCTCAGTTACTATTTATAGGCCCTACTAAAAATGTTGCCTGCTTCCTTAAAGTTTCCTAGGTACTGAATACAAACAGGAACACATTTCTCTAACTAGGAAACAGCATTTCAGAACAATGAACCTTTCTCTTCCCCACCTGGGAAAAGGGAAGTCTCCCCACCCCCAGCTCCATTTTCTTTTTCTTTAAATAGAAGCCATATGAAAGCAGGATACGTAGTTCTAAAACTGTGCCAATGAGGAGCAGTGGTGCTACAGGACTGAGACTTGGTTTTCTGGGTCTAGTCTCATCACTGAAGCAAGACAACCCTTTTACAACTCCTAATGGACCCTCTATATCCAGCTATCTCTATCACCCAAGCAGCGGCTAGAAAACCTCTCTTCTTTCTTAGGGGACTCCCATGCACCCCGACCTTCTCAGCTGAAAAGCTCATCTCATCCTAATCGTATTCTCCCCTTCTCTTCTCACAGCTTCTTTATATAATATCCCACTTCCTCCTCCTTTATTCCAGTCTCCTGATGTCATGGTTGTCTCTTTCCTAAACAAATCAACACCTTTGATTCCATCCCCTTTTCATCTTCTCTGGTATATTGCTTCCATTATCATGTCCCTTTCAAATCTTCAATCTTTCCCTATATACTGGCTTTTTTTCCTGATACCTACAAACAAAGTTCCCTTTAAAAGGTCTTCCATCCCCAAAAGCTACTGTCCCATACATCATCCTTTTCTCATCCAAACTCTTAATCACCAGTTACTCTTTACAAAATTATTAATTTTTACAAAAATTTCAAAAGTATCTCACAATTTCTACATAAAATGGCTCAATTTTTCTCAATCTTTATCCTTCATGACTGCTTCGTAGCACCTAACATTTTTGATTGCCTTCTCCTTTGAGATATTCTGTCTTCTTTGCCTTAGATATGCTCTCAGTTTCGATGGCACTGCTCTTGTTTCTCCTCCTCCTATGCATTTGACTGGTCTTCTGTCTCCTTGGCTAGATCATCCTGCATGCCAGGCCCACTAACTGCAAGTATGTCCCAAAGCTCTCTCTGGGGCCCTCTTCTCTTTAATCTCTACACTCTCCCACTTGGTTACTTCATCCACTCCCATGGGTTCAATTATTTTTATGCAGATGATTCACAGAGCTATATATCTAGCTAGTCTCTCTCTTGAGCTTTAATGTTTCATCATCAACTGTCTTCTGGACATTCTGAACTGGATCTCTCCTAGTTAACTCAAATTTATGTCCAAAAGAGAAGTGATAATATTCCCCACTCTCCCAAATCATCCTTATTTCGAATATCCCTGTTTCTGTCAAGGGCATCTTTCATCCATCTAGTCACCCAGGTTCCTACCTGCAATATAATCCTGGACTCCTCATTCTTGCTGCACATACCCAATCAGCCTTCACAACTCTCTCATACATCTCCATCTCTTCAGTCACAAACACTGCCCTAGTTCAGACTCTCATCATCTCTTGCTTAGACTATTTACAGCAGTCAATTTTGTTTCCCTGCCTCAATTTTCCCCTGTCTCCAATCTGTCCTCCACACAGCCACCAAAAAGCAGAGGCCTGACCAAGTCACTCCCTTCCTCAATAACTCCAGGGCTCCCTATTGTATCCAGTCATTTTGACCAACTCTGCCTCAGCAACACCAGTTCTCCAAGCCTGAAGTCATTACTCTTTCTCCGAGCACACCCTTGGAATTTCTGAATCCCAGACTATGTCTTGAAGCTTTTCCAAGACACCCTTTGAATCCCAAGTTACCTTATACCACACCACACCACGTATGTGCACATGCTTAATTAAGCAATTTTTAAGAACCTACTATGTGGCAAGGGAGGTGCTAGGCACAAGGACTTAAAGGTAAACGTGAAATAGTGACTGCCTTCAAGGAGTGGGAGGATTGGGGACAGGGGAAGGAAAACATAGAACACACATACTGTCTCCATCCATAGCTCCTTGAAGGATTATCTCACTTTTAATCTTGCATCTCTAGAGCCTAGAACAGAGGTTCCCAAACTTCTTTGTCCTACTGCCCCCTTAAAAAAAATTACTCTGGAAAATGTCCCTCTGGAAATCTTTCTTTATCCCTTAACAAGTTTCTTTTTAAATTTGCATCATTAAAAAAAAAAAAACGCCAGAATTTTTTTTTTAATGATGTATCTTAAATTTAACAATTTATTGTAAATTTGGGGTTTTTTTCCTACATTGAAATTTTGATAACAATATTGTAACCATACAATATCATATAGTAGCATAAACAAGTCATTACACACAATACACACATATTACTGCCTATGCATGCTGGACAATGTACAACACACTTGCCAACACTTGCTTGTTAAAATCAGGAAATTTGACCACTGGTCAGTTATAATTTATTTGCATTTTGTGTGTTTATTTGGAAAAGAAAGTAATCACAGCTTTAACTCTGTTGCATAACAGATGAAGCACGTAAGAATGGTTTTTCAAAAATTTATTTTCTTCTTTCCTTACGCTTTTACCACTCCCTTATTTTTATTCAAGGCACCCAATTGCACTTGAGAACACCACCACCCCCAAGGGGCAGTATCACTCACTTTGGGAACCTCTGGAAGAACCTGTCCTGAAACATTAATAATTAAGAATACAACGAAATTCAGAAGAGTAATTCTAAAAAAAATTCATCTGGATTTTCCCAAATATTGAAGGGTCACTTGAAATGAGCAAACTACATCATCAGTTCCAAATAAGATTTATTTAGTATCTATGATACCCTAAGAACCTCACCCCAGGTTATTCAGAACAATAACTCTCTTTTAAGAAGTTGGGTGGGGAGAGCAGAAATATTACCATTAAAAAAAAAACTCTTTGAAGTTTGATGGACTCATTTGGAAAACTTGAAGCCCAATAACAATGGCTAATGTCAATAAATTGCTGTTTCATGATTTTCCCTCTCAACCAGTATTCATTAGTATCTAGTACTTGGACTTTACATTCTGCTTTGCTCGCTCTTTTTGTACATTATGCAACAGCTGTGTTTTTGCATTCTCTACCATTTTCAAAAAACATCTAAAATCAACAAGAAAAAAACACTCACTAATAATCAATTTGCATTTTGAATTTATATCCTATGGCAAAAACTTTGTGCCTTTTATCTATTGTGTGTTCAAATCAATAAACATTTATTAAATGCTAGCTAATTTGCTAGCCACTGCACTAGGTACTGGGGATAGAAACCAGAAAAAAATAATTCCTGTCCTCAAGGACCTCATATTTTACTAAATTAGGTTCAAAAGTCCAAGTCAAGTTGATAAAAAGATGTTCTTTAAAAATGGAAAATGCCCACATATTTTCTCTGGAACTCAAATTGAAGTTCTGCATCAGAACTAAGGTTGGGGTTTTATTAAAACTGAAGTACTTGCTATGAAAAGCAGAAATGTCATTTGATATGACATCAGACAACCTGAGTTCATATTCTACCTTATCAGATTTGAAAGGTTCTTTACTTCTTTGTACCTCAACTTCCTCATCTGTAAAACTGAAATACCTGTAGCATTTCCCTTGAAGATAAAATGAGATAAAGTGTGGAAAGTGCTTAGCACATGTTATAGGTATATGTAAAGGTTGATTACAATTAGCACCATTTTAACCTTGAATAAGACACTCCATTTCCCTGCTTCTGTTTTGCCATTTGTAAAAATAAAGGAGTTGGGCTACATATCTTCCACAGTCCTTTTCAATTCAAATTCTATGATCCTAAGGTCACTTATAAAAAAGGTGACCATGTACATTGGTGTTTCCTCACCTAGGTGTTCTCTATACCAAGGAAATCACAGGTACTGTTCCTATATCTTGTTTTGCACCCAGCAGGGGTGAAAGGGAATTTCTTTAGCCTGAATTTCCCTATATAGAACCACTGAAATCATAGGCCTGTTTTAATCTCTATATGGAACATAATGGGGTAAATTTTGGTTTTCCTTGGAAATAGCAAACTAGAATTGAATCGAACTCAATTAAGAGCTAGTTTTCTCCAATCACTTTATAATAATAAGGGTAGGAAAGCATTTATGAGATCCATGAAGTTAGACTATTTCATTCTCTTAGGGAACTATAATAGGCAGAGAGAAAATTTCCCAAAAAAGCTTTACTTTCTTAACAATGACTAGATAGACAGAGAGATGGCCTTAGATATTCTAAACAGTGAAGTTAAAAACTGAAATGAGTTTTCTTACTCATGCCCAGTCTGAAAGAGACTGCAATTAGATGGAGGCAGGAGAGTTAGAAGCTTCAGTTTGGCTTCTAAGAAAATTGCAAGTTTTTAACTGGAAAAAAGAACACCCATCACTTGACTAAAAACAAACAACTGAGCAAATATAAAGAGAGGATAATTTTAGCCAGGTACTTACTGCACCTACACATTATGTTCCTTTATTATCACTGCTCCAAATTGTATCTTCTTTCATAGTCTTAATCATATGCTATACTGTAATAGCAAACAGGAATTTTGCATAAAAATATAAGATATTGGATTCTGAGTGTCAATGTCATTGGATGCCCCCATGAGACTTGGATTGCAAACTGAAGCTAAAGTAGAAGCCAAGATCACCCTTTTGGGAGACTCTCTTAAACTTCAAACATTTGGCCCCTGGAACCCAAGAAGAGTTTTGTGTGTGCTTTTCCAGGTAATTCATCCCACAAATATAACGAGTAAGTAAATCATCTCCCCCACCGCACCCTCACTCAACATTTGTCTCCATATCTGCCAAAAGATAGAAACTCAGAACTGAAAGACTCTAGAGTCCTTTTTAACCTTGTAAGAGTTTAAACAGTAAATATCAGTTCTCTCAAATTGCAGGAGTCCATGAAGGTTTAAAATTTGTGCTTTAGTAATTCTCATCATACAACCTTAATTAAAATGTTTACATGTGATTTTTAAAAATCTTTTTTTACTCTCCTTTCTCATTTCCAGGGTTCTATTAAATTAATATAACACAAGATCATTAAGGTATTCATTGAGTACAAAACCATAAGAGCATCTCAGTTACACCCCTATCTAAACGAAAATCCTTATACAATAAAGTGTACCTCAAATGCACTAGAAGTTTGCTAAGAAATCCAACGATGAGTCTTTCTATAAACCAAATAATCACCCTCTAAATTACTAGATTGCAATATTTTGGTTTACTTGAGGGTACACCCATACAGTGTTACCTATCTGTCATTAATATAACTTCAGAAGAAGTCTTGTCTGAAATTTGTGTCTTTAAGAATAAAGAGGAAAAAAGAAAGGAAAATCCAATTTCAAAACACCTACTTAACTCAACTCTTCCCTTAATTTGGGACTGACTGAGAGAGCTATAAACTGTCCATCAGAGTTAATCACTCAAATCCAAGACTTGCCTTCTCCATTACAAGGAGGATCTTACATTCTATTTCACAAATTTTAAAAATGCAGATGAACAGGGCAGAATAAACTACAGTAAGAATGAACATTTGGCAAAAATTATTTACAAAATTCTCAACATAAGAATGTTTCGTTATTTTTCATTGTAATTCATCAATTTCCATTTAAGAGCTTCATTAAAATATTAAATTTCAATCTTTTAAATACATTCCATATTTTAATAAACCTCACATTTTTTCGCAAAAAACTCCTGAAATTACATAATTTTTGTTGATTTTTGCAATACATACTCAAGTTTGTGCTTTATGTGAACTGACAGACATTGCAAAATTTATATAGTACATAAGTATTAGAACAAGATCATTGGTGTCCTATAAAAAAGAAAGTAATGCTGAAAAAGGACACTGAAACTCAGCAAGACATTTCAAGATTGTGCACGTTGCATATCTACTAAAAATGTTCAAGACTCCCCAGAATAAAGCCCCATCTCCTTAGTCTTGACATTTAAGAACCTTCACAATATGGTCCCAAACTGGTGCCTCCACAACTAAACAAAACCTTATGGTCCAGTTAAGCTGGATTATTCACTTTTCCCATGTGATCACACACATTCCTGCCACTGTACAGAATGGTAGTGGAAAAAAAAACAAAAAAACAAGGACACTGGTATCAGAGGACCTGCAGAGAATCTCAGGCATGTCACTAACCTCCTTGGATTTTAGTTTCCTCATCTGTAAAAGAAAAGAAGGATAACTAGATATCCTCTGAGGTCCTTTTCTAGTAGGTCAAGATGGCCTAATGTCCTCAATCCAAAGAGCATTCCTGGCTAGTCAGGCCTCCCTCCTCTGAACCTACATTTTGTCTGTGCTACCAGTGAAGAGCTAACACATGCTACTTTGCACTATCCCTTAGCCTACCATGTGTTTAGATTTTGTCTACACAAATCAACACTAACATACCACCTTGTACTTATTCGATCTTGTGAGATAAGGGCAATGATTAAATGCAATAATGAATAAAAAGAGTACTGTGGGCACAGAAACTGGCCTCTGACACTTCTAGTTGCATAACCATGGGCAAATCACTTCTCAGAGCTTTGGCTTATTCTACAGCAAAATAAAGATGATAACATCTCACAGGGTTGTTATTAGAATCAAATGACATAATGCATGTAAAGCTCTCTGTAAACTATAAAGCATTAAATGAATTCCAGTTGAAATTATTTTTACCACCACCCATCATTCCTAGTTTACAGACAAACAAACTAGCTTAGAGATAAAACTCAGAGATTAAGTGCTTTGCGTGGATCACTATGACTAAGTCATCAGCGACTTTTCAAGAGGACTCACTCCCCTCACTCTAACTCCAGTGATCCCTCTACCATATACTACACTACCTCTTCTAAGTTCCATAGTCTATAGTGTCCAATAAAAGTCAGTTGTTGCTGTCAATGACTAAAGATCAGAGCTCAGGCAAAATTCCTGGAAAGCCAGCTGTGGATTTCATTTCTGCCTTATCTAAACAGAAATATTCTTGAAATCAGCACTGCAGCTGATGAGGAGAAAAATGTTTTCAATCTTGTTTTTCACAGTTCAGTTACAGCAAAAACAGTATTGTGAATGACCACAAGATGGCAGAGTCAACTACCTATACTTGCAAGAAAGTTGAAACCCTACCAAAATCCTTGAAATAAAAAGATTCCATTTCCCTAACATCCTCTGAAGATATTATCCTGTTTCCTAGTTCCCATACACAGCCCTAAAGATCAATTTCAAACGAAGAGGAATTTGAGCATCTGTCAAATCCCAAATGGTAAATGATGTTCTACTTTTGAGAAAAATCAGTCTCTATTATAATTTCCATTTTTGTTGTGAAGTAAAAAAAGTCCCACAAATCCATTCTAAAGAACTAGAGCAAATCATGCAAACTAGCCCACAATAGTATTATCTAACTGCATGTATAAGAAGTCTGTGCACTACCACAATAACCAATATCCTAGAGAAGGTTCTCATATAGATAGGTTTCTGGTAAGGTGATTTTAATTCCCCTCAAAGCTAACTATTTTTAATACTTAGTTCAAACTGTATGAAGAATCACAATCAAGTCAGCAATTTGTAATGGGCCTCAGATGTCTATCTGTTTAATCAAATCCAAGAAAATCCAGAGATTATGTTAGTAATTCTCTCATTCCAGAGTTGCTACATCCCTAACTCCTCAGCAGAAAGCTCTTAAGAGAGCCCCATGTGAAGCCAATAAAAATCCTCTAAAAGTAAAGGATCGAACTTAATGTATCAGTATTACAGTATCTTTTCTAATGTGCCCCCTCCCAACAGTTAGTTCCTTCTACTTAAAAAAAAGCTACTTTGTATTTATTTTAAATATAGTTATACATGCGTGTTTTCTCCCTCACAGAATAAAAGCTTTTTGAGGGCAGGACTGTTTCATTTTTGTCTTTGTATCTATACTCAGTACTGAGCACAGTGATTAATCAGTAGGCACTCAAATACTTTTTGATTAATCTCAAAAATGTTAATAATTAATATTAGTGGTAGAATAGATTAACCAGTTAGGGCACTAGGCAACTAGGTGGTTCAATGGATAGAGTGCTGCACTTTGTGTCAGAAAGATCTCATTTTAAATCCAGCCTCAGAAACTATCTGTGTGACCTATATTGTATGTATGCCTTCCACCAATTCAGATCAACACTGGTTTACAGTTTATAGACTTGAGAGTATTCTCTTGGGCAATGCTAGTTTATGAGAGTTGTCCATGGACAACTAGTAGGTGTAAGGGGCAGGAATCACAGGCAGATCTTCTTAATTCCAAGGCCAGATCTCTTCTCTCTGTGACTCTGACACTGCTTCTCATTACAGCTACATATTTAATATACTTTACCACAATGCCTACTCTTCATAGGTAGGGTAATCATTCAAAGCTCTTTTCTTGCTCTGGAAATTCAAGTAAAACAGGAATATTCCCTACTCCAACTACTCTTCACTAAGACTTGACAGCAGAAAATACAAGGTGAAGGGGAATTATTGGCCAAGCAGCAGTCTACAGGAAGCAGTTGTCTAATTTGTAGCCTGGAGGTATAAGCATCAACCACTGAATAGCAGTCCCCTCAGATACCACATAAAAGGGATAACATCAGCAACCAAACCACTTTGTATGTGCTGCTTAGCATATATACAAGCACTTCACATCCAAGTTTTGCTGATCTCTAGTAACTGGGAGGCCAGAAAGAGTCAATTCTCAGTACAGGACGACAGCAAACAAAAGAGACCTCTGAATTCCATAACCCCTCATTTCATAGCTGAGGAAAAGGCCCCAAGAAAGAAATTTGCCAAAGGTCACAGGCAACAAGTCACAGAGCTGGGATTTTAATCTAGATCCTTTGATCCCATAACCAGTACTCTTTTTAATGCACCATGATACAAATATGTGGTATTTTATAAAATAATCCATTTTTTGCTGTTGTTCAGTTGGGTCTGACCCTTGGTGACCCCATTTGGTATTTTCTTGGCAAAGATATTGAAGTGGTTAGCCATTTCTTTCTCCAGCTCATTCTACAGATGAAGAAACTTAGGTAAATAAAATTAAGGGACTTGCTCAGGGTCACACAGCTGATAAGTATCTGAAGGCAGATCTGAAGATGAGTCTTCCACACTCCAAGTCTGGCAATCTATCCACTATGCCACCGAGCTGCCCAAGCCACTGTTTAAAGGCAGGCAAAATTGAGTCAGTGATGGGTTGCTCTCCCCCTATCCCTGCCAAGTTTTTCTGATTTGCTTATTTTGACCAACAATAACTCCCATCTCCTAAAGCATGGATGGTTTTCCATCAGCAGAGGGGAGCACCAGGCATGAATTGCTACACTCTAGATATGCTCTCATGGACCAGATTTAATACTTTAACTGTGGGTGAGGGTGACACTGTGAAACAGATTAGCCTATGATCACAAGGAACAAGGATTTGCCTCAGTTACAAGCAGTCCCTGGGGACAGGATTAATGAAACAATATGATGCATAAATCAAAAAACTTCATTTCAGCTAATACTTTCATATCCTCATGCTTCAAGCTGGTTTTTTTTTTTTAAGAAAACCTGTAATTTCAATAATGTAAGGGACTCCTAGGGTGAACACAATTTCTCGCAAAGCAGATGGTAATGATTTTGCAACTTAACAGTCTTAGGAGTAGCCTAAGGTGTTAGGAAATTAACTGGCCCAGGGTCAGACAACCATTATAGATCCTAAGTAGAACTAGAACAGGGTTTCTTGACTCAGAAGTCAGCTCTCTACCCAAGACACCATGGTGGCCTCTCAGTTTTAGAATTTTTAAAAAGTAGAGATGCTTGATTACTTAGCAGAATTTAGCGCTGGAAGTAATTTTAAAACCTTCTCTTCCAATCTCCACCCTCGTTATATTATAGATGAACAAACTAAGGCCTACACACATGAAGTCCTTGGAAAATCTCACAAGATTGGGACTACAGGATCCCAAATCTCCAGCTGGAAAAGATCTCAGGGGTCATCCATTCCAATGCTTGCCATTTTATAAGTGAGAAAAATGAGTTCCAGAAGTGAAGGGCTCAAGGTCACCCAGCTAGCTAAAGGTAGGGAGAGTCAGGGGTCCCATAGAGGTCCCCAGTATCAGACAGTAAATTTAGTATTTGAATCCAGGTCCTCCTGAACACAAATCCAATACCCCTTCATTTCACCTCTGCTTAGATATCTCCACCTTTTCCTATCCATCATTCCCTTTTGTGATGATGCAATCACCAAAAAAAAACTGAGCAATCACAGTTGAAAGGAGAATGGGACAAGCTAGAGATTTCAATACTAATGGATAATTAGAACCAAGAGCTTGTTGCTCCAACTCTCATTTACCAACTTAGGAGAGATCCTCTTGAATTAGGTCAAAATCAAGTACTGTTACTTTTACATTATACATGACAAAACAAATACAAAAGACTCTGAAGCAGCCACACAGTCCAATGGATAGACAGCTGAACCTGGAATCAGGAAGACCTGGGTTCAAATCCAGCCTCAGATACTCAGCAATCCTGGGCAAGTCACTTAACCTTTACGTCTTGGGTTCCCTATCTATCAAATGGGGATAATGAGAGTGCCTACTTCCTGGGGGTGTTGCAAAGATCAAATGAGACGGCGTTAAAGGGCTCTATCAACGACATTGTCATCACCAAGGTCTCAACGAATACAGACATAACCTCGGGCTACGCCAAAGGAACACAAGCTCTCAAGAAGATCCATCCCAAGAGGAAAGTCTTAAGTACAGGCCCAGGTACAGACTCCACGTCTTTTGACAGAAGGCTTTCTGGCATTTAAAATCCTTTATCTTTATTTAAAACTCTGGTTCCAATATATCTTTCCAGGCTGAGTATATGTTGCATACTCTACTTTCCAGACACTGACTTCATATTCCCTTTACATGACATTCCTTTTCCTACCTTCACACCTTTGCACAGGCTAATGTTCCTAAGAGGTGGTATACTTCTGTTTCTCAGTGTTGCCTCCAAGAAACCCTAACTCCTTTCAAGGCTGAGTTCTAGATCACCTCCAAACATGAAGCCTTTACTGAATTCTCTAGTTTGTAGCACTCCCTTGGATGTTACTTTGCCTTTATTTTCTGTCATCTTTTCCCTATGTTATCCCACCCTCACCCCTTGCCCCTTTGAACGTACTGTTTATTTTGTCTTTATATCGCCAGTGCACAGAGGCACTGTTAATAAAAATCCTTAATGAACTGAAACGACTAGCCTAGCAAGGGTTAGAGGGGCTCATCACCCAAACATAAGCCAGAAGGTGATTTTTTTTGGGGGAGAGAGGGAAGGGAGGAACCTCAGTAACTCAATTTTCTAGTCACGTTGTATAGCAATTGCAATCTGTATCAACAAAAGGCAGGCCCACAAATATGAAATCACATGGAAGCATTTGCTCAACATCCCGGTTACAAAAGGGGAGGGCAGGGGGCAGGAAGCACCAACAAAGATGAAAATCAATCAAGGCCAAAAAAACGTTGGTCTACTTTGAACCCACTACTTGTCTTTGGCTCATGTTATTCAGGTGTCAAGGAAAACAAGAGGAGCCTGCCCTCAAGAAATAAGCAGGGCCATACTACCTTCTAGGACTGGCTGGGTAACACTCCCTTTTGTCTGACACCTTGAACCTGCTGGGACCTCCTCCAGAGGGACTTCCTAGTTATACATACATCAAAACTGCTTAATCCATCTCCACATGACTCCTTAATGTCTACTGCTAATTAGGGTGTTTTTGCATTTTGACATCATTACTCCATAATTTGAACGATGGTTTGAGATTCTGAGCTTTAATACTCAATGGTCTGAAGTAGGTTAGTTCCTAGGAACATGGTTAAAACAGATTGTGGAAAAAGTTTTCTTAAATCAAATCATTTAAAATACACACAGGAATTTTCTTCATGAAGAAATTCAAAATGGAAGTCATTGTTCAGTTGTGTCTGTCATATCATGACCTCATTAGAGCTTTTCTTAGCAAAGGTACTGAGAGGGTTTAACATTTCCTTCTTCAGCTCATTTTACAGATGAGGAAACTGAGGCAAAAGGGTTAAGTGACTTCTCCAGGGTCTCACAGCTAGTAAGTATTTGAGACTAGATTTGAACTCTGGAGATAAATCTTCCAGACTCCAGGCCCAGCATTCTATGCACTTCACTACCTAGCTACCCCATCAGAACGGATGCAAAGTGAAATAAAGAGTACAAGGACAGTTTGTATGTGTGTATCTATCTATCTGGATAGATAATACATGTATATAAATATATATATACACACACACACATACATACATACACACACGTGTCTACAATGTAAATAGAAAAAAAAACACAAAAAAGACATGAAATTATAATGAGCAAAGCTCAGCCTAAAGAAGACATATGGAATGAGAATTCTTCTCCCTCCCTCCCTGGGAGAGGAAAGATTGTTAAGGGTGTAAAACTGAATATATTATCAGTTTTGCTTGATAAGTGTGCTTAGTTTTGCTATACTGTTTTCTATTTATTCTAGCTCTTTTGAGAGGAAGAGGGGAGGAATACAAAGAAATGTAAATGATGCTAAAAAAAAAAAACCAAAACACTTTCTTTTAATTTTAAAAATTTAGAACACCATTAGTCTTTTGAACAAATGTCCAGTCTAGAACACCGGTCTAGAAGTACCAACTTAAACTTAAAAGATTTAATTAGACATCTACCTTGGCCTTTCATTGATATGTACCTTGTTAAATTTTACTCTGCAAATGCTTTTATTTTAAAATATTTGTATGAAGGCACATTTTAGTTAATGACAAATTAAAAGGCAGGCATAACCGTTCAATGTAGACAAATTCTTCCTTCTTATTGTACAAGTAGACAATCAATCTGAATGAAAGTAGAGAATAATCATCATTGCTTCAGCTCCTCAAGGATAAAAGACAAAAATAATGTGACATTTGCTTCTTCCGTCTTGAATGTTTTACTTAAGAATCAAAGACCGTGGGAAAAAATTCAGGATTCTTTACTCTCAAGCTTTGGGGAAGAGGCCTTCAGCAGCAAAATATTTCCACTCAAAGGAAGTGGTGATATAGATTGAACACTATCTATATTCCAAAGTAGCTTTTTAAATGAGGTAGGAAAAGACAATACCCTTATATCACAGTGCTACTGTAGTTTTAAAATAGAACAACTGGAGGGAATACAAGAAGTGCACGGTTATAATGGTCCTATAAATGCGGAAATTCTACAGGGGGAATTAAAGCCTGTCAGCTCTTTTAGTAGAAAAAGGGCTGATGTGCTGAACAAATTACAGGGTCTCGTGTGTGTGTGTGTGTGTGTGTGTGTGTGTGTGTGTGTGTGTGTGTGTGTGTGTGTGTGTTAGACTTTTTGGTAGGCTTTTTGCTTTGTCATCAGGAGAAAAAAAAATATGAATCACGCAATCAGGCAACTAATGCCTTAAAGGTGCAAGTCAGGGGAAGGTCCGTCATTTCCACCCCCACCCCCACACACACTGGAGTCATTTGTAAATAAAGACTGCAACGCACTAGTTGTATTTCAAAAGCGATTCCTGGATCACTGTCACAGGAAATTTACATAACAGGATAAAGTCTACTTACTCCAATAGTCTGAAGTATGTCCCCTATTCATATGTGTGTGTGTGTGTGTGTGTGTGTGTGTGTATGTGTGTAAACTTAGGTCAAATTCTTCCATTAACATACTAACTATGACCATCTAATGAAGGGGGGAAAGGAACATGCATTTATTATGTGCCAGGTAATGCAATATGTGCTCTACAAATGTAATCTCATTTGAGCTTTACAAGAAACTTATGAGGGTATTAACTCCATTTTATGGTTAAGAAAACTGAGGCAGACAGAGGTTAAGTGACTGGACTAGGATCACATAATATGTGTCTTGAGTCTAGATTAAAACTCGAGTTCTTCTAACTCAAGGTTCAGGGCTCTATCTACTATGTCTTTTAGGGAAGGAAGGTAATGTAAAAACAGAAAATGCTCATTTTTAAAATGAGTAAGCTGATATACTACTGGAGGAACTGAACCACATCCATACTGACATTCCTATAATAAATAAAACCAGAAGGCAGAATTTATAGCTAAGTGGAAAGGCATAGCACACATTCTCCTTGCAAAGGTGATTAAAGCATTTGGTAAAATTGGTTTCATTAAATACCATGAAAGGCAGTAAGAAATATCATTTCAGAAAATACTTAAGTAATCTCATTTTGTAGTGGGTTTAATGGTAAACAAAAAGTGCCATAAAAATAATTGTGACTTATAAGCCAATATGGTGGCTTAGAAACCATCAACAGCAAAGGACAAAAAAGTGGAGAAATGCTGTAAGAACATGAAAAGATTCTCCCAGCTGAGTGAACTTTGGATATTTAGTATTTTTCAAAGTGAAAGTGGGTGTAGTGAAGGACAGCAAAAATGTTAGAAAATATGGTTGATGATTAAGAAAGGAAAGAATCCAAGCATTTATAGGTTATTCAAAGAAGCTCCATCTACATATGAATATTTTCTTCATAAAGTATTTTTCAAAAAAAAAAATAAAGTGAAGGTGCTAGACATAGCAAGATTTTTAAAATGTCACACAGAAAGAAAGAAAAAAGGTGTCAAATCTTAACACTTCACAGCCTGGTTCCTAATGCTACAGTCATTTCAAAATCAACTATTTGTGCACCATATTTGACCAAAGATCAAGATAAACAGAAAACTAGACAACAGGATAAAAATGAAGTAACACTCTATGCATAATTACAATAGGGCCAAACCCTACCACTGACTTTAGAAAATGGAAAATGGAAAATGAATACAGATAAAGACAGTGAGACTCATTATTGCCATCTCAACAAGAACTTTAACATAAAACAGCCACCAGGGTGACTCCAAAAGATCCCAGAAACCACACAAACTTCAACATAAACCATTAATCAACCTTGCAAGAAGGGAGTATGTAAGGATACAAGCTTATTTACAAAAGGCTAAAAAGGAGGATGGCTAAGGCAAGTGTATCACCTCACAAATGGGGGAAAATAAAACTGAAGAAAGTTTGAGATGAGACCCAACTAAGTCGGATCATCTTAATGGTATTTATACAAAGTATCCCAAAAGTTTTAATGCAGTTTTAAAAGCTCTTAAAGCTTTAACAGTAAAACTTTAATATTCTCTTACTGCAGTTTTAAGCAATGATTTTGTTGAGTTTTTCTCTATGATGAAAGGGATCTATTTTGTAGGTTTGATTTTTTTTAATGATTAATATAGGAAGGAGAAATGGAAATTAATTTTTAAATGTATTACTTGAAATTTTATTTTTAGTTTAAAAAGAAATGAAAGAAAAAAGAAAAATATTAAAAATATGCTAATATTCTTTGATTGGCATTTGGTCATATTGTTACATCATTTATCCATGTATCTCAGATAGCAGATCCTACACATACCAACTGTGTGTGACGATCTGGGGCAACTTCACTTAACTTTTCAGTATCCCTACAGTCTGGTGAAGATCTACACTTGTAGAAGTTTCTTATACAGAAGTAATTACAGATCCGGCCCCCACAGAAATCTAATAAAAAGAGATTTTTTTTTTCCTTTCACTCAACAATTTTTGTTATTTTCTTTGCACTCCTTAGTGATGTTAAAGCTTTTCAAACTAAAGAATGAGATAGCTAGAGCACTGGATAAATTTTCTATTAAATGCTCATAGAAAGGCACAGACAAATACTGCATATGCTAAAGTGTTATATTTGGTTTGTGATCTGTCCTGAGCAAGGGAATGGCTACATCGATAAGATTCTAAGTTCACTGACATACCATAATCAAAATTAAAGCCCATTTCAATTGCTTGCACACTACTTGCATTTGTATTATTTTAGTGTTTTGTTTCATTTTGACATGCTTCAACAAAAACCCACAACATACTATTTCCTACTGCCAAAGACATTAACAAATCAACAAAGCTGTCAAATGTCAAATATTCTAAATAAAACCACCTAGTAAGAATATTAGCTATTCCGAGTGTATATCTGGCTTGAAATGACCTCTACTCTAAACCTCCTTACCCTCAAAGTCAAGTACAGCAGACTGGAAGAGTTTTCAGTTACCTTCTGACACATTTTTTTTCTATTTTAAGTACAGATCCAAGTCTAGTAAATAAGGTGTATCACTCAACCTCTTTAATATTCCTGTTTTGAACCAAAAATAGTCTTACGTAGCTTGATCACCTATCTTTTTACTTAAAAGACTTTAAGAATAAAGAAACATTATCGTAGGTTGTTGCAAACTGACTCAACGCTTCATAGTCCAATAGTAGAGTCATCTGAGTATGAGTATGAATGAATGAAGACTAACACATCTAACACGAATGCAAAGTTTTGATGTGCTTGTTTTAAATTTTTAAATATTTTATATTAGTGCTTTTACTATGAGAGCACAATTATTGATAATAATGAGGAGAAAACTAATTTGAAAAAGCAATTTTTCATGTTTTCAAATGTATTTTAAATTAGGCTCAGAGTCCTAGGAGGGATGAAAAAATAGCATGTTTTTTAAAGCTCATAATAGCTAGGGGCAGCTAGGTAGCACAGCGGATAGAGCACCATCCCTGGAGTTAGGAAGTCCTTTGTTCAAATGTGACTTCAGACACTTGACTCTTACTAGCTATGCAAATCACTTAACCTAGAATTTTTTTAAAAAGGGCTCATAATAGCTAACTATACAATATACAGTAAACAGAAACAAGCCAAGTCTTAAACTTACAGCACATAATATAGTTGTCACTTCAATGAAATTAAATTGACTACTGCCTTGCCCCTGCTCCAACCTGAAAGAATTCAACAGTGGGGAATGATACCAAGAAAATCATCTCATAAGGTCAAGGGAAGGAGGATGTATGCCTGAACTTGAGATCTGCATTCCTTCTTGCTTGGTACTCAGCTTTGTGCAATCTTTGACAAGTTTACTGTGCACATCAATTGCTTGCTGGTACACATACCAACAACAGCTAAAAAAAATGTGCTAGACAACCCACATTTTTTTTTTGCTGGAAAAATATTTTTGTTATTAAACCACATAACCAAATGATGGGAAATCTGACAGGATAGATGTAATCTCATTCCAGTTTGCGGACCATAGCTATTCCCAACCCTAGAATAGAGAGGATCTAAATTGTATCTGCCATGTTTCCCTTTTTACAAAGACTCAAGAGCACTACTTTGTGGGTTTAAAGATTATACACATTTAGGCATATTTTCAAATGCATTGCTTCATCATACCAGTGAGGGCTTTCAAGCAAATAGCTGCCATGTTGAAAAACAAAGTACTATTTCCAGGCAAAAACTTGTCTCCTAAAAACAAATTCTGAGGCAAACACTCTGTCTGACCTGATTGTTTATTTTTACCAATCATCACTCATTTATCAAAGGTCTAAGTTCAAGGTACTATGCTAGACACCCAGAAAGATAAAGACTCAAGGGGGGTAGTCTCACATCTTGAAGGAGCTTACATTCTACTGGGATGGTAGAAGATATTAACAAAAATAAACATAAGTTAAATTACAAAATAAATATACAATCATTTAGTACAAGATGGGAAGGACTTAACAAAGGCAAGGCCTCTTGAAAAAGCTGACATTTGAACCTGAAGAGAGCTAGCAGTTTCAAAAGCCAAAGGCAAATTTTCTAGGCACCAAAGGCACCAGAGTCAACATGTGTAAAGGCAAAAGGTGACAGATGTCTTATAAAGGGCACAAAGAAGAAGGCTAAGTTGTCTGGAGCACAGATGTATGGAGTGTGCTATTGCACAGGAAGGAGAGACTGGAAACAGACTGTGAAGAATTTTAAATGCTAAACAGAAGAGTTTGTATTTTTATCCTATAGGCAATGAGAATGATTAAAGCTTTTTAAGAAGGGTGAAGAGGTGTGTCCAAGACACACAAAGAAATAGAGGAACTTCTGATTTAATTGAATAGTTTCATTTTATAGAGAGCAAAAGAAAAAGAGTGACTTCCCTAATATCAGAAGGTAAGAGGCAGAAATGGAATCCAAGTTTCCTGGTCCATAGCTTCCTAATGCCCTACATAACTTTGATATTACTTGGCTCTAAATGGGACACTTTTTAAATGACTCACAATTTAGTGACTCTTCAAGTAACTTACGAGCCAATAATAGTCCAAGTAAAATGCTGGAAATAAAATATCAATGATAATTACTCACAGCTGGTTTTCTCCTAGTGATGTCACATCAAATTTATCCAATAGAAAAACAAAAATGTCTCTTCATAAAAATGGGTGGGAGAGAGGGAGAAGGAGAGGGGGAGAGAGAGAGAGAGAATATATTCAACTGTAGAGTTTACAGGACCACTAACGTTGAGCTGAAGGTGACTCTATAGAAGCCACTGCCTCCAACCCAATCATCTTATGAATAAAGAAACTGACAACTAAAGAAATACACGGTGAGTTACTTGTCCAAAGTCACACAAGTACTGAGTGGAAGAGCTGAAGTCTGAATGCAAGTCCTCTTCCTCTACTTCCAACATTCCTTTCTTTGCACCATACTGAACTTTTTACCATCTTAAAAAAGCAACTGAAATGAATTTAAAGGGTTGAGGGAGAAGTAATATAATCTGGACGGTCATTAATTTATTTGAAAACCAAAGTTTATAATCCATGATAACTGCTGGTTTGTTCATTCATTTGAGAAGAGAGCAGAAAGGTGATGGGCATAACATATCTATGATTTCATGGTATAAAAAACTGCTCTGAAATGTATACTTCTAGGGAGATGAGACTGGGACACTGATAGGAGTAGAATGACTTGCCCAGCCTCACCCAGAAGCAAAATTTGAATCCAGGTTTTCCTGACACTGACTCTCTGTCCCTTTGGCAAAACTACCTTTTCCTTCCTTCCCCTTTCCCCACCCCCAGACTGAAGTCCTCCTTCAATCACAGTTCAGGAAACAAAGGCCAAAACTCCATTCTACAATAAATTAGTATTCAAAGGATATAACAGGTTACCAAAAGATGGGGGGAAGAACTCTAAATCACTAATAATAATAAAAATGCAAATAAAAGTAACCCTCAAGTTTCACCATAAGCACAGAAAACTGGCACCAAAAAAGTAAAAAGCTGGGAACGGTCAACGTTGGAAGAGTTGTGGAAAGACAGGAACACTAGTTAATTGTGGAGCTGTGAATTGGTATAATCAATATGGAAAGGAACTGGGAATTATGGGAAGGAAGGAAAGAAGAAAGGAAGGAAAGAAGGAAGGAAGGAAGGAAGGCAGGCAGGCTTCATATGCACTAAAATATTGAGAATAGGATTTTTTGTAGTAGCAAAAACTGGCAACAAAGTAGATGCTTCTCAACTACTTTGGGATATGACTAAATAAATTGTGGTATGAGAATGTGCTATAAGAAAAGGCAAATATGATTAATATGAAGCATGGAAATACTTCTATGAACAAATGCAAAGTAAGTAGAAGCAGGAAAATATACAATGACTAAAATAATGTAAAAATAAAAACTACCATCACAAAGCAACTGAAATTAAATGTTGCAAAATTATAAATACCAAGCTTATTCCTCCTAAAAAGATATGAAAAAGATAATTGCCTCCAATTCTTTACAGAGGAGAGGATTCACAGATATGTAACACAGCACACAATGCCAGATTACTTTTATGTTCTTTAGTTTTGCTAAATTTGTTTTTCCTTCTGTATTTAATTTTTGTTGCTGGTGTTGTTCTAAGGAATAGGGCTCTATGAAAGTGAGGGATGTATGTAGAAATGTACATAATATAAAAACAAAAGGATACTGAGAGATCCACTTTTTTTAAAAAAAAACAAGAGTTAGCAAATGACCTTCCAAAATACTTAATCTTCTACTTCTTCCACTATTTCTTTGCTGCATGGATTCAAAACTATTTAACACATTAACATAGTATCTTTCAAATCAGAAGTTCTTTAACCTGGAATCGAAAAACTTGGATTTTAAAGGGGCTATAAACTTGGATGGAAAACTTTTTTTACATCTTTATTTTCTCTAAGCTCTAACTGAACTTTAGCATTTCCTTCAATCTGGAATGTAAGCAGATTAGCAGTACTTCTCACTTTGTCATCAATGCAAATTACAGATATCTTCTTATGACATTACAGTTGTTGCAGATATCTTAAAATATCATTTATGCTCATCAATACTTCAAGATTACTTGAGTTATGAGCATGATGTCTTCAGCCACGTTGTCAAATGCTTTCAATGAGGATGAACACAGCAGCAAGGTCAATTACTGTACTGATGCTAAGTTCTTCAATTTGAAAAAGCCAAGACAGAAGTGAAGGGAGTGTTGGTGCATGATTTTCTGTTTGCAAATGATTGTGCACTCAATGCACCCTCTGAGACAACAAAGTACGTATGAATCAATTCTCTGCTGCCTGTGCTAATTTTGGCCGATTAATTAACACCAAAAAACCCCCACAAAAACACAGGTGCTCCATCAGCCACCACCACACCATCCATACATGGGACCATCAACAACAAATGGAGAAGTTCTGAATGCTGTGGATAAGGTCACTTACCTTGGTAGTGTATGTTCCAGAGATGTACACATTGACAATGAGGTTGATGCACACATTGACAGAGCTAGCTCAGTGTCTGGGAGGCTCCAAAGAAAAGTTTGGGAGAGAAGAGGTATTAGACTGACTACCAAACTGAAGGTCTACAAAGCTGTTGTGCTGACCTCATTGTTGTATGCCTGTGAAACATGGACAGTCTGCCAGCACCATGCCAGGAAACTGCATCATTTCCATTGGAACTGTCTTAGGGTACCAGACACTGAAGTCATGGCTCCAGCTGAACTGCCAGGCACTCAACTATGCTTCAGAGAGTGCAACTCTGATGGGCTGGCAACATTGTTTGAATGCAAAATGTATGCTTGCCAAAAAGACTATTTTATGGAAAACTCACATAGGACAAGTGATCACATGTTGGTCAGAAGAAGCAAAACAAAGACACTCTCAAGGTCTCTCTCAAGAACTTTGGATTCGACTGTGCAACATAAGAGACACTGGCACAGAACTGCTCAGCATGGTATGCCCACATCAGAACGGGTGCTGTGCTCTATGAGCAAAGCAGAATTGAGACAGCACAAAGTAAACATAAGATGCGCAAATTTGGAGTAATCATCTCAAATATTCACACAGACTATTTGTGCCCAACCTGTGGTAGAGCATTCTAACCTCATATTGATCTGATCAGTCACACTTGGCCATAATGAAAGTTCACTTCATCATGGTTATGTCATTTTGATCCTCTTTGAGAATGAAGGACAACAACTATATATTCATGTATCTCACATAGGTTTCCCTGGGAATTATAACTTTCCAGAACATAATAGTGTTGTATTCATGTCAATTTCTAATGTGAAGGAAGACAAACTATACAAATACAAAAGAAGGATGGTGGTGGAGTGGAGAGGGCATGTTGTCAGGTCAGCTATTATACATGTATATACACACACACACACAAAATAGTGGTCAGCTGAGAAATCAAGAGGCCTGGGGTTCTACTCCAGATTCAGCTACTGTTAGTCAGCTGGATGACCTTGGTTTATCACCAAACCTTCAATATTAGTTCTGTTGTCCTCCCCTAAAGGTGAGGAGGGTGGACTTAACTGATTAACTCTAACTTCCCTTTCAGTTCCTTAAAAAAAAAGAAAAAAAGGCGTGAACAGAATAATAGAATTCCTATGTGGGATGCATCATTTTCTCATGATAGGCCAAGGATGGACTTCCCATAGGCCCAGTGGAACTAAGCTACTTGAGGACAAGTACTACTTTTTTTTTGTCTATCACCAGCAGTTTCACAGTACCCATGTTGTTCAATCATTTCAGCCTCATCTGACTCTTTGACTCCATTTGGGTTTTTCTTGGCAAAGACACTGGAGTGGTTTGCCATTCCCATAAGTGACGGAGGTCGGATTTGAACTCAGGAAGAGCAGTCTTCCTGATGCCAGGCCTGGTGCTCTATCCAGTGCACCACCAAGTATCTATAATAGATGCCTGACAAATATTGGCTGCATTCCTTACAACCCCTGGCAATAATAATTATGCTGAATATGTTTTCACTGCCTTGGAGCACAGGTATTCAATAAATCCTACTCAACAGGAAGATGCTCCTTTGATCAATTCCACCAAGCATGGATCACCCGGCGGGAACAAACTCTTCAGACCCTCTAGCCATCGCTGCTTTGGGTCATACAGAGTAATTACCTTGTCTACTCTAATCCTGAAATTTTCCCTAGCCCATAAATCAGAGCTTCCAGTCACTTAACAAATAAAGGTAATCCCCTGAACCTCCCAGAGAGAAAAAGATAACTTCTTTAAAAAGGGATAATTCCTGGCCCCCACTTATCCCACCAGGATCTTGAGAGAAAGAGAATGAAAATGAGATCTTTTAAAAATACACAGCTGAAAGTGTCAAACCTATCTCCAGACTAGGCACTTAGGATGTGGGAGGAGGAGCACAGATTTCAAGAACCGGGAGAAAACAGGAATCAAACAGGATTATTCATGATTTACAAACTCTCCAAGGCACCACCTCATTAGCTCACACCTGGACTACCGAAGTAGCTTTCTGATTGGTCTCCCTGCCTCAAGTCTTTTCCCCTTCCAATCCATTCTCCACTCAGTTGCCCAAATGATTTACCTAACATAGGCCTGACTACGCCCTCCTTGACCCTAACTCAACCAACTCTAGTTGCTTCAGTCCCTGGCTTGGGATAAAAACTGGTCCTTCTTTTTCCATTCTTAAAATCTTCCCAGGACTTTGCATTCCCGCTCTACTCTAAAAGGGTCCATCTCTCTAAAAGTCTGTGTGTATGTGTGTCTGTCTGTCTGCGTGTTCACATACCCCCTTCTACAGAAGGCCTTTTATAATGTCCTGCTAATGCTCTCCTAAAGTTACCTTCCTCATACAGAGTTCCTTGAGAGTATGGGCTGTCTTGTATGTCCAGTGCTTAGTACTCTGGGTTTGGCACGTAATGCTTATTGACTAGATTCTATGTATATATGTATATATGTATGTATGTGTGTTCTAATGTATTTGTTATCCTCTCCATTAGAATGCAGTCTCCTTTAGGGCCAGAGTCCGTTTTTGCTTTTTTTCTTTGTGTCAACTAATGCAGATCTGGGACCAAAATTAAAATAGGCTAAATTTCTTTATGCCGCAGATAGATAAGAGGCAGACTGATGATGGTTGCTCACTGCTGGTCACATGACAAACAGGAAAGAGGATTCAGTGGCAACCTTACATTGAAATCCTTCAGGTGAGCTGCAAGCTGCGCAGGCCTGACCTAACAGCCAAGGTGGTACAATGCTGAAAGCACTGGGCCTAAAATCAGGAAATTCAGCCTCGGACTCTTACTAGCTGTGTAATCCTAGGCGAGTCACTTAACCTTTGTTTGCCTCAGTTTCTAAATCTGTAAAATGGGAATAAGGGCCTTTTAGGAATGATCAAATGAGATAATATTTGTAAAGCACTTAGTACAGTGCCTGGCAATGGGTATGGGAGTGGGGGAGGAGAAAAGGGGAAGGAAGGGAGGGAACTGGAGTCAGTTTGTATTCTGACTCTCTTACTTTATTACCTGTTGACCCTGGACAAGTCACTTCATGTGTCTCAGCTATAAAATGTTAGTGTTAGTTAGACCAGAGGGTCTGCAAGATGCCCTTCAGCTAAAAACCTATAATCCTATGACTGTTTCAAGTGGCTCTAAGTATCACAGAAGATAAATAAAGATAAGAGTATGATCATTTAAAGTAGAGGTTCTTAACCTTTTTATGCCATGAACTCCCTTTGACAATCTGAAGAAAGTATATAGGCTCCTCAAAATAATGTTTAAAATGCATAGGACTTCAAAGGAAATCAATTATATTGAAATGCAGATATCAAAATATTTTTAAAAGAATTTCATTCACTAGGTTAAGAATCCCTGATTTAGAGGATGTAATACTTTAGGGTCACAGGAATTCAATAAACGATTAATGCTTAGAAAACTCGTATTCTCCTAAGAACACTTAAGTAGCTGCTTTTATTTAAAAACATATTGACTCTTAAATGTGTAAACTGCCTTCTAAAAATATATTTTGAGTAATATATGAAGATAAAGTATTTAAAAATTTCTTTGCTTTCATATTGTGATTTGGAAGGTTTTCCCCTGTAATATTTTAAAACATGTGTCATATTTCTTCCTGCTGTGGCTAGTTTACAGTTGATATGGCCCTTGTACTGGAATATTACCCTTCTAAAAAATTAAAATTCCCAACTAAGCAACAAGTAACAATAGGAAAAGTGTTGCCTAGGGATGAGGGGATGTGGGTTTAATCCAGGGTCCCACATAACTTTGGGCAAGTTTCTTAGATTTCAGTTTTTCTTATCTCTACAAAGGGGGAAGGTAGACAAAATGATCTTGAAGGACCCTTTCCTCCCTGTGTTAAGAGGCCACTAGACAGTGATGGAAGGAAGACCTGAATACATGTCCAAAGATTCAGCAGGACCTGGTTTTGCAACCTGTAATAAATCATTTTCTTTCCCTGGAGATTTTAGTTTCCTCAACTTTAAAAAGGGGACAATTGGTCTTAGAGATCTCTAAGCTCTTCCTTAGAGCTAAAGTTCTAGGGTTCCAGTATTCCTGAAAAATAAGTACCACCACGTGATTTCCTTAACCAATCTCACCACCTGCCATGGATGTCATGCAAAATGTATGAAGACAGGAAGTTAAGCATGGCTGTGATTAATGTCTTAAGTATGGTCTACAAATGCTTGTCTGATTTGGTGTTTGTTAGGTATGAAATTTTAAAAAAAATTTAAATATATATGACCAATTTTCTAAGGAGTTCAAAGGATTATTTTCAATTATTTTCCGTACAGTCTAAGTAATTATTAAAACAAGATAAGTTCTTGGAGGGGGGGAAAAACAAGAAAAGCATTGTAATAGATTCCTAAAACTTGGTTGTTGCTTTACTTACTTTACAAAGGGATTGAGGAAGGAAAGACAGGGAGAGCACTCAATGGGATTTAATATTTCTTCTTTCTCAGAAACAGAGCAGTGAATGAGATTTTTTCTAAAAGTTTAGAATTAATTCTGTTTAAACAACAACAACAACTTCTGACCTGTATGAATGCTACAAAGAATTTACTTCTGTGCCCTGGAACTAAAAAGGCATTCAAACTATGCTAATCAATAAGCATTTAGTCAGGGTCTAATATCACTTTTTTCCTAAACTTTGTATTCAATCAATAACATTCATGCAGTCAAAATGCACATAAGGATGGAGTGGGATGTGGGCACTGGTTTTACTTCACTATGCGCAATTGTTCCAAGGGTTCTGGGGGAGGAGGACATGTTTATTTATGGGAAGGGAGGCAAGGAGAGAGAGAGAGAGGAGGAATTGGATTAGGGTAGTCCAAAGAACAGAGAAATTGAGGTATTTTTTTAAATGTACAAAAGAAACAGAGGAAATGCCAGAAGGTATCGCAGAGATGCAAGGCAGCTTGGAAAGCTCTATGTTTATTATATACTTAAGAATTTACATAGCACCTACTATGTGTCAGGTTAACTGCTTTGAAAATATCACACTTGACCCTCACAAAAACCCTGAGAGGTAGGTGCTGAAATTATCCACATTTTAGAACTGGGGAAACTGAGGCAAACTGAAGTTAAATGACTTGGCCAGAGTCACATTGCTAGTAAACACCTGAGGTCAAATTTGAACTCACATTTTCCTGATCCAGGCCTGGTGTTCTGGTCCACTGCACCATATAGCTGCCTCCTCTTTTAAAGTTAAAAGCAAATTGTACATTATAGAAATTTTCAGCTTTATGTACAATCACATGCAAATGTTCATCTGATCTGGGTGTAAGTTCACAATAAAATTGATCAACTAAGGCATTCAAAGGATCAAGCAGAAGGCTTTTCATTAATGCAATCATTCTCCAAGTGTGCTCCAGGGAACCCCAGTGCTGTCTGAGACCCTTTCAGTGGGTTCATGAAGTCAAAAATAATTTCAAAATAATTCTAAGATGTAATTCCTAATAAGGAAAATATTGGTGGATATAACTCTCATAAACAAAAGCTCTCTGTAGGAGTCCTCGATGATTTTCAAGGGTATAAAGGGATTTTGAGACCAAAGAGTTTGAGAACCACCGACAATATAAAGGACACAAAATGAGGTCAGTCAGTGAAGGAACTGGTTTTATGTGCATATGACCTTTAGAACTCAGCACGTAAAAAATTACCTTTCAATAAGCTCTTCTATATGACAGTTCACAACAAAGGAATATTAACTAACATACATATTGGATTCAAGGTGGTATTCATTTTTGTTCAGGATAAAACATCAAATTAAACAGTTTTGCAAAAATATATAGAGTATTACAAATTCATTAATACTTCACTTGAGGTAATTGTAAATTTCACAGATTAGATTTATAGATTAATCATACAGAAGAGGATGATTCTCTTTGTTTAGAAAGATATCAAAATCAACAAGTTTACTATAATTGATTGAATATGACTAATTCATTAATATTTTGCTACTTCTGAGGTAATCACATTTTTATAAACAAGCTGCAAATCAGCATTAAAGTAATTTTAATATTCCAGAAGACATATACACGTATACAATACACACATGTTTCTATGTAGAAACATATACAACAAACATATAAACAACATATATATATATATATAACATATTTATAAACAGAGATTATATATATTGTGCTTAAGAATTATGTTGGAAGCAGCCTCATCGTATTTGAAACAGACGTGTATTACATTTGTTCAGACACTCCAACTCTGTGATTTTAAAGTATTTCAGGAATAGTATTTGAACACAGATAAAACTTCACCACCCTAAGTGCAACTAGTTAAATCTTCAACCATCTTGGGGGATTAGTTTGATGTAACTTTCAATTAACATGGCAATAACACCATCTAAAATTTCACTCTTGTAAAACAAATTCAATTTGATGAATGTTTAATAAGCACCTACTATGTGCAAGACATTGTGTCATACAAAAACCTTCCATGTCTACTACCTCTACCTTATTAAGCAATTTCATCAGCATTATCTACAAAATGACAACGGTCAACATTAAACGGTGAAATAAGAGTCTTCAACATTATAAGTTGATCAAAATCAAAACACTGTCAATCATTTGCACTGGGCCATTTCTGTGGCGTACTGCGCTGGTAAACATTTAACAATCGGTTCTACAGAAAAAAACAATTTCAATACACCACAAAATTTTAAGTTTAACATTTTCTCCATCACTTTCTTAAGTCTAGCCAGAGGTTCCCAAAGTGGGTGATACCATCCCCCAGAGGGTACTCCAGTGCAAATGGAGGATGTTGACTAAAAAAAAAAAAAAAAAAAAAAAAAAAAAATAAGGAAGCCCTGGAAGCATAAGGAAAGAAGAGAAGAAAATTTTGAAAAACTCTTTGTAAGTTTCATCTGTTGTGTAACAGAGTTAAAGTTGTAGTGATTAATTATTTTTCAAATAAACACACAAAATTCAAGTTATAAGTGATCAGTGGTCAAGTCTCCCAACAGGTCTTAACAGCAAACATGGGCAAGGCAAGTGTGTCACAAATTGTCCAGAAGGTCAGCACGCATAGGCAAGAATATGTGTGTGTAATGATTTGTTTATAATACAATATTGTACAGTTATATGGCACAATACTGTGCCATCAAAATTTCAAATACAAGGGGAAAAAACACAAATTTACAATAAATAATTAAATATGCGCTGGGTTTTTTTAAAATGTTATTTTATATTTTTTTAAATGATGCAAATAAAAAAGTTAAAGTATTAAAGAAAGTAGATTTCCAGGGGGACACTGGTAATTTTTTTTTTTAAGAGTGTGCTAAGGCCAAATAAGTTTAGAAACCCCTGCTCTAAACAATTATTAAAATTAATCAAGTCCTGATTTGTATTATTTGCCAACTTCTGTGGTATAAATGACTACAATGAAAATCTGATATAGTTATAAGCATACCCTTTCAGACCATCAAATAACAGCTTCAAGAAATGAGAAATATCACAAGATTTAGAGCTAGAACTCTGAGTTCATCTAAACAGCCCTTCCTCATTACACTTAAAGAAACAGATATGGGGAAGTTACGTTAACTTGGAAGAATTTAAGATTCTTGAGGGCAGAGAATGTTTCATAACATAGGACCTATCACATAGCAAGGTGTTTAATAAATGTTAGAAGTACGTGAAACATGAATGGAGGGGCTGAAAGAACCACTAAAACAGTTGGTTAAACATAATCTGTATAAAGCAAACTACTTTTATAAAATAAAAAGTATACAAAAAATATTTTAGCAATTTATCATCAGTATGTCTGATTTATCAGAGAATGAATTTCTTAATACCCCTTTGAGACTCAAATAACTAAGACAACAGTAGTAAAATAACAACAACAGCAAGTGTTCTGAGTGTTAAGTCTAAGGCATGTTAGAGGGAATCCAATACTGTATTTCTCACCCAAGTTTTTAGTTAAAATGAATTCTCTTCTTTGCATGCTAAAGACTCAGTATGCCCCCCACCATACACACACACACTCTCACACATGGTATGTTTAATAATATCTCCTCTATAATAGTCCAACATTTTCCCAGTATCATTAACCTGATGATGTGAGAACAATGGTGCTCCTTGTATGTAAAGGCAGAGGATGCAGCTGCTTCCATTTATAAATAGGACACTGCTCTGGGTAAGCTGCAACAGCTATTGTTCAGATGGGCAATCAAAATTACTTCCAAACTTCTTACGTACAGGTCATGGTGTAAAATCCCTAAGCTCTTTCAGCAATTTGCATGAGGGTAGAGGAAAAGGAAGCAACCAAAAATATGATACAAGCATCTTAAACCACAAAAATGTGTTTTTAAAAGATAGGAGTACAAGTCAGTAGTTGACATATATACAAAATGAAATGCTACTAGATAGTACTGTAAAAACCATCCAATATTAGATGCTACTCTAAAATATTTGAATACTATTATGGAAGTAATTGACAAATGTACTTTGGTTCACTACCTGCATTACTTCAACACTTGAGGTAATATTGCCAAAAATCCTCTATCTGATAGACATCTGTGGACACAAATAATTCCAGTCAAACTAGATACTTTAAGCTACAAAATATCCCTTGGATGATTTAGAGCAACCCCCTGCTCAGTTTCTTGAGGAATATGTGTTAGTAGAATTCCTTACTACATCAAATTAATATTGAGCAGTTAAGTCTGAGTTATCATTGTTGCATTAACACCAAGTCAAAGCAGACAGTCAGAAAGTACTAGAATAATTTTGGTCCTTTTGGAAGGTATCTTGAATGGTTTCCTCATTAAACCCTTAGCTATATTGCCACTAAGTGGCAACTAAAATATCCAAACACTTAACAGGGAGCCAGCTCCTCTTCACCAAGACCAGAAAATGAGACAATGGACAAAGGATATGATGAGTAACCTAAGGATAACTGCTTGAGTTTTATACAATAGAATGAATTACAGCCGTTGGAATATAAACCACTTGAGAGTCAGGATTTATTTTTTGTCTTTGTCAGCTAGATGGTGTAGTGGATGGAGGATCTGAGTTCAGATGTGACCTCATAACCATACTTACCAGCTGTAAATTAGTTAGCCTCTACCTTCCTCAGTAGGTCAACAGTAAAATGAAGATCCTAATGAAACCTGCCCTCCAGAGTTGTGAGAATCAAATGAGATATGTGTAGCACAGCAGAGTGGCTGGCACAAAGTAGGTGCGTAATAGATGTTCGCTTCCTTCTTTCCTTCCCTTGTCTAGCATTGATCCAAGTGTTAAATCATAAGCTTAACTGAAAGCTAACGGCAAACACTTCATAAATGCTTGCTGGTTAATTGACTGGTTGCCTTTTAAAACTGAATATATTCTGCCAGGAGGCTGCCAGATTATATGGATATACCTAAGATCCACTGCAGTACTGTGATGAATAAAAGGAGGGAAATAACAAGTATGGTTTCTTTTGTCTTTCATGTTCAAATTTTGTCTACTTCTCTATTACCCCCAACGTCGTTTTCTCAGATAGGAAATGGAAAGTAACATGAAGGCAAGGGAAACAAGAGAAAATTAAAATGTGCCTCAGGCAACCACTGCTTTTGTATGCCAGTCTTGTCTCTTTTTTACATCAAAAATGCCCAATATTGTTAGAGGGGAGGTAAGAATGATAAGAGAATATAATTGGCGTTTATATAGCACTTTAGCGATTGCAAAACTTTTTTACATGTTATCACTGTGAAAATAAAATCGTCAGGCTCTGACTCAGAAGATCTTGGTCTGAGTCCTAGCTCCCTGACTTTCTGATCATGACAGCACAGACACATCACTTAAATTCTCTGGGCCTCCCTCCATTTCTCCTCCTATAAAATAAGAAGAACACTTTTAGGACCTACCTCATAGGACTGTTGTAAGAAAAACCCTTTTAAACTCTCAAGCACTTCATAAATGCCAGCTATCATTACTAGCAACACCCAACTTATAAATACCTCTTACACTACAGCTGTGAACTTATTTCTCCAGCTGTTAAGTCTGTATGAATTCCCTGTGTCATGTCCCCAGCTGCCACTGGGAATTTTCCTCTACTTCCGTCTCACCTTCTCCAACTCCACCTAAGTACATCTTCCCTTCCCCCCAAGACAATGTCGTCTCTCAGCTCTCCAACATACTCTCCGGCCCCGAGAGCTAGGCCCAGGAAACCACTTAACAGCATCTCCACAAAGCCTATCTAAGATTCCATGCCACAGTCCCTTAGGAATACATATTGGATCAACTGTACCATAGAGGCAACCCTGTATGAACTATCATAAATCTAAACCATATAGACTCAACCTTGACACTTTCACTCAGGTCTTCACCTACACACTTTTCACTTGAATGGAAGACAAAGGGAAATCTCTTCTAAGGAATCAGGGAGAAGGGGAGAAAAAGGAGCAATTCCTTTTTCAAATGAAGGTGTGGGGGGAGTGACACATGGGTAAAAAAGAGAAACTTCTCTTCTAGAAACTGGGACTTGGGGAGATGGCATACTTGGAATCCAAAATTACCAGGTAAAATTTAGAAACACAATTCCTCCTAAAAAGGAAGGATGAGTGCAGTACAATTAGTACTACTATTCAATTATATTATGGATTAAATAGGTTTCTGTGGGCCAACTGGCAATCAATGTGCCATTTCTGGCATTTACTTTGGAAAATGTATAGCAATAGGGACTGCCTGTATTGATACTCATAGTTTTATAAATGAAGAATCTAACTAAAAAAAAAAATTTTTAAAACAGGTTGGGCAAATTCTTCAACGTCAACCCTATAGCTACATACTACCCATTCTTTAAGATCCACATTCTCCCTGAAACCTCTCTATTTCCCCCATCAAGACAGAAAAGTCATAGCAGCATGGTACAGCAGATAGAGAGCTAATCTGGGAGTCCTGGCCAAGGAGTCATAAAAATTTAAGTTGAAGTCCCAGAGATATATAATGGCTCTGTGACCCTGGACGCCCTTCTCTCCTCTGACACTGCCACCATCTTGGTACAGGCTTTCATCACTTCATACTCTCTCTCTCTCTCACATATAGATACATAGATATATATATAGATATATAGATATATATTTTAACAGCCTGCTGTTTGGTTTTCCTGCCTCAAGTCTCTCCCCGCTGAAGTCCATCCTCCACTCAGCTGAGAAATGGATCTTCCTCAGACCTAAGTCTGGCCACATTACCCCTCTATTCAATAAACTCTCATGGCTCCCTACTACTCAAGAATTCTCTGTTTGGCCTTTAAAGCCCTTCATAAACTATCCCTTTCCTACTGATCTACTCTTCTTAGATCTTACTCTCCCCACATAACACAGGTATTCTGCAATTCAGAGACCTGACTCCCTCACTGATCCTCCCATAACACACTCTACCTTTGGAATCCATGCATATTCACTGGCTGGTCCCTCATGTCCAGAATGCCGTCCCTCTTCATCTTTGCCTCCTGTCCTTCTCCTAGGCACAGCTGAAGTCTCACCTTCTGCAAGGAGCCTTAACCTTGGTGCTTTCCCTTAGACATTATCTCCAATTTATCCTTTATAGATCATTTGCACACAGTTGTTTGCATGATCTTCCCCACTGGACTATGATATGAGACTCTTGATAACAAGGACTGTTGTTTTTCTTTAACTTTCTTTGTATCCTGAGCTCTTAGCCCAGTACCTGGTACATAATAGGTACTTGGTAAATGCTTACTTGACTTGACAAATCATTCAAACTCTCAAGTGTTCCATGCTACTCACTAAGGCTTTAACTTGAGTGAAGTACAGATCTGTATTAGGAGAAGGAGTTTCCTCCTTGAAAATACTCAACCTGAGTATTAGAAAATACTAGAAATAGCTAGAAAGCTTCAGACACTTCTGAGTGAGATGACCCTAGACAAATCACTTCAGCTCTGTTTGCCTCGATTTTCTCTTCTGTAAAATGGGGACAATAACAGCAGCTGCCTCCCAAGGTTGTTGTGAGGATAAAATAAAATAATAATATAAAATATATAAATATATATTTAATATATAAATATTATAAATAAATGTATGTAAAATATATAAGTATAAAATAAAATAAATAAAATAAAATAAAAATCTGTAAAAATGCTTTGCAAACCTGAAAGTGCTATTTAAATGCCAGCTCTTATGAGGGTGAAAAAGTGATAGACGAGAGAGATAAAGTAGACCCTGAATGATTAGAAGACTCAGATAGGAAGTTCTGCTGCTCTATTATAGCTCTTTTATAGCTCCAGAAATACCCAAAAATCCAACCTTGAAGAGAGTAACTCTTCAACAGCAACAAGCAAACTCAGGAGGAAAAAACATAAAAAGCTAGAAGAAATGAAGCAGGAGAAAATAAAAGCTCTGGAGGAAGGAATTTGAACAAGACCTTAGAAGAGAAAGTGATAAACCTTATTCAAATCATGGAATCCCTGAAAATTAGAATAAACCAAACAAAAATGAAAGAACAAACAAGAAAGAAATCACATTAAAACCAAAAGATTGAATGACAAATGAAAATTACCAAAATGAAAAAACCAAAAGACAAAAACAAAATATAAAGAATTCTATCACTTCCTAAAAGAAACTTCAAAAGGAAAAGTCCCAGGAAATTCCTAACCAAAACAGAATTTTCAAGTCAAAGAAACAATACTACAAACAGCCAGAAAGAAAGAGTCAAAGTACCCGAGAAATAGTTAGAATAACATAAGACCAGTCAGCCTCTAACACAAACAAGAGGAGACCTTGGAATGCTGTTCTCTAAAAGGTGTAAGATGAATGTACAAGCAAGAATCACTCACCCTTAAAGGCTGAGAGTAGTCTAGAGTGAGGAAAATGAATTTTCAATAAAATGGAGAAATTTGAAACATTTGTGATGAAAAGATCATAAGGCTATGGTTACATAATGAGGTATATATTGTCTGTCATGGTCAATATGTTAGTTTGTTTTGCTTATATATACTTGTTTTTCACAAGGGAAGTCGCTAGGAAGTGAAAGTGACCCCCACACCACATATTCTGTGAATAGGCAATCTACCAAACTAGACTTTACCCTATAAAGAACTAAAACATCCATGAAATTTAGTCATATATTGATGAGGTCCCTAATCAAAAGTTTATATATGATACTGTAGAGAGAATACAATATTAAATTCAATGCTCTAAGTGTGTTGCTAGATGGCACTGTTATGCCAAGATCAGTTATTCTCAGATAAGTTTATTTCAGAGAGATCCTTATTCTTTCTTAACCACATTTGGTTGTGTACCTGTAATAACTATATACATATTGTAAAATATATACATATAAATGATAAAATCAATTTAAAGGGTTTTTAAATTTCATTTTATATATATCCAAATATTAAGGAGGAAATCTAGTTGGCACAGTGGATAGAGAGTTAGTACTACGGTCAAGAAGACTCTTTATTGAAATCTGGCCTCAGACACTAGCTCTATGATCCTAGGCAAGTCACTTAACACTGTTTGCCTCAGTTTCCTTATCTCTTCAGCTGAAGAAGGAAATGGCAAAGCACTCCATTATTTCTCCCCTCCCCCACCAAAAAAAAAACCCAAATGGGTTCCTGGACACAACTGAACATTAAAAATACCGATTTAAGCCATAATGATAATTGCATATGTTGTGTATATTTGGTATCCAGCATGATATTACTCTTCATGAATTAAACTGAAAATATGCTTTTTTCCATGAAGAAAGTAGACAGACACATCTATGCGAACAGGTTGGGTTCTAAGTTATGAGTTGTATTTTTTCCTTTCACATTAGGGTCTCCGTTCTCAGCATATCAAAACTATTGTCTCTTTCAATCACTCATCTACTCTAAAGCACTTAATGAAAGTCTGATGTCTCACCAAAATAATAACTTTTAAAGAATACAACCGACCACACTTTGAAATGCACACATTTATTTCAACTTGTATAATATGGTTATCATCACTAACATTCATAATAAAGAAATGATAACAATCCTTTCAAATATATTTGATACTCACACTATTCCCTATAGGGTTATAAACAGCAAAAATGACTTCTCACAATCCAGATGGTGCCTTAAAGAGTGTCATTCACAGTAGGTGATCAGTAACTGACTACGATGGATTACCATTAAATTAATCCACAAATTACAACTGGAAACTAGTTGTAGTTCAACTTCCTATACTTATCACTTTAAGAACCATCAAAAGATACAAGAGCATATAAGAAAAAGATAATTCCATTAAAAGTAAACATCTCATTGTCTTGAGAAAAGACACCTCATAATTGAGTAGAGGGGATGGTTTCTCAGGGGTGTTAGGGACCCTTGTCAAAGCTAACTCAGATCCTCTATAACATTCCTTAACAAGAATGACATTAATTTTTTTTTTTAAAACAAAAATATCTAACTTCATAGGACCTCAGCAGAACTTTGGCTATCTATTTTAAGTGAAACCAAATGTCTTCTAAAGAGAGCACAGATCTCTCTCTCTCTCTCTCTCTCTCTCTCTCTCTCTCTCTCTCTCTCTCTCTCTCTCTCCCTCCCTCCCTCCCTCCCTCCCTCTCACTCACACACACACACACACACACATACACACCATCAAACAGAGTGTGGGGAGAGAGATCTGTTTCTCAGATTGAGAACTGATGGACTGTGGATAATGCTCTTTTAAGAAATTTGCAATGCCACTTAACTACCTTCTGACTTTTAGAATTCATTCAGATTACATAATTTGTTATCCCCTCTCCACCCCAAGTGAGGTACTTCCATATCTGGAAGAACATAAGACAATGTAATTAAAAGGTCTAGTAGGCCTCAATGCTCCTTTTAATTCAGCTCATAACTTTGCCTGATTTGGAGATCTTTGGGTTATCAATTTTTAAGTACACACTTCCTTTTTTCGCCCAACAAGATGAAATCTTCAAGACCCTCCTCCCTCCCCCCAAAAATCAATAATTAATTACAGGGAATACTATATTAGAACAAGACTAAAAGTTTTCCATATGGTAAGAATAACCAGTCATGAAACAAGACTTCTAAACTAAGTCTACTTCTATGGTTTCTACAGAATCTAAAATGTTGAGTGTATTCAGAAAATATATTAGACAAAAAATTCACAAACAATGGAAAGGATGAAGGAAACTATTTTATCTTCTTTGTAACTAAGAGTTTCAATTTTAAGGTCTTTAAGAGTGACACAGGTATCCAACATTACTATCAACCTAAGAAGAGAATAGTTTGTCAAAGACAGCCTCTAAAGTTTAAGAGATTCAAGCATCCTTAAATACCGTAAGTGATATTGATGCAGATATGCATCTGGACCTGTGATTTCAGTTACAGAGAGATCCTCAATAAGAAAACTCCCTTTCTATCAATGCTAATTAGAAACTGATAGTGGCAGTATCCACTAGGCCATATTCTTCCTCTCATAAAACTGAATCTACACCCCACACACACACAACTACTTCCATTCATTTGAGGTCCTCCAAGTATCTACAATGTCCTGTCATGTAACATCTGGTACCTTGACTCTAAAATGGGATAGTGGGGGCGGAGGGGAGACAAATCCCAATATATAAACTTAACTGGCAGCTACAGTCTTTTAGGAGAGTTAAAGATAAATGCCCTCTAGCTGAGGGTATTTATTAACTGCTTCTTTGACTGGAGATTATATCTATTTCACAATAATTACCTAGAAGGCTTGCTTTACTCTTTACTCCCTCTAGCAAAGAAAATCAACAGCTTCACAAAACTCAAGAACAAGGAAGAGTTCTTTTCTGAAAGACAGTCATGAAATGGCTGCATTCTTTCTTAATGAGTTGCTGAAAATACCATGGGCAACTTCAAACTCTGAACAAAATAATACCAGATGATGTTATCCTAATATTTTAAGAAGATAATCTTCATTCATGTTGCTATTTCTCTAGAGCAAGAAAGCAATGCTCCAAAAAGGCACAGTAAAAAGACAGAGAAAATGTGCTGTATAAAAATGAGAGGCACAATGTCAAGAAATGATCTATCAAAAGCCTGAAATGATCTCTTATTCCCAACTCATCCCAGCAAAAAGTGGAATCACTGACCTTAAATTTTAAAGAATCTTTGACTCTCTCCTTTGCTCTAATAACATTCTGTCCAGTCTCATGTCACAATGCCCTCCCCAACTAGACCATATCCAACCTTCAATTTAACTCAACAAATAGTGATTAAGTGCCAATTATTTGCAGGATACAAAGACAAAAAGAAACTGACCCTGACCTCCAAGGAGCTATGTCATTTCTTTGTCTTTGTATTCCCTTGTTGCTGTTGAGTCGTTCAGTCCTGTCCAGTCCTTCGTGTCCCCCTGCACCATATCACACCACTACTGTCCATGGGGTTTCTTAGCAAAGATACTGGCATATTTTGCCATTTCCTTCTCCAGCAGACTAAGGCAAACAGAGTTAAGTTAAGTGACTTGCCCTGGATTGCACAACCACTAAGTTTTTGAGGCCATATTTGAACTGAGGCCTTCCTGACTCCAGACCCAACACTATCTATCCACTGAGCCATCTACCTGCCTCTCCACGCGTATACCTGGTTCCTAGGCAACATCTGGTATACCAAATAGGTACCTATTAATAATGACTAATATTCATAAATAGCATTTTTTTGTTTGTGGTCACATAGTGTCAGAGACATGATATGAAGCCGGGTCTTGAGACTCCAAGTCCTTTCCACTTACACCATGCTGCCTATCTGCTTCAGAAAAAGTCAACCTTCATTAAAATGACAAAAATCTGCTGAGAGACAAAATAGTAGGAACAATGTCTTTATCCCATTGAATAGCTGGGTTCTCCAACATTATCAATGCTTCCCAACATCCTGTAAAATGTGCTCTTCCTACAGAGACATTCTAAGTAAAAAAAATAGTCTATTCCGGGAAAAGATGCAATACAGTAGGGAAAGAGAAGGGCATTGCATTAAACAGAGGACAATGTCCATGTTTGAGAACTGTATTTCATGTACTGCCCATTAATGACCTTTAATCTTTTTCTTAAAAAAAAAAACTTCAGTACTCATGAACCCAAAAGACAACTTCCCCATTGAATTATTTCCATCCAGGTAGGAGTAAATCATAAGAGATATGACAAAGGAAGGTAATTGAGTAAATCATAAGAGATATGACAAAGGAAGGTAGTTTGTAATTGATTGACTACTATCAACACAAATGGATGCTCTTAGATTTGAAGTCAGAAGTCTTGCCTGGGTTCAAACCTGACTATCAATTAACTACCTAGGTGATGGTGAACAAATCATAACCTCTTCGGACCTTGGGTTCAAAACTATACAACAAAAGAGACTGGACTTCCTAACTCTTAAAATTCCTTCCAGTTCTAAATCAATGTTTCTGAGCCAAGTCCAGCCCTATAACAATTGTAGGTAAGTCACTGGAAAAACACACACATACACACACACACACACACACACACACATACACATTCACTTTTCTCCTACACTGGGAGCTATCTAATTATTGGGAGCAGCACAGTGATATGATGGATACATCATTGGTCTTAAAGTTAGGAAGACCTAAGTTCAAATTCTAACTCATATGCTAGCTACTACATGACACTGCAAGTCATTTAACCTCTGTCAGACTTACTCAAGGAAAGCACAATGCACCCATCACTGTTTAAACCATTCTTTTTTATTATTCTAATTTACAACAAAAATCAGATGATCCTACAATATTTTCCAATTTTTATGTATTTTTTAGAAAAAGAAAAAACTTAAATGTTCAAGGGCAAGGCAGGCTTAGTTAGCTCAGGCCTATCCAGTGGTTCAGATTCAAGACTGGAATGCAATGAAACACTCACAAACTACAAAAGGTTTAATAAAAAGAAGTTGTCTTAACAAATTGAGTTTAAACAAGGATCCAGTCAATAATAGTCAACAAATATTAAGTGCCTACTATATGCCAGGCACTGTGTTCAGGGCTAGATATAAAAAAACAGAGTCCATGCCTTCAAGGAACTTACAACCTGTGCTGGGGGAGAGGGGAGAAGTTCAGGCTTGGTAGAGAGTCCCCAAGGTATGCAACCAGGAGACAAAAGAGGAGATGTCTGAACTGAGCTCTCTCTATTGAGGATATATAACCAACTAGGCAAATTTTTATTTACATGAAGCCTAAATTTGCCTCTTTTCAACTTTTACCTAGTTCAGCCAAGTTGAGAGTAAAGAGTACGAGGGCAATCTCTCCTCGGCACAAAAGCCCTTCAACTACGGGAAGACAATGCCTGTCCTGTCTCCAGCTCTTTCTTGTTTTTGTTTTGTTTCGCTGAGGCTACTTTAGGATATCATTATGACTTCTTACAATTCCCAATCATCTATCTCTACCCTACCCTTCTACTGCTCTAAATCTTCTGTTCTCCATTCTCAAAACATCATTCACTATCATCATTCATTAGTGAAATACTGAAATTTCTGTGTATTACATTCAGCAGTTTCTAAATTCAGTGTAATTGAAATTTAAGAAACAAGACATACATGGTCACTAGATACCCTAATAGTTTCTCTAGCACTAGGTCTGGAAGCATTGGATGCTGTCTGCTCCATGCTACAGATCATTGGATACTTTACCCCAGGCTATGTGACACATTTGGGCTCCTGTCCTTTTGAAGGAAAACATAGGTTTGGCAAGTGAGTATAAAGAAAGGTATCAGAAATTGCTCATTAAGAGTCAAGGATCCCTTTTCCAAATAAGCAGAGAAGTAATGTATCAGAAATAGAAGAGATCAATTCATAGGAGCTTTTTCCTAAGTAACTATTTGCCATATCCTCATAATAAACTCTGTGTAGGAGCAAGGACCTAGCCTTACCAAAAGTGTTCGCCTCCACCATGACCTAACACAGCGTTCAGTACACTGTTCTGCACACAACAGTATTCAATAAATGTTTGTTGATTAGAAGTACATAATCTTGGCAACTATCATTTTGCTCTAGTGTTTAAATAACCCTGACATGAAAGTTTTTCCAATGTGATGAAAACCTCTAACTCTCCCTATAAAATTTATCTACATCTTAAAGAGACGTCCTTCAAGTAATAATTATAAATGATTCCCTGATTTGGATTACAAGAAAATGACCCCAAAATACGTAATAGTTTTACTCAACCTTCCTAACTTTTTGGAGTCTTTTTATTAGGAATATAATTTCTCTGTTATCTTGGTGTTCATTTTGGTCTCCCTTTTGTTACTGTTCAAAAAACCACAAAATTACTTAATTATGATTGGTCCTACCTACCAAAATCATGACCTGCTAGTAGGCCAAAAAACAATGGGTAAAATGAATGCATATCATCTTATTCAGCGTTAATACGTGCATTCTCACTTCATTTAAAAACACTGCTTTATTCATTGCATTATTAAAAAAAAAAGGCAACAGATATATTTGACTCTGTTCTGCACAAATGAGCCAATTTCTTCCTTCCGCTGAGCTTTCTTCATTTTTTCAGCTACATGTACTCAAAAACCACAAACTTATTTTAGTACTGGTTACACCTGAGGCTTATAGAGCAAACATACTGCCCCTCTACCTCTGCCCAGACCTTGCCCCATCCATGCAAACATCACACTGTTTATTTACAAAGCTCTCAGCTGGAAGGATCTTGGAGCCGGAGCCTCTAGGTGGCACAGGAGAGAGAGGGCTAGGTCTAGTCAGGAAGTCTCGTTCCCCTCAGATTCTCAGTGGCTGTGACCTTGGGCAAGTCACTTAAACTCTGCCTCAGTTTCTTCATCTGTAAAATAGGGATAATAACAGTACTAACTTCTTAGGGTTGATCTGAGAATCAAATGAGATAACTAATTTCCTTAATACAGTGTCTAACGTATAGCACACCTTAAAATAAAATAAATGTTAGTTATTATGGTAGTCCACTGGTTATATCAGTGGAGTTCAAATCCAACCTTAGACACTTTAGCTGTGTGACCTAGACAAGTCACGTAACCCCTATTTACCTCCATCCCTCATCTATAAAATGAGCTGGAGAAGGAAATGGCAAATCCTTATAGTATCTCTGCCAAGAGTTGGACATGACTGAAAAAAACAACTGAACATCTTTAGTATCTCTGTCACTATTCTTTCAGGAGTAATCTAGTCCAACACATACTTAAATAACAATCCCAGTCAGTAAGTGGTCAGTCATTTGACCTCTGCCTGAATTGACCAGGAAGCCATTAAGGCCTGAAGCAGCCCATCCCACTTATAACTAATGATTAGGAAACATGTTCATCTTCTTGTTCAATTCCTGACAAAGACACTGCAGTGGTTTGCCATTTTCTTTCGCAGTGGACTAAGAAAAACAGAGGTAGGTTAAGTAACTTGCCCAGAGTTACACAGCTAGTAAGTGTCTTGAGGCCAGATCTGTACTCAGGAAGGTGAGTCTCCCTGACTCCAGGCCCAGTACTTTAGCCACTGCATCACCTACCTGCCCTGCTCAGTATACTGCATACACTGGGGAGAGGCAAGGGAGACAGGGATGGTTGTTAAACATTTAGAAGAAATATGATTTAGTCTTCTTGAACTGTTCTTTATCATCTTTCGGGGAAAGAGATTAGAAGTTCAAAGGCTCAGGAAATAAAATTGATCAGTTCAGGATTCTAGGCTGGAGACTAGATGAAACATGAGAAAAAAGCACAGCACCAAAAAAAAAAGTTAGTGGTATTTCCCTATATGTTAACATTTTGATATTATTATAATGATGGTGGGGGTGGTGATATATACAAGTTATTTTAAGAATAAAATCATTTTTCTTAAGTATATGATGAATTTAGCAGCATCTCTGCTTTTTCCAAGACATCACAATAAACTTTAACAATAAAGTTTACAGACTTTCAAAAACTAGTCATTCAAACTCGAATCAGATAAAATTACAGTTTCAGAAGACTTCTTTCTTGGAAGGGAAAAGAATTCAGCATGGCCACTTTTTCCTAGGAAATATTAACAAGAAGACTTACAAAAGATGGGTGATGTTTAACTGTTCAGGTTTTAAGTGACTATTCATTTTACAAATCATTAAGATAGGAGTACAAAGGCCAATATGGAAATTCACAAGTGAAGTTTTCATTGATATTAGGTCAAAGACGAACAAATCATATTTGTAATTTATAAAACTTATGTAAAAGCTTTACATACATATAAAAGTTTATATGTAAACATTTTGTAAACAAATGAAGGGACTGTTCATCAGAGTAGGTAACATTATGTTCCAATACATATATATCATATTAAGTTATGCCATTTTAAACTAGGTCAGAAAAAAATAAAAAGGTGCTATTTCAAATTTTTAAGTGTGTGAATCAACAATCAGCCATGAAAATTGGTTTAAAAAACCCAAACAAAATATAAAATTGGAAGAAAAGGTAGGGGGCTAGAGATATTTTGCTACTTAATACAGCTTATTAATCTATTTATAAAACTTGCAAGAACTGTACCCAAATCTGGGACAAATCATTTGTGAGTCTTAGACAAGAATTGACATTTGCTTATGCCCTCTGTGTTTTACTGCCAGTTCAAGGCTTCACATCTTCACTTCAATGCATTTCTTGACTTATCTAAAAGATAAATATTTAGATATTCTGGAGAAACAAAAAACCAGCTATCAAAAAAGTTTTTTATTGAAAAGCAGTAATAAAATGCATCCATCATTCTGCACCAAAGTGAGCCACATACCCTAATTACCTGAGGCAGATATGAAGAAAAGTGAGCACTCAAATGCTGCCTGATATTTATCAAAACGTGCAACCTTAGGAAAAGTCACCTGAACTGTGTGGACCTCAGCATCCTCATCTATAAAATGTGAAATGAGACTTGAGGACCTCTTTCCGTCTTAAATCTAGTCTAAAATCTGACTAGTTCCTAGGGAAATTTTAAATGATACTTAAGAGAACTTAAAATTATAAGAACGGATTTGATCATGTCACCCTCCCCCCCACTCCAATTCAATAAACTCCTGTGACTTACTATTTCTTTTAGGATCGAATATAAAATCCACTGTTTGGATTTTTCATTCTTCAGAATCTGGCCCCTTTCCTATCTTTCATTTTCAATGGTTTTCCCTGGAGTTCTCCCCATCCTCATCTCCTCACCTTGGCTTCTCTAGCTTCCTTCAAGTTCCAGCCAAAATCTCACCTTCTACAAAAAGCCTTTCCGAATCCCCCTTAATTCTAGTGCCTTTCTTCTCTTGATTACTTCCAGTTTATCCTGTATATATCTTGTTTGTGTATTGGTGTTTGTATGTTACCACCCCTATTACAGCTTGGGAACCTTGAGTGCAGGGACTGTTTTTTTGCCTTTCTTTGTATTTCCAGAACTTAGCATGGTATCTAGCACATAGTAAGTGCTTCATAAAGGCTTGCTGACTTGATTTGACATATTAGCCAATCATTTACCAAGTCTTGTTATCTCTAACTCTACAACATTTTGTGTCCCATTAATTTCCTTCTCTCTATCTGCATCAGCTCTCCCCTATCTCATGCAATAGCCTCCGTCTTCCTCTTCCTACCTTGCTCACCTACTCAAATCTATGTTTCACAATGGACTTAAAATAAAATAGGCAAAATGTCTGTAGACTGAGAAATCTGGGGTGGGGTTGGCAATACAAAGTATAAGCACTATGGAACCAAAATGTCAACAAACATTTTTCTTTTTAATTTTTAAATTGGTGACTGTAGTCAAAAAGCTACTTACTAAGCACCTGGTTCATAGCCAAGCCATTTCTAAAACTCTTAATTCACTAAATTTAACCTTGTTTCCTATTCCAAACAATTAAGACATTACCTCAGACAACCAGACCTAAATTACACAATATTCTTTTGAACCAAAGTCAACAACTCTTAGAATCTTGCCCTTCCTTCAAGAGGCAGCTCAGGTACCACCCTCTAGCCAGAAAGCCTTTGCTGGTACCCTGATTACTGCTTCTTCCTCTCATGAGCTGGTATTTACACCAAGTAGCCCCCAACTGAATGCAAGCTCCTTGGGGCAAGAACCATTTTTGTGTTTCTCTTTGTATCCCAAAGTCTTACACATACTCTGCACTTAATAAATGCTTATAGAAGCAGAAGGCACATCTTGAATTAGAGTTGAAAGCAACTATAACACTGAAACACAATTACAAGAGTCTTCCTCTCACTGAGGCATGGAAACCTTTCAACTCCATTTGGTGGCAATCTGTGAGAATAGTTTATAGTGGTGGACTGACTGTCAGTTAGAAAGGTATGGGTAACTGTGTTGAGATCTTGTCAGGAACACAAACAACTACCAATTTTCTCCTAAATGTAACTGATATTCAACCTTTAGAGTAGTGAATTTTGAGTTGAAAAGGATATCTTAGAGGATTTAGTACACCTGCCCATCTATCTGGTGTATGAATTTCCTCTACAACAAGCCCAGTGAATAATTCCTTTTACAAAATCAACAAGTAGACCTTTTCTGCCTATACAATTCAGTGAGGTTTCTGGTCTGTTTGAATAAGGAAGCAGAAAACTAGCCTGGCTCTGCTAACTACCTCAACTCAGCACCCAGTCCTTAACGATTCTGTTTATCCAGCCAGCTGCTTGTGCTCCTAGCCTCCCTTCAACCACCAGCCCAGAGTCCAAGAGTGATAGGGACAGCTGGATCAAAGGCAATGGTGGTAAGATGAGAAGAGGAGAAAAAGAAACAGAGGACTGTGGAACTCTGCCATATCCAAACCTGTATACATCTGATAAAATACTGATCCCAAAAAGGGATATAAATGTGTAAGCTTCTGCCACTGTAGATCAAGGGACACTCTTTTTACCTCCCCAAAGTTAAAAACCTCTGGAACAAAGGACAGACTAATTTATAGGTAAGAGCACTGTTGTAGTAGTGTTGTAGTGGATAGAACAGTGGATTGGGAGTGAGAAACTAAATTTAAAACCTAGCTCTACTAGCATAATCTGTATAAGAAACTTAACCTCTTTAGGCCCTAGTTTCATCACCTGTAAAATGATTCTCATGACAGAGAGGTGATATTTCACATGCACAATGAGATGGTCAACAGGGGTAGAATATACACATTTATCTAGTTTAGGGACAAGTTTAAATTCCTTTACTAGGAATAAATTGATTTGTCTCTATCCTCTGCCTGTCAAATTTTTAATTTTAATATATGTTTACAGTCTTTAAAAAATTCTACAAAACACATTTCCATGTGAATTACTTTGCTTTGCTTGACTGTACTGCATATTTATTACAATAGGTTTTTTAATTGTTTCCTTTTCAGTGAAGGGGGAGATGAGAGAGAAAATAAATTCCTGTTAATTGAACAAATTTAATTTAATTTTGAAAATTTAAAAATTTAAATTTATTAAATTAATTTATTAAATAAAATTTAAATTTTTTTAAAAAGGTTAGTACTTGTTATCTCAGGTCCTTCTGGTTCTGAATCCTCTACTCTTACCTCAACTGCATATTCTAGATGTTTCATCATCCAGTGACTTAGAAAATTTTTCCAACTATATCCTTATATAAACAATGCACTAATTTTGTCCTAGTTCTAGTAACTGGCAACTTCACTGTCTACCACTACAACACACTTCCGCTGAATCTTCTTCATTTAGCCATGAAATATTGAACCAGCAGGAAAAAATCCCTTCTGAATAGATGCACATTGAGGCTATGCCAGACTAACTTGGCCATCTACAAGTCTCTTCTCTTAGAAACACTTCACCAACCAAAGTAAATGAGCACAGAAGAATATTAATCTCATTTGTCTGAACACAACCAATACACTGCATGAAATCAGCACTGAAAACTTTAAAAAGTCATTATCCGTAAGTCTTTACTTATTAGCAAAGGAAGAGAGGGAAAGACAAAGAGGTACACAAGGAAAAGGGGAGGGTGAGGTTCGGGGTTCACAGCTGCATCCATCTAGTTTGGGGACAAGTTTAAGCTCCTTTCCTAGGAATACGATGATTTGTCTCTATCCTTTATCTGTCAAATTTTTAATTTTATTACCTTTTTTAAAATCCTACAAAAGAATTTCCATATGAATTAAGAAAACTCTAATGTTTACTATTACTACCAAAACTCAATCATTAAACATACTGATAAAATAATACTACTCACTCCATATTTATATAGCACTTTCCAGTTTACAAAATGCTATCTTCTCGACATAACTGAAAAGTAGGTGGGAGGTATTAGTAGTAACAGGAGAAGAAAGAGGAGAAGAAGGAAAAGGACTGAAAACTGGAAGGAATCTTATTATACAGGTTCTTGATTCTAACCGTCTCCTTTTATAAGTGAGCAAACTTAGGCACAGAGAGCTTCAGTTTCTGTTCCAGGGTCACACAGCTAGTAAGTGCTTTAGCAAGATTCCTAAGTCCACCACACTCCTAGCTAGTAATAACAGAAGAAAATGACCTTCCCATGGCCACACAGCTAGTAAATACTAGAACTAAGCATCATTACCATTTTGTTTTGGGATCCCAACATGAAGCAGAAAGGGCTAAAACAAGGGGAGAACCTAGGCCTGCTAAAAATAGCCCAGAGGCTGCTCTCTTCTGCTGCCCCTCAACAGTATCTTTAAGCATTGATTAAATATTCAATGGAGTTAAGACCTAATATATATGGGTGCTGCCTCTGTGGGCACAGTCTTTTTAACCCTTATAACTGCTTTTCATATTCTTCCCTTTGTCCTTCACATCAAAGACCTGTTACAGGCCTTTCTCTAAGTCTTGTTCTATTTTGCACATGCTACTGCAACATGGAAGCTGTTTATCTGATATGCCTCACATCTTACCACGTGGCCAAGCTACCTCCTTTTTCCATCATAAATTTCCTAAACGAAATCCCCTGTGACACTTCTTGGGCATATGATATCATTGGAAATATGCTGCAGATTCTTTTCACACCCAAAATGCATCTTCTCTATTGCCACTTGCATGACCCATACTTCGTTCCTTTAAGAATTAAGGAATGCCACTTAAAGGATGAAAAGAAAGATTTGTGTATTAGGAAGAAATTTGGGATGATTAAAAAATGCTGTACAATTTCCCAAACTCCACCCTTTCTACTATCTTCCTCCTCCTTATTTCTGGTTCCAACTCATTGTCTATTTGCAAAGCCTATCCCAGATATATGTATTAATATATTACATCAATGGACGAGACAACTAAATTCACAATGTAATCTGAGAAATAGGCATTTTTCATTCATTTAGTTTTTCCTGTGTGGATTATTAGGCCAATCTTTTTCCTTACAAAACAAAAAAAAATTATCATCTACAAAGACCCTCAAAGAAAATTTGAGGAAGATCAAAGAATGATAAAACTGAAAGGGACGTCTGAGGTTATTAAGTCCACCCCTATCATTTAAGAGATGATGAAATTAAGTGTCTCAAATGGGCTTTGAACACATATCTTCCTGACTCCCAAGTTCAATGCCCTGTTCACTAAATCACCAGTCTCTCGTACAGGCAATCTTTCACAATCAATTCTCAATAGCAGATCACATCTTTGTGGTCACATAACTGATGAAAATGAGCACAGAATACAAGATTCCAGTGTTGTGTGTGTTTGTGTTTTTTTTATTTAAAAAAACTGGCCAACAGAACATACTGCAATCTTAAAGGCTTTTTCCAATGAGGATTCTATTACCTAGGTTACACACATATGAGATACCATGATAGAGGCAATCATAGAAAGACCTCTGTTCAATAAACCTTTGATTACTGACTTCAAGATATAAAACAGAGCCATAGCATGCTCACAGAAGATTCTTATTACTGTAGAAGACACTTTGGTGGTACAAGGTCCAAATGGAAGGGGGGTTATCCATATATAGTGAGGTCCTCCAAATGACATGGTGCTGATCAAATCTAGGTCCAGAACAATACATGTCCTCCTCAGGAAGACTTACCATTATTTACAAGTGATGAATCTAACTATCCGCAGAGGAAAAACTGTAAACTTTACAATTTCCATGGATGCTCTCTAGGCATTCTTCTCTTAAGTTTTTAATATACTGCCCTAAATAAAAATTAGAAAATAAATGCTTTCATTTTTTTAAAAATTTCTTTAGCAAACAAATAAAAATGTTTACTGGGTTTTGTTTTTACCCTAAATTTCATTCACTATAATAATACAAGTTAAAAAATAATCTTCTCTACTTTCACTGTTTTATGAAATTCTTCTCCAAATCAGGTGGGTCTGGGGGGTTTGGGCTGTTTTTAGTTTTTGAGCTTTTTAATATTCCAGGCAGAGCCTAAGTCAATATTTGTTAAATAATGTTTCCAATTTAATACTACATAGAATCATTTCATTTTTATTTACATTCCGTCTGTTTCCCACTTTGTTCCCTTGTACTCATGGAAGACAAGTGACCTAAGGAAATGTAGAGGAGAAAGAGTATACCTGACAGTCACTGTGATAATTCTGTTTGTTTCTCCCTAACCGCTAGACACATTCGTTGTATAGAGCCTCTGTTCATAGGATGTGAGATATGAAGAGGCCATCTAGTCCTAACTAACTCACTTTGTTTAGGTAAGTTGGGCTCAACGGGGTTAAGTCATGACCAAGTCCACTCAGATAGCAACAGAAGTCAGATTTAAATCCGAGGTCCTCTGACTCCAAATTCATTGCTTTTTCCCCACCTGGTACCACACTGGCCCTTCCCACTCTAGACCCAAGATAACCTTTCCTAGCTAACTTTGTATTCCCACTTCTCCCCACTTTTTCCATTTCTCTGCACAGACCCCTGCATCTTTGCACATGCTGCTCCCGCCACTTGAAGTACCTCCCCCAGGGTACTCTGGGCTACACTGACCTCTCCTCTTTCTGAAAGCCCAAAGCACTGTTCAGCACTTTGGACACTTGGCTAGCAGGTAACAGGTATTCTGAAAATACTTTACTGTAAGGAACTATGATGGGAAAGACTGAACACAAAGTGACAGCCTTTAATTCTGTAAAGGGTTCCCAAAGGTTTAGTCAAAAGCATTTTAGCAGATTAGAGATTTACCTCTGCAAAATACAGACCTACCACAGATACCACATTTAGCTTCTTGTATGGGTTTTCTTTGAATTCACCCTCTACCCCTCTGAGCATTAAATAGCTTTAAAGACATCATCCAACACAGCCCTGGGACCTGGCTATTTGAAATTCACTAAAGCAAGGCTTATCTCAATACCACGTTGCTATGGTGAACATGTAGAGAGAACAGATGACAGCAAGACACTCAAATATCTTTTTGTTGTTGTTGCTGTTAAAGTTAACTGGGGCAACTCTAAAAGTATAGCTTCAAACAAACAGCTTAGTATAATCAGGCTCCAAATCAACTAAATAAATTCTTTCAGTGTTCAATATGGGTGTAAGATACCAGGCCAGGTGCTGTGGAGAAATACAATGAAATAAAATAAGAGTACAAAAGCAACTGGTCTACTCACCCAGCATCTAAAAAAGCAAAGATTGGTTTGGTGGTTTTTTAGTTTGGGTTGGGTTAGTTTTGTTTTAAGCAAAGGTTTCAAATTTAGTACATGTCTAAGAGGCAGAGCTGCAAGCATTTAAAGACTGCAAACACCGGACATAGTGGTTTAAAAAAAAAAAATCACATCATCCCCACAAGGTGAGTACAGTACAGAAAGGGTTGGTGGTCTTCCCTATCTACTTGTCTAGCCACCGGTGAACACAGATAGCAATCACCATTGCTGCTATTATCTCCAAATATGCAGGACAGCCATGTAAAACCTAAATATAGCACACAATATATGTACATCTGTGCTGCATTCTACTTTCACAGTCCTAAACAAGCCAATATTGTGTTCCTGTCTGCTATTTAAGGTATTGCAGATTAGGGTCTACAAGTATCCATGGCAACAGCACAGTTGGCCAGAAAAGAAAAAAAACAATTGTTAGATTCAGGGAGAAACATTTAAAAGCACACATGAAATCATAAGACAAAAAGAAAGGAGAAATTTTGAAATGACCACCTGCTTTACAAATCTGATCAAGAATTGGAAATCATTTCTAAAATATATAGAGAACTGAGTCAAATGTACAAGAATACAAATCATTCCCCAATTGATAAATGGTCAAAGGATACGAACAGGCAGTTTTCAGAGGAAGAAATTAAAGATTATCTAGAGTCACATGAAAAAATGCTCTAAATCACTATTGATTAGAGATGCAAGTCAAAACAACTCTGAGGTACCACATCACACCCATCATCAGATTGGCTAAACAGCAAGATGATAAATGTTGGAGAAGATGTGGGAGAGTTAGAACACTAATTCATTGTTGGTGGAGCTGTGAGCTGACCCAACCAATTGGGAGGAGTAATCTGGAACTATGCCAAAAGGGCTACAAAAATGTGCATACCCTCTGACTCAGCAATACCACTTCTAGGACTGTATCTCCAAGAGATCATAAAAATGGGAAAGGGTTCCACATGTACAAAAGTATTTCTGGCAGCACTCTTTGTGGTGTGCAAGAACTGGAAATCAAGCAGATGCCCATCAACTGGGGAATGGCTGAACAAATTGTGGTATATGAATGTAATGGAATACTATTGTACTATAAGAAATGATGAACAGGAAGACTTCAGAGGCCTGGAGGGACCTATAGGATGCTGAGTGAAAGGACCAGAACCTGGAGAACTTTGTACATAGCAACAAATACACTGTGCAAGGATTTTTTCTGGTAGACTTAGAACTTCAT